>OY728123.1:981606331-982231331 GCA_963277665.1 Viscum album
TGTAAAGGTAATATAATTCAATTATCCCAAAGAGTAGGGTATAATTTCACCTAGGATAAAAGGTTTTTCTTACCACCTACCTAGTAATCCCTAAATACAATTATCATCACAACTATATTCCTATCAACGGAATCCCTCAATTAAAAAGGTAATTGACACCTCTGTTATTAAAACACTAGAATATCCTTGATATGATGATCAGAATCACATCTTCCTATTCCTGGAAGCCCTCAATCATTGTTACAACATTCATTCACACAAATAAAAACAAATAACTTATAGAAAGTCAAGAGATTGGAACAGTCCGTTCATATCTTGTATCTTTAAGGCCTTCGCATGAAGCGAGAGAGATATCATACAAAATCTCTCTAGATCTTGACATATGAAAAAGGTGATTTATCTGGTTTGAATAAACTCTTATTTAGAGGCCAAAGGATTCAATGGTCATATATCCTCCAATGGTAATATTTCTCTAGAAAATGTGGAGGGACATGGACTCCTAGCATTCTAACGGTAAAAAAAACTAAATACATGACAACTTTTTGAAAAAATATTTAGCGAAATCAACAACATCATTTTAGTTAGAAGACAATAGGTACAAAAGTATGAATGAATGAGTAAGAAATGAGTTCAATGCCTTTCATGAGTATGATTAATAATATGGTTACCAAGATTATCATTATTATAATGCCTATAGTGGTTATAATTCATATCAATGTTGTAATACATAACATTGTTATGATGCAGATAGTGGTTATGATTCATATTATGGTTATGATTCATATTGTGATTACGATACAAAACATGTTTACGATGTATATAGTGGTTAAGATTCATATCATGGTTAGTATTCTTTGTTAGGATGCATAATATGAGTACAATACATATCCTGCTTATGATGAATGTGGTTACAATGCATAACATAAATACAATACATAACCTAGTTATGATGTTTGTGGCTACGTGGCATAACATAAATATAATGCATAACCTGGTTACAATGCATGTGTTTATGATGCATACCCTAGTTACAATGTATGTGGTTACGATGCAGACCAACAACATGAGTGGTTACGGTGGAAAACAAAATATGTGATTATGATAGTAAAACATTTTTCTATGATTATTATAAGAAAAAACATATATGATTATGATATTTTTTATTATGATGAGAATGAAAAATATAAAAATAAAGAAATAATTTGTTATTTAAAAAATTAATATATCAATGGGAATGTTGAAACACTTCTTGAATCAACATTTATTAGTTTTTAACGAATAATATTTGTATCCCTATTTTTACTTGAATAGCATAACTGCTTCTTCATTTGTGGAAAATAGAGTATTTTGTGACATTTTTATGATTTAAATTAATTATTTAAATTGATTTATATATTTTATTTCCCTTTTAACATTATTAATGAAGATGGGGGATCTAGATATATCTCCCCATTGCATTGGGTAAATACTTTTTTCTATAGGGAATAAATATTGGAATTAAATGAGTAGGATATTCCATTTATAAGTGTTTGGTTAAGAGTTATTATAAGAGTGATATAAATATGACTTACTGAAGTAACTACATGACTATAATGTTATGTAATTTGATTATGATTAAAGAAAACATTATGCATCTTTTAGGGGTGAAAATTAAATTTTTCAAGAAAATGTTTTCCTAGGAAGTAATGTTTTATAAGAAAACCTCATGATTATGATTTTTCCATTATTATTTCTCTCTATATGTTTTATGAAATGGTTTGGAAGATTATGTTGACTTATTAAGTAGTTAAATAATTATCTCTAGCTCAATCATAAAGAGATAATAAATTTATTAGGGATTTTCTGGTATTCAAAATGGACAAATAAGTTTCATTAATTTTTTATTTATTAATTTAATTTTCTTACTCATTCAATATTTTCATTTTCATTTACCATGGCTCTAGGATGAGAAGGAATCATATAATTGGGTTTCATTCCACTATATGGATTCTTTTAAAAATAAGTGTACTTGTTTTGAATATAATATAATTTTAAATTTAAGAATCATGTTTTCGTTGAAATAATGGTTGTTTTATGGAAGATTGTTTTTTTTGTAATGGTTTTCTTTGCATTGTTTTTTCTTAATTCTATTAAATTCTAAAATTAATAGATCATGATAATTAATGAAAATTACATCTTTATTTTCAAACTCATTAGTACTGGTTAATTAAGGAATATGTCCTTAATCCTCAATTCATCTACAATAAACACATAACTCCATCTACTACCTATATATTCCATAAATAACCTCAACGACCCTTCAAAAGGTTCATCAAATAGATAATATAATCTATCATCTGTGTATCCATATTTTAATTCCTTAAAAAAATTATTTCACACTAACTTCTCTATTTTTTAATAAGAAGCATCATTATCACCTATGTGACTTCAATATATTCTCTTTTGAACCACTATGTTATAATTTTATGTATATCCAATTATACATCTTTGAATAATTTATAAATAAATATTTTTTCACTGTGTACAACAACCATTTTGACCATTCAAATAATCATTATAGTTCGAAATTATATAAATTATGGTGGGAAACTCTTTGAGAAAATATCCAACACAAACTAACTATTTGATTATAAAAATATACCCTTTGGATTTTAATTTTTTTATAAACACATAAATACCTCTCAACATAAATGATTTTTGATAATTAATTGATTTCAAACATCACTAATCGACTTTCAATTATATATATATATGATATATACCTACCCCTTTATTAAAAAAAATCTCTATCCTTTTTATTAATTCTAATTACATCACTTGTTATAAAGAGAATTATAACATCTATACCCTATTATATTTGGAGATATTAATGCATATTATCACCCCCATTGAAACTATATCTTTAAATATCATTAGTTCTTTTAAAACATTATAAACTAGTTATAATTCCATTTCATGTTATTGGTTTTCTATTTTCGTCACGTTATATAGTGTTTAAATACAGGTACAATTTATTTTATATTTTTTTAATGATCTATATATACCCATCTGAAAATAATTTCCATACTAAACTACTCAATTTACCATTCAACTTTTAATACCACTTTATTCCATGTCATTATTCATTATACCACTTTACGGAATGTTTTATTCTAATAAT
Organism: Viscum album; assembly: GCA_963277665.1. Taxonomy (NCBI): domain Eukaryota; kingdom Viridiplantae; phylum Streptophyta; class Magnoliopsida; order Santalales; family Viscaceae; genus Viscum; species Viscum album. The sequence continues at coordinate 981,609,492 of OY728123.1, forward strand.
TCTATAATTGTTTATATTTATCATAAAATCCCATATATAGTTTTCATTATTCGAAATCATAGTGAGTAAAAATACCACTATTATTTGATATATAAACAAGTCCTTTATGAATAATTATTTCATATATTAGTGTAGGAAAAAAGATAAAAAGAAACTAAAATATATGTTGTTTATTAAACCTAGCTAATTAAATACCAAACATATATATTAGAAATTTTATTATATCATAATTTTCCCCTTGGTGATGTAAATCGATATTGGAAAAAAAATTTACAAATAAATATGAAACACTAAGTCTAATAGTTAAACCAAATTATGAAATGAGTTTTCTTATTTCCATAATATGATTCTTCTATATCAAATGAGACTATAGATAATAAAAAAATTCCAAGGAAAAAAAATCATAAGTTATAGTACTTAAAAAAATTATTTTTATATACAGAAATTTATTAAAGAGAGTTTTCAATTTATTTTTAGATACATGTATCATACAATGTAGATGGAACAATAGATTATCACAAAGTAAATAAGTTATAAATATGTCATAAAATTTTCATTTCAGGTTACTTGTTTAAAATCATAAATCATTATTTCTCTAACATCAAGGTTTTTATCCTATTTGGTTATATCATCATTTAATATAACATATTGTTATGGTTTATACCACATTGATAATGGAAATATATACTAAAATGTAAACCATAGTGTATTGTTTTAAACAAAATCATTTTCATTTCATGGATACACAATGACGTGGGGAGTTTCATCATGTTTTGGGGATGTGATTTACCATTCATTTTATGCGATAATGTTTTGGATTCCTTTATATTACATTATATAGGATATCATACTTGTTTTTCTTCATTTGATGAAAATTTTGATGAGTTTTAACATTGATCGTATTCATTTAAATTCTCAGAAATGTATGAAATATTTATGGATTGTATGAATTTATTTTTTCCTATCAATAGAGTTTCTAAGGGCTATATAAAGGTAGTATAATAATCATTTCATGTATCTAAGTCTTTTTAAATGTGGTCTTTCCTATTAAAATCTTTAATCCAAAGACTATTTCCTGTAATTATCTCTCCCATTTTTCCAATGATTAAAGAAACCATGTTATATAGGGATATAATTCTTAAGTATTAGGAGACTCAAACATCCAATGAATATCATTGGAGGAAGTGACATGTTTGATGATTATAAGTGAACTACATCAATAAATTATTTTAAACATAGATAAACTTTTGAAAGATATTTCGTCCTTAATTTGTATTTTTTTTTCAAATATATTAATATATTTTGTGATTAATATGGGTTTTCTATTTTTTCACTACAATTTATATTATAATCATCTCTATATAAATTAAATACTGTTATCCTCGTATTTATTTTCGAAGGTTATGTTTATTTTTATATTAATAATTTGAAAATAACCATTAAAAAACTTATGAGAAAGCCAAATTCAAAATGGGATTTATTCATGAAGTTTTTTATAAACCAAATTATAAATGTTTTGAGGACATTGTGTTTTGGAAATAAAACACCTTTATAATTATCATTATAAATAGAGTATCACTTTTTGATACCACCAAAACGTGTTTTACTTGTAATTATTCTTTGATGACCATCAATACGAGGATATAATGAGGTTCCCAATATCCACACCCTTAGATATAGTGTTATTGTTTTAACACAGTAGAATTGATAGAACCTGAGATGAGAAGAGAAAAAAACATATTATTTATATTATATTATATGAATATTTATTATATATCAACATAAATTTCACCCTTAAACTTATAGGAAATGTTTCCTTGGTGGCTAGATAGATAACCTATGTTTTTCTTCAGTATTATCAATATTTAAAAAATATTTTTTCACTCACATGATACCCTGTTAGACATATCATTAATAATATTCCCCTTCATAACCCAGAGAATATAAATATAATGTAGAGTGATCTCAAATAACCAAGAAGGTTTGAAATAATAGAAAATAAATAAATATCATAAGTGAGTATAATATAAACATATGGGCGTGAGACTATAATATATGTGCATGGAAATAAAAGAAGAGAAATAAATAATAATTAAAAAACATTAGCCATGGAATAATAATTTTGGTATAACAAAATACATTATCAATAAGAGTGTAGAAGTAGGAGACATTAATAATTATCCTTGAAATTATAACATAGGAATAATAATGTTTTATATGTACACAGATATTTTTTTCAACATAATGAGTTATATTTCCCATAACATCATCACGTAGTAGAAAATATACTTTAGTGGATTGATTTTACCCAAATCCAAATCATGTCATCTTGTGATATATAATTCATTTCCCAATGCATCAGAGGGATGTAAAATTATTGTCCCACCCCTGAATTAAGGGACAAATCCCTATAACGGTATGGATTTACTCCAAATCACTATTCATCTCATGAGAGACTTTTTTACCAAATGGATAATAGGGATATATAATTCTAGAACCACCAATCACATAATTGAAAAACATATATATTCATTCCATATGAACATAATTTTTTTTATTTCAATCATGTATTAATAAATCAATGAAAAGAAATGATATTTATTAAAACATCCTAAGAAATTTTGATAATACATTTAGAGATATAATGTGGATTATATAATTAGATAATATTCCAATTCAATAATAATACAAGTTAATTGATGTTGAAATATATTAAAAAACATTAGTAAATGAATTAAAATTTAATTTGAGATAGAAGAAGAAATAACCTTTATATTTTTTATACATTTTATTTTAAAAGTATAATGTTTCATAAAATAACTGAATATGAAATGTATTTTAAAAATCATAAATACATAATGAGTTATAACTTAATGAAAACTGAAAAATATAGACATAAACTTTTTAGTATGAATTTTTCTTACAAAAGATGATTACTATCACATTTTTTATATAATACAAATTTGGTGGTAAAATAATATATAAAAAACATTAATAGAAGAATATATTTTTAAATAATTTTAATTCCATAAAAAATACCTTAAATATTAAAAATATATATATATATATGTTCTTAAAACAAAATAAATGATATGCATATAGAGGAAAATGATTCTTAATCAAAAGAAAAGAGATAAGTTTGAGTTCTATTATAATAATTTCATTGGTTAATTTTTTTTCCAAATAGAAGATAAATTTTATGAAGACATGTAATACTCAAGAAAAACTATAAAGGAAGAAAATTGATTTATTTTTAGATAGTAATTTTATACAATCTCCCTTGGTGTAAATTTAGTCAGAATGATCCTGAATTCCTGTAATACCAGATAGAAAACCATTTCATTCACTCTATAATTCCAAAAAATAAATTTAACATCATATATAACAAACATAATAATAATAAAAACTTACATAAAAACTTTATTCATATATATTATCGTTTATATGATTTAATTATAATTATTAATTACACATATGTAAGTTATTTATTTATTATTTTCATCATCAAATGATAATTATTTTTATTATTTCATAAATGTTTCATAATGATGGTGACGATCCCTATTATTTTATATCAATAATATAATTAATAGATTATTCAAGTTAGTTGAATAATTATTAACAAATTATTTATTTTGATCCATTTTCATTGATTAAATTTATGGATATTGTTTTGTGATATTGGAATCCATGGTCATCCTGTTCCACATAATTTACAGATATTAACAAGTTAATTTATGTTGATCATTCATTATTATGACTTTATTTTATAATAATATTAATGAAATATAATAAAAAATAGTGTCTTATATGATGATTATTAATTACTTGATACTTATTCATGTTGAAATCTTTTTTATTTTTTATAATATTATTCATGTGGGTGATTGAACCGATGTAAACAAAAATATTCTATACTATTGAATGAGTTACAATTTAGAGTTATATAATAGAACTAATATTATAATAGAAGTATAATTATGTTAATATAAAATAATTACAGTGGATTTGTATTTATATAGAGTGAATAAAATAAGGAAATTTAGAAACTAAGAGTTCAATTTACGTACTAAATTGATGAATTCCCTCTTTCTCGACTTGGGTTCCTTCATAATAAACGATTTAATTTTTTTTATTTGACCAAAATGCTATCTACAATCACTATATGATTTAGAAGATGAAATATTGACAGTTATTAATGATATATTTGAAGTAATATACAATTTTAGATAGGGTATAAGATTTCTCCTTTATAGGTGAAAAGTAAATTACATTTTTTTGGAAACATAAGTTAGCAGATATGTAATAATGGAATCACATGGGAGTTGGGTAAGGTAGGTGAGTAAATGTTTGTTAGACATTTATGTGTGAATCCTAGGACTAAATAATAAATTTTATAATGCATAAATATCATTTTAATTGTAAAAAATTAATGCACATCAATTTATCTACTGTTACCCCCATTACCTTGTATAATTATTTATAAAAGTAATTATTTTTTAACTCAAAATAACAAACGATCCCTCTTTGACAATTTTTATTTGATGGATAAAATATTTTAATATAATTAATATAATTAAACATTTAATTTTATAAATTTATTATTTCAATAAAAATAATATATATATAGAAAAAACTATTTTCATAGAAAATGTGTTAAAAACCAAATGTTCTTATTATTATTTAATCTAAATAACCTGTTAAATAAGTGTTAATATATATAAATATATATTAGTGTCATAATTTAAATAGATCAATGTAATTTTTAGATGAAAATATACAATAGTAAATAAAAACGGTTCATTGAAAAATATATTATATAACATTATATAAATTTAGCACTGTCCTACTAAATTTCATTATAAATCTTTTAAAGGATTAGTCTTATCAATAAGTTGGTGGAAAATATTTCATCTAATTTTAATAGTTAATAAAATAATTATTTAATAAGGAAAATAATAATAATATTTAATATATAAAAAATATATTTATTATAAAATATTTTAAATAAATATTATCTTTTATTTCATTCCAAAATTATGTATTCTTCTATATTAAATGAAACAAATTAATTTTTGGATAGATCCAATAATGAAATAACAAATAAAGGTAATTTAACCCTTCCTAAAATTTTATTTTTTAACAATATTAGGTGCTCAATCAATAATTTCATGTTAGTAAGACATACTAATCAAATGTAGTTCTCCCATTATATATCTAATCATCATTCAATAAATATAGGGAACATATAAGCTATGATTTAAAACTAGCACTCACATCCTGTATTTGATTAACATATTGGAATAACTTTAAAATATATTATGGTTTTAAATTTTCAAATCCTATTCAAAACACAGTGTCAATATTCTTCAAATCAACTATATATCTCAAATAGAATTATGAACATACCTTAATGAAAAAAAATATTGACCACACATATCAACATCTTCATAATGGATGTGACATTATAATAAATAAAAAATGATAATAAAAACCTTTAATGTAATATAATCCCAATAAATATACTACTGATGAATGTTCATTTAGGGATAATACACATGGTGGTTGTTCTTCTGGAGACTCTAATTTTAGTAAAAAAAATCAAGTGAATTTATTTTTAGATAATGTTCCCCTGGCGAATATATTTTTAGTGATTGTACTTATATTGAATCTAATTCCTATGAATTCACATCAAGATAATTTAAATACGGAGTTTATTAGATTGGTGAATTTAATTCAAGTTAATTTAAATTTAGGGAATGTATTTCTACTAAATGTACACCATGTGAATGTAAATTCATCTAATGTACTTCTAGGGAATGTACTTTCGATTTAGAATCAACATCATATGAACTCAACAGTCTATAATCTTTAGTAATTTTAAAATATATTATAAAAAACTATGCATATTGTGGCCAATAATTATTTCAAAAACACGATACTTAAACATTTTCTTATAACATTCAATTTAGGTCAATATATTTTCATATCTAGACTTCCACTCATACTTTTTATCTAAATAACATCAAAAATGGATCATTATTTTGATTACTTATCATTCACTAAAACTCATTATCCAGTAGGGCCACATGAACATCTAGTGATCCATCATCTACTGCCTTATCCTTGTGTGGTTCCATAGATTGAATTTAATTTCTTATCATCATTCTGGGACATCAACAATCATAAATCACATATTAGTTATATTCTAGTATACAAAACACTTTATTACTTATCCATATTCATGATAGTGTCTATCCAATAAACATATATTTTGGAAATATTGTCTTCTTAAACGTCCCACAACCTCTTTTTCTGATAACTTATTATTCATTAGAAATTCAGTGTGTCATTTTTAGTCAACATATTTCAGTTAGTTTTAACAATTGTTCATTAGATATCCAATATTTAAATCTTCTAGCATCACTATTAATGAGATCTATTCAATGTCCCATTTGATAAACCATTCATCAATAGTTTCTAATAACAAATATTCCACATTCGTCAACAGTTCGTCTTTGAATTAAAATTTATATAAAAAATCAACTAATATTGATATGTTCTTCTGGTAGTAGTAGTGAATTTTTTTCAATACTTTAGTAGAATTTAAATAAAACATGTTCTATTTAATCATAGAGAAACAAGTCATATTTTTTCTTTCTTTCAGGTAGAAGAACATTCATCTATTGTGATTTGTCTTTGGATGGATCCCCTTCAAGATTATGAACTTCCATTGAACATTGTTAGGGAACGAAAATTATAAATATCACTTTTTAATATCCTTTGATGAAAAATAATGTTGAGAACTTATTGAAAACCACAATTGAAAATTAATGAATTTTTTTTCTTCATCATATGATACAGTCTTTATTAATAAATCATAAAATAAATAAAATTGATCCCAATATATCCTAAATTATGACACCATCAATTCTCCCAATGTAATTTTTATTTTATCCAATATAACTTTTGTCTTTTTCTAGGATGTTTTTGATTTTTCCTTTTACATTGAGCCTCCAAAATTATTGATCCCCACTCTAATTCCATCTACGAAGTCACATAACTACACTCCCAGATCCTGTTCTAAAAACTCTATATTTACACAATGTCCATGATACAAACTAAGACAACTGAACAATAAAAAAATATTTGAAATCTTTTTATATGAATTATATCTCATAAAATCACACCCTAGAACCTATTGGTTTAGTTTCAATGAACACTAGATACACTAAAATATTATTTAAAAACATTTTATAGATATCCTAAAAAATATCTTCTTACATGGTACCCTTTAAAACATATAATACATAATATTATCCTTCATGACATGCAGAATGAGAAAATAATAAAGGTTAATATTGGATTCATGGAACCAATAAACTTATGAGAAAGAAATTCAAATATCACAAGTGAACATAATTTAAACATGTTGGAATGAGAACACAATCAAGGTTCCTGGATATAACATAATAGAGTTGTACACCATATAAGAAAAATCAGAAATCATCAATCTGGACATAATGGGTTCTTCATACCATATGACACAAAAATTAATAGTTTAAATTAATGAGTCAATAATACTGACCCCTTAAAGAAGATATAGTCATAACAATGTGTCATAAAAATATTTATATAAAATTATTCCTTTTGTCAAGGATCGTTGCAGTGAAAATCACCACGTGGTGGATAGACTCTCTTAGTGGGTTAAGTTTTCTCTCGAGTCCCTAAAAAGTCTTAAAAATAGATATAACTCTTTACCCAATGAATTGGTTGGATGTTTAATTACATTTCCACCTATCATTTTGTGGAAAAAAACATAACATTTTGTTGTTTACTCTATATTCCTAATAAAATGATGAGACAATTCATTACCAAATGTATTGGTGGATGATTTAGTTTGATGCCTACCCATTATATAATAAAAAATGTACTTAAGAATTCCACATGAACATAAAACCATTATTAATCCAATCGTGGATAAATAAACTCATGAATATGAATTTATTTCAGGAAAATATTATAATACGTTTTCATAAGGCAACATGAGAATGAAAATATATGGAACTATTATAGAATATTCCCATTGAAGCATAATAAATAATAAAGGATGTAGAAATAGAAGGAAAAAAACTTTATAATATAATTAAAATATACTTTTAGAAAGAAGAATAAATACCCTTTATATTTTTCGATCAAATTATATTAAAATAAAATATTTAATAAAAAGAGTTAATAGAAATTTCATTATAAACACATTAATACATGGAGTGGATATTTCCCAAAGAAACCCAATAATTATGGCATGAAAATGTGTTACTAAATAAAACATTTATGGGGAATATTCCATTAAAATTTAGTAAATAAGAAAATACTGGGGTAAAATAATAAAAGAAGATTTATTTTTGGTAAAAATTTAATTCCATTGATAATTTATTATAGGGATCACATAGAAAGAGATAATTACATCCCTAAAAAAATAAAGAATATGTGGATAGAAGAAAATGATTTGCGACTGAAAATAAGAGATAAGTGAGGTTCAACTTAGAAACCTCACACCAGGTATATAATCAACAAAAAGGAAGTCTAATGGTAAGAGGATATGTAAAAATCATAAAAAATATTTTAGAATATAATTAATAATGTTTTAGAGAAAAATATCACACATTACAAAAAAAAAAATTTAGTGACAATAATCTAAGATTTAAAGTATACTAGAAGGAAAACCCATACCTTTACTCCTGACTTCAATGGATGCACTTTATCTTCATGTATAATAAGCATCACCATCTCAATAAATTATTCAAAAACCTTACTAATATATTTTACATATTATTATATTTAAAAATAATTATTCTTTAAATATATAATAATTAGTTATTTTTAATTTTCATCATCAGATGTTAATAATTTTGATTGTTTCATCCATGTTTCATAATGACAGAATAGGTCCCCAATATTTGATTACATATTCATCATTCTTAAATTAGAAATGGAAGTAAAACTATTGCGTCCCAATGAATTATTCAATACCATATTCATTTCATATGCATAATGGGCATGGTTTGTGATAATGAAATCCAGGAAAAGTATATTTCGGTTAATTTAATATTAAAAACAATTTAATTTTTGTGGACAATTAATTTTTATATAATTCTTCCAGAACCATATTCATGCAATATATTACTGTTTAATGTCACATAATATAAATATTAATTTCTTGATACTTAATCCTGATGATAATTTTATGTTGTTGGTATTGTATTGTTAACTTGGGTGGTTGAATCGACATAAACATAAACAAGAAAATACTTTTGAATAGATAAGAATTTTGAGTTATATAATAGCATTAAGATTTTATCACAATAATAATAGTGTTAATGTAACATCATAAGAGTGGAGGATTGGGTTTATACAAATTGTATATGACAAGGTAACTAAAAATATTAACGTATGGAATTTGAAACATGATGAATTCACCCATTTTAAACATGGGATCCTTCAAAACCATGAATATTAGAGTCTTTATTTGAATGAAAAGATAGAAAAATTATTTTAAGGATATTTTAGGGAAAATTGGAAAAAATTCAGGATATATTCAATGGAATTGATAGGTTTCTATGTGGTATAGTAGATCCCATTTTATAGGTGAAAATGAGGGGTATTTATTTGGATACATATGTTTGGTAATGGGTAAAGATGGAATCATATGGGTGCTAGGTAAGTTATATGATTAAATATTGGTACTAAATTATGGTTTACTCCATCAAATATAAAATAAATTATATTATTGATAAATATAGTTTTAATTATAAAAAAAGTATCCCCATTAATTTATATCATTTTACCCCTATTTACCTTGATTAATTAATTACCATGGATATTATTATTTTTATTGAAAAATATATAATTCCATCTCTAAATTAAATCTCATCAATGATTCCAAATTTAAACCACATTTATTCTAATAGAATTTGTAAATGTGAAGTTGTTATATTTTAAATTAAAACATAATATATAAAGAATAAATAATTTATACAGAAAAATGACTTATGTTACTGATCTTATTTATAATAAATTACAAATTAAGTAATTTTTCTTAAATATATATAAAAATTAAATTATAGTTATAATTTAAAAGGTGTTTGTTTATTTTTTATATAAAAATAAAAAATTCTTATGAAAAATTGTATTTTGGGAAATTTATTATTAACATTAAATAATTTTAACTATATCCAATTAAGTTTAATTATTCATCTTATAGGATTTTGATTTTATAACTCCTTCTATATGAAAGTATTTATTTTATTTTTACAAATGAATCAAACAATTCTTTAATAGTAATAATATGTAACATATAAAAAAATGTGTTTTAAAATAAAATATTTTAATTAAATATCAATGTTAATTTCATTCTAGAATTATGAGTTATATTATTCTCAATTAAAAAACACATATTGGACACACACAATGGCCATATATCTAATGAAAATATTTCCAATGATCATATATCCAATAAACATATTTCCAACGACTATATATATATAATGGAAATATTCCATTCCTACTTATAGTTTTATATAAATTTTTTAGAACTATTCCTTATATTGATTTAGTTTTATAAAAAGATGTCTATAATAATTGTAATTCTCTACCTTATTTCAATAGATCCAATAAAGGTGATTATTGTCATATAAAACCAAAAGTATATGTATTTCATGTTTGTTTTATTTTAATTTACATGTTTATTATTCCACTTGTAATTTTCTTAATGACGGTTGATATATTTTCCAAAAATGTATTAATTTTTATCATGAATTTTAATATTTTATTTTAATAAATGTACTTTGTTATGTATTATTTTGGAGTTTCATATGAAATAATAAATTCAATATAGAAATTATTTGAAATAAAAATACCTAGTTTAATTATATAGATTTACGTTATGCCTACTTAAAATTATTTCACCCTCGAATTTCATAACATCGATGAAAAAAATGTGGATAATTCTGCCTCCTTACATCTTTAAGTCCCCACATTACTACCTCAAAATTACTATTCCACCATATAACTTTAACAAAGTGAATTTCCTTGTTTCATAGTACTTTTTTCTCTATGATCCAATATTTATACAAGTTTCTCCATGTAATAGAGAACATTTTCCACCCGTACTACATTTAAGTTCAGTATATGTGAAGGGTCTTGTATGTATATCTTCAAGAGTGATACATGGAATTTAACATAAAATTTGGAGAGGTTTACTAAAAGTGTAAGGTTCTAAGTTAACATTCTTAAATGATAATGGAATTAAAATGGTCCAATGTTCCTAGGTATCAACTTCCCTTTCTTCATAAATATCATAACCATCTTTTATAGTGATATTAAAAGGAATACCTTTTCATCAACATCATACTCTAAATCTCACTAACTATTATTATTATATCTACTCTATCAAATTTACCAAATTTAATTATGATTTTGAATTGTTTGAATCCTCTCTATAATTTCTTGATTAATATATATTCCCATGAACTTACATGATACAATTTCATCCTTGTGGTTTGGGTTCTTTACTAATTCCCATATAGAGCCTCGTATTGTGAAATTAGAATTCTAGAAAGGAGATATTTTTATTTGAGAACTCTGCAAGAAGAAGGTGTTGATCCCAACCTGTTAAAGAAAAATTATTTAGGGTCTTATCATATATTCATGAGTTTTAATTTTCCCTTCATATTTACTATTGTTCTAACAATGATAATGAATGTTGAATCCTAACTCTTTATCCAATTCTTGATGATTACATATTCGAAATATTTATTTAAAACTAAAGTTTATCCAATAAAATTGAGAGTTGTATTCCAAGATTTCTTACTACATATTATTTGTATATACCAGTAATTTGATCAAGTGGGAAAGATTATTGAATAAAAATGAAATATACTAACCTCATAAGGAAATAAATTTCAAACTAATTGGAATTACAACTTTTAGAGGTTTAAAGAAGAGCTTCCATAAAATCTAAGATGATGTGATTCCATATCAATAATAGTATGGGTATTGGTTTCATGATCCCTTTTGGAATATATTATTCAACTTTAATTTTCTATCTTACCAAGCATGAAGTTCCGTTATATGAAATCTACCTCCTCATATTTTCCATCAAGAAATTATTCTTGAGATTTGAGTACATCGTTTTACCTCAAGGATGGATAGATAATGATGAAATATGTGCAACATATTACATCACTTTATTTGATTATTTTATTTATGGAACACATATTAAATTTATAAATATTATAATTCCATCATTTTCAATGTTGAAATATGTAATATTTCTAAAATTATTTTATTGTTTCACATCCACCTTCAATGTCTATTTTATCCTTAAATGGATGGATGGTTGAGTAGTTATTTATATAGGATTAGATTTCTCCCCTTACACCCTGATTTTATGTTTTATCATATGAAAATCCATGAGTATTTAGTCTCTTTATAGCCTCATATTTTTTAATGTCACATAATCTTTCCCACTTAATCCACCAGTCACCTTGTGTTTTCATTCCAAGGTGGTTATTCATTTAAATTACATAGTATTTGATAAACACTAACCATATAATTTCGTACATGTTCAACTCATTATATGAGAAAATATAAAAATGATATTTTTATTATTATATGTTACAAAATTTTCACTATAAATTTAATACCTTCATATATTTAATGAAAATATCACCACTGTTATCTCCAAATCATGCATAGGGTAATATTTGTCATGAATCATTAATTTACTTGAGGCATATGATACCACAATGCCATTATGTAATATGAAAAAACCTTATCCTCTTTATGATGCATCAATGTATATTAAAAATCCCTCTCTATTGTTGGATAATTTTATTATGGGATATGTGAAAAAAATTCTCCTAATATCCATGAATCATTGTTCATATTCATCTCTATAGAGTAACTTGACGTCCTTTTGAGTAAAAATTGTTAGTTGGTTTTACACCATTGATATATTTTTCACAAAAGTACCAATAGTTTCTAATGAATATAAGAAATGTATAGAATTCCATTAATTTTTTTGTATTGAAAATTATTTAATCACCTATTTATTTGAAGAACCATTAATACAAACTTTCCTATTTTAACCTAACCCAATAATTAAACTCTCTACAAGAAGGATTCACACTAGAAAAATGTCCAAAAAAACTCATCCTTTCTCAATATCTTCAAGAAGATCCATCTATCCAACATTAGGATTTTTATTTCAAAAGGGAAGAAAGAAATAAAATAAATTAAAGGGGTCTGCACCCAGGGAGGCCGGAAATAATGCAGCCCTAGAGCATCATTCCTAATCAGGTTCACCCCCTCCGGTTTAAAAAGAGAGATATTGGAAAAACAAACCACAAGATCATCTGAGACCGCAAGGGAGGCCAAGTAGTCTGCCACATTGTTTCCTTCACGCTAAGTATGAGTGACCCTAACTCTGTTCGAGAGGAGAGCCTTACATTTTCTAATAGTATAGATGATGGACCACAGAGTGATACCCCTCCCAATCAAGGCCTCCTGAACAATCTTTGAATCGGTTTCAATCTAAGGGACGTTGAGATTCCACTGCTTACACATGGACAGCCCTGTGAGCACTTCTAGGGCCTCCACCTGGACCGAATTGCCGCTATTGTAATAGGCCAAAAAATCTAATGCCACCCTTCCACTGTGATCACGTAAGACCCCACCACCTCGCATAACCTCCGTGATGCAGGACCCATCGGTATTGAGTTTAAAACCTTCCTCCGGCGGCGACCAATGGATCCAGCTCCCCTACACCCTGGAACCATTCCTCCTAGCCTCAGAAAGTGGGGACTGAAAGCAAAGAAACGTAGACACCTCCTTCCCAATACCCGCCCCGCCAACCAGGTCCAACAATAGAAACCTAGTTCTAGCCACCACCGCCCTCCCTATAGACACCATCCCTTCATACCTAGAACGATTTCTTGCTTGCCAAAGAATCCAGCAACCCACATTGAGAAAAAAAAGCCCGGGCCTCAATATCTTTAATATTTTCACTGCATCCTTGGAATAGTTGCACCAAGAAGATCTCATAGTTACCAGCGTGAGAGGAAAAACTTGCATGCCCTCCAAATAATCTCCACACCTCACAGGCCCAATCTCCCTCAAAGAAAATATGGTTCATGCTCTCCTCCATCCTATGCTCACAGCAATGGAAACAAGAGACCATACTAATACCCATACATTTGATGTTATCATCAGATGGAATAGCATTATACTATAACCACCAAGTAAGAAAATTAAGCTTTGCTGGAATATTCTTCTACCAGACCACTCTGTTCCAGCTCTTTCTCACTTGAGGTCCACCAAAACTGGTGCTTCTACGAAAAAAATTGACACTAAACCTACCTGAACAAGAAGGTGTATACACAGACATATCCTTCTCTGAATTAAGCACGATAGAGTCCAAAACAATCCGTTGAGAGGAATACAGAATTGATCTGAAAAAATAGGCTGCGAACTAGAATCTCTGAAGGTGATAAAAGGAGTCGGACACCCTAGATACTTCAGCACCTTCCCCGACCAGTTCTGCTACCAAAATAGGACGATGTCCTCCCCGACAATCCATTGATCATGGAATATATGAGTTTATAATCCATAAATACTATTAAATATTTGTTGATATAAACTATAAATAAATTATAAAACATATCCATTTAGGTTTCATTGGAATTTGTGACTCAAAATCTCTTCACTATGAATTCAAAATTATCATATATTTTACAAAATGTTGTCTTTGATATATCCTCCCTTTTGACTGTCAATTAATGATATCTAGTTAAAGGTCAATATTTGATAAGTGTTGAGCCCCTTATGGAGGATTAAACAACTTATAATTATAGGATATATGATACATGTTCTTGATTATGAATTTTTAATTTTTACCAAAATCAATGTAGAGATGCATTGAATGATCATTCTTTTTAAAAAAGATAATTTGTGCTTCTAACGGTGAAATACTTGGGAATATGAAAAACATACACAAATTATTTTTAGATTCTTATTTAATTTCTCCAATTCGGTTAGGTAAATTCTATAGGGATTATTTATATATGAATAACTACATGTATGAGATTTATTAAAAATCAAACTTAATGTTTTTAATAATAGATTGATATTCTAAAAAATATATTGACCAATTCCCAGACATTTGGAATATATTTGATATAAAATTTTCCACAAATATTTTATTTATATACCCATCATTTTTTGGTAATTATGAGACATATAATAGAATTTATTATTATACATAGTTCACTAAAATTCTGGGATCTATAGATGATTTTAGGTTAATAGAAGGTATGAAATCAGAATTCCATATAATAAAAATTAATATGATCTTTGTGTAGAGGGAGTAAATGTAACATCCTAGGTATTTATAAAATAATAAATTTTCATATCTATTAGTATTTTTGAATTTAATATTAATTTTATTTTTAAGGGGGAAATATGTACAATCACTTACATGACACACAACAATGGGTTTCTCTGAAATTTTACATTGCACACAACACTGAGTTATAATGAAAAATAATATTGCAATAATATTATTATTTTAAATGGTAATTAATTCCTAGATGATTCATTAGATGGAATGAACAGAATTAACTATATTATGATTTTACATATTTTTTAAAGGTTTTCACATTTATCCAATGAAGTTTAGTGTCTTTAAATGGGAATTAATCCAATTTTAAGCATAAAATACTCTATTATTTTTAAATTTTTTATTTTACCACCTTTTTATGGTGAACAATTTTAACAATATTTTTTTAAATTTTGTATGTTCTATTTAATAAAATAATCTTCTTATTTATAAGCAGGACATAAAAAATTTTTTTGGGGTAATTTTTTGTATTTTTCTGAAAAAATATATATTTTTATGAATAGGGAAAAATACAGCATTTTAATTTGAAACTACGTTTTCATATAATTTATTTATATAGTTATATTGTCATTTTAATTGGGTTTAAACTGTAATTGGATTATTTTTTTATCATTTAATTCAATGATGGTCATTTGAAGTAGTTTTACATTTTAATTGTACATAAACACATGATAATATTTTGATATTTTTAACTTCTTAAAAACCCATTTTCTGGTTTTGAAAGTAGGAATTAATTTTAAATTAATTTCAACCAATTCATAATTTTAAATTTGGAATATTTGATGAAATATTAATAATAAAAATGTCTATAATATGTAAATAGGTACCTTTTATGCAAATACATTATGAACAGTGACTTCATTAATTATTTTTATTTACCATGGTTAATGGGTAAATGAGGTAAAATTAGGTAAAAAACATTATTATAAGCCTTAAAAGTGTCATAATACTATTGGATAATAAATTTATTACCTTGATAATCCTTGGGTAAAATATAGGATCTCCTGGAGCCACTTGGTTGTGATATGGACCTTTTATAATATTTAATATAATGAAAATTGAAATATAACATAATCATGCATCTCCAAACTAATAGAATTTTAACTTGTTTTATATAAATGATCTTTCAAACTATAAATAGTCATTAGATAGATAAAAATATTTCCTATATCATGATATTTTATTTATAATATTTAGATATTATATATATTAATATATTTATGAAACAATGAGGATGCGACAATTACCACATTAACAAAATATTCAAATAAATGATATTATAAATATTAAATTAAATATAATTTGAATGTTTTGATTCCATAAAAAAAAAATAGGAATATTACATGTTAGGTATGAATTAATTCCTTTTATTCAATGTAATCATTTTGTTATGACTTTAACAAAAATCAATTTCAAAATATTTTCAAAATCAATATAAATGAGTTTTATAAAACAAATAATATTTTATTAAATGATATAACAGTCCTAAAAATTAACGATTCAGACAACTAATTATATAATGTTTAAAATATCATTAATGATCCACTTGTGTTTATTTTTGAGTTTTTAGTAACAAAAATAACCGTATATTCTGAAAATACCAGAATATATGGTAGAGTTAATGTTTTTAACTAAGGGTTAAAGCTAAAAGATAAGTTTAATTTTGGTATGAAAACCTATCTAAAACCTGGTAGTTGAGAGGATTTCTACGCATAATAATCTTATCATCTAAATGCATCACTTTTTATCTATTATAATTCCAAAATAAATTTGTAATAAAATAATAATTCAAGACATTCCTAAAGTGACCCTCCCCCATCTTATAAAAGGACACCACCTATACCCACATACACATACCTCTAATTTCCATTATAACGTCAATATTCTTATAAAATAAGCTCCCACCATACTTCAATTCCTACTAGAATACTTACTTGGGTATATGGAAATTTAAGAAATCCTTTTGGGAAAAATCAAAAGGAGTTACCCAATTTAGCTGTAGCCTCTTCACTAAAGCTTTTTCCCTTTATTTTTCCTTCTCCGCCCCATATTATATTATTGTTATATGATTACATGATAACACACATATCTTAAATATACTATAATCTTGTTATTATATGTATTAAAACTTCACATACACACACCTCCATCTAATTGATACGAAAATACTGTTTCTGTGTACAACGAATTGCTGCCTCACGAAACGATGATTGTTCAATATTCTACTACCATATATCATGGAGACCATTATAATGGAACTGTATTTATATATGATATATATTATATTTATTTTTTCTCTAAGATTTTGAAATTATTATTTACTGTACACTATTATTCTTTCCAAAATGTGTAAATACAATAATTTCATTTGAGGAAGTGTGGACTACTACCCCTTAAAGTGATATGAATCATTCATGCCTGAAATGGAACATATAAAAGAAGAAGTTAATGAACTAATGTAAGATATATAATATATATATCATAATTTAATTATATTATACCTATGTATCATTTATTTTTCATTCCTTTAATATGACAAAGAAATGAATGTATCATTCATGCATATGTATGACCTACCGTCTCTATGAATGGTGCATTTAATTTCTTATCTCTAAATGTTATAAACTATTCTAAAATAAATATATACTGGATATATATGATATTTTAATCTTGAATAATATTCTTACAATAATGGACATTTGACCATATGGATAATTTTCTTCAAAACATGTTCATTTTTGTCTCAAATACAGAACATCGACAAAATGCCTGATATGAACTGAAATAATTAACTAATTTATATGACATGGTAATAAGTTATATAAAATGAATAATAAACAATAAAAAGGTTCTAATGAAATTAAAAATTAACCTAATATTATTATTATAGAAATTATTGAATGAACGAGACAAGTTGTACATAAGGTAAGGGACATCCTCTCAATCTCCTTCCATTGAGGCATATTTTAATTTATACTAGACCTTATTTTTATGGTTTATAATAAATGGTTTTTAATTTTAATTTATTTAAAAATAAATCATTTTCAATGAATTTTTTTACTAAATGAGATAAGGAATATTTTAAACATATACGGCAACAACGAATTCTATGTTGTTGTAACCGGTATTTGATATTTAGATTCCATTATAAGTCTTAAATTATTCTAAGATGAAAAAATTGATTATTCATTTATTTGGATATCCTGGAATAGAAAATGGGTTCCTCTATTAAAATGGTATTTTTGTACCAAATTGTTTTTCAGATGGGATTAGAAGACGATTTCAAAAAAGGGGTTTTGTGATGATATATTTATTCAAGAAATGGTATGTGAGTATTATATGAAATAGGTGAGACTGATATAGCTTATATAAGGGTTCGATCCCCATTATAAATCATGGGTGAGCCCGATATATCTTAGACAAAGTGTTGTCCCCCATTATAGCTCATTGGTGAGACCATCATAGTTTATACGAAGGGTTGATCCCCATTATAACTCACTAGTGAGCTCGATATAGCTTATAAGAAATTTTATCCCCATTATAGATCTCCAATTGAGAATTAAACCATATAGTTATTCTAACTAGATGATGTTTCATAGGGTTATTGGTATATTTTTCTCCAATTTTACTAAAGGTGTTTTAATTTCATGCTATCAGTTTTATTGTTTTTTATTGAGGAAAAAGTATGAGTGATATTCATGTGAAAATGTTTTGTTTCATCCACTCAATGAAAATTCAATGGGTTATTATATTCTAACTATACTAATGGTGATTATTTATTTTTATGTCCCTTACTGAGATTTGTGTTCTCATCTAATGCTTTTAATGGTTTTCACAGGATTTAAGGAAAAATATAATCAAGGATGGAATCAACAAAAATTATTATTATTAAACATGAAAAAAAACATATTTATTTTTAGAATTTTTTGTGTTATGGATGAAACAGATACTATTTGAAGTTTCCACATTGTATTTATATATTTTTGTTATGCAATAGTTATGGCCTAGTTCTATAAAGCTCTAAACCTGAAAAGATCCTCAATGTGAATTCTTGACTTAACTTAATTTTATGTAACATTTAAGGATGTGGCCATATAGTTGGCATCAAGTGGTAGTTTAGATAACAATAGAGGTCATGATGGGGTTAATTTATTTTCTTTGAAGAATTTTAATTTATAGTTAAGTTTTAAAGATGTTACATTTTTAGATTACCTCATTCTATCATCTAAAATATGTCTTTTCAGAATGGTTTTCTATATAAGAAAGAGGAAAATGTAATAGGAAGGTATTAAGAGGAAAATGACATTTCAAATAAAGAGAATAAGGTGGTGGGAATTGGAACTAAGCAGTGTGTTGTAGTGATATAGCATTTGAATCAGAACATAATTGGTCGCGGAATCCATGCCCACGATCATCCTGGTCATCCATAAATGAATATGTCTGTAGTGTAACATTTTATGAGGCAACAACCAAAATAATTCAATGGATCATTTTAACAGTGGTAGATGAAGGATGGAGAAATACCCTAGAGAAGATATTTTATGTCACGTGATATTCATATCATGAAAAGGTAACACTATAAATATATCATTTTGAATGTGAATTTGATTGATGGTGTTCATTAGTTAAGAATACTATAGAGAATAATGATCTTAATTCCATGTAATGGGGATAATTTAAGGATACTTTCATTGATAAATGTTTCACAATGGTTTTTGGTCTTAGGATGGATAAACAATTCTTGGAATTAAAGCCAAAGGATGATGATTCAGTTGTCACATATGAAGGGAACTTCACATGATTGTCTATGTATGTTCTGGATTTCATTTGAGAATTGAATAGTAAAATATAAAGATTTTAGTCAGGATTGAATCTAAGGCTACAAATATCTTTGGCCTTCCAAGAATTTAAATGTTATTAAAAAGTGGTTCTTTGTGCATAAAAAGTTGAAATGTAGTTTTCAAACACTTATGTTCCACGAGACGATAAGAGTAAGAAATGATCAATGACCGAGGATCTAGAGAAGAAAGTAACTCTGAACTCTAGAGGTATTCACAAGAAATTTTCTTGGTATGGTAAAATACATTTGGGGGAATTCATACTAGGATATAGAAAGTGTTAGTGGTGTTGTTAGTTTGGTCAAAAGGTTTATGAATCCAAAGAAAAGTGTCCGGAATAGTCTAATAATGATATAATATATAACAGGTCTACATTAAGATGCTTTAGATGCAATGAGCTGGGACATTATGAAATTAAGTATCTGAAGATAATTACATAGGGAGGAAATATTCATGATCATAAACAAAAACGTTTGGGAAAATCTTTTTCTACTACCACAGTTGATGTTGAGACAACTCTTGATGTGATGGAAGCTCCTGAGAGCCCACTATTTTAGAAATGATTACGATAAGTTCAAGGTATTAAAAACACCTTCAGAGATTTTATTTGATACGATAATGAGATATTAAGGACTATTATGGGAGAAGTTTTGTGAGGTTATGTTTAGGTATGGGTTTTCTAAATTGAAAGTATGGCATTAATTTGACACATAGGTTTTAAGGTATTGATATACTTTATGGTTTGTGTGATCTTTTATACTTATAGTTATTATTAGTGATGTAGATTATATTCTAGGAATATTATGAGGATGAAATTTTTCTTATAAAAATGAAATACACAGAGTAATTATGATTCATTAAGTTGTTAGTGAAGCTTGTAAATAAATTCATGAACATTATGAAAAGGATATTAAAACAATAATGTTTTCCATTTACTTTTCCTACTATGAAATCAATGATCCTTTACCCCTTTAAAAGATTATGGTTTTCTATTTTTTAACATTCTCTTGATCATGTTTTTTATCACTCTCCATCAGAACAAGATGGTTAGTTTTTCTTCCACATCCATTATTTACTACATGGAGTCCTAGTATGTGTTATCTCAGATGGCCATTTTACTTCCCTTTCATTATTTTAAAGTGATTATTTTATTTAATCATTTACTGATCTGGCATTTTCAATGATGTTTCCGAGCCCCATTTTAAAATTGTGAAGATAAAACATCCAAAAGGGGGGAATTATGAAACATTCCAAGTATTTATATAATAATAAATATTCTTATCTATTAATATTTTTTAATTTAATATTAATATTAGTTTGAAGGGGAAAATATGTATAATATCGTACCCAAAACACAACAATGGGTTTCTCCGAAATCTTACCTTCCACTAAAACAATGAGTTACACCAAAACAATAATACAATATTATTATTATTATTATTTTAAATAGCAGTTAACGCCTTGCCATTTTACTGGAGGGAATGAACATAAATAACTATATTATGATTTTACATATATTTTAAATGTTTTTACATTTATCTAATTAATTTTAAAGGGTTAAAATGAGAATGAATCTAATTTTAAGAATAAAAATAATCTAATATTTTTAAAAGGTTATTTTACCCCCTTTGGATGGAGAACCCTTTTTAAAAATAATTTTTTACAATTTTATATGTTATATTTGATAAAATAAAATTATTATTTTGAATCTGGATATCAAAACTTATGTTTATTGAAATTTGGGTATTTTTCTGATAGAATCCATATTTTTATGAATAATGAAAAATACTACATTTTACTTCCAAAAGTATTTTTCATATAATGTATTTATATATTTATATTGTACTATTAATTTTTTTTTCATGTGTAATTGGATATTTTTTTTATAATTTAATCCAATTAATGCCATAGGATGTAATTTCACATTCTAATTGGACAAAAACACCTGTCAATCTTTTGATAGTTTTTACTTTTTAAAACACCATTTTCTGGTTATGACAATGGGAATTAACATTATCTTATATTATACCAATTATATGTTTTGAATTCGGAAAAATGGATTCCATATTTGGAGTCATAAGTTCCAATTTTTTTAAATAGTTCCCTTTCATTTTGGGATATTATGAATAGTAATTTCTGTAATTATTTTTATTTACCATGGTTAAAGGGAAACTTTATTAAATAAGGGTAAAACAATAATATTATAATAATATAAAACTATCCTTAAACATTCCCTAATACTATTGGATGAGACATTTATGACCATGATAATCATTTGGTAAATATTTTGACCCCATGGAGCCACTTAGGAGTGATAATGACCTTTTATTATATTTAATTTAATGAAAATAGAAATATAACATAATCATGTATCTCTAAACTAAAAAAATTTAATTTTTTATATAATATATATTCAACTAAAATAGTAATTAGATAGATAAAAATATTTCTTACATTATGTTATTTAATATTTAATATTATGACATTATATAAATAAATATATTTTTGACACAATGATGATCCAGCGATTACCGTATTTATGAAATATTCAAATGAATGATATTTTAAATTTTAAAATAAATGTAATTTAAATGTTTTTATTCAATACATTATTTTTTTGGAAGAAATTGACATGTGAGAGATGACTTATTTCATTTTCTAACAAATTAAGTCGTTATGACTTTGACAAGAAACAATTTCTAAATAGTTTCAAAATTGACATAAATGGGTTTTTTAAACAAATACAATTTTATTAAATGATAAAACAGTTATAAAAATCTTATATTAGTCAAAATAAATTATATAATCTTAAAAATATGTCAAATGAACAACATGTGGTTCCCTTGGAAATTTTTAGTAACTATAGTAACCATATATTAGGAAAATACAAGAAGACTTGGAAAGAGTTAATATTTTTATCTGAGGGTTAAAGCTAAAATATAAGGTTAATTTTGTGCCCTAAAAATGTATAAAACCTATTGGTTGAGATTATTTCAACCCATAATAATCGTATCCTCTAAAATTATCACTTTGGAACTATTATAATTTGAAAATAAATTTATAAGGAACTAATATTTTAAGACATTCCTAAAGTTCCCCTCGTCCCTCTTATAAAAACCCACCACCTTTACCCACTTACACACACTTATCAGGCCCCTTTAGTCATCCAAAATCTGTTAAAATAATCTCCCAACATCTCTACCTTCCTTTTATGAGCCTTACCTTGCGTATAAGTTAATTGAAGAATTCCTTTTGGATCAAATCAAAAGGGGTTACCTGATTTTAGAGGTTGTGTCTTCTCTCAAGATCCTTTCCTTTATTTTTTCTTCTCCACTAACAATTATCTTCTTATTAAATGTTTAAATAACAAAATAGGTATCCTAAATATACTAATATGTTTTTATGATATGGATTCAAACTACAGTTACACACACCTCCATCTAAAGGATAGGAATATACTATTTATGTGTATGACGAAATACAGCCTCACAAAATGATTATTATTCAATTTTCTCATAGCAAATCCCATTGAGGAAATTATTTATATATGATATATTATATATTTATATTTTATTATGATTCGGTAATTTTTTTTCACAAATTACCTTTAATCTTTCCATAAAGTAAAAATACAAAAAATTTATTTGAGAATGTGTGGACTACCACCCCCTCAAAGTGATATTACTCATTAATTCCATATATAGAACGTATAAATGATGGTGTTAGTAGAAATATGTAACATATATAACATATAGATTATACTGGATTTATAATATATCTATGTATCATTTAGTTTTCATTCCTTTAATATGAAAAAGAAATGAATTTAGCGTTCATGCGTAGGTATGACCTACCATCTCCATGAATAGTGCATTTCATTACTTATCTCCAAATGTTTTGAAGTATTTAAAAATAAATATATAATATATATATATAGGAAATTTAAATCATGAATAATATTTTTGAGATAATCTACTTATGACCACATGGATCATTTTCATTAAAACCATCTCATTTTTTACTCCAATACCGAACATCGACAAAAAATCCACTATGAACTCATACAAATAACTAATTTAAATAAAATTATTATAAGTGATATAAAATTAATAATAAACATGAAAAAGGTTCTAAAGAATGTATAAATCAACCTAAGTAAATTATTTAGGAAATTAAAGAGAGAATGAGAGAAGTCAGGCTCAAGGTAAGAGACTTCGTCTCAATCTTCTTCCATTGAGGAATATTTTAATTTATACGCGACCTTATTTATTCAGTGCATAAAAATACCTTTTGAATTTTAATCTCACTCAAAAGGATTATTTTTACAAGAATATTTTTACTTAAAAAAGGAATTATTTTAATTTATATGGCGACAATGACTTCTCCGCTGCTGTAATCGTTATTTGATATTTGGCTTCCTCTATATGCCTTAATGACTTTTAAAATGAAAATAAATACTCTATTAATATATATGAGTATCATGGTATAGGAAATGGGTTCTTAAATGAAAATAGTATTTTTTACATAATTTATTTTCATATGGGATTAGAATAAGCTTTCAAAAAAATGGTTTTATGAATAACGTTTTTATTCATGAAATGTTACATGAGCGTTATATTAAATATGTGAGATCTATATAGCATATACAAAGGGTTTAGTAACATTATAGCTCACAGGGGAGCCTGATATAGATTATACAAAGGGTTGATCCCCATTATAGCTCATAGGTGAGCTCGACATAGCTTATAAGAAGGGTTGAGCCCCATTATATCTCATAGATGAGCCGAATATAGATTATTTGAAGGGTAATGCTCAATATAGATCTACTATTTGAATGTCAACCATATTATTAATCCATTTTGAAGATGTTTGAATGGTTTATAGGTATATGATTCTCTCGGTCACTTAAAATAGTTCTAATTTCATGCTATTGGTTTTAGTGTTTTTCATTGAGGAAATTGTATGAGTGTTATTCATGTAAAAATGTTTTGTTTCATCCACTCAATGAACATTGATTGGGTTTTTAGGTTTTAACTAGACTAAAGGTTTTTATTTATTTTTCTGTTCCCTACCGATATTTTTGTGCTCCTCCCAATTTTTTAAAAATTTTCACATGATTCAAAGAAATATTGAATCAAGGATGGAATCAAGGAAAATTTATGATGATTAAACATGAAAAAAACCATGTTTCATTTTAGATGATTTTATGTTATGGAAGAAATAGATATTGTTGGAACTGTCCACTTTTTATTTCTATGTTTTTTTATATAATACTTATGGCATAATTCTCTAATGTTGTAAACATGAAAATATCCTCAATGTCCATTATTGATGTAAATAATTATTATGTAACATTTAAGGCTGGGGTGTTATAGTCAATATATAACATTTTCAAATTAAATTCAACTATTCTGAGAATATTAATAATTATAAGAAGAATATTCCAAAAAATGTGTATCAGAGAGGAGTTATATATTGGGGAGGAAATATCCATAAAAATAATACTTTTCACTAATATTTTAATTACTCTTAATTGAGACTGTGATTTGATACCATTAAAAAATTTCTAGATATAAAGAAGTTGGTGGATCCATAATCAAAGAAGAATCTTATATTTCCTAGGAGGATGATAAGTGTACAATTCACAACATTGTTTCCATGCCCAATTCCAATATATTTATTTCATAATCCTTCCTCAACACCCTTTACTTTAGAGTTTGATGCAATCTATATTTATCATTACCAATTGGATTGGTGAACTAGTTGGTGTGTGATATCTCTATTTCATATAATTATTTTTTAATTAATTTCATATATTTTAGAATCTAATTGGAAATTTGTCTTACATATTATTGAATTCATTATATTATTAGGTAATAATACTGAAAATAATGTTTCATTAAGAGAATTAATAATATTTTTTATGTATGATATTTTAAAAAATAAAATATATGTTTTTAGTTATATTTTCAAAAATTAAGTATTATTACAAGTAGAAAATAATTTCCTACCACTGGTCAAGGATCATTTAGTAGAAATATGATTTTACAGCTAAAATACTCATTGTTGGAGCTATTATGCTGTATTCAAGAATTAATAATGAATGATTCCTATGTTTGAATAAGTGATGGAGATAGAAATATAAAGGGAGTTGACTTAGGGTTGCTAGTTTGTTGTGTAAGGGTATATGTGATTCATGTAACAGATACTTATATGCTCATGGAGATTATTGAAATCCTCCAAGAGTGATTTATAAAGAGTAAACAGGGAAATATACACTAAATAATATGGTATTTTGAGATTATACATTGAAGTAGTTATACACGGGAAACTGGGAAATGGAATTCAAAAGTCCATGGAGTGTGTTTTGAATGAGTTCATTTTATCTATCCATTTATTGGGTTAGATTATAGATTTAAAGGTGTATAGTTATATTTAAAGTACACAAATTATCTTAAATGAACGTAAATATATCTAAAAAATGAGATTCCTGGTTTTCTCGTGTTCATTTTGGGGAGGTCATCTATGGTTAAAATAAAGAGTTGTGGTAAAATTTAACGGGTTAATTAAAAGAAATTGTAACACCCTAAAAAAAGTTTGTTATTTATATTATTATTTTAATGAATTTATAACTTTTTCTTGAGGTTTGGTTAGATTTTTTTATAATTTATTCTTATTTTTTTTATTTTTCGTTATGTTTTGGCCATGTGAACGATTTGAGGGGAGAAAGTGCTACTGGTTAGGGATGATGGTGTTTTATAGTTCTTTTTTATTTTTAAACATATTTAATTTCATGGTTTGGACTAAATTGTTTTGGAAAAAGTAGAAACTTTATAGTATGTGGTTAGTGTTAGGGATAGGGATCATGAGATTTTCACAATTTGGAAAAATAGTGTGGATAAAATGTTTTGATGTAATGCAATTTGATAGAACCATTCTGAAGGGTCTATGAATGGGTTCCCAAACATTTTGGCCTACATATGTAGGTGTCATTACCTCCCATTTGGATGGGCATATTTAGTGCATGTTTTAGGAAAACATGTGGGAAAAACATTCATGTTTCCAAGGTTTATTAAAGTAGTTTTACTTCTGATTTTCCCTCGGTATGTTTCAAATCCAATCCACCCTCTCCTATCGCTATTATTATTTTAGACATACAGAATTCATAAAAGGATTCATACCCTCTCCCTCCTTAGATTCTAGTTTCTTTTCCTTAAATTGTTTGGTGGCTTCCTCCTTGGGTAAGTCTTATTCTCCCTTCTTCCACATTCTTATAATTGTTTCTTGGTTTTCATTGATTGGGTTCATTATTAGCCTCACCCTAGAAGATATGGTTGATGTTTGGATTGTGTTTATTGAATTCAAGGGTGTTTATATTGTCTCCAGAGCCTTATTACTTCTTCTCTGAGAGTTTCATCACATCCGCACATCGTTATGGTAGGTTCTTCCAAACATTTCCTTTAAAAAACATAGTGTTTGATGATTGACCCTTTATAAAATGTGTTTTCAATGGAATTTCATAATTATTACTATATATACATGCAAACATGGTGTTTGAAAAATTACAATTAGTATTCTAAAGATAATTTGAGTATTTGTTATATTGTGTTTGACAATTTTTATCTTTGGATGTTGGGAGGCATGATAAATTAGACTTTATGAGTGGATTTAGTACCTTTTCATGGTTTGGTTCATGTATGTGGATCCTTATGATTGGTTACTATGTGACATGTGATTATTTAATTCAAACATTGGGAAGTTTTAGGGTTTCACATTTATATCACATTGGATATTATAATATCCATATGAGAACAATGTTCCAAAATGTATTACCCAAAAATGATTGTGGGATTTTTTAAAATTGTCCACATTGAAACTTAGTCTTCAAAACACTTTCCCCCTACCTTCTTCTATACATTAGACCTCCACATTTCAAAGGGTTATTCTAATACCCCCATAGATCCTAAATGGATTCTTGGATTCCAAATTTCAGTTCTGGTTTCAAATGTGTCCCTAAATCTGCTCTTCTTTGGAATCCGGAGGTATAGTTTTGTTTCGAAATGGAATAAAGTCCCATTCGACCACTTATGAACTGAAATGGTGTTTTCCCTTTAGCTTTGTAATTTTTTTGGAAATGAAATTGGATTTGAAAATGATGTAGCTCAGATTGTACGTTGTGGTGTTTTGGAATGTGGTTTTGATAATCAGGTGATGTGTATACCCAATTGAAACTTTTTTCCTATGATGTGATGGTAACCACTATGGTTTTCCCTCAGTGGAGAGGGACTCCACATAATTGGTTTTGGATTTTGGGAAAGTCTTGTACTGTGGAATCTATGTGTAATTATTTTATACCAATCATGTGATAACCTCATCGTTATCATGTATACTATTTTCATGGTATTCCTAGAAATAATCTAGAGGGTTGAGTGTTGTTTTCATTCTAGTACCGATTATACATATTTGTACCCCTTGGATTGTTGAGAGGACAAGTTAGTTTCTCTACTGGAAAGGATAGATTAGAGCAGTGAGGTTTGTTACTGACTGTTGAGATTCACCATATGACAGGAGGTGATTCTAATTTGATTAAGTATATGCATTTCATATAGATATGTTTAGAAAATTCCCACAATTACTATTTGTAGCTTCTTATTTTATCTATGTATCATTTCAGTTACATTATTTAATTACATTTACATTATTTTATCTATATTGTTTTCTTTATCTCTGAAAAATCACTTTGATCACCAATCTTGATTTTTTATTCAGAATTTGGTCTTCAAATCAGTATTTTAAAAGGAAATATATATTTAAAAAGGAATGGTGTGTTTGGTTATTTTATAAAATAAAACCCTATTTTCATTAAATTTATTTGAATACTAGATTGTTGGAATGTTATGGGAAAGAATGTGTATGGATTATATCATGCTTACCTACAATGATGTTTTATGCTCACACCATACTTATTCAACTCAGTGTTTGTAGAGTTGACCTAATTTTCAGGTTCAGGTTTCTAGTCTGGGTTTTCCTTTTGAGCGGGTTGTTCGTACAGTTTCTGGTGACCAAGAAGCCATATAGATATTGTGTTGGTTCTGAATTTATTAGTTATATTATGTAGATTTTGTTTGGTTCAACCATTGTTATATTTGGATCCTATGTATTTAATCTAATTCAATGCATATAGATCCAGTTATTTTGTGATGTGGGGTCTATTTGGTTTATTTATTTTAGTTTATATTAGTATAAATAATTACCACATGTTGTATCTTTGATACCCTGGGATAGTTTTCATCCCAGTAGGATCAGAAATTCCTTTCAAGATTTGTATCAGATAAGGTGGGGTGTTGGGTCAGATAGAAGCCTATCCAGGTTCATAAAAAATAGCATCATAGTATCTTTATTTTGAGGTGTTATGAATTTTGGAGACCATATTTTTCGAACACAATATGAATATACACGAAGTGTTTCATGAACTATTTTTCATTATGATCATCATGATACAAGGGGTTTTCTAGGATTTGAGTCTTTTTTTCGATCCTTTTTGTAAGAACCCGGATCTTCGTTTCAGGTACGCCTTTCCTTTTTCTGGAGTTTTTGATAAAAAAAAGTTTCTAGAAATTTTTGAAGTACATGCCATGTACTTTTTGAGTACACACCGTGTACTCTTTTCTAGCTCGAAGCCGTGTACTGGCTATGTCCAGGCCACACACAAGGTGTGTAGGGGTGACGTGGAGGCCGATTTTGGCGTAGTATGAAAAAACACTAGTACACCCCATGTACTCTAAAAGTACATGCTGTATACTTTTCTTTTTTTCACTAAATGGACTGGGGTCACACCTGACACACATAAACGTCTTCTTCTAGGATCTGTTCGTTTGAGAGCGCTGAGGATCCGGTAATATTCGACGAGCTCCCGCCTCTCCGTCCGTTCTCCGATTCGAGCACGGTCGATTGCATTAGAATCACAACGGTGAGTTATTCCTTCTGCTTGAGCCTTGTTTTCCAATTTATCCTCCTTATCAGGTTATCATGGTTTACATGTTTCAGACGTTTTCTCAGATCTACGACGTTCTAAGGAGAATCTATTGTCTCTTTTCACATATATCGATATCCTGGGATCGAGGTAGGTGGTTTGTGCCTTTCTGTTGAAATTCGATGGGTATTTTGTGCAAATTTCACCAATACCCTTGAACGGGGTATTGTGTGTTCCTATTTTGCCCTTTTTGTATTGCCTACATTGCTTGATTGCTAGAGTAGATGTTTTGCCTGTGATTAAGGTATTTTTACTGTTCTCTGGATGTATACTATGCTCATTCTGCCTGTTTGGCTTTTTTCTAGTTGCCATGCCTAGTTTAGGATAGTGGAACTATTTCTTTGTTATGCCGTTGAGGCTTACATTTATTCCCAAGTAGTTCTTGAGGTTTACATGGATGATGCACATGTGATGAGAATGTTTATTTTTCCACAAAGGACTGTGAGAACCTAGTGTAGTAGACCATAGAGAGAATGGATGTAAGGGCTTATTTAGAGTGTCTTTTATTATGATGTGAGACCACAGGGGGAATTGAAGATGACTCCTTCCCCTGAGAGTCTGTAGATCCTCGACGTGGGCCACGGGGGTAATGAGACATTGAGTGCTTCCCCAGAGAGCCATTAGCACGATACGAGACGATAGGGGGAATTGACAGTGAGTTCTTTTTCAGAGAGTCTATTCTTAGCGAAGCCAGAGGGGTGAGACTGTCTGTGACTCCTAGAGGGTTGCTAGTATTGGTAGGTTGAACCACAGGGGTTAGGCTATGAGAGCTACCCAGAGGGTTACCTGTTTCTACTTGTTGTTGGTTTTTACTTGTGTACTTTATATGTTAGAACTGTGAATTGTAGCAGTTGTGTATTTCCTGTTTACTATTCTTGTACTTTAAATTCCATGTATTAATTGACTGTTTGGAACAGATCTTTGGGTGGTTTCATATTGGGAATTTGTCTCACACCTTGTTTGGGCAATGTTTCTGGGCCCAAGCAGACTATATTGCTATAGGTATAGATAAGGGCAAGCACCCTTCTAATTCAGGTACCTGACTTGCTGTGGAGCTGGAGAGTAGGGGAACAAGAAATGTCTTGCGATACTGAGGAGTTTACTTTGTTTTTATTTTTCACTTTGTTTTTAGTTGTACTCATCACATTGGTCTGTTTACTATTTTTCATAGACATATGTGCCATGTTGCATCATTAATATTTTATACATTACTTCCGCAGATCAGTTCAGTTGTTGTATGCTGTTTATTGTTTCCGCTTTTGTGTCTGGTTGTTCTTCCACTATATAAATTACCGAATGAGGGTATAGTTTCCCCACTAACTCACCAAGGCCCTCGCTGCTAGTCGGTAGCCTCTGGAATTTGGGGAAATTCTCTTGAGGTCATGTGGCGAACCGGGTACGGGGCACTTGTGGAGGGACTCTAGATTCGGGTCATTACAAAGTGGTATCAAAGGAGTTTTTTTCTCTTGACTTACTATTTGGAGACATTATCCAGGGATATAATGGATTCGATACTTGGTATTAAGCTGTTATTGGGAGTAGCTAACCCATGTACAGGGAAAATCCATACTACCTCATTAATTTAAGTTTGCTGGTTTTGAGATTTTATGGTTGATATGATTTCACCTAGAATGATTCACATGCATTGTGTTGATATTTTCTTGACAATTGCGGTTCTATTTCTATCGCAACCCGATGATATGAGGGTATGCCATCTCATGCATCATATAGGCACTTGTAGAAATCACATTCCATGAATTTTTCCCATGCCATCTAGAGTGCATTAACGATTGCATGCTGTTGTGATAGACTTTGTGTATATTACGCAATCTGTTCTGATATATGCTTGATAGAATCTCTGATGCCTTGTTAAAATATTGTTTTTTTCTTAACTTGCTTAAATGAATGCCAAATTTTGATTTTAAGGTGTTATGGGCCCTCACGAATCGGGATTTGGAACCTCCTTGCCTTGTTTTCTATGTTTTCTGGGGTTCTGTGCAGTTTCTGAGCTACTGCCCAGAAAAAACCAGGATACATGGCATGTACTTTTTGACTACACGCCGTCTAGTTTTTAGACCGTGTCACTGACCGTGTGAGTAAGGACACAAAGTTGTAGAAATAGCTTCAAGAACACGCCATGTACGGTAGGTACATGTCGTGAAGTTCAGAGATGTGTACCCGGCCGTGTCACTAACAACCCGGGTCGGGGAAGCTCGGGTAGAACACACCGTGTTTTAAAGGAACACGTCGTGTAGTCCTGTCCAGGTACCCAGCCATGTCACGAACAACACGGGTCGACATTACCTTCTTGATGAAGCTCACATTTTCATATATTTTATACTGTAAAACATTGTTTATAATCCCACAAAAGTGTTATTGAATGGGTAATTATCATGTTTTTAGGTTTTAGTGCTATTTTGAACCCAAATGTGAAAAATGACTAATTCTGGCGTTTTGACAGAATTTTACGTCAGGGGTATTTTGGTCATTTCAGGAAAAATAAAATTCCAAATTTTCTGATTAAAATTTTGTTAGAATCCTTATTTTATTTAATTCATTTTTGTCTTCTGGACCAGGAACTGATTCGGTCATCTAAAAGGGATAAAAAAATCATTGAAGATTGTAGTTTTTCTGGGCGGACAGCATGGACCCACCCAAAGTAACGGACATCAAACGTAGCATAAACATATCCAAATGATGTGTTTCCACCTGGGATACCTTGAGGACATATAGGGTCGTCTCTACAATAAATTTGGAGGATTTTGGAGATCCTTAACGAGGCTATTGATCGACATTATTTTGGAGGAACCTTCCTGGATGGTTCGTCCAGAAACAGCAACCGAGAATGAAAAATTAATAACTCCTACATACGGTTTCCAAATCAGCTGAACTTTTGAGAGGAGACGGCCAAGACATTTATGAAAAATATTTATGAAGGGTGGAACGCGTTAATATGTCATTAAAGGGGTATTCAATGCGTCGACATTTGAGATACAAATTCTGCCTATAAAAGGAGGCCCTCACCTCCTCCTCAAAGCATCCCATTCTCCATCCATTTCTTCAAGGCACCAAGGAGGAGATCTCCACCGAGGGAGGCCGGCCGCAAATCTTCCACCTTTATTTTTATTTTATTTCTTTTCTTTATTTTTAGTTTTTAATTATAATTTAGATTTCTAATAAATTCATGCATTGTTTTTATTTTTGTGTCCACCGATTCACCCTCTTTTCTTCCTCTCATCTTACCATCGTGAACTATAATACTCATGATCATGAGTAACTAATCCGAGGAATATCCCGAGGGATTAATCAGGTTCTTGAACCCAAGACCGTGTTTTTCATATTCTTTGAGTTAATTATAAGGATAATTTATAGTGGGTGTAATCCTCACTATGGTTGTCTAAAGATTAACTTCTTAATCTACAACCATTTTCCCTCGATTGAGGAGGTGGATGGAAGGTGTGCTTGGCGATCGCTAAGTAGACTTTTCATTCATAACTGGTGTAGAATAAGGTCTGCACACATACGATGGAGTGTGTAAACTAAGAATATTTGAAGCTGGCCAATGAAGGTGCTCCCTGAATATTCTCTCGGGAGAACTTCCTTTCTTCCCTAATTACATTTTGTTTAGCATTGCATGGTAATTTATAATTAAATTTTAGTTTCTTCTGATTTATGAATTTCATTTATTTTATTAAATTACATTTATTTCATAAAATATTAAACAACAAAAAAAGAATTAGATTAGGTGGAATAGAAGTAGTGATTTATTAACCACAAAAGCTCCTCAAGAGAACGACCTAGGTCAGCCCCTGTGCTGCACTTAGCTATAAATATTTTTGAGAGCGTGCACGACAATGCTTCGTCAAATTGGC
Organism: Viscum album; assembly: GCA_963277665.1. NCBI lineage: Eukaryota > Viridiplantae > Streptophyta > Magnoliopsida > Santalales > Viscaceae > Viscum > Viscum album. Next base: position 981,643,695 of record OY728123.1, read on the forward strand.
GCCGTTTCCGGGGAGCCAAGTGGTTTTAATTCACTATTTTTATTCACATTGTGTAAATAATTTTCCTTTCATTTAAAAAAACAACAAAAAAATCATAAATTTCAAAAACTAAAAAAAAACCTTTTGTTCATGATGTTTTTCAATGGTGATTATTCTGCATGGACTGACCAATCTCAGATGCCAGAAAATGTTTGCAATGAAATTGATGCTCAATTTCATAGGATTAGTGATAAAGTTCAAAAACTGGAGATCCAAATTGAATGGATTACTGAATATGTACGCACATCCCAAGAAAAACCCGAACCTGAACAGGACCCTGAACCAGAACGAGTGATGGAAGAGATTTCACCGATCAAATTTTATGTTAATGAACCTGAGGAGGGTGAGAAAGAACTTCTAAAGGAACTTATCACACCATCCCGCACTCAACCATTTCTCAAGGAGGTCCCAGAAGTACACATTCCAACTAATGCACTGATGGGAGGTCAACATTTTTTCAAAGAATCTTGGAATAACATTGTCGAAGATAACTTGAAACATGATCTTCCCATGCTTGATATTGAACAATCAGTACCTTTTTACCTCACTCTTTCTTTGGAAGATGAAGAAGAAGATGCACCTGCTGAGATGGAGTTTCCAATGGTCATTCCTGAAGAGATCAATTACCAAGCTGAATTACTTGAAAGGGAAGATTTCTTTATTGATTCTTCATGTTTTAATTTTATTCAAACTGAATTGTTTTCTGACTTCTCCTTTCCTGAAATTTCAGATACAACACAAATGGATCAGGCCTTGGATTTTGATGATGATACCACCAAAGTGGTGGTAATTGAGGAAGAATATCCGAAGAAGCTGGCGGTGGTGCGACTACCTCCTCAAAAAAAATTTTCATACCATATGGAGGAGGAAACCACCGAAGTTAACAGGGAGCACCCTTATCTTTTATTCCCTCCCACTTCGAACCTCAAATTTCTTCTTTATTCATTCTCGGGGGTTGGGAACATTCTTATCTTATTTGGGGTTCTCTACTTTCAGTGTTTAATCATGGACATCGGGAAAACTCACATGTGGTGGTTCATCTCAAAGAAACCACATCCACCTTCTGATCGGGGATAATCCACTGAAACTGCCTGACTAGGGGCAGTAAAAACCTAGCACCCGCTTGGGGGTCTAAACCAAGCATTATCTCTTTTCTTTTCCTTTTCTCATTCTTTTTATTTATTTTTATTATTTATTTTTATTACTTTCTTGTAGTATTAAAGTGGCTGTTTCTAGGAGCTTAACTCAAGGCATCCACTTCTAAAATAATGTCAGGTTGTATCTTTCCTTCCCTTTTATTTTCTACCTTTATTTATATTTTGTTGAGTTGAAATAAGGGGTAGTTAAATTTAAGTGTGGGGGAGTGTCAACCTACTTAGTTCTTCTTGTGTGATTTTCATTTTTTTTTGGATTTTTGAGCTTTAATGAATATTCTTATCACTTTTCACACAACAATTTATTTTGAAAGAGTTGAAATGGTTTTTGAAATAATGGATTTTAAATGTTTGTTGATGTGAAAACATTTTCTTGAATTGGATTGTCAATCATTTTTATGAGTTTGACTGATTTTTGAAATCCATGACCATGAAACACTGTCTCAAAATATTTTTTCCAATCCTGTGATGTATTCTGAACCACATTTACATATTCTTCCTAATACCCACAATTTCTTGAGGGAAACTTGAATTTTGTGTGAGAACCAGAATTTGTGAATATTCTCTTTCGAAGCTTTGGATTTCATGGAATGTATTTAAAATGATTGAGGAATCTCATTGGCTAGCCACATTTTATCCTGAGACCCACCTTTACATTTTTCCTTCATAATCCCTTAGATGCCATGAATTTCCTTATAGGTTTAAGCCACATTACAAGCCAATTTTTCCATACCTACCCGCACTTTTAGTATTTTTGCATGGATATTTCAAGTTTGAGTGTGGGGGAAGGGCATTTCGTGTGGGTTCATTGGGATGTGTATCATTTATGGGTAGTTTGAAGTGTGTGTCAATACTTTGGGCAGTGGATAACAAGAGAATTGGGCATGTGTCGTCATTTCATTGTGCTTTATTTGGTTCATCCATTTCCCTTAAAAAAAGAAAAAAATAGAGATGAGCTTGAATTCCTCATTGTAAATTCTTTTATGACTCATGTCCCTCCCAAAAATCAAGGGCATGAATTGTCATTCATTCATTGTATTCAATTTTTCAGCTCATCCCCCATAAAAAAAAGAAAAAAAATAAAGCTGTGCCTTTCTGGAGATTTGAAAAAAAAGAGAGGAGAACTTAGATGATATCATCACTTATTGGCTCATGTACCATGTCATAAAGATGGGTGGGGTTGTTTTTCACATTTAGAAGCAGTATTGAGTGAGGAATTTCCTGTGTTTTCACTTGATTTAATCATGCATTGTATTTAAAAGTTCAACCTCCTCTTTCTAGCTTGGAACATTTTTCAATCATTCTACCACCGACCCTAAGCCACAGAATCATTTGAACCATTAATTAAAGACCTCATGATTAAATTCATTTTCATGTTTCACGCTGTGGATAAATGATAATTTTCACAAACCTATGGTGATACATGTGATTTTCAAGTATGAGCATAACTCCAGAATCAATTTCTCTTGAGTGAAGAGTGACATAAAAAACAATGTGAGGTAGGTTGTGATTGGGCCATGGATTGATTTATGAGGTTGAAAAAATTTTAATGATTGAAATGAAAATGAGATAATTATTATTCATAAATGAGACATGATGGAATTCTATTTTGGATAAAATCATTGATATTTTCTCATTTTTGATTGTTGTGTGGATTTTGATTTGAATGTAAGATGATTGCCCAGGAGTGCAATGTTTAAGTGTGGGGGAGTGATGAAGCTCACATTTTCATATATTTTATACTATGAAACATTGTTTATAATCCCACAAAAGTGTTATTGAATGGGTAATTATCATGTTTTTAGGTTTTAGTGCTATTTTGAACCCAAATGTGAAAAATGACTAATTCTGGATTTTTGACAGAATTTTACGTCAGGGGTATTTTGGTCATTTCAGGAAAAATAAAATTCCAAATTTTCTGATTAAAATTTTGTTATAATCCTTATTTTATTTCATTCATTTTTTTCTTCTGGACCAGGAACTGATTCGGTCATCTAAAGGGGATAAAAAAATCATTGAAGATTGGAGTTTTTCTGGGCGGACCGCATGGACCCACCCAAAGTAACGGACATCAAACGCGGCATAAACATATCCAAATGATGTGTTTCCACCTGGGATACCTTGAGGACATATAGGGTCGTCTCTACAATAAATTTGGATGATTTTGGAGATCCATAACGAGGCTATTGAACGACATTATTTTGGAGGAACCTTCCTGGATGGTTCGTCCAGAAACAGCAACTGAGAATGAAAAATTAATAACTCCTACATACGGTTTCCAAATCAGCTGAAATTTTGAGAGGAGACGGCCAAGACATTTATGAAAAATATTTATGAAGGGTGGAACGCGTTAATATGTCATTAAAGGGGTATTCAATGCGTCGACATTTGAGATACAAATTCTGCCTATAAAAGGAGGCCCTCACCTCCTCCTCAAAGCATCCCATTCTCCATCCATTTCTTCAAGGCACCAAGGAGGAGATCTCCACCGAGGGAGGCCGGCCGCAAATCTTCCACCTTTCTTTTTATTTTATTTCTTTTCTTTATTTTTAGTTTTTAATTGTAATTTAGATTTCTAATAAATTCATCCATTGTTTTTATTTTTGTGTCCACCGATTCACCCTCTTTTCTTCCTCTCATCTTACCATCGTGAACTATAATACTCATGATCATGAGTAACTAATCCGAGGAATATCCCGAGGGATTAATCAGGTTCTTGAACCCAAGACCATGTTTTTCATATTCTTTGAGTTAATTCTAAGGATAATTTATAGTGGTTGTAATCCTCACTATGGTTGTCTAAAGATTAACTTCTTAATCTACAACCATTTTCCCTCGATTTAGGAGGTGGATGGAAGGTGTTCTTGGCGATCGCTAAGTAGACTTTTCATTCATAACTGGTGTAGAATAAGGTCTGCACACATACGATGGAGTGTGTAAACTAAGAATATTTGAAGCTGGCCAATGAAGGTGCTCCCTGAATATTCTCTCGGGAGAACTTCCTTTATTCCCTAATTACATTCTGTTTAGCATTGCATGGTAATTTATAATTAAATTTTAGTTTCTTCTGATTTATGAATTTCATTTATTTTATTAAATTACATTTATTTCATAAAATATTAAACAACAAAAAAAGAATTAGATTAGGTGGAATAGAAGTAGTGATTTATTAACCACAAAAGCTCCTCAAGAGAACGACCTAGGTCAGCCCCTGTGCTGCACTTAGCTATAAATATTTTTGAGAGCGTGCACGACAACGCTTCGTCACTTCTCTTCAACACGTCGTGTTGTTTTCGGATCAGGTTGTGTAGTCTTGTTCAGGTACCCGACCATGTCACGAACAACACGGGACGGTGTTACCTTCACCTATACACACCGTGTTTATTCAGAACATGTCGTGTAAGGTTCAGCAGTGTACACGGGCCGCTGAAGCCTTGTCTTGTACACGCCATGTTTGTTTAGAACATGCTGTGTAGTCTCAGGTTAAGGTGGACTGTGTGGGTTAGCTGTGTAAAGAGAATCAAGCAGATGAATAGTTTTCCAGTACATGCCATGTGTTTGGTCAACATGCCATGTAGTTTGAGGTGTTACATGACTTGTAGGGCAGGAGTACACGCCCATGTCAGTGGCTTAAGAAGACATGCCGTGTAGTTTTTATACACGTCGTGTAGTCGTGTTTTGTAAACATGTGTGTTTTCCTTCCCCTGTTCCCGTTTTGTACTCTTGTGATCTCTGTCCTTGTTTTTCTGATCTAAGGTTTACTTTTGATCTTTCAGAGCTATGACTCCGAGACGTCCCCCGGTTATAAGTCTATTGTCAGGCAGTGATCAGACGCCAGATATAGCAGACCAGGTACTTCCTGTTGATCCTCCAATCGGGCCAGCCTTGGCACCGGCTGTTATAACAGTTGTAGGTGCTGATGTGCAATTCAGGGAAGGTTTTATGAGGATGATTCAGACCTTACAAGGTCCATCGGCTCCTTCCTAGACTATGGAAGACTTGACGCGGGTTTTCCAGGAGCATCATACTCCCACTTTCTCCGGGGAAGGAGGACCTATGGCTGCAGAGTCATGGCTAGAAGCCATGCTGACTATCTTCGAGCATCTGGAGATGCCCCCAGAGAGGCAGGTCAAGCTCGCTACCTACATGCTCTGAGACTCCACAAAGAGGTGGTGGGACGTGATCTCACAGGCGGGTCATCAGCAGGTTATGGCTTGGGAGGAGTTTCAACGCGCCTTTTATGACTACTTCTACCCGGAGACCCTGAGGGCCAACCGAGCCCGGGAGTTTATGGGCGTAGAGCAGGGTACTCTTTCTGTCATCAAGTATTCCTATCAGTTCACCGAGCTGCAGCGTTTCACACCCCTCTGAGATGGGAGTGGGGTGTTTTTAGCAAGGAAGTTCGAGGATGGTCTCAGGTGGGAGATTCGATCGCAGGTGAATATCTTCCTATTGACTTCCATCACTTCCATCGTCAACCAGGCACTGATTGCGGAGCACAATCTAAGCATCTCCGGAGGTGCGAGCCTGGGCAGTTCTACTTCTAGATCTAGTTTTCCTCTAGATGACAGTAAGAAGCACCGTAGGGAGTCTACGCATGGTGATCTGAGGAAGCGATATGCATCATCAAGCAGCCAGGTGATATACTACCAGTGTGGCCGGTCAGGGCACACAAGGCCGCAATTCTAGAGGGACCCCGTGGAGTGCCAATCTTGCGGCAAGATTGGTCACCTTCAGCGTTTCTTCCAGTGTTTCTCACCAGCAGCTGGTGATCAGTGTTCTTCCATGACTCCTCGTTCAGGAGCAGTAGGACCAGTTTCTCACTAGTCGGGGAACTGGAGTTCTTCCCTCCGTTCGTTCCAAGGTGGAGGTCGAGGCCATGGCAGGTAGCCACTAGTCCTTCAGCGCCAGCAGGGAGGATCAGCTCAGAGTGGTCAGGCAGGGTCACAGGGCCGCGGGGTAGGCCAGACATTCACCGTGGAGTATACCTATCTGGAGCAGGATCCCGACCCTTCTACAGTTCGAGGTACGATTTTAGTAGCCTCAGTTTTATCTTCATCCTTTTTTGATACTGGTTTTACACATAGCTTTATCTCTGTTTCTGTCATGGAGAGCCTTGGGCTCTGTATATTTTCTTATGCCGACTCATTGACACTATACACACCCTTGGGGACAAGAAAATCTAGTGTACGTCAGTGTAGAGAGTTCCCTCTTGAAGTTTCAGGGTATCGTTTCTTATGGGATCTCTATGCCCTTGAGATGAGAGGCTATGATGGCATTCTCGGGATAGACTTTTTGGTTCCCCTCCAGGTAGTCGTCGACTGTTATAACTGCAAGGTGAGTTTCATCTCACTTGAGGGTGAATATTTTCTTCATAGAGGCGAATGGGATGTTCAGGTGAGTCGAGTAGGAATCTAGCATCAAGGGCTAGGATGGGTGACGACCCAGATTGATAGTCTTTATCTGGATGATCAGGGGACTTCGCAGTTGGACTTTCCTCTAGTGGTGGATCATTTCAGGGAGGTCTTTCTAGAGGACTTTTCAAGTTTTCCTCTAGAGCGTGAGGTAGACTTCTCAATTGAGCTCGTGCCAGGAGCAGCACCATGGTCCATTACTCATTATAGGATGGATACACCTGAGTTGCAGGTGCTCAAGAAGCGGTTATAGGAGTTGCAGGAAAAGGGTTTCATCCAAACCAGTACTTATCCTTGGGGTTCGCCTATCCTGTTTTCAAAGAAGGCAGACAGTACCCTTCGTCTTTGTGTGGATTATCTTAAGCTGAACCAGTTGATGGTCAAGAACCAATATCCCTTGCTGAGGATCAAGGACCTCTTTTATCTGCTTTGAGGAGCTCGAGTGTTCTTGAAGATCGATTTGAGGTCCAATTATCAGCAGTTGTGTGTTAGACCATCAGATATCCCTCTGATAGCCTTCAAGAGAAAGTATGGTCTATACGAGTAAACGGTCATGCCGTTTGGTCTCACGAATGTGCCAGCAGTTTTCATGGATCTGATGAACCGAGTGTTCCATCATTACTTGGATTCCTTCATCATGGTCTTCGTGGATGATATCTTGGTGTACTCTCACACTCGACATGACCATGCTACCCATCTTGAGATCCTTTTTATTACACTGAGAGAGCATCATATTTATGCTAAACTCTCGAAGTTCCACTTTTGGATGGAACAGATTCACTTATTGGGTCAGGTCATCTCAGAGGTAGGAGTATCTATGGACCCAGAGAAAGTGAGAGATGTTGTTTCCTGGGAGCATCCAAATATCTTCTTTGAGGTACGAAGTTTTCTAGGGCTAGCTAGATAATGCATGTGTTTCATACAAGACTTCTCTCACGCCTTGAAACACCATTGACAGGTCTGACCAAGAATGGGGCGAAGTTTGTATGGTCAGAATCTTGTGAGTCAGCCTTTCAGGAACTGAAGGGGAGGTTGAATTCAGCACCGATACTAGTATTTCTAGAGCTTGGGAAGAGCTATACAGTCTATTATGATGCTTCAGGTATCGGTCTAGGAGTTGTGCTTATGTAGGGAGATGGAGTCATTGTGTACGGGTCTCGACAGTTGAGGCCACATGAGAGGAACTCTCCGACACATGATCTGTATTTGGAAGCTGTTGTTCATGACTTACGCTATTGGAGACACTATCTTATGGGAGAGAACTTTGTGGTCTTCACTGACCACAAGAGTCTCAGGAATATCTTCAATCAGCGTGATCTGAATCTGAGGTAGCGTAGGTGTGTTGAGTATCTTCAGTCTTTTGATTCTGAGCTTGCCTATTCGCCGGGAAAGGGAAACGTAGTGGCAGATGCGTTGAGCAGGAGAACTCAGATTCAAGCAGTTCAGGAGGCCAGCAATGAGTTGCAACTTATGGCTCTGTTCTATGAGATGCATCTGGAGGTGCACGACATACATGAATAGACCTTCCTATCTTATGTAGCTGTTACCTCTACACTACTTGATCCGGTACGGATGAGGTAGCTATTAGACTCAGAAGGCTTAGTCATGTGGGATAGTGTGTCAAGAGAGCACCCTTTTCCTGGATATATAGGGGCAAGGATGAGATCTTGTGTTTCTAGGGACGTGTATGGGTGCTAGCAGACATACGCGAGGAGCTGATGTGGGATTTTCATTCCTCGGTTTGGGCAGTTCATCCTGGTATCACCAAGATGTATCAAGATCTTCATCCCTAGTATTGGTGGTCAGGTATGAAGAGATATGTTGCTGGTTGTGTCTTGAGATGTTCTGCTTGTTAGTAGGTGAAGGCAGAGCATCAATGACAAGTAGGCCTTTTACAGCAGTAACCCATTCCGGAGTGGAAGTGGAACGATGTCGCAAAGGAATTCGTGACAGGGTTTCCAAGTTCACCTCGGGGGAACGTTGTTGTTTGGGTTGTCATCGACAGGCTCATGAAGGTTTCTCACTTCTTGCCAATCAATATACCTTCAGTGTCGGTGAACTGGGATGACTTTACATCAGAGATATCATTCGTCTGCATGGACTTCCATTGTAACACCCGAGACTTTTATGTTATATAAATCATCAAAGGAATATTTTTCTACACAACACTTTCTTGGCTTGCTTTACATGAAATCGCAACCTTCCTCGATAGCTTGCGTCGTACGCAATACCGAGTTTCACTAAACAACGATATGCTATTAAAATATTATTAAAACAAGCCGTTATGAATAGTAATAACCATGTTTTGAAATTTTATAAATTTTATTTTTCAAAATGGACTTCATTTTTGGATTCGGAATATCGAAATTAGCCTAGGGTGAAATTTTGGTATTTTTCTGAAAACATTCAATTTTTGATGAATAGAGAAACCACTAAGTGGTAGTTAAAAAACTGAATTTTTCATAAAAATTAATTTTACGGCTTCTGTGAGTGGAATTTTGAAAATATGAGGGACACGGTTAATATCAAGGACTAAAATGTGGTTCAATGAGATGAAAATAATTATTGGTGAATAGTAACTTTTTACTTTTTTACCACGGTTAAAAGTAAATAGGGTAATTAAGGGCAAAGATGATATTATTATTACCCTAACACATGTCCTAATTCTATTGGATAAGTGTAATTCGACCAAAAACAAACTTAGGAATAAAATATGACCATTTAGGCCCACTTGGATTAGATTAGGACATTTATTATTAATTTATTCAAAGAAGAGTTAAAATAGATAAAATCAAAGTTAAATAAGTAAATAATTTTTAATATGGTGTTATACATAAGATAAATTCGACTATAAATATTCATTAGAACGCTAAAAATATTTCCTACGTAATGGTATTTTATTTGTAATTTTTAGACATTAAATAATTTAATTTATTTATGACACAAAGATGATGCAATAATTATCTTATTAATGAAATATTGAAATAATCAATGTTATAAACACCAAAATAAATGTAATTTGATACTTTTTATGCATTACACTAATTTAAAAGGTTAATATGACATGTTAGTATTGATTTAATTAACTTGGTTCTAACTAATAATTCTGTTATGATTTCCACAAAAATCAATTACTAAATAGTGTCAAAATTGACATAAAATAGTTTTTTAAACAAATATTATATTAGTAATTGTTATTTTATTCCTAAAAATCTATGATTCGGCAAAATGACTTAGATAAGGTTATATATATTAATAATAAACAACTTGGGGTTATTTTGGCTTCATATAGTAAGTTTATTAACCTTACAGTATAAGAACACAAGAAGACACGGTAAAAGTAAACTTATTTAACTTAATGTTAAATCTAAATGATAAGGTTAAAATAGGAACCTAAACTTGTCTAAATTTTATTTTATGAGAGTATTTCGACCCATACCCACCTTAGCTTCGAAATATATCAATTTGGAGCTATTTAAAACCGAACTTGACTTTATTATAAAATAATATTTTTAGTTTTCCCAAAGGTGCCCCTCTCCTCCCTTATAAAAGGGCACCTCCTCCCCCTCTTCCTCACACCACTTTTAGCCTTCAAGATCGGCCAACCCCTACTAATTCCTTCTCTACACATCCCTAGAGACATCCTGGAGGTCCTGGTCTTCTTCAAAGACCAATTTTAGTGCCCTAAAAGAAGGTCTCAAAGTAGCACTTCAAAGAAGAGGTAATGTCCGTTACCGGTTCTTTCATCTTTATTTCTTATTCCACTTCTTCTTCTTTAGTTGTTTCATTATGAAGTAATAACATTAGTATCACTCATATACTGATAAGTTATTATAAGTATGAAACAACCCTATTTCACCATCTATCCATCCTACGGAAAAAGAAATCACCGCGCGTGCGTACGTACGGAATACCGTCTCCACGCCGTGGTGTAATCTATTTTCCACCACCACCTTACTTGGATGGGTATAATGGTGTATATAATGACTATATATGACTATTATAAAGTGATACTGATTCTGAAATAGTATACATACACTCCAATACAATTCACCGATCATAGGAACGATATCATCACTCGTGCGTACGTACGGAATACCGTCTCCACGATGTGATGCAACTCGTTCTACATGATCTTCATTTCATAATGATTATATAAATGAATTTAATGAATGAATATGATATATATTACACTAATACCATTCTGGAAATGAGGTATCTATAACCTAAATATAAGAATAATAATTTATTCGACAAAACACGCATAAGAACAAAAAGTTATAAACACCCGAATAACAAGTAGCAATGAAATATTACTACTAAGAAGCTAAAAAAATGACCATATATGATATCATAAAAATAAGTATGATTCTGGAATAAGTCAATAACATTATTTAAATCATTATACAGGAGCTTCGGACACTTACGAATCAAAACAGACCTATGGTAATGGAAATATCACAATCTCATTTTTATCCGAGATTGTTTATACTTTGGTATTTACTGGGGTGTATTTTATCATCCAAATACATGTTTCCTCAATATGTAATATTATTTCCATCCACCTACAATTTTTTAAATCAATTTTTACCCTTTGGTGATTTTATAGTAAAAGATATGAAAGGAATCTTTTGTCGTTTTTCGTATGAGGTACTTTTTGACTTTTCTGACAAAAGTACGAGAAGAATGTTTTTTAACTTATAGACCATGAATGGATTTTTAAAACATTATTTCCAAGAAGCTTCCTTTACAAGTTTTCAAGTTTATTTTTAATAAACTTCTTTTAAAATTGTATGACATGTTAAGAAAGGAAAAAAAATTTGAAGTAGAAAGGATATTTTCCTCAAGAATGGAGTTCAAGTGTTTTATCAAAATTATTTTCCATCTAAGATAATATAGGGTTCTGTTTATATCCCTGTTATTACATTGATATGATTATATTATGATGGATATATTTTTATGAATTCCTTTATCTTATATGAATTGTTTTATGATGTCATGATGTTTAAGATTCCCATTTTTATTACATGGGTTATGCTATGATGTATGGTTTATGATTTTGTGGCACACATAAGAATTGTATCATTATGATATGGGTGGGACCTATATCTCCCTCCAATGCATTGGGTAAAGATTTTATATATCATGAGATAGACATGGCTGGAACGGTAGGTTATACCGGTTCAGTGAAACAGGACTGAAACGAGGGTGACTCGGTTCAGAAATGGACTTTGTCCACTAAGATAGTCTTGGAAATGAGTCTTGACTAATAAGATATGATTCTCTATGATTATGTGTGTATACCACAAAGTTTCATGTTTTAAGTTATGATTATTGTGATTACATTTCACTGCCATGATTTATCCCATGTTATGAAATTATGATCTCTTTTGTGGGATAATATTTCCAAAAGTTATGTGCTTATGTATATGATGTGATTGATATTTCTTTTGTTTACCCTTAATGAGCATTTGAGCTCACCCTTTTGTATGTTTTCTTTCCCCAGGTCAGGAATAAGGTTATTAAGTAAGATATGCCAAAAGGGACTATAGATATGATGAAATAAATGGGAGATAGTGTAGATGCTTTATGAACCAGTTGTTTATGTTTCCTAGTTTCCAAAGACACTATACCTATACGGTGCTTTCGTGGTTTTGTTATATGATGTAATAAGTATGCTTCAATTTTGAAGTATTAACAATGTATGTAAAGTATGGGTCATTATAGTTGGTATCAGAGGAAAGGTATTGTAAACCATTGGAAACTAGGATGTGAAAGCATTAGTAAGAACCCTAAGGATAAGTCTAAGCATAGAACACAATATTAGTGTTTTAGAAATGGCCATGAATAACCTCGGATAAGACCTTAAGTGTGAAATTTTATTCTTGATTATGTGGTTTTACTATCATAATTAGTGTTTCTCACACTATTCTTCTTGGTTTTATTTAATGGCTGGAACCCGAAGGAACCGTGTTAATGCGGAATGCGACGGGCAATGCAATGATTTTCCCCCTGAGCAACCAAACGTTACGGGAGCTGGAATGAAAAATCTTGTAGCCATGATCACACAACTTTCTCAAGCTATGAATCATGAAGGACTTCCAAACGAGCAAAGGAAGGAGCAACATTCTGTTGAATCCTTCATGAGACAGCATCCACCTTCTTTCAGCAGGTCTACTGATCCATTAGTTGCTGAACAATGGATTAGTACTACTGAAAAGATATTTTCAGTTCTTCAATGTTCTGAACATGATAAAGTCATCCTAGCAGTGTATCGTTTGGAAGGAGATGCTGATCAATGGTGGAATCTTATTAAGAATACGAGGCAATGGGATGAAATTGAGTCCATGTAATGGGATGAGTTCAAGAACTTATTTTTCAATAAGTACTTCACTCGTATTCTCTGAACAAAGATGGAGAAAGAGTTTCTTGAACTGAAGAAAAAGGATGATGAATCTATTGGCACCTATGAAGCAAATTTTACTAGACTTTCAAGGTATGATTCTGGTATTATTATCCAACCTGAGAGTAAGATCGATCGATTCTTTAGTGGCTTAAAACCAAGTCTTTGAAGGGCGTTATCCATAAGGGACTTCAATAGCTACGAGGAAATCATTCGATGTGCTCTCAAATTCGAGATGGATATTGGAGTAACCCATCAGTCATATGGGTTTGATAAGAAGAGGAAAATGGAATTCAAAGGAAAATCTAAAGCGCACACTGAAAAGAAGATGAGCTTTCACTTCTGCTCAAAGTGTGGAAAGAAACATGGAGAGAGTTGTCTTAAATGGGCAAGTAAATGTTTCAAATGTGTAAAGGAATGCCATCGGGCATTTGAATGCTGCGATGATGGGAAGAAGATGTCTAATGATGCAAACAATGGAAGGGATACACAGAATGAACCTACTACACTTCAATGATTCAAGTGCAAGGAGATGTGACATTATTCCAATAAATGCCCTAATCTAAGGGTTGATGATGATGGTCGACGTCATCAAACTCTTAAGGCTAAAGATAAAGGAAAGTCACATGCAATTTCTATCAGCGATGTGGAGTACGATAATGATGTGGGGAAAGGTTCACTTACCATCCACTCTAAAGTAGAAAATGTTTTATTTGATTCTGGATCCACCCAATCTTTTATTTCTGAAGAATTTTCTAAGGGTATAACCATATTACCTCAACAATTAGATGTTGAGTTAGCTATGACAAAACCTAATGGCACAACAGTCGCATCATAAGTTTATAATTCTTCTCCGATTGATGTTTGTGGGAAAGTGCTTCCTGAAAATCTTGGGATCCTTCCTATAGTGGAATTTGATGTGATTCATGGCATTGATTGGCTTTCTTTATATGGAGCTCATATCAATTGCCAAATAAGGGAAGTCACATTTCATATTCCAGATCAATCTATGATCGTCTATCAATTCAAGGATGAACATAACCTTCCAGTGGAAATTTCATCCACCTTATGGGTCTTGATTCCACTAAATGAAGGTTATTTATCTCAAATGGTTGGTGAGAAACTCATGATTAAGAATATGACCATTGTACGGGAGTTTGATGATGTCTTTCCGGAGGAATTACCGGGACTTCCACCAAATCATGAAGTTGAGTTCTCAATAGAACTCGTATCGTGTTCTTTGCTTATTTCAAAGACACCTTATAGAATGGCCCCAATTGAGTTGCAGGAATTGAAGAAGCAACTCCAAGAGAATCTTGATAAGGGATTCATACGCCCTAGTGCGTCACCTTGGGGAGCACCTGTTCTATTTGTTAAGAAGAAAGATGGATCAATGAGACTCTGCATTGATTATCAAGAACTTAACAAGATCACTATCACGAACAAATATCCTCTCCCACGCATTGATGACTTATTTGACCAACTACGAGGAGCTCAATACTTTTCCAAGATTGATCTTCGTTCAGGGTATCATCAATTAAGGGTCAAAAGGGAGGATATACCAAAGACGGCTTTCCGTACAAGGTATGGACACTATGAATTTATAGTGATTCCATTTGGTCTTAATAATGCCCCTGCTATCTTCATGGATCTGATGAATAGAGTCTTTAGAGACTATCTTGATCAATTTGTGGTAGTCTTTATAGAGAATATTCTTGTCTATTCAAAGAGCAAGGAAGAACATGAACATCACTTGAGAATTATATAGAAGACCCTGAAAAAGGAGAAGCTTTATGCCAAATTTACCAAGTGTGAATTTTGGCATCAAAAAGTTGCATTTTTGGGTCACATAATCTCAAAAGTGGGGATATCATTGGATCCAGCAAAAACACAGGTTATCGAAAGATGGTCGAGACCAACAACAGTAACTGAGATCCGAAGTTTTCTTGTTTTGGCTGGATATTATCGACGTTTTGTGAAAGATTTTTCACGATTATCTAATCCACTCACCAAGTTTACTCGGAAAGGAGTGAAGTTTGTCTGGACGGAAGAATGTGAAGAGAATTTCAAGGAGTTGAAAAGAAGGTTATCCAGTGCACCTGTGCTCACACTGCCTTGCAGTGGAGAAAGGTTTGTGATCTGTAGTGATGTATCCAAGAAGGGATTGGGGTGTGTTCTTATGCAAAATGATATGGTGATAGCTTATGCCTCACGACAGTTGAAAATCCATGACCAAAATTACCCAACACATGATTTGGAGTTAGCTGCGGTAATCTTTGCATTAATGATTTGGAGGCATTGCCTTTATGGTGAAAGGTGTGATATTTATACTGATCATTAAAGTTTAAAGTATATTTTCAAATAAAAGGAGCTGAATATGCGTCAAAGAAGATGGTTGGAGCTGATTAAGGATTATGACTGCTCAATCCATTACCACCCTGGGAAAGCATACAAGGTGGAAGATGCATTAAGTTGACAAGACCATGCTAGTATATCCATGATGAGGATCACAAAAGATCCAATATTTATGGATTTACAAAGGATGGATCGTGGAATTATAATGGAAGGGGAAAAATCTTATCTTTCTCAAATGACTGTTCAACTGTCTATACATGTGAAGATTAAAGTGGCACAAAATAAAGATGTCGAGTTACAAAAGAGGGTGAGAAATGTTCCTGAATTCAACCTTTATTGTGATGGGATAATAAAGTTCAGGAATCGGGTTTGTGTTCCTCCCATCCCCAAATTAAAGAAGGAGATGCTGGATGAGGCGCATAGTTCTTCATTCTCTATTCATCCTGGAAGCACGAAGATGTATAGGGACCTGAAAGAGTACTTCTGGTGGGATGGCATGAAAAGAGATGTTGCTGAATTTGTCTCTCGATGCTTGGTTTGTAAACAAGTTAAAGATGAGATACAGAAGTCTTAGGGGATGTTACAACCATTACCCATACCTGAATGGAAATGGGAAAACATCACTATGGACTTTGTCACAGGACTTCCTAAAACATCCAAAGGTAATAATGCTATTTGGGTCATAGTTGATCGTCTTACTAAGTCTGCACACTTCATTGCTATTAGAGAGGATTTCTCTCTGGATCAGCTTGCCATGATATATGTAAAGGAAGTGGTAAGATTGCATGGAGTACCACTTTCTATTATATCCAATCGGGATCTGAGATTTACCTCGAAGTTCTGGCGAAGTCTTCAGCATACTATGGATACAGAGTTGAGTTTCAGCACTGCTTATCATCCTCAGACAGACGGTCAGTCTGAGAGAACAATTCAAACCCTAGAAGATATGTTGAGAGCTTTCCCTATGGATTTCAAAGGTGGTTGGGATCAACACCTACCTTTGGTGGAATTTTCTTATAATAATAGCTTTCACTCCAGTATTCAGATGGCTCCTTATGAAGCTCTCTGTGGAAAGAAATGCAGGACTCCAACTTGCTGGGATGAAGTTGGGGAAAGAAAGCTATTAGGACCTGATCTCGTTGATGAAATGGCAGAAAAGGTCAGATCTATTCAACAACACATAAGAGTAGCTTAGAGTCGACAGAAAAGTTATGCCGACAACTGAAGAAAAGACCTAGAGTTTGAAGTGGGTGATAAAGTGTTCTTACGAATATCTCCCTGGAAGAGGGTTATGACATTTGGAAAGAAGGGGAGGTTGAGCCCTAGATATATCGGTCCTTTCGAAATACTGGATCGTGTTGGGAAGGTAGCTTATCGATTGGTGCTTCCACCGAATCTCTCTCAAGTTCATGATATGTTCCATGTATCTCTCCTGAGAAAGTACATACCTGACCCTTCACATGTACTAAGCTCAGAAGTTGTACCGCTGGAGCAAGATCTTTCTTATGAAGAACAACCGATAGAGATTCTGGATCGTAGAAAAAAAGTCCTACGAATCAAGACCAGTCGATTGGTGAAAGTTTTGTGGAGGAACCACCAATTATAAGAAGCTACATGGGAGCTTGAGGATATGATGAGGGAGAGGTATCGTCATCTGTTTGTTACAAAGTGACGAATTTCGAGGGTGAAATTTATTTTTAGGGGGGTAGAATGTAACACCTGAGACTTTTATGTTATATAAATCATCAAAGGAATCTTTTTCTACACAACACTTTCTTGGCTTTCTTTACACGAAATCGCGACCTTCCTCGATAGCTTGTGTCGTACGCAATACCGAGTTTCACTAAACAACGATATGATATTAAAATATTATTAAAACTAGCCATTATGAATAGTAATAACCACTTTTTGAAATTTTGTAAATTTTATTTTTCAAAATGGACTTCATTTTTGGATTTGGAATATCGAAATTAGCCTAGGGTGAAATTATGGTATTTTTCTGAAAACTTTCAATTTTTGATGAATAGTGAAACCACTAAGTAGTAGTTAAAAACTGAATTTTTAATAAAACTTAATTTTACCACTTCTGTGAGTGGAATTTCGAAAATCCGAGAGACATAGTTATTATAAAGGATTAAAATGTGGTTCAATGAGATAAAAATATTTTTTTGGTGAATAGTAACTTTTTACTTTTTTTACCACGGTTAAAAGTAAATAGGGTAATTAAGGGTAAAGATGATATTAGTATTACCCTAACACATGTCCCAATTCTATTGGATAAGTGTAATTCGACCAAAAACAAACTTAGGAATAAGATATGACCATTTAGGCCCACTTGGATTAGATTAGGACATTTATTATTAATTTATTTAAAGAAGGGTTAAAATAGATAAAATCAAAGTTTAATAAGTAAATAATTTTTAATATGGGGTTGTACATAAGATAAATTCGACTATAAATATTCATTATAAATATAAAAAGCTTTCCTACATAATAGTATTTTATTTTTAATTTTTAGACATTAAATAATTTAATTTATTTATGACACAAAGATGATGCAATAATTATCTTATTAATGAAATATTGACATAATCAATGTTATGAACACCAAAATAAATTTAATTTGAGACTTTTTATGAATTCCACTAATTTTCTAGGTTAATATGACATGTTATTATTGATTTAAGTAACTTTTTTCGAAATAATAATTCTGTTATGATTTCCACAAAAATCAATTACTAAATAGTGTCAAAATTGACATAAAATAGTTTTTAAAACAAATATTATATTAGTAATTGTTATTATATTCCTAAAAATATAAGGATTGGCCAAATGACATAGATAAGGTTATATATATTAATAATAAACAACTTGGGGTTTGTTTGTCTGCTTATAGTAATTTTATCAACCTTATAGTATAAGAACACAAGAAGACACGGTAAAAGTAAACTTATTTAACTTAATGTTAAATCTAAATGATAAGGATAAAATAACAACCTAAACTTGTCTAAATTCTATTGGATGAGAGGATTTAGACCCATCCCAACCTTATCTTAGAAATATATCAATTTGGAGCTATTTAAAACCGAACATGACTTTATAATAAAATACTATTTTTAGTTTTCCCAAAGGTGCCCCTCTCCTCCCTTATAAAAGGGCACCTCCTCCCCCTCTTCCTCACACCACTTTGAGCCTTCAAGCTCGGACAACCCCTGCCAATTACTCCTCTCCACTTCCATAGAGACATCCTAGAGGTCCTGGTCTTCTTCAAAGACCAATTTTAGTACCCTAAAATAAGGTCTCAAAGAAGCACTTCAAAGAAGATGTAATGTCCGTTACCGATTCTTTCATCTTTATTTCTTCTACCACTTCTTCTTCTTTAGTTTTTTCATTATGAATTAATAACATCAGTATCACTCATATATTTATATGTTATTATAAGTATGAAACAACCCTATTTTACCATCTATACATCCTGTGGAAAAAGAAATCATCGCGCGTGTGTACGTACGGAATACCGTCTCCACGCCGTGGTGTACTCTATTTTCCACCACCACCTTACTTGGATGGGTATAATGGTGTACATAATGACTATATATGACTATTATAAATTGATACTGACTCTTAAATAGTATACATACACTCCAATACAATTCCACGATCATAGGAACGATATCATCACTCGTGCGTACGTACGGAATACCGTCTCCACGATGTGATGCGACTAGTTATACATGATATTAATTTCATAATGATTATATAAATGAATTGAATGAATGAATATGATATATATTACACTAATACCATTCTGGAAATCAGGTATCTATAACCTAAATATAAGAATAAGAATTTATTCGACAAAACATGCATAAGAACAAAAAGTTATAAACACCCGAATAACAAGTAGCAATGAAATATTACTACTAAGATGCTAAACAAATAACCATATATGATATCATAAAAATATGTATGATTCTGGAATAAGTCAATAACATTATTTAAATCATTATACAGGAGGTTCGGACACTTACGAAGCAAAACGGACCTAAGGTAAGGGAAATATCACAATCTCATTTTTATCCGAGATTGTTTATACTTTGGTATTTACTAGGGTGTATTTTATCATCCACATCCATGTTTCCTCAATATGTAATATTATTTACATCCACCTAAAATTGTTTAAATCCATTTTTTCCCTTTGGTGAGTTTATAGTAAAATATATGAAAGGAATCTTTTGTCGTTTTTTATACGAGGTACTTTTTGACTTTTCCGACAAAAGTACAAGAAGAATGTTTTTTTAACTTATACAGCATGAATGGATTTTTAAAACATTATTTCCAAGAATCTTCCTTTAGAAGCTTTCAAGTTTATTTTTATTCAAATTCTTTTAAAATTTTATGGCATGTTAAGAAAGGAAAATGTTTTTGAATTAGAAAGGATATTTTCCTCAAGAATGGAGTTCAAGTGTTTTATCAAAATTATTTTCCATCTAAGATAATATAGGGTTCTGTTTATATCCCTATTATTAGATTGATATGATTATATTGTGATTGATATATTTTTATGAATTCCTTTATCTTATATGAATTGTTTTATGATGTCATGATGTTTAAGATTCCCATTTTTATTACATGGGTTATGCTATGATGTATGGTTTATGATTTTGTGGCACACATAAGAATGGTATCATTATGAGATGGGTGGGACCTATATCTCCCTCCAATGCATTGGGTAAAGATTTTATATCTCATGAGATAGACATGGCTGGAACGGTAGGTTATACCGGTTCAGTGAAACAGGACTGAAACAAGGGTGAATCGGTTCAGAAATGGACTTTGTCCACTAAGATAGTCTTGGAAATGAGTCTTGACTAATAAGATATGATTCTCTATGATTTTGTGTGTATGCCACAAAGTTTCATGTTTTAAGTTATGATTATTGTGATTACATTTCACTGCCATGATTTATCCCATGTTATGAAATTATGATCTCTTTTGCAGGATAAGATTTCCAAAAGTTATGTTCTTATGTATATGATGTGATTGATATTTCTTTTGTTTACCCTTACTGACCATTTGAGATCACCCTTTTGTATGTTTTCTTTACCCTAGTCAGGAAGAAGGTTATTAAGTAAGATATGCCAAAAGGGACTATAGATATGATGAAATAAATGGGAGACAGTGTAGACGCTTTATGAACCAGTTGTTTATGTTTCCCAGTTTCTAAAGACACTATACCTATATGGTCCTTTCTTGGTTTTGTTATATGTTGTAATAAGTATGCTTCAATTTTGAAGTATTAACAATGTATGTAATGTATGGGTCGTTATACCCATCCTCTATTATTTCAGACAGGGATGCGCGCTTTACTTGTTGGTTCTGGTAGGGACTTCAGACGGATTTGGGTACCCAGGTACTTCTGAGTACGACATACCATCCCCAGATAGATGGCCAGTCTGAGCGCACGATCCAGGTGGTTGAGGATATGCTCTGAGTTTTCATACTAGACCTTGGAGGTTCATGGGAGAAGCATATCCCTCTGGTGGAGTTCTCCTACAAAAACAGTTTTCATGAGACTATTCAGATGGCACATTACGATGATTTTTACAGTAGGCCGTGCTGATCACCCTTATGCTGGCTGGAGGCAGGAGAGGCAGCTTTGCTTGGACCTCGTCTTGTTCAGGAGACTTTAGAGCAGATAGAGCTGATTCAGAAGAGGATGGCTACTGCACAGTCTCGACAGAAGTCATATGCTGATCAGCAGAAACAACCTCTGGAGTTCGAGGTCGGGGATCCGGTTTTCCTGCGTGTCGCACCGAGGTTGGGACACAAAAGGATTCAGAGACAGGGTAAGCTTTCACCACGGTACGTCGAGCTGTTTGTGTTTTTGGAGAGGGTTGGGCTGGTCACCTATCAGTTGAAGTTACCCCAAAGGTACAGGTCCATGCACAACATCTTCCACGTCTCTCAGCTCCGACATTAGTTTTTAGACCCATATCATGTCTTTCAGCCTGAGGAGATTATGCTCGAAGTGGATGCATCATTTGAGGAGCATCCAATCCGGATGGTTGATCGTAGTACGAAGGTTCTCCGTGGGCGGTATGTCCCTCTTGTATGGGTGCTATAGGAGAATGGGTGAGTATAGGACGAGACCTGGGAGAGGGAGGCTGATGTACGATCATAGTGGCCGGAGCTATTCAGGGTTTCTTATTCCATGCCTCGATAGGGAAATTCGGGGAAAAATTTCTTTAAGGGGGGAAGTTTGTAAGAACTCAGATCTTCGTTTCAGGTATGCCTTTCCTTTTTCTGGAGTAATTGAGAAAAACAATGTTTCTGGAAATTTTTGAAGTACACGCCGTGTACTTTCTGAGTACACGCCGTGTACTCTTTTCCTGCTTGAAGCTGTGTACTGGCCGTGTCCGGCCACACACACGGTGTGTAGGGGTGACGTGGAGGCCGATTTTGGTGGATTATGGAAAAAAACTAGTACACATCGTGTACTCTAAAAGTACACGCACTAAACGGACCGGTGGTCACTCCTGATGCACAGAAATTTCTTCTTCTAGGTTCCGTTCGTCCAAGAGCGTCGAGGATCCGCGAATCTTCGACGAGCTCCCGCATCTCCATCTATTCTCTGATTCGAGCACAGTTGATTGCGTTAGAATCATAGCGCTGAGTTCATCCTTCGGGTTGAGCCTTGTTTTCCAATTCTTCCTCCTTCTCATGTTATCATGGTTTACGTGCTTTAGACGTTTTCTCAGATCTACTACATTCTAAGTAGAATCTGTTGTCGCTTTTCACATATATCGATCTCCTAGGATCGAGGTAGGTGGTTTGTGCCTTTCTGTATAATGTAGATTAGTATTTTGTGAAAATTCCACCAATACCCTTGAATGGGGTATTGCATGTTCCTGTTTTTCCCTTGATGTATTTCCTTCTTTTCTTTAGTGCTAGAGTAGATGTTTTTCCTATGATTATGTTAGTTTTTACTGTACTCTAGATGTTTTCAATGATCGTTCTTCCTGTTCGGCGTTTTTCCAGTTTTCATGTGTAGTGTAGGATAATGGAACTCTTGCTTTGTCATGCTGTTGAGCCTTAGATTGATAGCCAAGTAGTTCTTGAGGTTTACTTAGACGATGCATGCGCGTTGAGCATGTTTATTTTTCCACACAGAACTCTGAGAACCTAGTGTAGCAGACCAAAGGGAGAATGAACGCAATGGCTTCTCCAGAGTGTCTTTTATTATGATACGAGACCACATGGGGAATTGACGATGGGTTCTTC
The DNA here is from genome assembly GCA_963277665.1 of Viscum album. Taxonomy (NCBI): domain Eukaryota; kingdom Viridiplantae; phylum Streptophyta; class Magnoliopsida; order Santalales; family Viscaceae; genus Viscum; species Viscum album. The sequence continues at coordinate 981,666,344 of OY728123.1, forward strand.
CTCAGAGATTCTGTAGTTCCTCGACATGGGCCACCGGGGGAATGAGACGTCGAGTGCTTCCCCATAGAACCTTTAGCTCGATACGAGACTATAGGGTGAATTGATGGTGAGTGCTTCCTCAGAGAGTATATTCTTATATGAACTAGAGGGGTGAGACTATGTGAGCCTCTTAGAGGGTTACTAGTTCTGGTAGGTTGAACCATAGGGGTTAGGCTGTGAGAGCTGCCTAGAGGGTTACATGTTTCTACATGTTGTTGGTTGTTACATGGGTAGTTTATATGTTAGAACTATGAATTGTAGCTGCTGTGTATTTCATGTTTAATATTACTGTACTTTACTTTCCATGTATTCATTGACTGTTAGGAATAGATCTTTGGGTGGTTTCTTACTAGGACTTTGTCTCACACCCTGTTTTGGCCATGTTTTTGGGCCCAAGAAGACTATGTTGCTGTAGGTATAGATAAGGGAAAGCACCCTTCTACTTCATGTACCTAACTTGCTATGGAGCTGGAGAGCAAGGGACCAAGCAATGGCTTGCGATGCTGAGGAGTTTACTTTGTTTTTATTTTTCACTTTGTTTTCCAGTTGTATGTAGCATGTTTTTTTGTTTACTGTATTCCATAGACATATGTACCATGTTGCATCATTGTTATTTTATACATTGCATCCATTGTTCAGTTCAATTGTTGTATGCTGTTTATTGTTTCCACTTTTGTGTCTGGTTGTTCTTCTACTGTATACTTTACCGAATGAGGTAATAGTTTCCCCACCGACTCACCAAGGCCCGCACTACTAGTCGGAAGCCTCTGGGATTTTTGGAAATACTCTTGAGGTCATGTGGCAAACCAGGTATGGGGCACCAGTGGAGGGGCTTCAGATTCGGGTCATTACACTTTTAGTTTATGTTGATCCTTCTGGTTTAGTTTTCATGGTTGTGGAATTAAAACAAATATGTAATAGTGATAAGGAAAGTGATTTTATGCAGCACCGACCCCGGTGTATCCCAAGAACACATATGAAGACACTTCTAGTTATTACTACTTTATCAGGAAATGGTATTCTAAACCATGTTGTTAGGCTATGCATGGCCACCAGTTCAATAATTTTTATGTTTTTATATATGTTAGTCCTTGTCTTTATTTTAATTTTCTTGAAAGGATTTTAAAATGGAAGATAGATTTTGAAAAAATGTGAAATTAATTTGTTGAATATGGAGTATTTTGTTTTAAAAAGTGAACTTGGAATTTAAAATTGGATTAGAAAATGGTTGGTTGTATTTTTGAAAATTTTCCTAGTAAGAAGGTGGTTTTGGATATAGAATAAAAATTGAGGTTCTGAAACACGATTTTGGATTTATTTTATTATGTTTAGTCAATAATCATGTATCATTAGTTTATAAGGACTAATTTGGTATAATTTTTGTTTGATTTTGATTTATTTTATGGTTTATTTTTTTATTAGAGTATGCCTCCAAAAAAATTTCCAATTATTTCTTGTGAGTCACCTCCAGTTATTGACCATGTCTAGAATCATATTGGGGTGTCATAGATAGGTTATTATTAGTTTTTTGTTCAGTATAGTGATTTAGGTCCATTATGTGCTTTATAGTGTCCTGATAAAGTCAAATATGTCATTATATATTCCTGAACTCGTGAATCCCTAAAGGTGCTAGATGCTCTGGGTTTATTCGGGGTCAATGTTTGGATCAGTTGTAGGTGATCTTCCCACCATAATTGAATTTTGGAATGTCATGGGATTAATTTTAAACCACTTTTTTATGATTTTTTATACCGAATGAGGAGAAGGTGAAGATATAGGTGGGTCTCCTAGGTATTCAATAGGGCCAAAACAATAGTGAAGGAATTTAATGAACACATTGATGATATGGTTTTATTTTATCTTAAGACAGAACCCAAGGACTAGATGAAAGATTTTCTATTTTTCAAGGGTCTTTATAAGGATATTACGGAGATATTCCTCTCATATGGGGAGCTTTCATTTGGGAATCTAGTGGATGAGGCATTTCAGTCCATGTTAATTTCTAGATTACGATCTTTGGTAGATGGTGATTATTATGGTTCCCTATTTTTTGAGACGTTTGTGCCAGGGGAACCAATTTTTGTGGACTATCCTACATCAGTTCCTGGTTCCAATTTATTATGCCATTCACTTGTGTATTTATAGTGTGACTTGTTTGGTAATTTAAATCCATATTATCGTAATCCTCAAAAGGCTTGTCAGTAGTTAGACTATTTGGATCACTTATAGAAGGTACTTAACATGTTTTTATAGAAAATGGAGTCTTTTGTATAGGATGTAATCTCCTAAATTTGGGGAAACAGATTCTTCAAGGCACTAGTCCTCCAGTTACATGCCCTAGGGTGAATATTTTTACATAGTCAAGAATTATTGGGCATAGGTTTGTTGGATGAATTTTAGTATTCATTGCTAGATTTTCAATTTTTCAATTTTCCCTATTTTAGTATTCATTATGGTAGTAAGTTAATTTTGTTGTAAATGGTTTATGATCCATATTTTGTAGTATTATTGAATATATTTTTGTTAAAGAATTTGTTTGTTTATCCTTTTGGATCAATCTTGGTTTTAGCTTGTTTTGGACACATTTTTCACATGGATAATGATGAATCATGGTCTGTATCTATTTTTTGTGTAAGATTCTTCCTCGTATTTCACCTTGTGTTTAGGGCTCGGTTTCAGATCATTGTTTTTTGTTGATCTGTTTGAGGAGTTACTAATGTAATTTATAAGTTTCTAACTAGGTTCTTTGGGTTGATATAGCCCTCTTATTTTCAATGTGGTTACTTTGTTTTCTCCAATATAGAGTTTTCAAGGTGAAACTATTTATGTTGAAAGGTTACACTATGGTTTGTTGTTATATTTGAATTCATTCAATTTGGGATATAGGTTTTTTCCCTCATTTGGATGGGTTACATTCTGGTGGAATAATGTTTTGTGGTGGGGAGAATTGTCACACCACGGCCAAAAAATGTTTCTTTACATTATTCTTTTCTAGAAATTGGAAATTTTACTTGAGTTTTAGGTTGAGTTTTCACTTGATATTTTTTTGTTATATACATTTTATCTATTTGTTGGCCCCATACATGATTAGTGTTCATTGTTTGATAAGAATCCATGAAGATGGTTAAGGATGAAGTTGTTTTCTAGAAATATTTCTTCTTTCATGGTCTTACATTCCTAGTTTGGGCCAAAATTGGTGATCCATATAGGAAACAACATAGTGCATGGTTTTTTTAGGGAAAGGCACATGGATTGTACACAGTTATGAGAAAATTTATGAAAATTATGTGGTGAGGTTATACACTTTGATAGACCGAATTTGAATAATTGGTGAATTATTTCTAATTTTTTTGGATAACCTGTGTAGGTATAATACCCTTCTAGTATGATGTGCATGGTTGGCGCATAGTTTGGTTCACTGGGTCCGTCATACTATTGTGGTGTTTTTTGAACTACTGTGACTTTATGAAAGGATGTTTTTATCAATACATTGGATATGTGAATACGTATTAGGATGAGTTGTAGGATCAAATTTATTATTTTAATCATGATTTCTAGTAGAATTGGAATCATGTATGGATTAAATCTGACTCACAAACGGTTGTTGATACTTTAAGGGAATATTCTTGGAATGTTCCAGGTGCATTTTTCCACATTGAATAACTTGATTCAATGATATGGATAAAATTATGTGTAGGGTTTCTCATTCCTGTAGGGAGGACAACTATGTTGTGGATGATTTGTTAAAGATGGTGATTATTGATATGAGCTCGATGTGGTATTTTAGATCTCCTAACTATTGTTCACCTATGGTTGATGCCGATATGTGAGTTGTTTTACGTTCCCGATATTGTAATAACCCAATGAAATACCAGAAACTATGAGTTTATTTTCATAATAAAAGATTAGGATTGGGGTGTCCAAGACTTTTTCAGTATATGCATGCATGGGGCTTGATAAAATCACAGTTGGGAATTGTAAGTGAATTTGAGTATTTTTATATTGTGTTTGAGAATTTTTTAGCTTTTGTAGTTTAGTTTCATTAAAAAAATGGTTTTTGTGTGCATTTGGTACATTTTTAGGGTTTGGTGAACATATGTGGATCCTTATTATTGGTTATAATGTGATTTAAAAAAATCATAGGTCTGCCTCTTGGTCTAGGGTTTCCCTTAGTGGTGATTGGGAGGGGAGGATTTCATGCGTCTTCTACAGTGCCTCCCCCTCCTCCTCCCTCATTTCCTCTCGTTTCCATCTCTCGTTTCCCCTTTTTCTACTACAGTCTCGCTTTCTCGTCGGTGCTCCGTGTTTCGGGTTTTGACGATGTCTTCTCACATGATGGAGGGTGGTGGTCCCAAAGAAGTTTGTGCAGTCAAAGGGATTGGACCCCCAATCCATGGCTCTGACCCCTCATTCCTCTGCGACTATCTAGGTCATATCTGAAGTGATGGTTTCAAAGAGGTTTTGGGTGACGAGATTGCTTATGATTTCTTCCTGAATCCATGTTGATGGTTTAGTGATTCATTTCCATGAATGATCGAAATAGTAGTCGGTGGATGTCGATCTATGTTTCTAGTTATTGTTGTTGTTCGATTTTGGATGTCGTGGCGACCGTCTGCGTTGGGAGGCCATGGCGATGAGATCTCTAATAAGGTCGTACTCCATTCCACACTCTGCTCTGGCTCAAAGACTCCACTTCACTTCTCCTATTTGGAACAGATTGGTGGTTTTATAGTGTTTTGGGATGTGAGTTTGGGTGGTCGATGGCATTCTAGGAGGTGTCTCTTGTGATGGTTTCATCTTCGTCTTTGGGTTCAGCCGTGGTGATCTGTTCAGTGGGTTTTGTTTGGTTCTCTGTGATGGTGGTTTGTTTTTTTTGGTGGAGATTTTGTACTCCGGTGGATGTTTCAGCTTGCCAGAAGGTTCTGGATATGGCGACGACATTTGGTGTGGATAGTGACGACGTGATTTCCAGTGGTTTTATGACGATGAAGGTCTCGGATGGTGTCTATCATGGGATTTTAGCGGCACTGAGGTGGTTCTCTATGGCGACGACGATGGTGATATCAGTGACGATGGGGTCTGCGGCAGTGATAGCTCTCTTATGGGTGTCATTGTGTGTGTCTCGAGGCGATGGTAGAGGCGTGATGTTGAAATATTTTTTATTTTCAAATTTTGAAATTGTATTTTCAGTGGCGGCATTTCGGAGTCAAGGCGGTGGTGGGCTGTAGTTTTTTGAATTTTGAAACTCGTAGTCCTAGTTTGATGGCGGGTTTAGTAAGTAGGTAGTGGTGGGTTTTTTAGTGATGGTTTTATCTTGTTGGAATTTTGTTAAGGTTAACACTTTCCATTTAAAAGTGTTATTGGAAAATGAAAAAATATAGATTTTGGTTGTAATGTGATTTGAGATTCTTTAATTAGTAAATATGGTATTTTGTGGTTTTCCATTTAAGATAAATTATATGTGGTCAATTCCATAGGATCGTGAGGTGAAAATATATATAGGAACAAAAATGACGGTTGTCTTCCATAAAACTTCTACCAAGAACCCTATTTTTCAAAAAAAAAATCCTCGACCTTATCAGTTTTTCCATCATCCATTCAAATTGTTCTTCTAAAACCCAAATGTTTCCTAAATAGATACCTAGTTCTCAAATTTAAAATATTGTGTCGAATGTGTATCCAAATGCTAGGCCCAGTGGGCATATTTAGTAATTTTTTGGTTTTTAAATGACATAAAGGCTCGTTTTGGAATGTTTAGAACATAAATGGTGTTTTACCCTTGGTTTTGGAAATGGTTATGGAATGGAATTATATTTTTAAATTATAGGGTTTTATTGGTACGTTGGGATGTTTTGGATAGTGGTTTTGAGACTCATCTGATGTGTAGGCCCAGTTGGTACATATATGTGGCCTAAGATATTATTGGAACCTATATAGTAATCCCTCCATGGAGAGTGCTTCGGTATAGTTGTTGTTGGAGTTTGGGTACATCAGGAATCATCGAATTTGTGGGTTATTTGTTTATTCCACACGTGTGATGACCTTATCATTTTCCAGTATACTCATATCATGGGATTCAAGAATATCTTCTAGAGGTTTGAGTGATGGTTTCTTGCTGGTCCCAATTAGACGGATTGGATCCCCATGGATTTATGAGAAGCCAAGTTTGTCGTATATTGACTATGGAGATGCAAAAAACGCTGATAAGTGAGTCTGATCTGATTAGGTCCAATGATTTGTTCTAGAAATTTTTCAAAAAATCCCATGATTCCTACATCCATATTCCCCATTTATCTATATATAAATTTAGACACTATCATTGATTAAATTTACCATATTCTATCATTTTTATTTAATTTATATTCAGAATATCCATATTATAACTATTCTAGGTTACTTATCAAGAATTCTGTATTCAAACTGGTATTTGAAAAGGGAATTTGTATTTAAAATGGAAGGTTGTGTCTGGTTCTTTTAAAAGAAACAAAACCCAATTATCATAACGTTATTTTAAAAATATGAATTTATAAATTTTTGGGAAAGGATGTGTATGGACAACATGGTTCTTACCTACTGATCTATTTTATACTCACACCCTACTTGTACCACAAGGAATTAGTAGAATTCAACTGTTTTTCTATTTCAGATTTCTAGTTTGGGTTTTCCTTTAGAGAGGGTTGGTCTTATGGTTATCTATAACCCAGAGGACACATGGAGATCATGTCATTTCTGGTTTTATTTAGTTTGGGTTTTTAGTTTTTTTGTCCTTTGTTTTATATTGATCATGTATATTTAAATGTGTTTAATGAATATTGATCCTATTGTTTTGTGCTCTGTGCTCTACATGGTTTATTAAATTTAGTTTATATTCAGTGAAATTATTCTCAATTTTGATATCATTAATACCCAGGTCAAGTCACCAGACAGAGAATATCAGAAATACCACTTAGGAATTGTCTCATGTTGTAACACCCCAAGATTTCATAGTACGTTATTTCTTCAAAATAATTCAATAACTTGCACTACACGCAACACCAAGATCAAGCGCATCACGACTTACCAAACTAGTCTTTCAAAAGAGGTTATGAATAGTGTTAACTGAATTTTATAATTTATATATTCATTATAATTTTAGAATCCATATTATGAGTTTCTTAGACATAATGTAAGAACTAATTCATTTTTTTCAGATAAAAGAAGTATTTTTCAAAAAAATCACTTTTACCGCCTTTTAGTGGTGAACCATTCTTAAATTCAATATTTGAAACTTTTATATATTCATTTTGACAAAATAAAATTCTTCTTTAGAATCAGGACATAAAAAATTAGTTTCGATGAATTTTTTATGTTTTTCTGATAACTTTCATAATTGGGTGAATAGTGAAAAAAACTAAATTTTAACTAAAAACATATTTTTTAATCAAAATAATTTATAGTGTTAAATTATAAATTTGAGTGGTTTTAAAGTATAATTAGATTGTTTTTACCATTTAATTAAATATTGTTCATTGGGAGTAATTTCACTTTGAAAGTGCACATAAACAAGTGTCAATCTTTTGATAGTTTTTATTTCTTAAAAACCTGATTTTTGATTTTGACAAAAGGAATTAATTTTAAATTAATTAATGAAACTTATATGTTTTGAATTTTGTAAAATGGACATAATTTTTGGATTTGGAATATTAAAATTAGCTTAGAGTGATGTTTTGGTATTTTTCTGAATACTTTCAATTTTTGATGAATAGTGAAAACAATGAGTTATTGGTTAAAACTGACTTTTTATTTAAATAATTACTTATTTTATTTAAATTTATTTTAGGTCAAAATAGATACATAATACCTATATAAGTTCAATGTAATTCATTTGATTCATTTTTTATTAATTTTAGATATACAAATGTTTATTGAACTTTTTACCGCCTTTTACCCACCTCCTAGGATCTTTTGCTAATTTTCATAAAACATAATTTTACCTCTTCTGTGAGTGGAATTTCAAAAATAAGATAGAAACAGTTGATATCAGTAAGTAAAATTTGGTTCAATTAGATGAAAATAATTTTTGGTGAATAATAACTTTTTACTTTTATTTACCACAGTTAAAAGTAAATAGGGCAATTAAGGGTAAAAATGATATTAATATTACCCTAACACGTGTCTTAATTCAATTTTACAAGTGTATCTCGACCAAAAACTACCTTAGTAATAAAATATTATCATTTAGGTCCACTTGGAATAGATTAGGTCATTTATTATTATTTAATTAAAGGAAGATTTAAAATCAAAGTTTAATAAGTAAAACATTTTTAATATATGGTTATACATATGATAAATTAGATTAAAAATATTAATTAGAAATATAAAACTATTTCCTACATAATGGTATTTTATTTATAATTTTTAGACATTAGGTAATTTAATTTTTTATGACATAATGATGATATAGTAATTACCGTATTAATGAATGATTAAGATAATTGATATTATAAATATCCAAATAAATGTAATTTGAGACTTTTTATGAATTAAAATATTTTTATTGGAAAATATGACATGTTAGGATTGATTGAATTAACTTTTTTCAAAGTAATCATGCTGTTATGATTTTCACAAAAATCAAATTCCAAATAGTGTCAAAATTGACATAATAGAGTTTTTAAAAAAAATATTATATTATTAATTTACATTATATTCCTAAAAATCAAAGGTTAGGCCAAAGGACTTATATAATGATAGGTTTATATGTAATTAACCACTTGGGGTTCTTTTAGAAGTATATAGTAATATTATTAACCATATAATACAAAAATACAAAGAGACATGGTAATGGACAAACTATTTAACTAAGGATTAAATATAAATGATAAGGTTAATATAGTGACCCAAACCTATCTAAAACCTATTGCTTGAGTGGTTTCAAACGCATCCCCACCTTATCCTTGAAATAAATCAATTTGAGACATTATAAACAGAATATGAATTTAATATAAAATAATATTTTAAGTTTATCCTAAGGTGCCCCTCACCCCTCTTATAAAAGGGACCTCCCCCTTCACTCTAATTCATACCATAATAGCCTTTTAGATCGGCCAAAAAATGCCCAAATACCCTATAAATATCCCTAAATTCATCTTAGGGGACATAATTTAGTCATAAATCCATCTTAAGAAGCTCTTTTGATCAAATCAAAAGGAAGAACCCGAAGAAGAGGTAATAATTTCACCACCCTCTTTCAAGTTCTTTTCTTCTTCCACTTCTTATTTCTTTGTTATTTCCATTCTAAAATAATACCTACAGTATCTTATATATAATTTCATGTTATCATAAATATGGTACAACAAAAATCATTATTTTATCCATACTTTGAATGACATGTCACCATACATGCGTATGTACGGCTTACCGTGTCCACGTCATGGTGTAATTGTTATTCAAAACATTATTATTTGTATGGGTATGATAATGATGTGAAATTGAATTAAATAATTAATATAACATTATATAGATTCATTATATATGATACATCACCCAATTATATATGATTTTAATATCAAATGAATGATATTGTCGCTCGTGCATACGTACGGACTACCGTCTCCACGAACGCGATGAGATTCATTCCCCACCGTATCCATTCAAGACTAATTCTCATTTGATGATTAAAAATAATTTTTAAGGACTTGATATAATTCTGTATATGAATAATATACAACCTATCCATAACAAACATGGCTTATGTAACAAAACATATAAAAGAAAATGAGTATGTTAACACCCAAAACAATGATAATACTAAGATATTATTAACAAAGCAATGATAAATAATCATATATGATATCATATTAATTTATAAGATTAATGTTTAATTTAATAACAATTATTTCACCATTATACAGGAGGTTAACCTACCCTTGAACAAGGAAAAGTACAATGTAAGGGTTTATTTCCCAATCTCTTCATTATCTGAGGTTGTTTATACATAATTATCTACTGGGACCTCTTTATCATCCACATCCATGATTCTTAAAAATTTATTTCAAATAATTATTACTATTTTATAGACTATGGGTTAAAGTCATTTATACCCTTGTTTACTTTTTATAATATGTTTATAAAGGAATATTTATGTCGTTTTCCAAACAAGGCCCTTTTTAACCTTTTCAATAGAATTAAGGTAAGAATGTCTTTTTTAACTTATACGGCGGGTGCGGCTATTTTATACTGTTATAAAATTGTCAAAGCTTCCATTACAAGATTATACGAATATTTTCAAGGTAAATTTTTTCTTTTATAATTATGTGACCTTTAAATGATTTCAAAAAACAGATATTTCTCTCAAATAGTTTTGATTTCATCTATGTCAAAATCATTTGATGGATTTAAAGCTTATTTGAGGTTGATTTATTATGATACAAAACTGCCATATTGTATTGAAGGTTTTGTGATATGCATGACTATGGATGTGTTATTTTTTATACTATTCATGGTTTATGGAGAAAGTATTGACATTTTGTATGCATGTTTTAATCTGAATGTTTATGTTATATTTAAACCTATTCATATGATGAGTTCATTGGACTTAATATGTGATGGGTAGATCCCACTATAGCTCCTTGATTCATCAGTAGGTCTCATGAAAAAAACTAGTGTCTTGGCACAAGGCCTTGAAAAAAATCATATTCCTTGTCTTGGCATAAGACCTTGTCTATGTGGTTATGATAGTCTGGCATTATGCATTCCATCATTATAAAAGTGGTTATTGATATTGCATGTGATTATTCAACTAGTATAATATCCATGTGAATAAGTAAATGACATTATTTAATTTTATTTTTTCCATATTATTTTGAATTTCAAGTTGAAAAGACTTTTGTTTTAGTTATACATTGCCTTAAATGTTTATGATTATTTATCAAAGTTTCCGCTATATTGTTATCATTAATAAGCATCTGAGCTCACCCCTTTCTATGTTTTATTTTTCCCAGGAATTGAAGAAGTATTTTATAACTGACCTGCAGGGATAGTCTGAGTGGATATGAGTGTGGACTCTGGAGACAATGTTGTTGTAGTTTTTCACTTTATGATGGATGTAATACTTATGAATGTATCTATTGTTTCCAAGGATACTAAACTAATAGGTCTTTCGAGACTTGATCCTTTTTGATCATGCCAATGTTATGTAATAATGCACTGACTCTAGGTAACTCGGATCGGGGAATTACAGTTTGTATCAGAGGTAGGTTTTGTACAAACCTTGGAAGCTGGATTTAGATAAACTCTGATTAGAGCACATAGACCTAAGATGGACTTTGAGGATTTGTATAGAATAACTTCTTTGAATTTTGGTATTGTAGAGATTTTGTGAGTTTTCCGAGCAATACACCCATGTCTGGATACGAGCAGGTAGAGGCGGCTCTGGCATAGATGTACCGAGGGGTAAAACCCAAAAACACCGCTTTGATCTAGACTCGACTGACAACTAGTGCACGACAACATGACTTGGTTCACTCTTGGTTATAACACTCCTAGGGGATATGATTAGGATAATTCTAATTTTCTTTACAAATAATTATGAAGGGTTTATGTGTTTATAATTCCTCAAAGAAAACATCTTTATGATTATGGATTATATCCACAAACCGTTCCCTTTACATTAGGTATTTTACAAGTTTGGAATTATTCGTTGCAATTCATAAACAGACCTAGTTTATGCCATTGTATAGAAATGGCACCCAATAGAAGGAATGTGAACTCCAACAATACATATGATCCAAAGAGTAAGAAGGATAATATCTTTCATAGTATTAATCCAACATTTAAAATGGAAATAGTCTCCCATGTATTCTCAACATATGAAGAAATACTATCATGTGTTAATAAGATAAGGATTATCTGAGTCCTATAGCTTTTAATGGAATCAAGAGAAGAAAAGGATGGAAGAGAGAAATATGGATAAAGGGAAGATGGAAAAGAATAATTTTCCCATATGTGATAACTATGGGAAGAAACACCATTTAAATTTCCTAAAGGGAATGGGAGTTTGTTATTAGTGTTTACAAAAAGTAAAACAAGAACATTACTGAAAGGGTAAGAAAAAGGTTTCAGATGTACAATGATTCATCTGCATGGAGTTGGGACACTACACAAACCAATGTCCAAATCATCAGAGTATGCCCCAAATGATGCTATTGGATAATAATCATGTTATGATACAACCAGAGATGATGAGTAATGATTAGAGTTCTTGTGTTTTTATTAAATAATTATGTTATATGATTATTGTATCAACGATGTACTAGTTATTATAATTATGGAGTATATACAGATTGTCCTGCAGTACTATTTCATGAAGGACTTTAGATTGTGTGGAACCAAGAAAAGTGACTCAGTATCAGGTTAAATTTTTGGAAAATATATGGTTGAGAGAAAGATAAACCATAATATGGTTATGATACCGATGTAGTGATTTTGGAATAATACATGATTGATTTGGATAAATTATATTGGATATTCTTTACTTCCTTGAAACTGATTAATGATTTGTATATTCCATTATTGTTGGAGTTTACAACATTTTTGTATAGAAGTAGTATATCCATTATTCTATAAGGAATAAGGTAGCATGAATGCAATCAATAAGGTTTTATGGTAATTCAGGATGTTGTATTGTTTTAAAAGAATACACGATGATGGTGTTCACATGTTATTACGTGGAAAAAAGGATCTTTATTGTGTTTACCTTACTTATAAATTTTGGACTGCGAGTTTGGACAAAAGTATTTTAGATAATTCTAGTTTGAGATTATTTTTGGATTCCATAAAAGGACAACCTGGAGGTCGGGCGACAACCCGTCGCATCCGGAAAGGCCGCGAGACTTGAACCTGTAACTGAAGGGGGACAAGGGTTTATCACCTACCACTGGACCACGTGATGTCCTCGATTGAATAATGTAGTTTTTTAAAAGGTTTGGTATATGAAGTATAATTTCATTTTATTTGAACCCTATACGAATAGGATAAATATAATATATTTTTTATATTCTATTAATGTTTTGGGTGAAAGATGAGTTTGTGGTAGAAATTAGTTAAAGGATGGAACTCTACTTCTCAAGTATATATTTTTTATTCTCTTATTCTATGAAGAAATTAATTCTTAAACATTAGGTAAGGTATCTTAAAACTAAAAATGTGTTATCCTAATACCTTATATTTTGTTGAACCGATGATATTTTAAACCATCATAGATTGGTGTCTTTGAGGCCCACAATTCTATAATTGTTTGTGATTGATGACCTCAATCACTCCCTATAAATATTTACATTTATTCTTCAATTATGTGTCTCTAATTTCCACCAATGTTCTCCTAATCGAGATCATAATTTGGTGGTGACTTTTTCATTCCCCTTATTTCCTTTTATTAATACTAAATTTTATTAACCCAATTTCCAATGTGGGTTTTCCCACAAAGGTATTTTCTATTTTCAACCTTTTATTTTAGAAGAACAATTATAAATTGTGAGGACACAATTTATTGAAGGTGGGAAGAATGTAACACCCCATGATTTTATAGTACGTTATTTCTTCAATGTAATTCAATAAATTGCACTACACACAACAACGAGTTCAAGCACATCACGACTTACCAAACAAGTCTTTCAAAAGTGGTTATGAATAGTGTTAACTGGATTTTGATCTTTATATAATCCTTAAAATTTTAGAAACCATATAATGAGTTTCATAGACATAATGTAAGAACTAATTCATTTTTTTCAGATAAAATAAGTATTTTTCAAAAAATGAACTTTTACATCCTTTTAATGGTAAATTCAATATTTGAAACTTTTATATATTAAATTTAACAAAATAAAATTCTTATATAGAATGAGGACATAAAAATTTAGTTTCGACGTGTTTTTGATATTTTTCTGATAACTTTCATATTTGGTTGAATAGTGAAAAATAATAAATTTTAACAAAAAAAAATATTTTTAATAAAAATACTTTATAGTGTTAAATTATAAATTTGAGTGGATTTAAAGTAGAATTAAATTATATTTTTACCATTTAATTAAATATTGTTAATTTTGAGTAATTTAACTTTAAAATTGCAAATAAATAAGTGCCAAGCTTTTGATAGTTATTATTTCTTAAAAACCCGATTTTTGATTTTGACAACAGGAATTAATTTTAAATCAATTAATGAAAATTCTATTTTTTTAATTTGTTAAAATGGACATAATTTTGGGATTTTGAATATTAAAATTAGTTTAGGGTAAATTTTTGGTATTTTGCCGAAAACTTTCATTTTTCGATGAATAGTGAGAAACACTGAGTTATTGGTTAAAACCGACTTTTTATATAAATAAATATTTTTTTGTTTAAATTTATTTTAGGTCAAAATATATACATAATACCTATATATGTTCAATGTAATTCATTGGAGTCATTTTATATTAATTTCACATATACAAAATTTTATTGAACGGTTTACTGTCTTTTACCCACCTCCTAGGATCTTTTGCAAATTTTCATAAAACATAATTTTACCGCTTCTAGGAGTGGAATTTAAAAAATAAGAGAGAAAAGGTTGATATAAATAAGTAAAATGTGGTTCAATGAGATAAAAATAATTTTTGGTGAATAATAACGTTTTACTTTTATTTACCACAGTTAAAAGTAAATATGGTAATTTAGGGTAAAAACGATATTAATATTACCGTAACGCATGTCCTAATTCAATTGGAAAAGAGTATCTCGACCAAAAACAACCTTAGGAATAAAATATTATCATTTAGGTCCAGTTGGATTAGATTAGGACATTTGTTATTATTTAATTCAAAGAAGAGTTAAAAGAGTTAAAATCAATGTTTAATAACTAAAAAATTTTTAATATAGGGTTATACATAAGATAAATTAGATTATAAATATTCATTATATATATAAAATGTTTTCCTACATAATGGTATTTTATTTATAAATTTTAGACATTAAATAATTTAATTTATTTATGACACAATGATGATGTAGTAATTACCTTATTAATTAAAGATTAAGATAATTGATATTATAAATACCCAAATAAAAGTAATTTGAGACTTTTTATGAATTAACCTAATTTTATAATATTATATGACATGCTATTATTGATTTAATTAACTTTTTTTGAAGTAATCATGCTGTTATGAGTTTCACAAAAGTCAAATTCCAAATAGTGTCAAAATTGACATAAAAGAGTTTTTAAAAAAAATATTATATTTTTAATTGATATTCTATTCATAAAAATCTAAGGTTCGGCCAAAAGACTTATAATACGATATTTGTATCATTAATGAACCACTTGGGGTTCATTTTGAAGTATATAGTAAGTTTATTAACCATATAAAATAAAAATACAAAGAGACATGGTAAATGTCAAACTATTTAACTAAGGGTTAAATATAACTGATAAGGTTAATATAGTGACCCAAACCTATCTAAAACCTATTGGTTGAGTGGAGTTCAACCCATCCCAGCCTTATCCCCAAAATAAATCAATTTTAAGCGATTATAAACTGAATATGAATTTATTATAAAATAATATTTTATGTTTTTCCTAAGGTGCCCCTCACCCCTCTTATAAAAAATAACTCTCCCTTATCTCTAATTCACACCATCAAAGCCTTTTTGATCTACCAAAACCTGAACAAATACCCTCTAAACTTTCCTCAATTCATCCTATAGGCCTTTCTTTAGTCAGAAATCCAAATTAAGGAGATCTTTTGGTCAAATCAAAAGGAAGATCCCGAAGAAGAGGTAATAATTTCACCACCCTCTTTCAAGTTATTTTCTTCTTCCACTTCTTCTGTCTTTGTTATTTCCATTCTAAAATAAGAAATCCAGTATCTTATATATACTGTGATGTTATTATAAATATTTTACAACCAAATTCATTATTCAATCCATACATTGAATGACATGTCACAATATACGCGTATGTACGACTTACCGTCTCCACATCGTGGTGTAATTGTTATTCAAAACATTATTATTTTTATGAATATGATAATGACGTTTAATTGAAGTAAATAATAAATATAACATTATAAAAATTATTTATAAATGTTATACCACCCAATTATATATTATTTTATTATTAAAATAATGATATTGTAGCTCGTGCATACGTACGGACTATCATCACCACAAAGAAGATGAGATTCATTCCCCCTCGTATACATTCAAGAAAAATTATCATTTTTCGATTAAAAACAATTTTTTAAGGACTTTATATAATTCTGGATATGAATAAGATACAACCTATCCATAACAAACATGGATTATGTAACAAAACATATAAAATAAAAAGAGTAAGTTAACACCAGAAACAATGATAATACTAAGATATTATTAACAAAGAAATCATAAAAGATCATATACGACATCATATTAAAGTATAAGATTATTTTATAATTTAATAAAAATTATTTCACCATTATACAGGAGGTTTACTTACCCTCGACCAAGGAAAAGTACAAGTTAAGGGTTTATTTCACAATCTATTCATTATCCGAGGTTGTTTATATGTGATTCTCTACTAGGACCTCTTTATCATCCACATACATGTTTCTTAAAAATCTATTTACAATCATTATTAATATTTTATAGACTATCAGTTAAAGTCATTTATACCCTTGTTGACTTTTTATAAGATGTTTATAAAGGATTTTTTCCGTCATTTTCCAAACAAGGCCCTTTTTAACCTTTTCGACAGAATTAAGGTAAAAATGTCATTTTTTAACTTATACGGTGGGTGTGGCTGTTTTCCACCATTATAAAATTGTCAAAGCTTCCATTACAAGATTATAAGTATATTTTCAAATTATATGTTTTCTTTAAAAATTATTTGATTTTAAATGATTTCAAAAAAGAGATATTTCACTCAAATAGTTTTGATTTCATCGATGTCAACATCCTTTGATGGATTTTAATCTTATTTGAAGTTGATTTATTATGACACAAAACTTCCATATTGTATTGAAGGTTTTTTGATATGCATGACTGTGGATGTGTTATTTTTTATACCATTCATGGTTTAATTTAGAAAGTATTTACATTTTGTATACTAGTTTTAATAAGAATTTTTATGTTATATTTAAACCTATACATATGAAAAATGCATTAGACTTAATATGTGATGGGTGGAGCCCGCTATAGCTCCTCGATGCATCAGTAGATCTCATGAGATAAACTAGTGTCTTGGAACAAGGCCTTGACAAAATCTTATTTGTAGTCTTGGCACAAGTCCTTGACTATGTGGTTATGATAGTCTCGAATTATGCATTCCATCATTATGAAAGTGGTTATTGATATTGCATGTGATTATTCGAGTAGTAGAATATCCATGTGAATAAGTAAATGGAATTTTTATTATTTTATTTTTTCGGTATTATGCTGAAGTTCAAGCTGAAAAGGATTTTGTTTTAGTTATACATTGCCTTAAATTTTTATGCTTATTTATCAATGTTTTCACTATATTGTTATCCTTACTGAGCTTCTGAGCTCACCCCTTTCTTCCTTTTATTTTTCCCAGGAAGTGAAGAAGTATTTTATAAATGTCCTATAGGGATATTCTGAGGGGATATGAGTGTGGGATATGGAGACAATGTTGTTTTAGTTTTTCACTTTATGATGTGATGTAAGACTTATGAATGTATCTAGTGTTTCCAAGGCTACTAAACTAATCGGTCTTTCGAGACTTGATCTTTTGTGATCATGCCAATGTAATGTAATAATGCATCAACTCTGGGTAACTGGGGTCGCGGAGTTACAATTGTTATCAGAGGGAGGTTTTGTACAAACCATCGAAGCTAGATTTAGATAAACTCTGACTAGAGCACATATACCTAAGATGGACTTTGAATATTAGTATAGAAGATCTTCCTAGAATTTTGGTATTTTAGAGATTTTGTGAGTTTTCTGAGCAATACCACCCTTTTTGGATACGAACTGGTATAGGTGGCTCTGGAACAGATGTACCGAGGGGTAAAACCCGAAAACACCACTTTGAGCTAGACTCGAATAGGAACTAGTGAATGACAACGATCCTTGGTGTACTCTTTTTTACGACACTCCCAGGGGATATGCTTAGGATAATTCTCATTTTCTTTACAAATAATTATGAAGGGTTTATGATTATATACTTCATAAAAGAAAACATCTATATGATTATTTATTATATCCACAAACCATTCCATTTACGTTAGGTATTTTACAAGGTTGGAATTATTCATTGCAATTCATAAACTGACCAAGTTTTTTCCATGGTATAGAAATGGCACCTAGAAGAAGGAATGTGAACTCCAGCAGTACGTATGATCCAAAGAGTAAGAAGGACCATATCTTTCACGGTATTAAGCCAAAATTTAAATGGTAAATAGTCTCCCATGTATTGTCAACATATGAAGAAATAATATCATGTGTTAATAATATAAGTAAAGAATTATCTGAATCCTATGGCTTCGAAGGGAAGAAAGAGAAGAAAAGGATGGAAGAGAGAAAGATGGATAAAGGGAATAGGGAAAAGAAGAATTTTCCCATATGTGATAAATGTGGGAAGAAACACCCTTGAACTTTCCTAAAGGTAATGGGAGTTTGTTATAAGTGAGGAGAAAAAGGACACAGAGTATGTGACTGCAAGGGTAAGAAAAATGTTTCAAATGTACAATGCTTCATCTGCAAGGAGTTGGGACACTACGCAAACAAATGTCCAAATCATTATAGTATTCCCCAAATGATGCTATAGGATAATAATAAAGTTATGATAGTTCCACAGATGATGATAAATTATTATAGTTCTTATGTTGTTATTAAATAATTATGTCATTTGAGTGTTGTATCAACGATTTACTGGTTATTATAATTATGGAGTATATAAGGATTGTACTGCAGTACTATTTCATTAAGGACTTGAGATTGTGTAGAACCAAGAAAAGTGACTCAATAAGAGGTTAATTTTTTTGGAAAATATATGGTTGAGAGAAAGATAAACCATAATATGGTTCTGATATCGAGTTCGTGATTTTTGGATAATACATGATTGATTTGGATAAATTATATGGGATATTCTTGACTCCCTTGAAACTGATTAATGATATGTATATTCCATCACTGTTTCAGTTTACAACATTTTTGGATAGAATTATTATATCCAGTATTCTATAAGGAATAATGGAGCATGAATATAATCAATAAGGTTTTATGGTAATTTAGGATGTTACAGTGTTTTAAAAGAATACATGATGAAGGTGTTCATATGTTATTACATGGAAAAAAGGATCTTCATTGTGTTTAACTTATTTATAAATTTTGGACTGTGAGTTTGGATAGATGTATTTTGGATTAATCTAGTTTGAGATTAGTTTTGGATTAAAATAAAAGGACTACCCGGAGGTCAGGCGGCAACCCGTCGGGTCAGGCAAGGCCGTGAGACTTGAACCTGCAACTGAAGGGCGACAAGGGTTTATCACCTACCACTGGCCCACGTGATATCCTGGATTGAATAATGTAGATTTTTTAAAAGGTTTTGTAGATGAATTATAAATTCATTTTTTTGGATCCCTATACGAATAAGATAAATAGAATATTTCTTTTATGTTCTATTATCGTTTTGAGTGAAAGATTAGTTTTTCATAGAAATTAGTTAAAGGATGGAACTCTACTGGTCAAGTATATATATATTTTTTCTTCTCTTATTCTATGAAGAAATTAATTCTTAAACTTTAGGCAAGGTATCTTAAAACTAAAAACGTGTTATCCTAAAACTGTATGTTTTGTTGAACCGATGATATTTTAAACCATCATAAATTGGTGGCATTGAGCCCCACAATTCTACAAATGTTTGTGATTGATGACCTCAATCACTCCCTATAAAAAACTACCTTTTTTACTTTAATAATGTGTCTCTAATTTCCACCAATGTTCTCATAATCGAGATCATAATTTGGGAGTGAATTTTTCATTCCCCTTTTTCCTCTTATTAAGACTAAATTTTATTAACCCAATTTATGATGTCAGTTTTCCCACCACGGTATTTTCTATTTTCAAAGTTTTTTAGAAGAATAATTTAAAATAGCTAGGATGAAATTTATTGATGGAGGGAAGAATGTAACACCCCATGATTTGATATTATGGTATTTTTTCAAAGTTATTCATTAACTTTGACTACACACAACACCGAGTTCAAGTGCATCACGACTTACCAAACTAGTTGTTCAAAAGCAGTTATGAATAGTGTTAACTGAATTTTTAACTTTGTATCATCCTTATAATTTCAGAATCCATATTATGAGTTTCTTAGACATAATGTAAGAACTAAGTAATTTTTTTCAGATAAAAGAATTATTTTTAAAAAATGCACTTTTATAGCCTTTTAATGGCGAACCCTTCTTAAATTCAATATTTGAAACTTTTATATATTCAAGTTGACAAAATAAACTTCTTCTTTAGAATCAGGACATAAAAATTTAGATTCGATGAATTTTTGATGTTTTTCTAATAACATTCATATTTGGGTGAATAGTGAAAAATACTAAATTTTAACTAAAAACAACTTTTTTAATAAAAATAATTTGTTATGTTAAATTATACATTTGAGTGGTTTTGAAGTATAATTAGATTATATTTTTTCCATTTAATTAAATATTGTTAATTGGGAGTAATTTCACTTTGAAATCGCACATAAACAAGTGTCAATATTTTAATAGTTATTATTTCTTAAAAACCCGATTTTTGATTTTAACAACGGGAATTAATTTTAAATCAAGTAATGAGAGTTCTATGTTTTGAATTTGGTAAAATGTACACCATTTTTGGGTACATAATATTAAAATTATCTTAGGGTGAAGTTTTTGTATTTTTCTAAAAACATTCAATTTTTGATGAATAGTGAAAACACTAAGTTATTGGTTAAAACTGACTTTTTATTTAAATAATTATTTATTTTATTTAAATTTATTTTTGGTCAAAATAGATACATAATACCTATATAAGTTCAATGTAATTCATTAGAGTCATTTTAGATTAATTTTAGAAATACAAAATTTTATTGAACTTTTTACTGTCTTTTACCCACCTCCTAGGAGCTTTTCAAAATTTTCATAAAACATAATTTTACTACTTATGTGTGTGGAATTTCAAAAATCATAGAGACACGGTTTATATTAGAAATTAAAATTGTGTTCAATGAGATGAAAATAATTTTTGGTGAAAAATAACTTTTTTACTTTTATTTACCACGGTAAAAAGTAAATAAGGTAATTAAGGGTAAAAATGATATTAATATTACCCTAAAACATGTACTAATTCAATGGGACAAGTGTCTATCGACCAAAAACAACCTCAGGAATAAAATATTATCATTTAGGTCCACTTTTATTATATTAGGAAATTTATTATTATTTAATTCAAAGAAGAGTTAAAAGAGTTAAAATCAATGTTTAATAACTAAAATATTTTTAATATAGGGTTATACAAAAGATAAATTAGATTATAAATATTCATTATAAATATAAAAATATTTCCTACATAATGGTGTTTTATTTATAATTTTTAGACATTATATAATTTAATTTATTTATGACACAATGATGATGTAGTAATTACCGTATCAATGAATGATTAAGATAATTGATATTATAAATACAAAAATAAACATAATTTGAGACTTTTTATGAATTAAACTAATTTTATAGGATAACATGACATGTTAGGATTGATATAATTTAATTGTTTGGAAGTAATCGTGTTGTTATGATTTTCACAAAAAATCAAATTCCAAATATTGTCAAAATTGAAATAAAAGTGTTTTTAAAACAAATATTATATTTTTAATTGATATTTTATTTCTAAAAATATAATTTTCGGCCAAAAGACTTATATAATTATATTTTTATCATTAATTAACCCCTTGGGGTTCTTTTTGATGTATATAGTAATTTTATTAACCATATAATATAAAAAAACAAAGAGACATGGTAAATGTCAAACTATTTAACTAAGGGTTAAATATAAATGATAGGGTTAATATCATGACCCAAACCTATCTAAAACCTATTTTTTGAGTTAATTGAGACCCATAACCACCTTGGACCTGAAATAAATTAATTTGGAGCCATTATAAACTGAATAGAAATTTATTATAAAATAATATTTTATGTTATTTCTAAGGTGCTGCTCACCCCTCTAATAAAAAGGAACCCCCACTTCTCTCTAATTCACATCATCAAAGCCTTTTGGATCGGCAAACCCCTGCCCAAATACCCTATGAACTTTCATAAATTCATCCTAGAGGAATTTCTCTAGTCATAAATCCTTTTTAAGGAGATCTTTTGATCAAATGAAAAGGATGAACCTGAAGAAGCGGTAATAATTTCCCCACCCTCTTTCAAGTTTTTTTCTTTTTCCACTTATTAATTCTTTGTTATTTCTATTCTAAAATAATAACTCAAGTATATTATATATAATGTGATTTTATTATAAATATGGTACAACCAAATTAATTATTCAATCCATACTATTTATGACATGTCACCATACATGCGTATGTACGGTTTACGGTCTCCACGTTGTGGTGTAATTGTTATTCAAAACATTATTTTTTGTATGGGTATGATAATGATGTGTAATGGAATTAAATAATAAATATAACATAATAATATTTCTTTATATATTATATAACACCCAATTATATGTGATTTTAACATCAATAGAATGATATTGTCGCTCGTGCATACGTACGGACTACCGTCTCCACGAACGTGATGAGATTCATTCCCCATCGTATCCATTCAAGACTAATTCTAATTTGATGATTAAAAATAATGTTTAAGGACTTGATATCATTTTTTATATGAATAATATACAACCTTTCCATAACAAACATGGATCATGTAACAAAACTTATAAAATAAAATGAGTATGTTAACACCCGAAACGATGATAATACAACGATATTATTAACAAAAAAATGTTAAAAGATCATATACGATATCATATTAATGTATAAGATTATTTTATAATTTAATAAAAATTATTTATCCATTATACAGGAGGTTAACCTACCCTCATACAAGAAAAAGTACAAGGTAAGGGTTTGTTTCACAATCTCTTCATTATCCGATGTTGTTTATACGTAATTATCTGCCGGGACCTCTTTATCATCCACATAAATGTTTCTTAAAAATGTATTTCAAATAATTCTTACTATTTTATAGACTATGGTTTAAATTCATTTATACCCTTCTTGAATTTTTATAAGATTTTTATAAAGTAATATTTCCTTCAATTTCCAAACAAGGCCCTTTTTATCCTTTTCGACATAATTAAGGTAAGAATTTCTTTTATTAACTTATATGGTGGGTGCAGCTATTTTCTACCATTATAAAATTGTCAAAGATTCCTTTACAAGATAATAATAATATTTTCAAAGTAAATTTTTTCTTTTATAATTTATTTGACTTTTTAATGATTTCAAAAAAGTG
This sequence comes from Viscum album, assembly GCA_963277665.1. Taxonomy (NCBI): domain Eukaryota; kingdom Viridiplantae; phylum Streptophyta; class Magnoliopsida; order Santalales; family Viscaceae; genus Viscum; species Viscum album. The sequence goes on from OY728123.1 coordinate 981,689,896, forward strand.
ATATTTCTCTAAAATAGTTTTGATTTCATCTATGTCAACATCCTTTGATGGATTTTAAGCTTATTTGAATTTTATTTATTATGATACAAAACTTCCATATTGTATTGAAGGTTTTGTGATATGAATGACTGTGGATGTGTTATTTTTTATACCATTCATGGTTTATAGAGAAAGTATTGACATTTCGTATGCTAGTTTTAATAATAATGTTTATGTTATATTTAAACCTATTCATATGAGGAATGCATTGGACCTAATATGTGATGAGTGGAGCCCGCTATAGCTCCTAGATGCATCACTAGGTCTCATGATACAAACTAGTGTCTTGGAAAAATGCTGTGACAAAATCTTATTTGTAGTTTTGGCACAAGGCCTTGACTATGTGGTTATGATAGTCTGTCATTATGCATTCTATCAATATGAAAGTGGTTATTGATATTTCATTGGATTATTCGTCTAGTAGAATAACAATGTGAATAAGTAAATAACATTATTTTATTTTATTTTTCCATATTATGCTGAAGTTAAAGTTGAAAAGGCTTTTGTTTTAGTTATAAACTTCTTTAAATGTTTATTCTTATTTATCAAATATTCAGCTATATTGTTATCCTTACTGAGCATCTGAGCTCACCCCTTTCTATGTTTTATTTTTTCAAGGAAGTGAAGAAGTATTTTATAACAGACCTGCAGGGATAGTCTGTGGGGATATGAGTGTGGACAATGGAGACAATGTTGTTGTAGTTCTTCACTTTACGATGTGATGTAAGACTTATGAATGTATATAGTGTTTCCAAGGCTACTAAACCAATCAGTATTTCGAGACTTGATCCTTTGTGATCCTGCCAATGTTATGTAATAATGCGCCGACTCTAGGTAACTGGGGTCGGGGCGTTACAGTTGGTATCAGAAATAGGTTTTGTACAAACCATGGAAGCTGCATTTAGATAAACTCTGATTAGAGCACATAGACCTAAGCTAGACATTGAGGATTAGTATAGAAGAACTTCCTAGAATGTTGGTATTGGAGATATTTTGTGAGTTTTCCGAGCAATACATCCCAGACTAGATGTGAGAAGGTAGAGGCGGATCTGGCATAGATGTACCGAGGGGTAAAACCCGAAAACACAACTTTGAGCTAGACTCGAACAAGAACTAGTGCATGACAATGGGTCTTGGTGCACTCTTGGTTACGACACCCCCAGGCGATACGCTTAGGATAATTCTCATTTTCTTTACAAATCATTATGAAGGGTTTTTGAGTATATACTTCCTCAATGAAAACATCTTTTATTATTATGGATTATATCCACAAACCGTTCCATTTACGTTTGGTATTTTACCAGTTTGGAATTATTCATTTCAATTCATAAACTGACCTAGTTTGTGCCATTGTATAGAAATGGTTCCCAGTAGAAAGAATGTGAACTCCATCAATACGTGTGATCCAATGAGTAAGGAGTATCATATCTTTCACGGAATTAAGAAAAATTTTAAAAGGGAAATAGTCTCCCATGTAATATCAACATATGAAGAAATAATACCTTGTGTTAATAAGATAAGTAAATAATTCTCTGAGTCACATGGCTTTGAAGGGAAGCAAGCGAAGAAAATTATTGAAGTGGGAAAGATGGATAAAGTGAAGAGGGAAAAGGAGAATTTTCCCATATGTGATAACTGTGGGAAGAAACATCCCAGAACATGCCTGAAGGAATGTGAGGTTGATATAAGAGTGGAGAAAAAGGATACCAAGTACGTGACTGCAAGGGTAAGAAAAAGGTTTCAAAATGTACAAAGATTCATCTGCAAGGTGTTGGGACACTACGCAAAACGATGTCCAAATCATCAGAGTATTCCCCAAATGATGCTATTGGATAATAATCAATTTATGATACTACCACTAATGAGGAGAAATTATTAGAGTTCTTATATTGTTATTAAAGAATTATGTCATTTGAGTGTTGTATCAACGATGTACTGGTTATTATAATTATGGAGTATATAAGGATTGTACTGCAATACTATTTCATTAAGGACATGAGATTGTGTGGAACCAAGAAAAGTGACTCAATAGCAGGTTAAATTTTTGGAAAATATATGGTTGAGAGAAAGATAATCCATAATATGGTTCTGATACCGAGATAGTGATTTTGTAATAATACATGATTGATTTGGATAAATTATATTGGATATTATTGACTCCATTGAAACTGATTATTGATTTGTATATTCCATAATTGTTGGAGTTTACAAAATTTTTTAATAGGAGTATATCTAGTATTCTATGAGGAATAAGGGAGAATGAATGTAATCTATAAGGTTTTATGGTAATTCAGGATGCTAAAGTGGTTTAAAAGAATACATGATGAAGGTGTTAACATGTTATTACGTGGAAAAGAGGATCTTCATTGTGTTCACCATACTTATAAATTTTGGATAGTGAGTTTGGATAGAAGTATTTTGGATAATTCTATTTTGAGATTATTTTTTGATTGCCATAAAAGGATAACCCTGAGGTCAGGCGGCAACCCGTCGCGTCTGGCAAGGCCACGAGACTTGAACCCACAACTTAAGGGCGACAAGGGTTTATCACCTACCACTGGCCCATGTGATGTCCCGGATTGAAAACCGTAGTTTTTAAAAAAGGTTTGGTAGATTAATTATAAATTCATTTTTTTGAACCCTATAAGAATAGGATAAATAGAATATTTTTTTATGTTCTATTATTTTTTTGAGTGAAAGATGAGTTTGTGGTAGAAATTAGTTAATTGATGGAAGTCTACTTGTCAAGTATATATATATATATATATATATATATTCTTCCCTTAGTCTATGAAGAAATTTATTCTTAAAATTTAGGGAAGGTATCTTAAAACTAAAAATTTGTTATCCTAATACCTTATGTTTTATTGAACCGATGATATTTTAAACCATCATAGATTGGTGGATTTAAGGCCAAAAATTCTGCAATTTTTTTGTGATTGATGACCTCAATCACTACCTATAAATAATTACAAGATTCCTTCAATTATGTGTCTCTAATTTCCTCCAATGTTCTCCTAATAAAGATCACAATTTGGTGGTGACTTTTTCATTCCCCTTTTCCCTCTTATTAAGACTAAATTTTGTTAACCCAATTTCCGATGTGGGTTTTCCAACAAACGTATTTTCTATTTTCAACCTTTTATTTTAGAAGAACAATTTCAAATTGTGAGGAAATAATTTATTGAAGGAGGGAAGAATGTAACACCCCAAGATTTCATAGTATGTAATTTCTTCAAAGTGATTCAATAACTTGCACTACACGGAACAACGAGTTCAAGCGCATCACGACTTACCACACTAGTTGTTCAAAAGCGGTTATGAATAGTGTTAACTGAATCTTGAACTTTATATAATCCTTATAATTTTAGAATCCATATTATCATTTTCTTAGACATAATTTAAAAACTAATTCATTTTTTCCAGTTAAAAGAAGTATTTTTCAAAAAATGCACTTTTACCGCCTTTTAATGGTGAACCCTTCTTAAATTAAATATTTGAAACTTTAATATATTAAATTTGAAAAAATAATATTCTTCATTATAATAAGGACATAAAAATTTAGTTTGGATGAATTTTTTATGTTTTTCTGATAACATTCATATTTTTCTGAATAGTGTAAACACTAAATTTTAACTAAAAACAAATTTTGTAATCAAAAAAATTTATAGTGTTAAATTATAAATTTGAGTAGTTTTAAAGTATAATTAGATTATATTTTTACCATTTAATTAAATATTGTTCATTGGGAGTAATTTTACTTTGAAATTGCACAAAAACAAGTGTCAAACTTTTGATAGTTAGTATTTCTTAAAAACCCAATTTTTGATTTTACAACGGGAATTAATTTTAAATTAATTATTGAAACTTATATGTTTTGAATTTGGTAAAATGAACATAATTTTTGGATTTGGAATATTAAAATTAGATTAGGGTTATTTTTAATATTTTTCTGAAAACGTTCTATTTTTGATGAATAGTGAAAAACACTGAGTTATTGGTTAAAACCGAGTTTTTATTTAAATAATTATTTATATTATTTAAATTTATTTTAGGTCAAAATAGATACATATTACCTATATAAGTTAAATGTAATTCATTAGAGTAATTTTCTATTAATTTTAGATATAAAAAATTTTATTGAACATTTTACTGTCGTTTACCCACCTCCTAAGAGCTTTTGCAAATTTTCATAAAACATAATTTTATAGCTTCTGTGAGTGGAATTTAAATCATTTGAGATAAAAATTTGATATCAGTAAGTAAAATTTGGTTCAAGGAGATGAAAATAACATTTGGTGAATAGTAACGTTTTACTTTTATTTACCACGATTAAAAGTAAATAGGGTAATTAATTGTAAAAATGATATTAATATTACCCTAACACATGTCCTAATTCAATTGGAAAAGCGTATGTCGACCAAAAACAACCTTAGGAATAAAATATTATCATTTAGTTCCACTTGGATTAGATTAGGACATTTATTATTATTTAATTCAAAAAATAGTTAAAAGTGTTAAAATAAATGTTTAATAACTAAAACATTTTTAATATAGGGTTATACAAATTATAAATTCAATTATAAATATTAATTAGAAAGATAAATATATTTACTACATAATGGTAGTTTATTTATAATTTTTTGACATTAAATAATTTAATTTATTTATGACACAATGATGATGTAGTAATTATCATATTAATGAAAGATTAAGATAATTGATATTATAAATACCCAAATAAATGTAATTTGAGGATTTTGAAGAATTAAACTAATTTTATAGGATAATATGACATGTTAGGATTGATTTAATTAACTTTTATCCATGTAATCATGCTTTTATAATTTTGACTAAAATAAAATTCCATATATTGTCAAAATAGACATAAAAGTGTTTTTAAAACAAATATTATATTATTAATTGATATTCTATTCCTAAAAATATAATATTCGGCCAAAATACTTATATAATGATAGGTGTATAATTAATGAACCACTTGGAGTTCGTTTGTAAGTATATAGTATGTTTATTAACCATATAATATAAAAATACAAAGAGACAAGGTAAATGTCAAACTATTTAACTAAAGATTAAATATAAATGATAAGCTTAATATAGTGACCCAAACCTATATAAAACCTATTGTTTGAGTGGATTTAGACCCATAACCACCTTATCCTCAAAATATATCAATTTTGAGCCATTATAAACTGAATATGAATTTATTATAAAATAATATTTTACATTTCTCCTAAGGTGCCCCTCACCACTCTAATAAAAGGGAACTCCACCTTTTCTCTAATTCACACCATCACAGAATTTTGGCTCGGCCAAAACCTGCCCAAATACCCTCTCAACTTCCCTAAATTCATCATAGAAGCCTTCCTTTTGTCAAAAATCCATCTTAAGAAGCTCTTTTGATCAAATCAAAAGGAAGAACCCGAGGAAGAGTTAATAATTTCACCACCCTCTTTCAAGTTATTTTATTCATCCACTAATTCTTTCTTTGTTATTTATATTATAAAATAATAACTCCAGTATCATCTATATAATGTGATGTTATTATAAATATGGTACAACCAAATTAATTATTCTATCTATACTTTGAATGACATGTCACCATACATGCGTATGTACGACTTACCATCTTCTCGTCGTGGTGTAATTGTTATTCAAAACATTATTATTTGGATGGGTATGATAATGATGTGTAATTTAAGTAAATAATAAATATAAAATTATAAATATTCTATATATATGATATACCACCCAATTATATATTATTTTAATATCAAAAGAATGATATTTTCACTCGTGTGTACGTACGGACTACCGTCTCCACGAATGCGATGAGATTCATTCCCCATCGTATCCATTCAAGACTAATTCTCAATTGATGATTAAAAATAATTTTAAGGACTTGATATCATTATGGATATGAATATGATTCAACCTATACATTAAAACCATGGATTACATAACAAAACATATAAAATAAAATGCGTAAATTAACACTTGAAATGACGATAATACTAAGATATTATTAACAAAGAAATTTTAAAAGATCATATATGATATCGTATTAATGTATAATATTCTGTTATAATTTAAAAACAATTATTTCACCATTATACAGGAGTTTAACCTACCCTCGACCAAGGAAATCTACAAGGTAAGGGTTTATTTCCCAATCTCTTCCTTATCTGAGGTTGTTTATACGTAATTATCTACCGGGACCTCTTTATCATCCACATCCATATTTCATAAAAATTTATTTCAAATCACTCTTACTATTTTATAGAATATGGGATAAATTAATTTATACCCTTCTTGAATTTTTATAAGATTTTTATAAAGGAATATTTCCGTCATCTTCCAAACAAGGCCCTTTTTAACCTTTTTGACAGAATTAAGGTAAGAATGTCTTTTTTTAACATATACAGCAGGTGCAACTATTTTCCACCGTAATAAACTCGCCGAAGTGTCCCTTATAAGATTATAATAATATTTTCAAATTAAATTTTTTCTTTTGTAAATATGTGACTTTTAAATGATTTCAAAAAAGGGATATTTCTCTCAAATAGTTTTGTTTTCATCTATGTCAACATCCTTTTATTGATTTTAAGCTTATTTGAAGTTGATTTATTACGATACAAAACTTACATATTTTATTGAAGGTTCTGTGATATGCATGACTGTGGATGTGTTATTTTTATACCATTCATGGTTTCTGGAGAAAGTATTAACATTTCATATTCTAGTTTTAATACTAATGTTTATGTTATATTTAAACCTATTCATATGAGGAATGCATTGGATTTAATAAGTGATGGGTGGAGCCTGCTATAGCTCCTCGATGCATCAATAGGTCTCATGAGACAAACTAGTGTATTGGAACAAGGCCTTGACAAAAACTTATTTGTATTCTTGGCACAAGGCCTTGACTCTGTGGTTATGATAGTCTAACATTATGCTTTCCATCATTATGAAAGTGGTTATTGATATTGCATGTGATTATTTGACTAGTAGAATATCCTTATGAATAAGTAAATTGAATTATTTCATTTTATTTTTTCCATATTATACAGAAGTTAAATTTCAAAAGGCTTTTGTTTTAGTTATACATTACCTTAAATGTTTATGCTTATTTATGAATGTTTCCTCTATATTTTTATCCTTACTGAGCATCTGAGCTCACCCCTTTCTATGTTTTAATTTTCCCAAGATGTGAATAATTCTTTTATGACTGACATGCAGGGATAGTCTGATGGGATTTGAGTGTGGACTATGGAGACAATGTTGTTGTAGTTTTTCACTTTATGATGTGATGTGAGACTTATGAATGTATCTAGTGTTTCCAAGGCTACTAAACTAATCAGTCTTTCAAGACTTGATCCTTTTTGATCATGTCAATGTTATGTAATAATGTGCCGACTCTGGGTAACTGGGGTCGGGGCGTTACAATTGGTATGATAGGGAGGTTTGGTAAAAACCTTGGAATCTAGATTTAGTTAAACTATGATTAGAGAACATAGACCTAAGATGGGCTTTGAGGATTATTATAGAAGAACATCCAAGAATTATGGAATTGTATAGATTTTGTGAGTTTTCTGAGGAATACATCACTGTATGGATACGAGCTGGTAGAGGTGGGTCTGGCACATATGTATCTAGGGGTAAAACCTGAAAACACCGCTTTGAGCTAGACTTGAACAGGAACTAGTGCACGACAACGAGCCTTGTTGCACTCTTGGTTACGACACTCCCGAGGATATGTTTAAGATAATTCTCATTTTATTTAAAAATAATTATGAAGGGTTTATGAGTATATACTTCCTCAAAGAAAACAACATTATGATTATGGATTATATCCATAAACCGTTCATTTATGTAAGTTATTTTACATGTTTGGAATTATTCATTGCAATTCATAAACAGGCCTAGTTTATGACATTGTATAGAAATGTCACTCAGTAGAAGGAATGTGAACTCCGGTAATATATATGATCCAAATAGTAAGAAGGATCATATCATTCAGGTTATTAAGCAAACATTTAAAAGGGAAATAGTCTTCCATGTATTCTCAATATATGAAGAAATAATATCATGTGATAATAAGATAATTAAATAATTCTATGAGTCCTACGACTTTTAAGGGAAGAAAGAGAAGAAAAGGTTGGAAGAGAAAAAATGGATAAAGGGAAGAAGAAAAAGAAATATTTTCCTATATGTGATAACTGTGGGAAGAAACACCATAGAACTTTCCTAAAGGGAATGAGAGATTGTTATTAGTGTGGAGAAAAAGGACACCAAGTATGTGACTGCTAGGGTAAGAAAAAGGTTTGAAATGTACAACGCTTCATCTGCAAAGAGTTGGGGCACTACGCAAACTAATGTAAATATAATCAGAGTATGCCCCAAATGATGTTATTGGATAATAATCAAGTTATGATACTACCATAGATGAGGAGGAACGATTAGAGTTCATATGCTGTTATTAAATAATTATGTCATTTGAGTGTTGTATCAACGATGTACTGGTAATTATAATTATGGAGTATATAAGGATTGTACTACAGTACTATTTCATTGAGGACTTGAGATTGTGTGGAACCAAGAAAAGTGACTCAATAGCAGGTTAAATTTTTGGAAAATAATTGGTTGAGAGAAATATAAACCATAATATTGTTCTTATACCAAGGTAGTGATTTTGGAATAATACATGATTGAATTGGATAAATTACATTGGTATTATGGACTCCCTTGAAACTGATTAATGATTTTTATATTCCATCATTGTTGGAGTTTACAAAATTTTTTGAAAAGAAGTAGTATATCCACTATTCTATAAGGAATAAGGAAGCATGAATGTAATCAATAAGGTTTTATGGTAATTCAGGATGTTTCAGTGTATTAAAACATTAATGATGAAGGTGTTCACATGTTATTACATGGAAAAAAGGATCTTCATTGTGTCTACCTTCCTTATAAATTTTGGAATTTGAGTTTGGACAGAAGTATTTTGGATAATTATAGTTTGATATAATTTTTGGATTTCCATAAAAGGACATCACGGAGGTCAGGCGGCAACCTCTCACGTCTGGCAAGGCCGCAAGACTTGAACCCACAACTGAATGGCGACAGGGGTTTATCACCTACCACTGGCCCACGTGATGTCCTGGATTGAATAATATAGTTTTTTAAATGTTTTGGTAGATGAATTATAAATTCATTTTTTTGGAACCCTATTCAAATAGGATCAATATATTATTTTATTAAGTTCTATTATCGTTTTGAGTGAAGGATGAGTTTTTGGTAAAAATTAGTTAAAGGATCGAACTCTACTTGTCAAGTACATATTTTTTCTTCTCTTATTCTGTGATGAAATTAATTATTAATCTTTAGTTAAGGTATATTAAAAAAAATTATCTAAATACCTTATGTTTTTTTGAACCTGTGATATTTTAAACCATCATAGATTGGTGGCTTTGAGGCCCACAATTCTACAATTATTTTTGATTTATGAACTCAATCACTCCCTATAAATATTTACATTTTTTCTTAAATTAAGTGTCTCAAATTTCCACCAATGTTCTCCTAATAGAGATCATAATTTGGTAGTGACTTTTTCATTTCCCTTTTTTCCTCTTATTAAGACTACATTTTATTAAACCAATTTCCGATGTTGGTTTTCCCACAATGGTATTTTCTATTTTCAACCATTTATTTTAGAAGAACAATTTTAAATTGTGAGGAAGAAATTTATTGAAGGAGGGAAGAATGGAACACCCTAAGATTTCATAGTAATTTATTTCCTCAAAGAAATTCAATAACATGCACTGCATGAAACACCGAGTTCAAGCGCATAATGACTTTCCAAACTAGTCGTTCAAAAGGGGTTATGAATATTGTTAACTGAATTTTGAACTTTATATAATCCTTATAATTTTATAATCCATATTATGAGTTTCTTAGATATTATGTAATAACTAATTCCTTTTTTTCAGATAAAAGATGAATTTCTAAAAAAATGCACTTTTCCTTCCTTTTAATGGAGAACCCCGTAAAGACACATAAAATTCAAGGGAAATTTTTTCTTAAATTTTTTTTTGGATTTTACAAGAATGCATTCTCTGACGGAACTTGATTCTGAGGCCCGGTGTGCCCATAATTTCTATCTGAAGTTTAGCTCGGGTACGTTCAGTGAACGAACGAGCAGGAATTTCTAACTTTTGAACCGGTGCTCGGAATCGAATTCCGAGGGCACCGATGGAACCGTAGCACTGGTAATTTCTTAGGAACGCCATTTCTGGAGTTGCGTTTTCATGAGGGAAGATGATAAATATTGTGGAAGTTTAATTTATAATTTAACTACAATTTGTATGTTCTTTTAGTGGTTTAAGGCTTTGGGTGGAAGTTGGGTAACTACCCAACTTCCCAATGGAGGTTATGAGGGTGGTGGGGCCCACACGAACCCCACCCCTTCATATTCGTCAAACCCCCTCAACTCACCTTTTAATTTTGATAACTTATGTATTAATAACTTTTGTTATTAATGGTGTGAGTTTAATGTGTGTGTAGGTTTGAATTTCAAACTCATGTCTAGTTAATAAATTAAGTGAGGGATTAATTTATTTTGGGTTAGTTTCTTGTGGTGGAGTCTTCGGGAGGAAAAGTATAAGGATTGAGGAACTTCTTCATCTTCGACAAAGAACGCGAAGAACACATCGGACTCCGTCGAAGAACACTGAGTCCTCGGAGACTAACTACGCAATGCCGTATACCGCGACGGTTCTTCCGCGACTTCTTCTTCCGCGACATCTCCTTCCGCAACATCTCCTTCCGCAACGTCTATTCCCTTGACGAATCCTCGTTCGACGAACCTCCGTTCAAGCTACGCTCGAGGTAGGGGTTATTTTTTTAATTATTTTGTACGTGAATATTACCTTGTCGTTCTTCGGGAAAATATGAGTAATTGATATCAATTAACGAGAGGGGGCCGGACAGCACAAACATGGCCGAACCTCATCCCTTACCTTTGTTATTGTTCTTATTACGGATTGGAACGGAATAGCGTGGTGTCGTCGCACCAAGCGGGATCGTGCGGCAAGGAATGCGTGGTGCCATCGCGCCGCACTGTGAAATAGAACCAAGTCGCAGTGCCGTCGCGCCGCGCCGGAGAACCGCAAAAGCACCGCGGCCGGAGCGGGGCCGCGGCGGAGGGGTGCGGTGCTGTCGCACCACACCAGATGAAAGAAGGCCAAGGCTGGTACCGGGCCGCGGTGGAGCGTGAGAACCGGCGGCCAGAAACCGGGCTGCCGGTGTCGGAGCAGGGAGGGGACCGGCCGACGCCGGTCCCGTGGTGGCAGAAACCGGCCGGCCGCGGCGGGCCGGCCGCGGTGGGCCGGCCGGACAAGAGGAAGCCGGGGGTTCAAACCCCCGTCTGGCCAGCATAACGTCCCCCTTAATGGGGGCCACGGTTACAAACCAGGGGGGAAGGCGCCCCCCACTCCAAACGGCTCGGCCGTTTAGCCGAGCACCTGGCCAGCGCGCTGGGCGCGCTGTGCCCAGGCCAGGCCGGCTGCCGGGCCGCGCCCAAGCGGGCCGGACCCTGAACCTATTCGGGTCGACCCGGTTCGGGCCGACCCTGGGGGTATCGGGCCGGGTCAGACCGGGCCCGAACCCCTTAATACCGAATCTTTTCCGGTCGGACGCCCATAACTTGTGTTACGGGCCTTCAATCGATGCACCATCAGTGGAGATGCGATCCTTGGATCGAGATGGCATTTCGGTATATCGCACTCAAAGTTTTGGAATACTTTGGGTTCGGCCGAGTTGGGTCGTACACGAAACCAACCGGGCCCTTGGAGCGGAAACGCTCATATCTTAAGCTCCGAACATCTGATTGACGTACCGTCGACTTTGTTGGATTCCTCTTAGTGAGACTGATCTTTTGGCTTACTCTGCCCGAGGTCTGGATGCAGGTGGAGTACGGTCGGGTTGGTTTTTCCTTAAAAACCAACCGGGCCCCTGGGACGAAAAAGCCAATAACTCTCAGACCGGGCATCCGATTGACGCACTGTCTGCGACGTTGAATTCCTGTTGACGATACGGAACTTTTGGATACATCAACTCTAGACTATGTGTCAGTTGATGTATCTGCCTCTCGGCTCATGGATCGGACCCTCCCGAACGAGCTTGCTGTATGCGGGAACCCTAGTGCTGGCTGCGTTGCGACTGTAATGACGACGACGACTGTACAGAGATCCTTAATAGATTCGACGATGACGACTTCAGCACTCAGCGATCCTATGTGGATCGGTGCTACCGATCCTATGTGGGTCTGATCCTGTGTGGGTCAGCGCTCAGCGGTTCTGTGTGAGCCAGCGCCTACAGATCCTGTGTGGGTCCGATCCTATCTGGCTCTTTGCGGGGGTTAGTTACCTATCGATCTTGTGTGGGTCCGATCCTGTGTGGGTCATTGCGGGGGTTAGTTACCTATCTATCCTGTGTGGGTCAGATCCTTTGTGGGTCAATGCGGGGGTTAGTACCTATCGGTCCTTTGTGGGTCCGACGACTTAGATGAATCAGTGGCAATATCTGATCATCTCTATCGTCATATGAAGAAGTATACCTGTGTGAGCTGAATCCGGTTTGATTTTCTTTGTGGATTGTGTTGTGCTATCCTGTGTGGATTTACGTTTTTCTTTCCTGTGTGGACTGGGTTGTACTTGGGCTCGGATGTTGGAGCCGATCGAGAATTGATGACTTAGGTATATGTATGGGAATATACCTAAGCGGTGTCGTATGTTACTTCGTGATTGTATCTTTCCTTTTTGGATTTTGGGAGACCTTCGGGGGTCTCGGGGTCCCTAATGAGTAGCTTATACTCACCCTTGCACGGGATATGCCCGCACTACATTGTGTTGGTTGCAGATGACGGACAGCGTTGATCGTGTTTGAGTCTTGTGGAGCAGGATGGTACCTGGGGGTGGACCACTGGCGGGACGTACTCGGAATGGACGGTTGGACTCGAGGAGTTGTGGAGGCTATTTGTACTCACCCTTCAGGTGGGAGTCCCAGTGGACGGCTCGACGCTGCGGCTTACTTTTCAGTTGATGTTTTCCCTTTCGAGTTGTACTTTACTTTCAGTTTGGGTTTGTATTCTGGCCCACTTTCTTTTCCGCACTTACTGTTGTACTCAGTTTTTACTTAGTGTTTACTTCTTCTTCTTGCTTACTCTGTGGTGCTTGTTTACTTAACAAAGGTAATACCTTCCCTTTATACCGGGATTTATGCCTTGGTTCTAGTCACCTGCCACTGGCCTATGGAAGGCGGGCTTGGGGTAGTCAAGGCACGAGCCCCGAGGATGGGTCGTGAAAAATTGGTATCAGAGGAGTTCCGTTCTACCACAGAACTTCGGACTCTGATCTTTTTTTATGTGAAGCAATAGTGTTAAGCATATTGGGTGTGGTTATCAGTCCAGGGAGTCCAGTGTTGGTGCGGCAGCTGACGTATCCATACACCAGGACCCTGACTTCTGATTTCCGAATTAATGCACGAAAACATTGATTGCATGTGTGTTTCAAGTTTTCTATGTGATTACTTGTGTCAGCTCACCAGGTATACTGTTTGACCGTGGAGCACCGGTTTCTTTTCAGGATGTCCCCACGATGATAGCCAGCTAGGGTTCCGAGAGTTGAGTGTGATGAAAGCCCACCGAGCGATGAGGCCTCGGTGCAGGGCCCTTTGACAGCTGAGGCACCGGCGGTACCTTTACCCGCCGAGCCACCGATGCTTCCAGCCCCAACTGCTGACGATGCACGTCACCTTAGTGCACTGCATGAGTTCCAGCGCCAGCAACCACCCAAGTTCTGCGGGGAGACAGACCCCCAGGCATCCGAGGATTGGATAGAGGCAGTGGTACAAGTTTTTCGGTTAGTGAGGACACCAGCAGACCTCATGGTGATTCTCGCAGCGAGCATAATGCACGCGGCAGTGGGTTGATAGTGGAGCTTGATGCTCCAGGTGCATGTTGAGGCATCTCTTCTCTGGACGGACTTTGAGAGCCTCTTCTGCTCGGAGTTCGTCCCAGACACCCTCTATGCAGTGCGCATCCAGGAGCTTCTTCAGCTGCGGCAGGGCAGCTTGACAGTTGCCCAGTACTCTGTGAGATTTACCGATCTCTCGCGCTACTCGATAGACATGGTACGGGACCCATTCTTCTGGGCCCGGACCTTTGAGCAGGGATTGAGGCATGAGATCCGGGCATCGCTGATCTCCCTCAGCATTCTGACACGGGTAGGAGTACTGGAGAGAGCCCTTTTGATCGAGAGCTTTCTTGCTGAGCCTTCATCAGCGGCAAGACCTACTGTAGGAAGACATGTGGCGGAGTCTTCTGCAGCCGGTAGTATACAGATGTCGCAGAGGTCCAAGCGGGCAAGGCCATAGGGTGGACGACCACAAGATACTAACTCAGAGGTGTGGGGCACACGTAGCAGAACCAGTCTTACGAGTGGAAAATAGTTCTATGCATGCGGTGGGAAGGGCCACATGACTCGTGATTGCCCGACCCGCCATGCAGAGGAGTAGCAGGCGGTTAAGGAACCACCTAGGCAGAGGCAGAGGTTTGACCGTGGCGGTTTGCAGGGAGCAGGCGGAAGAGGAAGAGAAGCCGGCCGAGCAGCAGGTGGTGGGCGACGCCTTGAGGCTCTACCACCACCACCCCCACCAGTAGGTCCACCTCGACCTCAGGGGAGAACACAGCTTCAGGCAGCTGAAGCTTACGATCATGGAGCTCCGGAAGCGGGTGGACTAGTGCAGGACTAGCTCCAGGCATAGAGGCCTTTACCCATAATGCATCTAGCTTCGTAGTTTGTGTTGCCTTGTGTCCTTGTACTTTGAGTTGAAGTAACAAAAGACACTTGCAATGGTGATGTTTGCTTTCTTGTCTTTTGTTTGTTATTACTAAGAGGTGCTGGTTAAAAACTGTTGACTTGACCCTCACTTGTGAGATTCTTATTGGAGGAGACCCAGTGACCACACACTGATGCCGAAAGTGTGACTCAACCCTTGGAGGCGAGAGTAACAGTTGGATCCCTTCATAGCAGCGTCGAGGCCTTACGACGTCATCCATGCCTTGAATTAACTAATCATGACCAGATTGACTATATTAGGCAAGGAATGTGGTTCATCCAGGGGATGAGACAAGATTTCCCTTTTCAGAAAAGGAGAAATCTTTGCAGATTTTCCGAACATTAAGGAGGAAGGGGAACGTAGTAGCCGATGCTCTCAGCAGGAGGATGGGCTTTTAGCTACTTGAGGAGGAGACAGAGTAGCAAGCCTCTTTGTAGATATCATTTGTGGATAGAGATGGGGCAACCTTCCTTCAGTGTTTCATAGTCACATCTCCACTACTGCAGCGGGTCAGAGAGGAACATCGTAGGGACGCTGACTGTGAGACGCGTCGTGCACAGAAATCCTCAGGACATGCACCTGATGGTTTCTCATTTGGAGCAGAGCACGACGTCCTTTTCAAAGGACATACCTTGGTACCAGTTGCTTTACAAGAGGAGGTGCTGAGAGAGATTCACACTTCTTCTTTGGAGATACATCCTGGAGTGGCGAAGATGTACCAGGATCTCAGACGATAGCACTGGGGGCCGAGCATGAAGAAGGCTATGGCAGAGTCCGTTTCTCGATGCCTCACCTATCAGCAGGTGAAGGCCGAAGACCAGGTACCAACAGTCTTGGTACAACCCTTGGAGGTCTCAGAGTGGAAGTGGGACAACATATCTATGGACTTCGTGACTGGACTTCCACGCACTTCCAGAGGTCATGACTCCATTTGGGTGATTATTGACCGACTCACCAAGTCTTCACACTTCTTACCCATCATAGAGTAGGGCTCAGTGGAGATCTTGGGACAACTTTACGTTCAGGAGATTGTACGGCTTCACGGTGTGCCATCATCTATCGTCTCCGATCGAGATACTCGCTTTACTTCCCAGCTTTTGAAGGGGATGTAGGAGGCATTCAAGTCGCAGCTACGTCTGAGCACTGCCTTTCACCCTCAGACAGATGGTTAGATGGAGAGTACCATTCAGACTCTCAAGGACATGCTCCGCGCATGTGTCCTCGACTTTGGTCGCATCTGGGAGGACCACCTACCCTTGGTGGAGATTGCGTACAACAACATCTATCACTCCACCATCGGGATGGCACCATACGAGGCGTTGTACAGCCGACCTTGTAGATCTCCTTTGTGCTGGACAGACCCTGGGGAGTCAGCACTTGCGGGACCGGTGATGGTCCAGGCCACGACAGAGAAGGTCCAGGTCATCCAGGAGCGGATGAGGACAGCTCAGAGCCGGCAGAAGTCTTCTGCTGACAGGAGGCGGAGGCCACTAGAGTTCGAGGATGGCGACCACGTCTTCTTGCGTGTCTCACCTCGACGTGGATTACAGAGATTTGGCAGAGGTGGCAAGTTGTCTCCATGCTTCATCGGACGGTTCCAGGTCCTCAGCAGGATTGGCAAGGTAGCTTATCACATGGCTCTACAGCCTTAGTTGCACCGGGTGCACGACGTCTTCCACGTATCTTAGCTGAGGAGATACGTGCATGACCCGACACATATCATTGACAATGGGGAGCTAGACGTTGATGATGGGGCAAATTTTACGGAGGTCCCAGTGGAGATCGAGGATCGACAGGAGCAGGCCCTGCATGGACGGTCGATTCCTTTAGTGCACATCAGATGGCAGTACGAGAATCTCCAGGAGAGCACTTGGGAGCGGGAGGCTCAGATGCGTGCTCAGTACCCACATTTGTTTCCCTAGTTTATGATGTAACTTTACGGGGACATAAAGCCCTGAGGTGGGAGTAATGTAAAGACCCGTAAAATTCAATTGAAATTTTTTCTTAATTTTCTTTGGGATTTTACAAGAACGCAGTCTCTGACGACACTTGATTCCGAGGCCCGGTGTGCCCGGAATTTCTATCTTAAGTATAGCTCGGGTACGTTCAGTGAACGAATTAGCGGGAATTTCGAACTTTTGAACCAGTGCTCGGAATCGAATTCCGAGGGCACCGATGGAACCGTAGTGCTGGTAATTGCTTAGGAACGCCATTTCTGGATTTGCGTTTTCACGAGATAAGATGATAAAAATTGTGGAAGTTTAATTTATAATTTAACTACAATTTTTATTTTCTTTTAGTGGTTTAAGGCTTTGGGTGGAAGTTGGGTAACTACCCAACTTCCCAAGGGAGGTTATGAGGGTGGTGGGGCCCACACGAACCCCACCCCTTCATATTCTTCAACCCCCCTCAACTCACCTTTTAATTTTGATAACTTAAGTGTTAATAACTTATGTTATTAATGGTGTGAGTTTAATGTGTGTGTAGGTTTGAATTTCAAACTCATGTCTACTTAATAAATTAAGTGAGGGATTAATTTATTTTGGGTTAGTCTCATGTGGTGGTGTCTTGGGGAGGAAAAGGATAATGATTGAGGAACTTCTTCATCTTCGATGAAGAATGCGAAGAACACATCAGACTCCGTCGATGAACACTGAGTCCTCGGAGACCGACTACGCAACGCCGTATACCGCGACGGTTCCTCCGTGACGTCTTCTTCCACGAAGTCTCCTTCCACAACATCTACTTCCACGAGGTCTCTTCTTGCGACGAATCCTCGTTCGACGAAGCTCCGTTCAAGCTACGCTCGAGGTAGGGGTTACTTTTTTAATTATTTTGTACGTGAATACTACCTTGTCGTTCTTCGTGAAATTATGACTAATTGCTATCGATTAACGAGAGGGGGTCGGACCACACAAACATGGCCAACCCTCGTCCCTTACCTTTGTTATTGTTTTTATTGAGGATTGGAATGGAATGGCGTGGTGTCGTCGCACCGGGCGGGATCGTGCGACACGAAATGTGCGACGCCATGAAATAGAACCAAGTCGCGGTGCCATCGCGCCGCGCCGGAGAACCGCAAATGCACCGCGGCCAGAGCGGGGCCACGGCGGAGGGGTGTGGCGCCACCACGCCGCACCGGATGAAAGAAGGCCACGGCTGGTACCGGGCCGTGGCGGAGAGTGGGAACCGGTGGCTGGAAACCGGGCCGCCGGTGTCGGAGCAGGGAGGGGACCGGCCGACGCCGGTCCCATGGTGGTAGAAACCGGCCGGTCGGGGCGGGCCGGCCGGACAAGAGGAAGCCTGGGGTTCAAACCACCGGCCGGCCAGCATAACGGCCCCCATAATGGGGTCCGCGGTTACAAACCAGGGCGCAGACGCCCCCCACTCCAAACGGCTCAGCCGTTTGGCCGCGCGCCTAGCCAGCGCGCTGGGCGCGCTGTGCCCAGGCCCGGCCTGATGCCTGGCCGGTCCTCCAGGCTGGGCCGCGCCCAGTCCGGGCCAGACCGAGCAGGGCCGCGCCCAAGCGGGCCGGACCCGGACCCAATTCGGGTCGACCCGATTCTGGCCGACCCTGGGGGTATCGGGCCGGGTCGGACCGGGCCCGAACCCCTTAATACTGAATCTTTTCCGGTCAAATGACCATAACTTGTGCTACGGGACTTCAATCGATGCACCGGTAGTGGAGATGAGATCCTTGGATCGAGAAGGTCGTTTCGGTATATCTCACTCAAGGTTTCGGAATACTTTTGGTTCGGCCGAGTTGGTTCGTACATGAAACCAACCGGGCCCTCGGAGCGGAAACGCTCATATCTTATGCAGCGGACGTCCAATTGACGTGCCGTCAACTTTATTGGATTTATCGTAGTGAGACAGATCTTTTGGATTACTCCGCCTGAGGTTTGGACATAGGTGGAGTACAGTCGAGTTGGGTTTGCCTTAAAAACCAACCGGGCCCCTAGGATGAAAAAACCAATAACTCTCAGACCGGGCGTCCGATTGATGCGCCGTCTGCGACGTTGAATTACTGTTGACAATACGGAACTTTTGGATACATCATCTCTGGACTATGTGTCAGTTGATGTATCAGACTCTTGGCTCGTGGAGTGGACCCTCCCGAACGAGCTTGCTGTGTGCGGGAACCCTAGTGCTGGCTGCGTTGCGACTGTGACGACGACGACGACTGTACAGAGATCCTCAGTGGATTCGATGGCGACGACTTCAGCACTCAGCGATCCTATGTGGATCAGTGCTACTAATCCTGTGTGGGTCAGCGCTCGACGGTTCTGTGTGAGCCATCGCCTACAGATCCTGTGTGGGTCCGATCCTGGGTGGGTCTTTGCGGGGGTTAGTTACCTATCGATCCTGTGTGCGTCCGATCCTATGTGGGTCATTCCGGGGGTTAGTTAACTATCGATCCTTTGTGGGTCAGATCCTTTATGGGTCATTGCGGGGGTTAGTACCTATCAATCCTTTGTCGGTCCGACGGCTTAGATGAATCAGTGGCAATATCTGATCATCTCTATCGTCATATGAAGAAGTATACCTGTGTGAGCTGAATCTTGTTTGCTTTCCTTTATGGATTGTGTTGTGCTATCCTGTGTGGATTTACATTTAACTTTCTTGTGTGGTCTGGGTTGTACATGGGCTCGGATGTTGGAGCCGAACGAGAATTGATGACTTAGGTATATGTATGGGAATATACCTAAGCGGTGTCGTCTGTTACTTCGTGATTGTATATTTCCTTTGTGGATTTTTGGAGACTGTCAGGGGTCTCGGGGTCCCTACTGAGTAGCTTATACTCACCCCTGCACGGGCTATGCCCGTACTACGTTGTGTTGGTTGCAGACGACGGACAACATTGATCATGGATGAGGCTTGCGGAGTAGGACAATACCTGGAGGTGGACCACTGGCGGGACGTACTCGGAGTGGATGGTTGGACCCGAGGAGCTGTGGAGGCTATCTGTACTCACCCTTCAGGTGGGAGTCCTAGTGGACGACTCGATGATGCGGCTTACATTTCAGTTGCTGTTTTCCATTTCGAGTTGTACTTTACTTTCAGTTCGGGTGTGTATTCTGGCCGACTTACTTTTCCGCAGTTACTGTTGTACTCAGTTTTTACTTAGTGTTTACTTCTTCTGCTTGCTTACTCTGTGGTGCTTGTTTACATTATAAAGGAAATGCCTTCTCTTTTTACCGGGATTTACGCCTTGGTGGTAGTCGCCAGCCCCTGGCCTATGGAAGGTGGGCTTGGGGTAGTCACGGCACGGGCCCTGAGGACGGGTCGTGACAAACCCTTCTTAAATTCAATATTTGAAACTTTTATATATTCAATTTGAAAAAATAAACTTCTTCTTTAGAATCAGGACATAAAAATTTAGTTTCGATGAATTTTTGATGTTTTTCTGATAAATTTCATATTTGGGAGAATAGTGAATAATACAAAATTTTAACTAAAAACTACTTTATTAATCAAAATAATTTATAGTGTTAATTTATACATTTGTGTGGTTTTAAAGTATAATTAGATTATATTTTTACCATTTAATTAAATATTTTTCATTGGGAGTAATTTCACTTTGAAATTGCACATAAACAAATGTCAATCTTCTGATAGTTATTATTTATTTAAAACCCGATTTTTGATTTTGACAAGAAGAATTAATTTTAAATTAATTAATGCAAATTCTATTTTTTGAATTTGGTAAAATGGAAATCATTTTTGGATTTGGAATATTAAAATTATCTTAGGTTAAAGTTTTTGGTATTTTTCTAAATACTTGCAATTTTTGATGAATAGTGAAAATAATGTGTTATTGGTTAAAACCGACTTTTTATTTAAATAAATATCTATTTTATTTAAAATTATTCTAGGTTAAAATAGATACATAATACCTATATAATTTCAATTTAATTCATTGGAGTCATTTTATATTAATTTTTAATATAAAAAATTTTATTGACCTTTTTACCGTCCATTACCCACCTCCTAGGATCTTTTGCAAATTTTCATAAAACATAATTTTACCGCTTCTATTAGTGGTATTTAAAAAATCAGAGAGACACGGTTTATATCATTAAGTAAAATGTTGTTCAATGAGATGAAAATAATTTTTGGTGAATAGTAATGTTTCACTTAAATTTACCCCGGTTAAAAGTAAATAGGGTAATTAAGGTTAAAAATGATATTAATATTACCCTAACACATGTCCTAATTCAATTGGACAAGTGTATCATGACCAAAAAATAACCTAGGTATAAAATATTATCATTTAGGTCCATTTGGATTAGACTAGGGAATTTATTATTATTTAATTCAAAGAAGATTTACAAGAGTTAAAATCAATGTTTAATAACTAATGTTTTTTTAATATATTGTCACGACCCCCTCCCACCAAAGATGCCCCTCCTGAGCTAGAAATGGTGAAAGGGAGATAACGACCCCTGAGTCCTGCCTCCAGTAGGCCCTA
This sequence comes from Viscum album, assembly GCA_963277665.1. Taxonomy (NCBI): domain Eukaryota; kingdom Viridiplantae; phylum Streptophyta; class Magnoliopsida; order Santalales; family Viscaceae; genus Viscum; species Viscum album. The sequence goes on from OY728123.1 coordinate 981,711,326, forward strand.
GGGTGGCGACTAGCACCAAGGGTATGTGTTTTCACAAATATGGGAGGCATTACCCTTTTTATTATTAGGATCAGGAAATAGGACGAGTCAACCACAAAAAGGAAAATGAACAAGTGTATATAAATAAACCCAAACCAAGCCCACATGCATGATTAAATAATTTATAACAAGGTACAAGTACAAGAAATCTCAAAGCACAATACCAAAAGAAAACAAGAGAATAACAACTGCAAAAACTCCAACTGTCCGACTAGTAGGGTCCCGCACGGCCCCGGTAGTCCTCCTGGAAACCTGAAAGTAAACGTAGGGTGAGCATACAAGTATACTCAGTAGGGAAACCTAAATCTCTCGTACACAAGTGGGGAGACATACTAATGTCCCACGAGAACAACAGAAGAAACCTAGCAAGGAATTCTATCCACCCAACCTCACTAGCCACACTCACCAAAACACAAGTACAACAGGTAGTAGTATATAAGAAACAAGAGTATTGGGTACCCCGCACCATTTCCCTTTAGTTAGCTGCTCTTCCTAACAGCGAACTTCCTGATACTGCCACACTCTCCCCGCCCGCACACACCTGGGCCTCACAACCACGTATCCCACCCGCACACACCTGGGCCTCACAACCACGTATCCCGCCCGCACACACCTGGGCCTCACAACCACGTATCCCGCCCGCACACACCTGGGCCGCACAACCACGTATCCCGCCCACACACACCTGGGCCTCACAATCACGTATCCCCCCGCACACACCTGGGCCTCATCCTGAAGATTCTTGGGAAACAGTAGAACTTGCCCGAAGAGTCTTGGGCTAAAGCCACCCCAATCGAAACCTACCCAAAGAGTCTTAGGTGTAAGGTCGCCTCAAGACATCACAACCTAGGGGAGAAGAAGCAGTAAGGAGCTAGTAACTAAGGGAAAACACCCTCTCCCATGAAATGGGAGTGTTCGACACTAAGTGCACAACATGGGTGGGGTGCGATAAAACACAAAAGATATAGATATATATATATGTATATGTATATGTATACCAACCACACAGCCCAACCTATGGCTTCTAAATAGAGAAACTGAGCACGGGCCTTGGCACTACTACTACGAAGCATGCATACAACAAACAACCCCAACCCCATTTAGGTTTTCACATTTCAGTAGAAATAGTTTATTTAGTTCCTTAACTACTGGGAAACTATCCACAACCAACCACATCAATCGTTCGTAAAACATATCCCTGCCATCCACAAATCAAGTTAGGAAAACCCAAGAATCACAACCAATCCCTTCTTATTTAACCAAATAGCCCCATTAATTATTTACTCTGTTCCATTACCATGACCCACCATTCATTAAATCTTCCACTTTTTATTTAATAATCAAAAATCATAGCCAGTTCACATTCAAACACAACCCTGCAGCCCCGCTGCCAACCACCATAACTACAACCGCACCGAAACCCGTACATCATTGTCTCTTTAATACCATTTATCGCAGGCCCACTGCCCATCACCAACATAACATTCACACCAACCCACAACCATGTCAACTGTAACCTCGCTGCTCACTCGATCCACAACAACCCACAAAACACCCCCATCACATGCCATGTTACCAATCCAATACCCACATGTTCGTTATTCCATTTTGTTTAACCGGGGTGATCACACAAGGGTTCCATATTTTAAATAGACAACTTTACGTGATTATCCAAATTCCACATTCCACAAAGATTCCATCCATATGAAAAATCCAGAAGGAGAGGGAAAAATTTAATTGAGGAAGAAAAGGCCCCCAACGACTGTGATTTTTCATAGGCAGAAGCTCATTCAATTCACAACATAATAACACAGGATATAAAGTAACAGGAATCAAAACATCCCAACCCCTGTTATATAATCTAATTATTATCTTTATTTAATGGTTTAACTGTTTCTTGTGAAAACAAGAGGATACCCACCCCGCATGATGGACAAATTAGAGAGACGAAGGTAAGATCCCTACCTCAATAGGTTCTGATCACATCGCTCCCTCGGATCAACCATAGAAGACGTCCGTCAGCGTCCGTCACTTCTGTCGGGTCCTGGAAAAACCTCCTTGGGTGGAAGTCGGAAACTAAATGCCAAACGAAAGACAACGGATTAAAGCTCGGAAGTTCTGCCTCGTCCTTACGATCTCATGGCCGCTAACAGATCATAAATCGGAGCTCGGACAAAGAAGTTATGTAAGCAAAGGAGCCTTCGAGTCTCTTGGGAGAGCTCTGCTCAGCGGAATGGGGAGGAGAGGAGTGAATTGAATGGAGGAGGGGACACCTCCTTTTATAGGCGATAAAAGGAAAAGTACACGGCGTGTACATTATGGTACACGGCGTGTTCTCGGTTATTTTACACGGTCTCCACGCGGCTTCCAACATGGTTCCGCGGCTGTTGACTGTTCAACACACGGTTTGAGGGTAACACATATGCGGGGAAGGACTACACATCATGTAGTTCAGACACACGGCGTGTACTCATATATTGCACATGGCTAGGACACGGCTCCAACACGGTACACGACTGTTGACTGGTAACGCGTACGCGGGGAAGGAGTACACAGCATGTAGAACTGGACACACGGTGTGCACCCATTATTTCACACAGCGAGGGCATGGCTTGCAACACGGGGTATACCCAGAAAGGGGGTACATGGCGTGTACTCAAACTACACGGCGTGTAGTTTTAAAATTCTGGAAAGTGTGGGAAAAGACCATTTTACCCTCCAGAACACTTCGTGGCCTTCTTTTTGACAAAGGAATTGGATGTAGTGGTCCGGGCCATTACATTGGATACCTCTTAAAACATTCTCGTCCCCGAGAATTCATAAAAACCAACCCATAGGAAACCCAACAAGATACCTCTTAGGGTTCTCGTTATAACAGGAACCCAACCAACAACCCTAATCATATGTGTTACGAATTCATTATCCTATGTCGAGATATTATCCGCTTTAGACGGCACTGACTCGCCTGCACGGGTTTAATCGCATCCTCATTAATTTTTCTATTTTATATTATTAGATTGAGAATTGTAGTGTTATATTTTTCTCCTCAATTTTTTATTTTATACAGATCTGCCAATTTCAATGTTAGAATTTTTTTTGTTAATGTAACTGAATAATTTAAATCAATTATCTTCTACATCAATCATAAAGATGAACTATTCCATAATAATTGATTTATCTCTTATCATGGGTGGTTAAATATTGGAATGAGGGAATAAGAGTAAAAGGATGAAAAAATCCTCAATATTATAAATGAATCATTTAAACATCATTTTGGTAGGAATTATATTTGTAATTTAATTCAAAAAAAATCAAATTCTATAAATATCACATGGAGGAGTGTAACTAATGTAATCCCAACTAAATTGAGTGAATTTAGTGATTAAAAACATATCATATTTTTCATTTATATTAATATTTTAATGAAATGTATCTAGAGTGGTTAATTTATCATGATCAAGGGATATTCCCTAGTTTAAGTGTAATTTATTAATTTGAGAATAAGAGGTCAATGAATTTTAATGTCACTATGGCTAGTTATTAGATCAATATTTGATTGAGGGAAGAGATAATTTATATTATGAGTTACAATAAAATTTATTCCAATCATTTATTTTTCACAATTTATTTTATACAAAGATAATTTAAATTTATTTTCATTTAGTAAATGAGACCAATTACTTGATTCATCATCTTAATTGACCAAGTCCAAAGTCTCAAAACATTAGCTTCCTTATGTGATAGATTTAGAATTTTTTATCATCAACAATATTTTAGTAGTTAAAAAATACAAAACTATTAAAAAATTAAAAAAATAACTCACGGGGGTAACGATATATGATGGGAATGTCACCAAAAAGCATATACTATTTACAATTAACGCATTTGAGTATTGGTGGTGCATTAGCCTGAGATTTCTTTTCATCTATTTCATTTGTTGGATTATTTCCATTTTGAATTAATGTGATTACTGATCTTATCATTCATACTTGAATCATTTACTTATTTCACTGAGACAATTTCCCCATTATGTTATGCACATTTTCAATATATAGGATGATTAATTTTCATTCCATGATGGATATTATCATTTTTGTTTCCATGAAAATCCATTTTTATCTTATTGACCCTATTAACATACTAATTATGAGAGTCTAAAATCTCCATTAATACATTAAAGTCATATCAAAAAATTTTATTCCTATCTACCATAGTTCATTATATCAAATACCTTTCAAAAATTTGTTTTTAAGACCCTAAATAAATGGTCAATTTTTTTCAGGATTAGTGATTAAATAAGAAGCCAAACCTTGATAACATTTGGATTTTCCCTCATTTTTACAAATTGAATCTAGCTAATTTTGGTTTTTCTCCAACAATTACCTCTCAGTTTTGAAATAAATATTTCAAGGGGAGTATTTATAGAAAAATACCATCTTATACAACTCATATTCCATAGATTCAATTTCATTATCTTATGTTGTATTCATGATGAGACCCCACCATTGTAAAAATTCACCTTACAAATAAAAAATAAGAAATTAAAACATTTAATTATATAATAACTATAATATGTAAAATATATTTTCAACAGTAATGAGATATTTCTAAAAAATAATCAGGATAAAAGGCTCACTAGAGGAGGGTGGACGTTTCTACATGAAAGATGAAATATAGATTTCTTCAATCACCCATTATGAACTTCATCATGATTCATTTTATTTGTTATATACTATATGAGTTGTGTGATAATGGCCATAATAAGTTTCACTAAATATTTCAACCCATTTGATTTCTCATTGGGATAATCATGTCTTCATATATCATACTCATTTCCAACATGATTCCTTGTGGTTATTTCCATTGAATTAAACCCAAAATATTATCGTAGCGACCTGGCCCCGGTAATCTTGTATCAAGTGCCTACAACCAATAAATTATAATAAGTTAAAATGAAACTCATCACAAAGTACTAATTCATTTATTAATGTTGGTAAGAAAGATAAAAATAATATCTTAAATTACATTTGAATACCCAAAATTTATAAGAGAAATTATTTAATTTTTCATGAACCACTTTATTCCATATAGTATATGCTTGAAAATATGTCATAGTAAACTTCATTGAATATTTTGGAATGGGAAAAAATAAGGGTGATCCCAAATTTTAAGTAATCATTATGTAATTAGGAAGATATCATGAATTAATAATGAATAAAAAATATGCAATGGTAAATATATGATCACACAAGTAGTTTAAAAAATTAGAGAAGGAAAATCAATATGGTAAGGTAAATAACTAAACATACATACCATTTAAATAAATTAATAAGGAATAATAAATATGGCCTGGAAAATAATTTAAAAATATAATATTTATAGAATAGACTGAAAATGAAATGAATCCATATATTTTTCTTAGTGAAATTTCAATGGATAAAAATAATTAAAGTATGAGCTAAGGAAGTAATTAATTAAAATATGTCATGTATCTAGAACGTGAAACCACTACCATCAATAACAATCACAAGATAGTTTAATCTAAAAATAAAAACCAATTTAATTCTAGATTAACTATTTTCTCTCATGAGACCGACCAATGAATCAAAGGTATGTATTATATCAAGCCACACCCATCACTTCAGGTCCAAAGCATTCCTTATATATCGAATAATTGAATTAATTCTTGAATAATGCTCATTAACAAATATCTTTATTATGTTGAGGATATGGACTTATCAATACATATTTCTTTAATCAAATAGTTTTCAATATAAAAATCAAATGAAAAATGGTATATGGTTTAGGAAATAGACATATCTATGATAAAAAATGTGGATATTTATGGAGAAATTTAATATCCAATGGTTAGTATAATGGAAATTAATCAAGGGGTAGTTAATGAAAAGAATGTGTTCAAGTAAGAGAATTTAAATACTACCTTTGGAAAAATACTCCTATGAAATCTAATGGAAGACTATGGATGATATAAATATTATGTATATTTGTATTTGTCATTGATGAATATAAATACAGAAAAATATCATTAAAAAATTACTTTGGAAAATACTCTTTTCAATTTAACAAAAATTAAGTTTTTTTAAAACATATATTTTAATATCATTTTATTTGAAAATATATTCAAAACAGTTTTACGGATGTTTAAAATAAATTATTTAGGATAATTCTCTATATAGTAAATAAAATATTCCTTTTTTACATAGTAAACAATATGGGAAAGAGCCTTGTTTGGAAATTGACAATACTCTTCCTTTGAAATAATCTTGTAAAAAAGAAAATTGGGTAATAATTCATTTAAATAAATATTTTTGAAATTGAAAAAAAACATTCTTGTTGATCAGAGTGGATACTCAAGAGGGGGGGGGGGTGAATTGAGTTCCAATTAAAAATTTTTGTTAAAAAAATTTCTCTTAAAATCCCCCTATTTAAAAACAAGTTAAAATGTAGTGAATTTATACAGATTGTGAGTGTTCAACTAGTTTCTTAAAGATTGATTAAGGATCAGTTAATTTAATCAGAAGATTAAATTAAATTTTGAAACTAACTTACTGATTCACAATAAATATAAACCCTTGATAATTTAACTATCAAAGTAACTTTAAAAATAAATTTTATTTCAAAGTAATTAGTAGTGGAATATGAAATATATATATATAGTATATTTTTAAACTTAAACAAAGATGAACAACAGATATAACCAATAGGTTCAGTCTCAAGACGAGACTTAGTATTCCCAGACAAGTTATATAAAATTGATCCACCCCCTAGATTGGGGTAAATAACAATGAAACCACTGTCCAGGTACAAGTACATCTACCAGAGTTCTATTTGGGAAAACAAACAATAGCTCACAGGCTGTCCAGGCCTTACTTGACCTCTACCACTATCCACAGTGGGGTTCAAGGAGGTTATAGAGTTTGAATTAGGATTTAGAAATCCTCCATCTTGTCACAGGAGAAAGTGTGTATATATAAAATATACATAGTATACACACTGATTGAAATGTAAATAAAAGAATCACAAAAATAGTAGTTAAGTGTTTAGAATGCTCTAGTGATGTGAAGTACGGCTCTGGACTCTTTTGATTTATCAAAAATTCATATGATTTCTTCGCTGGTTTTTGTCTGAAAAATAGAGTGTCGTTTTCTTCCTTTATTTTCAGGGTCAGCATTATCAGCTTGAGTGCACGAAGTGTTCATTTTAGTTCTTCACTCAGGATACATTTGTGTTCTCCTCTAGAATGAATGGCTTCGTTTATGTCTAGTTCTCTTCCAGTATGAATGTAGCTTTTTCATTTTGTGTGAATGCACCACGTTCTTAATGATGTTCAGCCTTTTCTTTTTAAACCCTTCTTGTGCCTTCTTGGTTGTTGATTCGTCTCCTTCTTCTAGGTCTTTGTCCTTCCTTTTATAGTTGTCAGCTCTGGTAAAAATAATTATTACCTTTTTATGGGTACTAGGAATGGTTCCCTAACATGCCAGAAACAATTATTAAATATAATTAATTTCATTAAAAAATCATATATGACCGTTTCATAATAAATAAATAGTATTTAGAGTATAGAGTTTGACTGGTCAAGATTTTGTCTGTAGCTTCTGTTGGTAGCAGTTGACTTATGTTTCATTGATCTATCGGTATCTCTTTGATCATGTTACAGTAGCTGCTAGTATCTGTAGCCATTTAATGTTGTATCTGTAGCTCTTTGACCATGTATCGGCAGCTCTTTGATCATGTATCGGTAGCTCTTGGTATCGGTAGCTGTTACTCTATGTATCAGCAGCTCTATATACCAGCGACTTCATCTATCGGTAAAATTCGCTTCTATCGGTAGCTTGTTTTGTATCGGTAGCTTCATAGCAGTAGACTTTTTCATATCGGCACTCACTCTATCAGTAACTCTGGTGTAACCGTAGCTTGTATCAGTAGACTTTTAGTCTGTGCATATCGGTAGCTCCGTTTGATTCTAGTAAAGTATATATATCGGTAGACTTATGTATAACGGTAGACTTGTTCTACTGGTAGCTCAGTTTCTATTGGTAGCTGTCTTTATCGGTGGACTTGATCTATCAGAGACATGTGCTTAACGATGGACTTATATATATCAGTAGCTCTGTGTATCGTTGACCTTAGCTTATCGGTGACTATTTCTTTCAGTAGACTAAGTACCGGTAGATCTGTATCAGTAGCTATAAGAAAATTAGTGACTAAATGCTTATCTATTTTATATAAAACACATCCGATTATGTTAGAATTAATTCAAACATCATATAAGCATAGTTAAACTTTGATTAACACATTTCAAGGATTATTTTAATATAATTATCAACTTGATAATAGAATATCATAGATTGAAAGAATTAGTATATAGATGATCATTAATTGGGATTATCGAAATAGGTGAGGTCAAAAATCTCCCCCTTTTGACAATCACAACTTATGATATTATAGTCTCAAAATAATCAGTAATGTATCAGAGGATATATCATTAAATTCAATTGTATCAGAGAAAACAATATAAGATGTGAAATATTCAATGTATCAGAGGTAGAATTAAATGCAATGGTATCAAAGTTACAAAGCATACTAGCTCTCCCTTTGATAATATTTCTCCTCCTTTAGCATAAAATTTTTTATTCATATATATAATTTTTCTCCCCTTATAATATTTCCCCCCTTTGTGATAATCAAAAAGTGGGAAAAAACAAAGAGAAAAGGAACAAAATGACAAATAAAAGAGAGCCATTTTTATTTCATGTTGCAACAAGGTACATGGAATGAAATAAAAATAAAAGGGATTCCTATCAAATATCTTATCCACATAGTCAATCCACGTCCTCAATGTGAGATTTTCCCATGGGATCAGAAGAGGATTCAGGATGTGTGGATGCAAGTGAAGGCTTAGGAATTCCAGAAATGATCATAGGAGGCTGAGCCATCGAAACTATTCCTAGCCTGTATTGAGTAGTTCTTTGAGTGATCATTGGAGTAAGGATTCTAATGGCTTGGGCTAGAGTCATCTGAACAAGAGAAGAAGTAGAGGCAGAGGCAGGTAAAGCTGGAGGTATAATCACTAGTCTAGCATCGACAGGCAAGAAAGGAAACAAAAGATTTCGAAAATCCATAATTATTCCACCTCATCTCTCTATAGAAGATATGAAATCATCCTTGTTCTCTATGAATTTGTCCAAGGCTGGAGTCAATTCCCTTTTCTTGCTGACATTCTCTTTGAAGACTTGATTAACATGAGGTAACTTCAGGTTTTCTAACAGAAGTTTGAAGTTGTTGTTGAGTTGATGTTTGGTATAAATTCGTTGTAAATAGTAGTCTACATTGTCTTTCTCTTCTGTTGAGAGGCAGAAGCTTCTCTCATATAGTCTTAGACTATATTCACTATCTCTCTAACTGTATATCTAGTAGAAGTGACCACTTTGGTCAGATCTGATGAGTCCACAAGGCCATTGGTTGATGCTGAACCAAGCTCCTCCTTCATCACAACTCTAATCTGATCCAAATCCACAAAAGGTATAGAGGTAAGAGAATCAATAGAGAAAGTTACTGTTTCATTGAAATTTTTGGTCCAACCACTGATAAGATTTTTGAATTTGGAAACCTGGGTGCTGACATGATCTTTCATGGAGGTTTTAAATCATTCAAACACTGATACCATCTGGCTCACAGCACCATTGACATAAGCTAAATCTTTATCTGCTTGAGATTTAGAACTCATATAAGATTCTAAATAGATAAATGATATCTTTAGAGCATCAACATCCTCTTCCTGTCTAGACAACTGATTCTGGCTAGCTGTAACTTCATCCCCTATTTCTGCCAAAGGTTGACATATTACAACCGAGAGAGATTTCAAAACACTTTTCTAAATTGCTCAACTCATCAACAAAGAAGTGTTTTAACTCGACAAATGAAGCACTAAAATATTCTTTCAGCTCATTCTTTAAGTATTCAAGATCAGCCCTGGGGATCATATCAGTAGGTGCAACAACAATAGGTTCTCTTTCAGATACTATACTGGCCACTGAGTCATTCACAATTGATTGAATTTATGCTACCAGGGAAGCTTCCATTTTCCTTATTTCTTCCACAAAACTGATTTTGAGACCAGAATTTAGCTTATCTAGATCATAAATTCTGACCATATCTTAATGTAACAATTTAGTCTGAACATTATAATTGATTTTTAGTTTATTTAGGGATGCCTCATTGTCAGAATCGGGAAAATCCAAACCACAATCCACAAAACCTGGGTCTTCTGCCCAGTCCTCAATTTCAACAGCCACTGAAACACTGCCAAACCAGGTTTGATTCTCCCCCTTAATTGGTGCATTATGTTGTATAGAAAGATCATTCTCAACAGGTCTTTCTTCCTCAGAAGAATCTTCTACTATCAAATCCATCTTTGTAATAGCTGCAACAGCAGGAGGATCCTCTTGATTATGCACATGCCCTTCTGTCTCACCCACTACATCCTTAAGAAGAAAAACTGAGCTTCCAATCAATGGAATCAGGCTTAAGAAAATAGAATCAGAGGCTTCAGATTCATTCTCCCTTTCTTCTTCATTCTCATGGACTGGCTTGTCTACCTCATCAGCATGTGTCTCTTCTTCTAATGAAGTTCCCTTTCCTAAAGATACAATTTCAGTAGCAGGACTTGGTGGAAAGTCTGGATCCATTCCATCTTCCATGGAAGTCTCTTCTTCATCAGTCTCATCACTGTACTCAGGTTCTTCTTCATCAGGTCCTAGACCTAGATCCCTCACATCCTTAGGCCTTCAAGGATGATTCACAGGATTGAATTTATCCTAAACCTTCTTGTCATCATTAATCCACTCTCCTCTCCAAGGGTTCCAGTTTATCTTCATATATCTGCAAACTATGTTTCTGATACAGAAATTATTCCTTACTACCACTATCCCATCTTCAGACTCATCTACTCCTTTCACTTTGATCATCATTGAGATCAATTTGGAAAAGAATAGTGTATTAGTCTTTGATTTTGGCCTGCTCATGTCCTCTATTTGAAACATTAGCAATCTGCACAAACTCAATTTCACACAATGTCTCAAGATATGTAGGAGATAGATATCTTGATATCTTAAATTAGCAATGTCCCCTCTCCTTGGTATTAAGACATGTTGAAAACATTTGAACAGTAAACTGTTCTCTCCATCCATTTCAGCAGCCACCACTTGTCTTTGATTTCCACTACTGGTGAGCTCTTCCAAGGTAGTCTCATAATCGAATATATCACTTGTAGGTGGTATTTATTTGGAGGCATATCCAGAAAAACCATTGTGTGGAACCTTCAGGAATTCAACCCACTCAACAGATGAGAAAGATATATCCTTTACATTCACAAAATAAATCACTCAATTCTCATCTTCCGATTTCTCAATGCTCACAAATTCATAAAATTATTTCAATAGCTTCGGATAGTAGGGACCATTGTTTTTAGAAAAGCAATCTACCCATTTCTGATCTTCCATCACCACGAGCACTAACAAATTACAAGCCAACAACCATTCCACACACAACTCTTTTGCGATCACAATAGCTCTTTTTTGCAAATGAGGGTTCACTGGTTGCCTCCCCGACCTTGTTCTACCAACACAACCACTTGATTTTGGCTCAGAATTCTGCTTCTTTGAATTGGACTCATCAATGTAATCTCTGATGGTAGGGAGTTTGATTTTTTCCATCTCTGGTTTGAGGAACATAGGGTTTTCGAGAAATTCAGGAGTAAGTCTTGAGGGTAAATGGTTTGAGGATCTATGGATTGTTAAGTAACTAGGACTTTGTTTTATCATTTAGGAATCATAAAATAAATTAAATAAAAGAAAATACAGGCGATACAGATTATAGAGGCACATAAATTTAAAACAGTGCTTACTCATCAGTGGGGTTTATCGGTGAGAATTCCTATCAGTGAGGTTCATTGGTGAGGTATCACATCGGTGAGGTTTCCACATCGGTGAGGTATCCACATCGGTGAGGTTTCCACATCGGTGAGGTTTTCACATCGGCAAGGTTTTCACATTAGTGGGGTTTTTACATCGATGATGTTTTAACATCGGTGTGGTTTCCACATCGGTGAGGTATCCACATCAGTGAGGTTTTCACCGACCAAGGTTAATCATTCCTAACTCATGTCTAATGTAACTTAGCCTGTCCGAACATAAAGGTTTGGTGAAAATGTTAGCTAATTGATGTTCATTACCTATAAATTCAAGAATAATATCACCTTTTTGGTAATGATCTCTCAAAAAGTGGTGCCTTACATCAATGTGTTTGGTCCTAGAGTGAGATACAGGGTTCTTTGAAATATTTATCACACTAGTGTTATCACAGTTAATTGAAACATGCTTAAAATCATATCCAAAGTCTAAAAGAGTGTGTTTCATTCATAGAATTTGTGCACAACAACTACCAGCAACTATATACTCTGCTTCGGCAGTAGACAAAGCTACAAAATTCTTCTTTTTACTACACCAATATACTAAGGACTTACCTAGAAAATGACATGTTCTAGATTTGATTTTTCTATCCAGCTTGCAACCAGCAAAGTCAGAATCTGAATAACTCATTAATTCAAATGATTTTCCTTTTGGATAAAACAAACCTAAATTTACAGTGTGTTTAAGATACTTAAATATTATTTTAACAGCAAGTAGGTGAGATTATTTTAGATTAGCTTGAAATCATGCACACATACACACACTAAACATAATATCCGGTTGACTAGAAGTAAGGTAAAGTAAGATTCCAATCATACCTCTGTAATTGGTTTGATCCACTGGTTTCCTAGTTTCATCTACATCCAAATTACAGACAGTACTCATAGGAGTATCATTTTCCTTAATATTATCCAAACTAAAACGTTTTAAAATATCCTTTGTATATTTACTTTGATTCAAAATAATACCATTTTCATTTTGAAAACTTGAAATGCAAGAAAGTATTTGAGTTCTCCCATTAAACTCATCTAAAATTCATTTTGCATACTCTTTGAAAAATTAGTACATAAAGAATTTTTAGAATAAAAAAAAATAATTTTATCAATATATATTTTTACTATCAAATAGTCTTTAGAATTTTTTTTAATAAAAAGTGTTGGATCAGAAATCCCTTTAGTAAAACTCTTTGAAATGAGAAAACTGCCAAGTCTATCATACCATGCTCTTGGAGCTTGTTTCAAACCATATAAAGCTTTGGATAGTTTGAAAACATGATTTGGAAAAAGAGGATGAGTAAATATAGGTGGTTGTTCAACAAAAACATCTCCAATTATACAACCATTTAGAAAAGCACTTTTGACATCCATTTGATATAACGTGAAATTCAGATGAGCAGTATAAGAATAAAGGATCCTAATGGCTTCTAATCTAGCTACAGGAGGAAAGGTTTCATCATAGTTTATACCTTCCTCTAGAATATATCCTTGTGTAACTAACCTAGATTTTTTTTCTAACTATATTTCCAGACTCATTAACTTTGTTTCTAAAAACCCATTTTGTGCCTATTATCAAAGTGTCCTTAGGTCTGTCAACCAGTTTCCAGACATTGTTTCTTTCAAATTTATTTAACTCTTATTGCATAGCCATTACAAAAAATTCATCGTGGATTTCATCATTGACATTTGTAGGTTCTAGCTATGAAATAAAGGCTTGATGTTCAACCTAGATTCTTAGAGAAGCTATAGTCTATGTCCCTCTATCATGATTACCGACAACAACATGTAAAGGATGATTCTTTAGAATCCTAGTTGATCTAGTAAAGGTAGGACTAGAAATTTCAGGATCTTCTCTGAGTTCTGGTTCTATGGAAGAAGATTTTCGGATATGTCTAGAACTGGATGTTTTCACAGCAGGTTCTTTAGTTTTATCATTAAGGTCTAGAACAGTCAAATCTTCTTCACGATTTTCAAGAGAAGACTTAGGTTTATGTGGATCGGTTTCATCAAACTTGATGTGAACAGATTCTTCCACACATATGGTTCGTTTGTTAAAGACTCTATAGGCTTTTCTAGTTAAAGAATATCCAAAAAAAATTCCTTCATCACTTTTGGAAACAAACCTTTCAAGATTATCCTTGGTATTGAGGATAAAGACCTTACAACCAAAGAATCTGAAGTAATTAACTTTGGTTTTTCTATTGTTCCAAAGTTCATAAGGTGTCTTCTTAAAAACATGTCTAATCAGGACTCTATATATAATATAATAAGATGTATTCACAGCTTCAACCAAAAAATAAATAGGTAGGTCATACTCATTAAGAATAGTTATTTTAGTTTCTTGCAGGGTTCGATTTCTTCTTTCTACTACACCATTCTACTGAGGTGTTCTAGGGATGAAAAGTTATGACTATAGCCATTATGTGAGCAGTAAGATTAAAATTCCCGATTTTCAAACTCACGACCATGATCACTTCTTATGGTTTTAATATTAAGTCCACTAAGATTTTCTACAGACTTGGAGTATTTTGTAAAGTAGGAACAAGATTCACTTTTGTGAGCTAAGAAGTATACCCAAGTATATCTAGAAAAGTCATCTACTATGACATAGACATAGTGTTTCCCATTTAAACTAGAAACTCTAGAAGGTCCAAAAAAGTCCATGTGAACCAACTCGAGAGGTTGAGAAGTTGAAACTTCTTTATTTGATTTAAAAGAAACATTATGTTGTTTTCCATTTTTATAGGGATTAAAAACTTTGTCTGATGGGAATTCAAGCTTAGGTAGGTCTCTAACTATATTCTTCCTAGCCAGTTTTCTAAGTGAATGAATGTTTCGGTGTCCGAATCGTCTGTGCCACAACCAAGATTCTTTATGAAATTCATTTAAACAAGTAGCATTTTTCTTGAATAAAGAATTAAAATCAACAGCATAAAAATTTTCATTTCTTAAGGCAGAAAATATTAAATAATTTCTAGAGTTAAAAATGTTAGAAGAATCGTTTTCAAACTTAAAATTGAATCAATCATTACATAACTGAGAAATACTTATCAGATTATATTTATGTCCATCAACAAATAAGAGTTTAGAAATTAAAACTGAATTAATGTTACCAATCTGTCCTAGGCCGATGATCTTTCTTTTAGAGTTATCACTAAAGGTGACATAGCCTCCATCCACATTTATTAAGCTTTTAAATCATGAATAGTCTCCAAACATGTGCCTTGAACATCCACTATCCATGTACCATATCTTCTTTTGTGAGCACTTCAAGAAAGTCTCCAACAAAGCAAGTTTAAAAAGAAAATGATTTTGGTACCCATATCTTCTTGGGTCCAGATAGGTTATCAATCAAATATTTAGGTACCCAAAATTCTCTTATGGGTCTCATATAATTAATAGATTCAACATATTTTGACATATAAACATTGTTTGATCTATAACAATGTGAATAACTAGTTGAGGCATATGAATTTCTAGAACTGGAACTATCAGTGTTTTGTTCAGATTTAGGAATAAATATATTTTTGGTAAATTGTCTCTGTCCAGATTGGTATCCCAAACCAGTAGTGTACTTTTGTGCCACTTGTTTACCTAGAATTTTTGTAAGTGAATCTTTTCCATTTGTCAATTTTTCTGTTTCCTTCATTAATTTCTCATTAGACAATTTTAGTTCTGTATTTTCCTTAAGCAATTGAACATTATTTTCCTTTTCAATCTCAAGGGTAGATTCAACAGTGCTGGATAAAGCATGCTATTTATTTAAGGATTTGTACGTGTACTTAAGTTCATTACAGGTCTGTTATAGAATATTACAGTATTCAAATAGTTCTTCACTAGACATGTTTTCAGATTCAGAATCAGATTTAGAATCGTCTTCAGAATAATATGAATTTGAAGCAGGAGTATACAATGTTACCTCAGATGTGTTTTTCATAAAACACATGTTAGCTTTATGAGAATCTTCATCCTTAGCAGAATCAGAATCACTTTATGTGTCCTCTAAAGCACTCTAAGTTTCTTTCATTGCTTTCTTATACTTTCTGTCCTTGTAGTCATGTTTCTTCTTGAGCTTCAACTTTGGATAGTTTGCTTTCACATGTCCTTTATTTTTACATTCAAAGCAGATAATTTCATCACCCTTATCAGCTTTCTTAAAGTCCATTTTCCAATGACCTTTTTTGTCATATTTACCTTTGTAGTTTGATTTTGTTAATACTTTTTTCTTCCTATTGAATTTCTTAAATCGTTTGGCTATCTGAGCCATCTCAGCATCACTGTCAGATTCAGAACGTTCGCTTGTTGAGCTTTCAGTTTGTATGTGAACTTTCTCCTTATCCTTGCTCTTTGAGGTAGTAGACTTAAATATCACTGACTTCCTTTTAGGTTCATCATCTTCTTTCTTATTTACCTTGAGTTCTTCCTCATAAATAATTATCTTACCAATAAATTCTTTCACAGGCAGTTTGATGATGTCGCAAAATTCTCTTATAGAAACAGATGCGCCTCTCCATATTTTTGGCAGACATCTTAATATTCTCATAATTTGTTCCTTTGCTGGAACAGCCTTACCAAGAGAGCTCATGGTGTTGAAAATTTCATTGAACCATAGATACATGTCAGAAATAGGCTCATCAATCTTCATTTTAAAATTATCATATTTAATAGTATAGGTATTAAGCCTCATTTCCTTCACATTGGATGTTCCCTCATGGGAAATAGCCAAAGTGTCCCAAATTTCATAAGACGTTTTACAGGAAGATATTCTATTAAAATCATCATCTCTTAAAGCATAGTACATGGCATTCATATCTTTACAATTATTATTAGAATATGTTTTAGTAGGTTCATCTCAAGAAGTTCTATCAGTTTCTGGAATTTTATATTGAGCTTCTATAGTAGTCCAGATATCAAATCCCATACTCTCTAAGTGAATTTTCATCTTATGTCTCCACTGAGCATAATTTGTACCATTAAAGAAAGGTGGCATGTTGGTAGAAGCACCTTCTAACCTATTATCCATAGATAGATTTTAGAAAGTAAATTTAAAGAAATAAAATTTGGAATTAAGAGAAATTTAAGATCTTTAAAGATGAAACTAAAATCACCGTTGAAAAACAGAGTTTTTTGAAATCCTATATTAATAAAAACTTCTTTTGATACCAAATGTTGGTTAGAATGGATACTCAAGAGGGGGGTGAATTGAGTTCCAATTAAAAATTTATGTTAACAAATATTTTTCTTAAAATACCCCTATTTAAAAACAAGTTAAACTGTAGTGTATTTATACTGATTTTGAGTGTTCAATTAGTTTCTCAATGATTGATTAAGTATCAGTTAATTTAATCAGAAGATTAAATTAACTTTTAAAACTAACTTACAGTTTCACAATAAATATAAACACTTGCTAATTTAACTATCAATGCAACTTTATAAACAAATTGTATTTCAAAGTAATTAGCAGTAGAATATGAAATATATATATAGTATACTTTTAAACTTAAAAAATGATGCACAATAGAGGTAACGAAGAGGTTCAGTCTCAAGTCGAGACTTAGTCATCTCAAACATGTTTTATAAATTTGATCCATACCCTGGATCGAGGTAAATAACAGTGAAACCACTATCCAGGTACAATGACCTCTACCATAGTTCTATGTGGGAAAACAAACAACATCTCACATGCTATCCAGATCTTACTTGACCTCTACCACTATCCACAGTGGGGTACAAAGAAGTTATAGAGTTTGAATGAGGATTTAGAAATTCTCTATCTTTGCACAGAAGACAGTGTGTATATATAAAATATACAGAGTATTCACACTACTCGAAATGTAAATAAAAAAATCACTAAAAGAGTATATTAGAGTTTAGAATGCTCTAGTGATGTGAAGTGCAGCGCTGGAATCTTTTGATTTATCATAAATGCTTCTGAGTCCTTCTCTGGTTTTTGTCTGAAAAACAGAGTGTCATTTTCTTCCTTGATATTCAGGGTCAGATATCTCTTCATGAGTGCATGAAGAGTTCATTGTAGTTCTTCACTCAAGATTCAACTTGTGTTCTCCTCTAGAATGAATGGCTTTGTGTTTGTCCAGTTCTCTTCCAGTATGAATGTATCTTTTTCCTTTTGTATGAATGCACCACGTTCTCAATGTTGTTTAGCCTTTTCTTTTTACACCCTTCTTGTGCCTTCTTGGTTCTTGATTCTTCTCCTTCTACCTGGTATTTTTCCTTCATTTTATAGCTGTCAGCTCTGGTAAAAAGAATGATTACCTTTTTCATTGGTACTAGGTACAGTTCCCAAACATGCCCACAACTATCTTTAAATATCATTAATTCCATTAAAAACATCATATATGACCATTGCATAATAAATAAATAGTATTGAGAGTATAGAGTTTGACTGGTAAAGCTTTTTTCAGTAGCTTCTGTTGGTATCAGTTGACTTATGTAGTAGTGACCTATTAGTAGCTCTTTGATCATGAAACAATAGCTCCGGGTACCAGTAGCCATTTAATCTTGTATCGGTAGCTCTTTGATCATGTATCGGTAGCTCTTTGATCATGTATCAGTAGCTATTGGTATCAGTAGCTGTTACTCATTGTATCAGTAGCTCAATATACCTGTGACTTCATCTATCAGTAGACTTTATTTCTATCGGTAGCTCGTTTTGTATCAGTAGCTTCATAGCGGTAGACATGTTCATATCAGAACTCACTCTATCGGTAACTCTGGTGTAACCATAGCTTGTATCAGTAGAATTTTAGTCTGTGCATATCGATAGATCTGTTTGATTCCAGTGAAGTATATATATCAGTTGACTTATGCATACTGGTAGACTTGTTCTATCTGTAGCTCAACTTTTGTCGGTAGCTATCTATATCGGTGGACTTGATCTATCAGAGACATGTGCTTACTGGTGGACTTATATATATCGGTAGCTCTACGTATCGGTGACCTTAGCTTATCAGTGACTATGTTTATCGGTAGACTAAGTACCGGTACATCTATATCAGTAGCTACAAGCAAATTAGTGACTAAATACTTATCTATTTTATGCAAAACACATCTGATTGAGTTAGAATTAATTCAAAACTCATATATGAATAGTTAAACATTTATCAACATATTTCAAGGATTATTTTAATATAATTATCAAATTGATAATAGAATATCATAGATTGAATGAATTAATATATAGAAGACCATTAATTGGGATTATCAAAATAGGTGAGGCCAAAAATTCTAAATTTTTTATAAAACAAGGTTTTATAAGAAAATATATTTTTAATCGAAAATAAAAATTAAAGTCATATTTTATTAAAATAATTTCTATTTAATTTTAAGTAACGAAGATTAAAAATTGTACAATCACAATAAAAAGATCATTAATAAACATTAGAGAGGATCATTAATGGTTTATAATAAAATTATAAAATAATTTACAATAATTGAAAATTAACAATAAACAACATCGATTAGAGAGTGATTGTGAAATTAATTCTTAAATTGGTCATAACATTAAAATGATAATAATCCAATGAATCAATTATATGTATAATATATAATTCAACCTAAAATTAGTGTAAATAAAGAATTATATAATCAAAATACATTATAAAAATATTCTTGGAATATTAATGAAAGTGAATAAGTTATATAACCCTATTAGAAGAAATTGACTTATGCAATTCATTACAATTTAGTAACTTTTAATTAAAATCCAAATTGATGAAATAATTATAATTAAAACATAAAATAATGTAATTAATTAATTATTCATTATTTTGAATTTAAATGGGTAGTATATACATCATATAAAAGTAATTATGTTCATAACAATACAATATTCCATAATGAAATGAAATTTAGGCGAAATCCCCTACCTCATGATTTTCATTATTTCTTAATTTAATTAATCTGTGGTATAATGGTTTTTAACATGTTATTAACTTTTTTATGATCCATTTTAATATTTATGATAACATATATGATTATTTTATGAAATATTAATAACTATTCTTCAATAATCATTCTTTATTTTTATTGTTTCAGTTAATTGCTTCATTTTTTTCACTACGTTTTCACATGTTGTTTTTTGTTACATTTAGAATTATCATGATTTAATCATTTCTAAAATTAAAAATATGATTTCAATATCATAAATATTTATCATATTGTGTATTTATATATATCCATAAAATTTAGTGATAATAAATAAAATACACTATTCATAGAGACAATAGGTTGTACCTACGCATGAATACTGATTCAATTTTCTTCTTGTATTGAAAAAAAGTAAACTATATATAAATATATTATCATTAAATTATAGTTATTACATTATATATGTCACAAATATTTATTAAAACCATACTTAATACTTTCCATGTAATGTGTGATAAAATCAGATCGCTTCGTGAGGCAGTAGTCCGTCGTCACACATGAACTATATTATCATATTCTCACAAAATAGAAATCACTAAGATATGTGTTATAAAATAATTACAGAAGCGTAAATATATCATAAAATTCATATATATTTTATATAAAAATTAAATCCATCATAATTCACTACTGTTAATGGTGGAAATAGAAGAAAGAACAACATGATCTTGCATGGTGGAAGTTTGTTTCACACACGAATGATGGATTCTTATCCAATTTGATAGAAGTGTGTAATTTTTATCTTATACTTAACATAAAAACATAATATTATTTATAATATACTTATTTTATTAAATAATATTGTTATAAAAAAATTGGGGGTTTAAGGAATTAATAAAACAAAAATGGTTGTTGATGGACGTTACCTCTTATTCTGGAATCTCAATTTGGTTTGAACCAAGCCTTCTTAAGATGGATTTATGCCCAATTTAGGGCATATATGATTATGTGAGGTAGTATTTAATGTAATACATCTAGGATTTTTTTGATCCAAATGTATTCAGAGGTGTGACTAATTAAGAGGGTGAGTACCCTTTTATAATGGAGGAGTGACATTCTTGTAAATACCAAAAAAGTATACCCTATCGGGAGGTATCTCTTATATCATGTGCCAAAAATAGTGGATTATGTTTTATAAAATATGTTATATGGTTTCAATATTGTCGTAATATTGGGTTTAGACATGTTTTTATGCCATTTCCTTGTGATATTAATGTTTAGTTCCATAGTAAACTCATTTTTCTCTTAATCTCAATGATTAATTTTAACAGTTTTCAGAAATAAATTTGTTCAAATATTAAATTTAAATTATAAAAACTAATAAAATATAATGATTGAAAATATAGAATCCATTTTCCCAAATTAAAAATGTATAATTTACAGAAATTAATTAAATATCAATCTCACACACGAGACTAGAATGTGGGTTTTTAAAGTGAAAATGATCCAAATTATAATAATGTTTTATATATAAATTATATATAATAGTTTTTAAAATGAAATAAATTGAATTAATATATGTATAATTGGACTAATTTTATTTTAAAAAAAATTAATATATAATTTTTCTTTATATATTATTTAGACAAAAAGGACATTTTTAAATAAAATTTTGAATATTTCACTATTCATAAAAATGTATCTTTAGAAAAATATAGAAAATAATTAACCAAATATAATATTAAAATTATTATTTAAAAATTTAAATTTTTTTGAACACAATTTATTAAAGATTTAATTTTATTGAACATGTTCTTTATTAAATGGTGGAACAAAAATATTTATAAAAACTAGTTTTTATGCATAAGATTTAATTTATTCTTATCTTATGCATACCAAATCTATTGTAGGAATGAAAAACTATTTTATTGAATATATTTTATATAAATTATATTATTATATTACAATAATAGTAATTAATTTATTTTTGTTAAGATAAATTTCTTTTTGGGGACATAAAAATAGTTCTTTATAAAACCATTTCATTTACATTTATTCTATTTTAATTTTTTTTCTAATTAATTTGTAACCAATTAATTTAGCCATATATTTTTAAATTTTAGTTAATCTTATTCCTAACATCTAATTTAACAGCAATGTTATACCTTACTAAATTAAAAATATATATTATAATTATATATAATTGATTCATAAAACCCAATCATGCATGTAACACAATCTATCGAAGAATATTGTTCTTGAATGTAATGAAAGATGACTCAGTGTTGCATGATTTCTAAGCTATAAAATATATTTAATTTATTTAAACTCATAACAAAATTATAAATCCTCAATGGTTTATATTCCTTTCTACACTTCGTGTTGCACATCATGCACATTATTTAGTATAATGTTCATATTTTGATGATTAAGGGCGTTACATTCTCCCCATCTTTAATAAAAATTGTCCTCCGAATTTAAAATCGATATCCATAAATAAGAATTTTACCTTTTGAAATACCATTTCTTAAAATCCCTCATCATAAAAGAGTTTATAAAATATTCTCCTAATTTGATATAATGAGATTTAAAATGGTCCCATGGAATAAAATATAACTAGGTTTCTACCTAGGATAGGATTAGTTGAAAGTGAAAATATGAACATAGAGGAAAATATTAAATATTTATATACTTATTGCGGTCCTTGATCAAAGAATAGTGAATGATTGATGGAATGTTTAGGGGCACAAAACAAAAAATATTTTATGATTTAAAAGAGCATAAATTCAAAAAAAAATTAATGTTAATGTGAAAATAATTTATTTCTTGATCATTTTCCTAAGGTTGGGTAATTATTTTTACTACTCATGTATTGAATGATATATAATTACATGAAAAGTTTTTATTTCATAAATAAAAATTCATACTTCGGTTGCTCTTAAATCAAATTGAAATTTATCCCTTTACTCTAGGAAATTAATACCCAAAGATGTATTTTTTTATATGCAGGAAGAACTAAAAGTAACTATTTACAGATCATAAGATCTATAAAAAGTGAATCGTATTTCCATTAGTTTCTAAATATATTTCAAAACAATTATTTATAATATATTAATCTATAAAACAAAAAAACTAATATTATCAGTTCATCGTTAATTCTTATGAATAAAATTGTTTCACTAAAAAATATCATATAAACCATGAAATAACATAGTTTAGTGGTAGGTGTGAAACCCTTATCATCCTTAGGTCATGGATTATATCACCAACACCTCATAGGATGAGACATATTGTCACCCTGCAAGCAGGTTATCCTTTTTTTTAACTACACCATTATAATTCCTATAATGATTCAATAATGTTTTATGGACATCCTTGAAATGCAATTAATCATTAAATATTCTTTTCACTGGGGTTTTAAATAATAGATATTTCTTAAAAAGTAAAAAAATATTAATTTTATATCATTTTTATCGTTTATCAAAACCTTTATACTTATGTCTATAATATGTAAAGGCATTATTAATCTAAAAAATATTTCCCTAAATCATGTATTAAACTAATGGGTTTTAGTGGCATATATTTCATCTAAAATAGACATAATATTGGTATACTCCCATCACATTAAACAAAAAAAGTCCATTTAAGTCACTGATAAAATTTTCAATATTAAACTCATTAACTCATTATGTTATTAATAACTCTTATATTTATTAAATCAATATTTATTGTAAAATTTATTAAAATCCTTATTTGTTTCATGATACTTGTAAATAATATAAAATTGAAAGAAACTTAGAAAATTTTATTTATAAAATCACAACACATAAGTAAATCAGCTATTTTATTCCCACATAGGTACTTCCATTATATTTGGGATACCCTTTAAAAGTGGTAATTGACTTGGGTATTGTCCAGGTTCCCCATATTTCTGGTAACAAACTATAATTGGATCCTTTGGATGAGATTTATTTACTTATATCGAACTCTTCTTCTATCAAAAGTGATTCGTTGAACTCCATATTCTAAACCACTGAAGTGATTAGAAAAATACATTATTTTATTCCCTTTTGAGTCTGAGAGTTGGTCAAGGTAAATGTTGTAAACCAAATCATTAAAAAACTATTAGGAATATATATGATATATTTAACTCCAATCAAAATCCCATTTGGTTTCTTATTTCTCCAAATTTTCATTCATGTTAAATGTTAATAATATTTCCTTTTTTAATCCACTAACTAAAATAAAAAATAATAGTGTGAGAGAAAAATAATCCTAGTGGTAAAATAGTATAATTTTATATACAATTTATAAATTATGACACATTGTTTTCAATTTAAAACTCCATAGGTTTAACATCGATTATTTATTATCATAGTCTATTCAAATACATCATAATGGGTTGTAATGAAAATTTGAATTATAATAAGAATATTCCCTATGAGTGTCAAACCAGGTGCCCAGTAAGTCCCATTTTTCTTTACCAGGTTACATTTGAGTCAAGATCAATGTGCCCCTTTTAGAGCTAATACACCTGGGTACATCTGTGCTAGAAACATATCAACTTCTAGTATCCAAAAAGGGGTGTGTTTTAAGGAAAACCACATAATATCTACATTAACAAAACATTAAATGTACTTATATGCTTATCCTAAAATTATATCATAGAGTTATGTTCCCCGATCAAGGTTTTTTACATCTAGTTCCCATGATTTCAAATAAACTTCATTTGATACCAACTTTAGCGACCAAACTCCCGTAAGCATGGAGCCAATGATTTCTATCATCACATTGTCATAAGATAAAACCAAACACATAAAAATATACCAATCAATATATTAGTTTCGGTAAACTAGATAAAAATATGATTCTAATATTATATTTTAATTATATAAATTAAAACATTTTGTTTATTTTTCTAGAAATAAATTATTCCATCAAGTGTATCCCTATATATAATTCATAATAAATCTTATGGAATCTAATAGAATGAAAATATAATGAGGGTGAGATAAAATTATCAGTAAGGGTTATGTATAATGAAATATACAATGAATCAACAATTAATAATCAATATGGAAAGGTAAATTACTAAACTCAAATTCCATTTAAAGAACATGATAAGGAATAATAAATTTGTGAAGGTAAATAATAGAACACACATTCCATTTAAATAACATCATAATGAATAATCAATAAGTAAAGGAAAATAAATTAAAACTCAGGACATTTAATCAATACACTTTAAATGAAATTAAACTATAGATTTTATCATTGTGAAAATTTCATTGATAAGAATTATTTAATTCTGAATGAAGGAGATGCTAAATTATTTGATTCCATGTATCTTTCACATGATACCACTACTGTCAATAAATTTCACAAGATGGTTTAATATATATATAATAACCCATTTAATGCCAAATTAAATGATTGGTCTCTTGAGACCTACTGAAGCATCCATGGGATATATTATACTAGGCCCTACCCTTCACATCAGGTCTAAATCATTCTACATATATTTAATAATTGATGTAATTAATGAACAATGTTCATTATCAAATATCCATAATAAGTAATGGATAAAGTATTATCAATATTTAATAGATAATCAAATAAATTTCAATGTAAAAATGGTACATTATTTAGAAAATAATCATATGCAAGAAAAATAATGTGTATATTTAAGGGAAATTTAATGTTCAATGGTCACTAGAAAATGAATAACACTATCGGAAGTTAATGTCGATAAATATGACTCATATAATTGAATGTAATACTATGATTGGAAAAAATAATCATAATCCATATAGTAGAATAATATAGATGATATCAATAATTTTTATACCCATTAGAGTAATAAAATGTTTTTTATGAATAAAAGTACAATAATAATATTTTTAAGAATATCCTTGAGGAAAATATAATTTCTTTTAAAAAAAATTTGAAAAATAAATTTCATTGAAAATATATTGTTAAAAAATCATAGAAATGATCTTTGTTAAATTTAATTAGAAGATTAATATAAATGATTATGGGTATTTCCATATAGTGTAAAAAACATTCCTATTTCATGTAAATGGTTTGGAAAGAGACTTTTTCAGAAAGAAACAAGAAGATTTCATTGACAAAATTTTGTATAGAGGAAAAATAAAAAAATATTTATTATAATAAATCATTTCAAGTAGTTAAATAAAAAATATTTATTTTTATTTTTGAGAACTTATGGTTTTGTATGAAAATATATTTCTGATTGAAGAGAGAAATGATGTCATAATTATATAAAACATTCAATAATACATTTTAAGTACCAAAGATTGGAAAAATGATACTATCACAAGAAAAATATAATGAATAAAAATAGGTTAATAAAATTAAAGGGTTATTATACATTGATATGAAATTTTCCTTCAATTTAAATTGAGTAATAAATAACCTCAATTTGAATGAGATTGTGAAATAATCCCATCATATGATCATAATGTTGATGTGCGAATAAAATAATGAATAAATTATTGGTATCACATATAAATACACATAAATGAATTTTAAATGCATCATTATATAATAAACAATTATTATACACATAATCAAATAATATTAATGATAATTAAAAATTAATATAACCCAATCAAAAGATACTGAGTTATGAAATTATTTTCTACATGGTAATTTTTATTTCAAATCAAAATAGATGATACAATTAAATTTAAAAACTAAAATATATTTCATATTTAATTAATAAATAAATTAAATATATAGTGTTTTTATATACACCATGGAAAATTAATTAGGTTCCTAACATTAAAATATTTTGCAAAAAAGTGAAATTGAGATCAAATATCTTACCTCATGCTTTCCTTTTCGTTGTAATTGATATAAACTTCTGTATATAGGTTTTAAAAAATTTAAAATCTTATTAAATAATGTTATTAATATTTTTTATATCATATATTTTCATTTTGAAACTTATTATTAACCTTTCATTAACCTTTCATTAACAATCATTCATTATTTTCATCATTTTAGGAAACAACATTCTTTGTTTTTCGAGTATCTTTTGACTTATTATTTTTTGTTCCCATTTAGTTGAACATGATCTAATCCAACAAAAAATTTAAAATTTAATTTAGATATCATATATATTAATTAATTATGTATTTATATTTATAGATAAAAATTACTTGTGATAATTGAAATACACTATTAATAGACACGATAAGCCATACATAGGTGAGAATTATTTTTCCATTTTTATATCAAATTAAAAGAAAGAAAATTAAATGGATCATGTATAATATAATTAATGAATAATTGTTATATTATATCTCTCTCATGTTTTTATTAAAACATTCCATTCAATATTTTGTGTCATATGTGAATAAATAACATTGCTTTATGAGGTGGTAGTCCACTATACACAAGAACGACATTAATATATTCTCATAAAATAGAAATCATGAAGGTATGTGTTATAAAATAAATACAGAAGCATACATAAATAATAAATAATAAATAATATATATATATATATAATATTTACTATAAATAAATCATTAATACCAACCTTGAATGGTGGTAATACAAGAATGAACGACCTCAGTTTGTGAGGCGGTAGTCCACCGTACACACAAGACAATGATCGCATATCCCATTTGATGGATATGTGTGTGGTTGTAGGTCATACACATAACATATGGAAATATAAATAAATTTAATATAATGAGGATATTATTTATGTATTATATAAATAAAATTACGGGGTTTAAGGATGAAATAAAACAAAAACGCTCGTTGATTAACATTACCTTGTATCCGTGTATCTCCCTGTAGTATCACCAAAGGACTTAATTGAATGAATTTATTAACCAAATAAAGATTCTATTATTTGTAGTGTAATTTGGGAAGTGATTTTGTCAAGTTTTGGTCGAGCCAAATGGCTTCAGAGCTATGAATAAGTAAGGGGGTGAGTGCCTTTTTATTTGGGAGGAGAATTGGAATTCTTGTAAATACGAAAATGAAAACACTATTGAGAGGTCTCCCATACATATTGTTCCTAAAATAATTATCATATATTGATATAAAATATTATATGGTTGAAATATTTACATACCATGGGTTTTAGGTTTGTTTTTAGGTCATTTTTTCCTTTATTTTTGAAGTTTAGCCCCTTAGAAAACATATTTTCTATTAATAACAATGATTAATTTTAATAGTTTTCACTAAATTATTTATTAGAAATTTAATTTTACATTATAAAAAATTATAAAGTATTCTTATTCCAAATATGGAATCAAATTTTCCAAATTAAAATCTCATAATATTTTAAAATTAAAACCATAGACAAGACGAGATAGAGGGGTTTTAAAGATAAAATGATCAAAAGTTTACAATGATTTTATACCTAAATTAAATATAAAAATGATTAAAATTAAATAAGATAGATTAATACATGTATATTGAATCTAATTTTAATTTTAAAACCAATTTAATATATAGTTTATCCATATAAATTATTTTGATGAAAAGTTAGTTTTCAATTAAAATACATTATTTTCCATTATTCATTAAATAATAAAACTTGTTTGAAAAATACAAAAACTAAGCAATAAATCAATTTCGATATTACAATTTCAAAAAAAAAATTATTTTTTAAAATATAAATTATAAAATTTTAAAAAATATTTTTAAATCTATTTCCCATAAAATGTTACAAAACTACCTTAAAAAAAGTTTTATTTTTCCTAAAATTAGGGTTGTTTATATATAATGCATTTAAAATATACTTTAGTAATTAAAAAAACAAAAGATTGAATATATATTATATATATTTAATTAATATCATTCAATAATAGTATATAATTTAATTTATTAATATAAACTTCATTTGGGCACATAAAAATAGTTCTTTCTCAAAACATTTCCATTATATTCAAAAGGTCTTTATTTTAATTTCTAATTACATGGTGAAACATTAATTATATATATATTTCTTATACGTTAGTTAGTCCTATTAATAAATTCCAATTTAATATTCATGATATATCTTTTTATATTAGATAATCATATTTTAATAATATATTTTTGTACGCTTAAAATTTTTCTTATATGTAACACAAGGTATAAAAGAATATATTTCTTGCATGTAATGCAAGGTAAATTTTAATTTCCTGAATTTGAAGAAATAAAATAGAATAAATTTATTTAAAAGAGTAAATATATCATATTTTCCTAATAGGTCTTATTCTTTTCTACACTTGTTGTTGCATGTCATGCACACTATCAAACATGATGTTTATATTTTGAACTTTTGGGGTGTGAAAATTATTTTGAGTATCAGAAAACGATAATCATTGTATTAAATCATATGATAAGGAAAAAAATTACAATACATCCTAAAATATTACTCTTTAATTTCAATAGTTTCATCTCACATCACATTTGGATCATCATGGGATGTTTTTGGTTATATCATTTCACTATATTCCCCAAAATAACTAAACCCCATTTTCAATTTAATTGAGATTATCCTCACCCTCACTGCAAGATTTGGTGGTAAAAATTCATACTTTTATCAAATAATATGATAAAAATTATGATTTTCCATAAAAATACACATTTATTTTACAATATTTTATATTAATATTCATTATATCTCATAATAAATAACACCATGTATTCTATATGTTTAGTGTCTTATAAGACTAAAGACATAACCAACATATTTTTTAATATCTTTTAAAATACCAAAAAATAGAATTCTCAGAGGATAACCATTTATAAGTATCATAGATAATATTTTCCTTCATAACCTAAAAAATGGAAATTTAAGAATGGGTAAACTTGAATTCTATGTCATAGTAAATATGATAGAAAAAATCCAAGATCATAAGTGATAAAATGATAAGAATGCGGGTATGATAACATAATCAAGTTTCTTGAACATAACCTAAGAGTATGATACCAAAAACAAATAGTAAATAAATTATCATTAATGGAATAAAATAATTCCTTTAATATAAGACATTTTATATATGAGTGTGAAAGTATAAGTCAATAGTCATGATCTAGGAAAACATAATATCAGAATTAGAACATCATCATGATTAAATAATCTGGATTGAAGAACCACATCATGTTGTGGTTATAGTCCCAGAGTGTATAAATATTTCCTTTCAACCCATGAATTTATAGGTTTTGGGAGTAAATTATTTTTTCACTAAAATAGATAAATGTATAATTCTTATCCCACATATCACCTAGTGGACACAATTCCATCAGTGTTTGAGTTCACTCCACATTAATTTTCATCTCATGAGATAATTATTTGCCTAATCCATTAGAGGAAAATATTATTTTTTTAACACCCATCAAATAATGAAAAAAATATATTCATGCCAAATTAACATGAATAAATTATTAATTCCATCCAAACTTAAATAACGTGTGAAAAGATACATGTTTGATGAATAATTACATCCAAAATTATAACAATCCATCTTCATAAAAGATTTGTTTTTATCATTAGAAAATATTCCCATTGAATCTTAATAAACATGAAATGATATCTATATTGATAAAAACTCTTTTATAATTAGATTAGAATTTAAATTGACAAAGAAAAATACACCCAATTAACATATTTTGTACAATTTACATTAAAAGAACCTACTTTATAAAAGCAACTAAATAGAACTTTCAATTGAACAAAATATACACATTGATAGGAAATCTATTAAATAAAACTAACATTGGTTGAATAAAATATGTTATTATAAAAAACATTTAAAAAGAATATTTCTTTCATATTTTGTAATGGAAGTCAATGTTTATGGAAAAACACCATAACAAGAACATTAAAAAATATTCAATATTTATTTTCTTATAAAATTGAAAAATAAAATAAAAAATCATATATATAGATATATTGATGTCTAAAAAACATATAAAAATTTAAGAAAAATATTCCAACAAAAAAATAATAGATAATGATGGTTTTTAATATAATAATCAAATTAGGAAAATTAAAACCAATGGGAAATGAAATTTTAAGAGGAAATTTAAACCATAGAAACAATTAAAGGTGATGAAAAGTTTCGTATTTATAGAGATAAATATCGTACAATTTCCCAAACAAAAAATTTAGTTTTGAAAAACTCAAATTCATGTCTGGTTTTTAATCAAAAACTTACTCATTAATCCCAACATCCATGATAGAACATTAAAATGTAATTTAATAAATAGAACCAAATTGATAAAATATTTCATAACACTATTCATATTTATTACCATTTATAATCTTAAATTATTAATATTCATTAATGTTTTCTTTATTATTTATTGTTTATTTCCATTATCAGATGTTAATAATTTTTATTGTTTTATCCATGTTTAATAATGACGATATCATTCATCATTATTTAGAAACCATTTTTAAAATTCTTCTATTAATAAATATGGTGGAATAATTTTTTGTAGTGATTTATTATCATCCATGTTAATTTGATGAAATTTTTGGGTATAGTCTATGAGAATGGAATCCATGAAGAGCATGTTCTAGGAAATGTATCAATAATAAAAAGAAAATTTATATTCACTATTCACTCTTATTTAATCCTTAAATAAATACATTCATGAAAAATATTAATAATTAATATATTTTCTTTCTAATATTAGTTTCTGGGGAATTACTCATGATGATAAATTTATGATATTGGTAAAAAATCATTCAAGTGTGTGGATGAATCAACCCAAACAAGAACATTCTCAACTATTGACTAGGTAATAATTTAGAGATATATAAAATAATTATCATTTTATCATAATATTATTTATGTTAATACAACATAATTATTTTGGATGTATTGGTCATGAAAGATTGAATTTAATAATGTTATTTTAAAAGTAATTGAAGAACATACATACTTGATGTATTCATTACTACTCAACAGAGTTTTATTTTAGAATAAAGGATATAACATTACTTACTGAAAATATAAGATAAATAAAATATTAAAATGATTCATGAGAGAAAAAATGGAATGGTATTAAATATATATTTGAGAAAAATTTCTTTTTAAGGGATAGAGGTGAGGTCCTTATATATGTTACTATAAAGGACATCAATTTGTAAAATTATATTAGGTGATGGGTAAAGATAAAATCCCAAGGGAGTTAGGTAAAATTAGTTTTTTACACCAAAACATAATAAAGGACTTATATAATTCTTAAATATCATTTCAATAATTAAATATTAGAAACACTATAATTTACCACTTTTTAAACCTTTATAAAATTTTAAATTATTTACCATTGTGAATTTTTTCACAAAAATTATATTAAAATCCCTATTAATAAATTTTTATTTTTTAATTATAAATCATTACTCCATTTAGAAAAATACAATTTTTAAATTTGATACATTTACTATTTAAATTAAAATATAATATATATATATATTTACTTTTTTAGATAAATTACTTTTAAAAAATTTACTATTATTATTCATATTTCCTATAACATAATAAATAAATATGTTTTAATATATTTAAAAGTTATACAACATTAATAAATTGAAAGCAAAAAACTTAATTTTTTTAGATAAAAATACATAATACTAAAGAAAATGAGTTGTTTGAAAAATACATTTTCAACAATAAAAAAAATTAACTACAACCTATTAAACACTATTAATCAAATTATAAGTATTTAATTTTATCCATCCATGGACAGGAAAATATTTCATTTAATTTTATAAATGCATAAAATCATTATTTAACAATAATAATGAAAATAATATTGGGAAACATAAAAAAAATCCATAATAAAATGTTCTTTTTTAATATTTTTTTTAATTAAATCCAAAATTTTCAATAATATTATTTTAAATTAAATAATATAGCAATTGGATATACCCAAAATGAATATTTACAATGACCACATTTTCAATGTCCAAATATCCACATGGTCTTGAGCCTTCAGTCTATGTAATGGGTCTCCCTCGACCCAATTTGAATGTATTCTTCGCATTAAATAATAAATGAGGCTTTGGCCCCTACCATTAAAAAAACCACCATATTTTTTATGACCATATATATAATGGTGAAATTTATATCCAATATATTGTATTATACACTTTCTTAGAGCTGTAAATCGAATTAATTTATGTCTCTCTCAACATGTTGACAATATCTCTTAATCTATAAGTTACATTAATAGATTCTATTAAGGTGATGATATTTATTGAAAAGCATAAGGATACAAAATTTAGTTTAATGTTATTTTTATTTATTTATTATTTATTCTACTGCTAATTTTATTAATGATGTTTCACATTTCATTATCATAATGTATTAAGGTTTTCATTGTATTGTATTTGTTTATTCACTAATATGTATTGTGGTATTTTTATGTTTGCATACTACATGTTAAATATACAATTTAACACAATATTCATTTAACTGAAAAAATAAAAGGTCAAATCTGAGGGTGTTACACAAACGATGAAATATTTGATGTTTACAACATAATAAAAATGGACTATTTTATGAGAAATATATTCTAAATCATTTTAGTTTTATAATATGTCTATTAAAACAAATCTAAATTCCATATGTCACGTTTTTAAGACTTGGCATGCATAATTTTAACAAAAACTGTATTTTTGTTAACAATTTTAATAATCCTTCACCATTATAGGCCCTCCATGCCTATGTTGTATTTGGTTGGGGGGTGTAAATCAAATAATTTTTTTGGTATATGTGATATATTCTTAAATTTTGTTTTCTTCGGGAATAATATATACAATTTTTATAAATATAAATAAAGAAAACTATAAAAGTAATTACATTTATTTATGAACATTTTGTTAATAAGTATATAAAAGGTTTATATTCAATTTAATTATTTGGAAAATTTATTTAAGTCATAAAAAATATTTTTTATGTCTATTTGATGAAAAGTTTAAGTATAAGAAAGTATGACATATTAAAATTGAGGCACCCGAACCCCACAATATTGGATTAATTGCTAAAAACCATCTTTAAATACATTATTTGATAAAAAGTTAGATGAACCCTGGTAAGAAGATTATTATATTACATCATTTCCATAATATAAAATTTACCTACCAAAATAATCAAATAATCCCAAAATTAAAAGGTTTAGTGTATTTTAGGATATGCTGGACAAGAAACATATTTTAGGATACCTATGAACATTTCTCAAAAATCAAACCACACTAGACCTCCATATAGAGTAATCATAAGTACAATAATTTTCATAACCTGTGTAATTAAAATATAAGAATGGGGTGAGCTCTAATGATCAGTGAGGGAAATATAAAAACATGTTATCAAGGGATATATCAAAAGAAAATTAGTTAAAATGGATGTGGGAGAAATATATAATTAAAAAGAACATGGAAAAATAATATTCCTCTATTGAACATGATATAAATACCTATAATGTCAAATGAACAAACATGAAACCTGGAATTAGATTTCAGAATCATGTACACAAACAATCAAGTGGACAAAGAAAATGGTTTCGATGTCTATTCACAATCATCTTAAAAAAATTTAAATTTGACTATGTGTCCAATTAATCATGTAATAATCAATTATGGATCATTTACATTCACCTTCATGTTAAAATATCTATATGTGATCATGTCCATGCACCATTATGTGAAAAAATCTATATGTGATGATGTCTATAAATCATTATGTTAACAAATCTCTATGTGATCATGTCCACAAACCATCGTGTGAAAAATTATATTTTCACAAATGTTTATATACAATCTTGTGAATAAATCTATTTTGGAACATGCACATTCACTATCATGTGGCTAATTTTATATGAGATCATGTCTACACATGATTATGTGACCAATTTATATGAAATCATGTCCACGAACCATCATTTAAACAAATCTATATGTGATAATTTCCACATAAAATCATTTAAAAAAATAATAACATAATAACATCTGTATACAATCTTGTAAAGAAATATTCACGTGATCATTTCCATATACAAACGTATGAAAAAAATCATAACATAATCATTCCCATAGACAACCATGTGATCAATGAAAAATAGGTGAAGGTATATACACAACATTCATATATAATGAGATATTAAAATATAACAAATAAATTATAGGGATCTACAAGGCCCCACAAATCCTTCATCCTTATAATGGAGTGTCACTTGAAATCAGTCCTTTATATTCAAAAAATAATTTAATTTACCTATGAAAATGATACGTGTTTCATTAGGACATTCTTATAACATTTTTGAATCCATCAAGACAAAGAAGGTGGATGATATTATATAATGATATCCCAAATTTATCATAAATATTTTCAAAGGATGTTGAAATATATATAAAATACTGTGTTAATACTATTATATCAATCAAATTCAAAACATTGGAAGACATATCCCATTTTTAAAATCAAGAAAACTCAATCAAAAAAATTTATTTAAAGAGAAATATTATGATCTGCATAAAACATTTTTAAAAATACAATTTATATTTACATTTTGTTATAAAAAATTATATAAAATAATTTTCTAAAAACATTCTGATGAAGTCCTAGAAATTTTGTAGACATATTTAAAGATAGAAGACTCCAAAATAAACCTTTAAATAAAGAATTTATCTGTAAAATTAAATTTTACTTTTGAAAAATATAAAAATATATTGTTTTTTTAAAATAAATCAGAGTTGAAATCAGTATGAAAAAATTTTGAATTTTCTTAAAAGATACATGTTATGTATTATTGAGAGAATGGTGAAAGAAACTATAAAAGTGTTTTTAGAAAATAATTTTACCATAGTTTTAAAATATTATGATATTGGCCACATTCAAAATTCATTTCAAAATTTTTGAAATGAGTATTGTTGAAAAAATTTACTTATAAAATGAATATTCAAGAATGGAGACACGAGAAAAAAAATCATGAGATTCAATGGAAAATGTAGATTGGAAGGTGAAAATATAACCATGAAAGGTATAAAATTTCGAATATTTTAAAAATATATTTTTTGATTTGAACAAAGAATAGAGAGTGGTAATTCATTCATGTGAAAAAAGTTAAGGATAATTTTTTAGAGAAGAGTGAATATGTATATGGATTAAAAATAGATAACATAAAGATAATGATAATTATACATAAGCTCATAAATGTTTATAAAAGAAATAAATACATCAATATAATACCCTCAAAATGAAAAAGGAAAGGGAAAGTAATATAATCATAAAATACATTAAAACTATCATTTAACACAATTCTAAAAATTAATCGTTATAAATAAATAAAATACATCAAGTCATGATAACCAATTATATCTTATGAAATATTTTAGCAAAACCCACTTGAAAGAGAGGGCATGAATTTGAAAATAAATAAACATGAATTTAATATAACTCATGATATTATATATCCAATAGGTAATATAAAAATGGCATAAATAAAATAGTATTTAAAAAAAATTCTAAAAGGAAGGAAATTGATATGTAACACCCTTACCATTATTTTCAACAACCACAAAAGTATGTATCCTCATTGAGAATTTAAAATTCTGTTAATTTAATTCCTAGAAATGGAATAATTATGAAAACTTATTGTGACCATATGCTTTGGTTTTTGGAATAAAATTATATGGGAAGTAAAATGGATATAGGCTAATAAGAAAATAAAATTTTACATTTTTTGTGAAGGTATAAGGACCCGGACGTAAACCTTACATAATATTGAATTAAATGAATAATTCAAATTGAGGATCTTTTCATGTTTAGAGTTTTAGAGAATTAGGACATAACTATTACATCTCAAAATATTACAAAGTAGACACTTCTACCCAATTTCCATTTTTTTCATCAAACAAGAACTCTTAAAAAAAGAGTCATGTCTAGTTCTATGTTTAAGACAGCATGACTTTTCCATGATCCCATCCTTGACCCTTTTCCCCATTATGTCCTATGAAAAACATTTCAAAACATGGGATGAGCATAAAAAGCTCAGTAAGGGATACACAAATAAGGAAAGTTGTTAGTTTTTCAAAACAACATGTAAACGATGAATACTTTAACATAAGTAATACTTTTCAAATTTATGAAGTAGTAAATACTCTTCACTGAACAAAAGATCATTACATACCATTTTTAACTAAAAGATTACCATAAAACACATATTAAGAACACATAACATATAAAGGTAACTTGGGACATACACATATATAAATGGAATAACCATACAATCGACTTCAACACATATCACTAATAGAATAGCCATACGACCGACTTCCATACCTAATGCATTGGAGGTTAAAACGTAACCACCCATCCTGGTATTCACGGCACCAACCTTCATTTGGTTTATCATGTAACCACCCGTCAAATGTCCAAGAACCATTATAAAATCATAACACATACTACAAATATAAAGGAAAGAAAACATTTCCACATTTCAATAAAAATATATCACTTAAATATATTGGAATAACAAATCCATTTTCAAAACCATTTTCAATACCAAAAATACATAAATGAGTATATGGTATTTATTTTCTTTTTAAAACAGTACAACTTGTTGAGGAAGAAAAAGATCAAATAATACTCACAGCGGTGGAAAAGGTTGTTGTCACCACTTAGGTTAAAAAGAAACATTCTTTTTGTCATTTAGTAAAACACTTTGTAGAAAAATATTACCTTTCAATATTCAAGGGTGTTTATACAGCATATAAAATAAATACTTGTATTAAAACAAAATATGCCTCAATGAAAGGAGATTGAGACGAAGTTGCTTACCTCATGTCAGAATTGACTCAATTGCTCTTTAATCTCTTAAATAATAAACTAGTGTTAATTTTTACTTTCTTAAGAACATTTTTAAAGTTTATTATCCCTTTTATATCACTAATTACCATGTTATAAATATTATGTATTCATTTATGTTAATAACGTCCATTTTGTCGATATTTGGTACTTGAGTAAAAAATGAACACCTTATATTTACAAGTAGTCCATGTGGTAAATAGTCCATTATATCTAGAATTAAATTCATGAATAATATATTATATATATAATATATATCTAGTATAGATATGTATTTATAATAGTACATAACATTTTTAGGTAAGAAATGAAATGCACCATTCATGGAGACGGTAGTCCGTACGTAGGGATGAACGCTATTTTCATTTCTATTTCTTATTTTAATGGAATTAAAACATAATGATACAAAGTTATATTATATTTACAGTATAATATCATATATAATATCATTAACTCCATCCTTTATACATCCCACATAAGGCATTAACGAATCACATCACTTTGAGGCGGCGGTAGTCCGCACTTCCTCAAAGGAGATTATCGGATTTACACACTATGGAAACCATAAAGGCATGATATAATTGGAAAATATAGAAGAATAAATAAAACATAAACATAATATATATCATATATAAATACAATTCCATCATAATGGCCACCATAAGAGGCTGTAGGAGATAATCGAACAATCATCATTTCGTGAGGCGTTAGTTTTCCATCCACAGAAACATTATGTTCTTCATCCATTAGATGGAGGTGTGTGTAAGCATAGTTAGAATACTTCTCATAACAACATACTAGTATATTGAGGATACTGTTTTTGTTACATAATAAAGTAAAAAAAGATTTTAGGGGTTGGAGAAGTAAAATAAAAGAAATGAAATTAAGAGAAATCGTTACCTTTATTTGGGGTAACATCTTTTTGTTTGAACCAAAAGGACTTCTTTAAGTGACTTCTGCCTATGTTACGGCTTCTAGGGGGAGGATAGAGATGTAGGGAGCTTAATTGGGCAGATTTCTAACGATCCAAATGGCTTAAGAGGTGTGAGTAAGTGGTTAGAATTGGTCTCTTTTTATAAAGAGGAGGAGGGCCTCTTTAGGAAAGTGTGAAAATATTATTTTATAATATAATTATATTCAGTTTATAAATGTCCATAAATAATTATAGATGAAGATAATATGACTCACGGTCGAAATAAAATCATCCAATAAGAATTGGACAGGTTTCGGATAATATTTTAATCATTATAATCTTATTTATTAAAATCATTTATTAATGAGGAAAACACTGCATCATTATTGTCTCATCAGTAATTTTATTTATTTATTCTCTAAAAATTATAAAAAAATACCATGATATAGGAAATCTTGTTTTATTTCCAATTAATATTTATAGTTGAAAATATAATTTATATAACCCCTTCTAAAAATGAATTTACTAAAATATATCTGCTTTTGTCATTTTTGCCTTTACTTTAAGTTAATTAATTTAAATTGACATTTTAACACCCATGTGGATCAAAGGGGTCCCAAAATTGACCCAAAGATGGTCCTGGTCGTAAATGACTCAACCAATAAGGTTTGGACAAGTTTTATGGTAATTTTGAATTATTATAATATTCTTTTTACCTTGAATTATCCTATTTACTTTTAACCGCGATAAATAAAAGTCAAAAGTTACTATTCACCAAAAATTATTTTCATCTTAATGAACCACATTTTACTTCATGATAAAAACCATTTATATCGGATTTTTGAAATTCAATTCACAGAAGTGGTAAAATTTCATTTAAATGAAAAAGTCAGTTTTTTAACTACTACTAAGTGGTTTCACTATTCATCAAAAATTGATGTTTTCCAGAGAAATACCAAACATTCAGCCTAAGATATATTTGATATTCTGAATTAAAAAATGATGTCTATTCTAACAAATTATAATCATAAAAGTGGAATTAATTAATTTAAAATTAAATCCCGTTGTTAAAACAAATAGCATGTTTTTATGAAATAATAACTATCAAAAGATTGACACTTGGATATGTCCAATTTCAAAGTGAAATTAATTCCAATAACCAAAATTGGATTAAATGGTAAAAATATATTCAAATTACACTTTGAAACCAGTTAATAATATAATATTACCATATAGATTAATTAGATTAAAATTCACCTTTGAATTAAAATACAGTATTTTTCACTATTCATTAAAAAATGATCTTTATCCGAAAAATACCAAAAAATTT
Source organism: Viscum album (assembly GCA_963277665.1). Taxonomy (NCBI): domain Eukaryota; kingdom Viridiplantae; phylum Streptophyta; class Magnoliopsida; order Santalales; family Viscaceae; genus Viscum; species Viscum album. The sequence continues at coordinate 981,751,330 of OY728123.1, forward strand.
CCCAAAGTGAAATTTGATGTCCCAAAAGTAAAGAAGAATTTTCTTTGGTCAAATAGAACATATAAAAATGACCACAACTATATTTAAAAAGGTTTTTCCATTAAAAGGCGATAAATCATCCTTTTAATGTAAATTATGCTTAAAATTAAATTCATTCACATTTTAAGCCTCTAACTTTTATTGGATATATGTAAATACATTTAAAAAACATGTATAATCATATTGTAGTTAGTATTTTTATTCCCTTCAATACAACGTCTAGGAGTTACCTACCATTTAAAATAATAATATTATATTATTAGTCTGCAAAGTAAGATTTCAAAGAAACCTGTTGTTGCGTATCGGGTATGTTATCTAACATAGAAACCCTTTTAAAGTAAAATTAATATTTAATTAAAAAATACTATTAAATATGAAAATTTCTTATTCTTCATTTACTTGGGATGTTACATCCTTCCCCTCTTTTGGAAATTGCATCCTCGTAATTTTTATTCACTTATAAAAATAAGTGGGGGTATTTATCCCACATAGAATTTTCAGATTCCCACGTTGACTCTTCAACCATATAGTTTTTTCAAAAAACCATTACCAGATTAATTACCTTATTCCGCAACACTTTATCTCTATGGTCCATAATATGGACTAGTTGTTCTTCATAAGAGAGATTCTCTTCCAACTGAACTACCTCTTGGCTCAAAACATGAGATCGATCTGGAATATACTTTATCAACACCGAAACATGAAAAACATTGTGTACCTTGGATAAAATTGGATGTAAAGCCACTTTATACGCAACAGATCCAACGTTCTCTAGAATTTCATAAGGTCCAATAAACCTCGGACTCAACTTTACCTTCTTACCAAAACGCATCACACTTTTCAATGGAGAAACTTTGAGAAAGACAAGATCACCTACCTCAAAGAAAAGTTCCTTCCACCAGTTATCTGCATAACATTTCTGTCTGGTCTGAGCTTTTCTCATGTGCTTATGAATCAAATGAACTTTTTCTACCATCTCATCTAGTAATTATGGTCCTATCAGCTTCATTTCACCTACACCATCCCAAAAATATGGAGTTCGACAATGATTTCCATATAATGCCTCAAATGGAGCTATCTGTATAGTATAATGAGAACTGTTATTATATGAAAATTAAACCAAAGAAAGGTGTTGGTCCCAACATTCCTGATAATCCAACGAGAAATCACAAAACATATCGTCCATGGTCTGTATTGTTTATTCTAACATCCCATCTGATTGCGGATGAAAAGCTGTACTAAAATTTAATTCCGTACCCAACGACTTCTGAAGGAATTTCCAAAAGTTAGAAGTAAACCTAGGATCACGGTCAGATATAATGGAGAGGGGAACCCCATGCAACCTTAATATATTTTTAACATACAACGGAGCAAGTTGATCTAAAGACAAAGTATCTCTAATAGGAAGGAAATTAACAGATTTAGTCAATCGATCAAATATAACACAGATTTCATTATTACCTAGAGATGTCTTTTGTAATCCCACAAGGAAGTCCATGGATATATTTTCCCATTTCCACTTTGGCACCATTAAAGGATGAAGAATCCCTTTCGGTAACTTCCGCTCTGCTTTAACCTGTAGACAAGTCAAACACTTCATAGTAAAATCAGCAATATCTATTTTCATTCCATCCCACTAGTAATACTATCGAAGATCTCTATACATCTTAGTACTTCCAGGATGAATTGAAAATGGGGAACTATGAGATTCACATAACAACTCATTCTTAAACTGTGTATCACAAGGAACACATATTCTATTACCAAACCTCAAAACACAATCGTTATCAATGTTAAAATATGGAAACATACCCTTCTGAACCAATTCTAACTTTTTCTGCAACTCACTCTCTTCTTTCTGTGCTTTCTTTATTCTGTCTGATAGAGATGATCTCACTGACACCAGATACAAAACAGAATAATCTCCTACACCAACAAATTCTATGTGAAAGTTCATCAAATCAAAAACCAAAGGATCTTGTTCCAATCGTATCATGGCTAATAAGACATTACGTTTTCGACTTAAAGCATCAACCACTTTATTTTCTTTTCCCAGATGGTAATGGATTGTGAAATCATAATCCTTGATCAATTCCAACCATCTTCTCTGTCTCATGTTCAATTCTCTATAAGTGAATATATACTTCATACTTTTGTGATCAATATATATTTCACACATCGCACCATACAAATGATGCCTCCAAATTTTTAAAGAAAAAACAACAGCAACTAATTTCAAATCATGTGTAGGGTAATTTAACTCATGAGGTTTCTAATGACGTGAAGCCTTAGAATGTACCAAATCATTTTTCATTACGGAAAAAACCAGTCCTTTCAACGAAGAATCTCTATAGATAACAAACTCACCATTTCTGGATGGCAGTGCCAAAAATGGAGCATTCACCAATATTCTTTTCAAATCCTGAATATAATCATCACAATCTTTTGTCCAGATGAACATAACACCTTTTCGAGTTAACTTTGTCATTGGACTAGATAACCATGAAAAATTTTCAACAAAACTCCGGTAATAACACGCTAATCCAAGAAAAATATGAATCTCTGTTATATTTGTGGGTCTTGGTCGTTCTTCAACAACATTCGATTTAGCATGATCAACAGTTATTCCATTTTTTGAAATAGTGTGACCAAGGAAAGAAATTTGTTGTAACCAAAACTCACACATGCTGAATTTCCCATAAAGTTTATTTTCTTTTAACGTTTGAAAGATGACCCTTAAATGACTTTCATGCTCCTATTTAATTTTTGAAAAAAACAAAATATCATCAATGAACACAGCCACAAACTTATCCAAGAAATCATCAAAAATTCTATTCATAAGATCCATGAATATAGCAGGTGAAATTGTTAACCCAAAAGGCATAACTACAAATTCATAATGGCCATATCTAGTACGAAACACGGTCTTTGGAATGTCTTCTTCTTTTAATATCAACTGATGGAACCCCAACCTCATGTAAATCTTTGAAAAATACTGAGCTCCCTAGAGCCGATCAAAAAAATCATCAATATGAGGCAATGGATAAATATTCTTAACAATGATGTTATTCAATTCTCTATAATCAATGCAAAGTCCCATTGAACCATCTTTATTTTTAACAAACAAGACATGAGCACCCCATGGTGATGTGATAGGTTGAATGAAACCTTTATCTAATAACTCCTACAATTTCTTCTTTAACTCTAAAAGTTCAATTTGAGTCATTCGATAAGGGGGTTTTGAAATTGGATTAGCATCAGGAACTAAGTCAACAGTAAATTCCACTTCCCAATCAGGTATAATACCCGACAACTCATCAGGAAAAACATCATGGTACTCATTTACCACTAGAACATCATTAATCTCAACACTTTATTTATTTTCAATAATATGAGCAAGGTAACATTCATTTCTTTATTTTACAAGTTTCTCAAATTCCTGATATGTTATTAAATTCATGGGTTCATTCTTGTACACAAACTATAAATCCTTCTGAAATGAAACCTCTTTAGCTCTGCAGTCAATCTTAGCATGATAAACAGACAGCCAATCCATGCCCAAAATAACATCAAACTCTATGAGGGGAAAAAAATATGGTTTGCAGATAGTTTCTTTTCATACACAAGGACAGGAATGTTCTTATGTTTTCTTTTTGTCTCGGAATTTACTTCAGGTGTTTTTACCAAAAGTTCTGCATTCATATCTTGAGATGGAATTCCTAAATTACTAGAAACCTTCTCAGAAATGAATGAGTGTGTAGACCCTGAATCAAACAACACATTGGAAAAATCTGAACAAACAAACAGTATACCTGATACTACTTCATTTGATGCCCCAACATCTGCAGAAGTTGTTGCAAAAGATTTCACCACCCCTTTCTACTTTTAGTCTGGAAGATTACCTTCATTTTAGTTCTTTGTGGGACACTTATTTTCGTAATGAACTATTTCATTACACTTAAAATTGATTGATTTTCATTGCCTTCTTGATCATCTTCCTTACATTTACGACAAATATGACAAGACTTACCTCACCAGAATCACTTTCCAGACTTCGATAAACATTCTTCAAGATTCTTTTTACCACACATATCACAAGTTGGATATTTAATTTTCTTACCTCCATGCTTCTTTGATTAATTCATTCCCATTGAATGCCAATTGGACCTCTTATTCTGTTCTTTTTCAACGAACACCTGATCATCAAAAAACTCCATTTTCACCTTCTCTACACATCGAAAAAGTTTTTCATAAATTTTGAACTCATGAGAGGCTAATGCTCTTTGATATCGTGGCGTCTGTAACACCCCGAGCTTCCACGATATGCTTCTCATTCAATAATGAAATAGCTTGCAGTGTACGCAACTTCGAGTTCTAAAACACCGCGACTAATCAAAGTAGCCGTTATGAATAGTAATAACCACTTTTTAAAATTATAGAAATTTTATATTTCAAAATGGACTTCATTATTGTATTCGTAATATCAAAATTCGCCTATATTGAATTTTTGGTATTTTTCTGAGAACTTCTAATTTTTTATGAATTGTGAAAAATACTTAAAACAACTTTTTTAATCAAAATAATTTATAGTGATAAGTTATTCTATTGAGTGGTTTTAAAGTATAATTAGAATATATTTTTACCATTTTATCCAATGGTGGTCATTAGAATTAATTTAACATTGAAATTGGACATAAACAATTGCCAATCTTTTGATATAAATTATTTCTTAAAAACACGCTATTTGTTGTGACAACGGGAATTAATTATAAAATTAATTAATGAAACTTATATATTTGGAATTTTTTAAAATAGACATCATTTTTGAATTCGGAATATCAAATATAGCTTAGGGTGAAATTTTGGCCTTATTCTGAAAAACTTCAATTTTTGATGAATAGTGAAACCACTAAGTGGTAGTTAAATAACTGATTTTTCATTTAAATGAAATATTACCACTTCTGTGATTTGATTTTCAAGAATCCAACATACATGGTTGTCATTATAAAGTAAAATGTGGTTCAATGAGATTAAAATAATTTTTGGTGAATAGTAACTTTTAAGTTCTTAATCGCGATTAGAGGTAATTAGTGTAGTTTAAGGTACAAATAATGTTTTAAAAATATGAGATGAGCTTGACACTTGTCCTAATCCTATTGGATGAGTCATGGCCGACCAAGAAAACCCATGGGTCAACTTGGGGACCCCATGGATCCACTTTAGTTGGAAAATGACATTAATATATATTTATTTAATGTTAAAATTAAATTGACACAAACAAGAGTTGTTTTACTAAAACAGTTTTTATGTAGGGTTACACAAGTCCAAATTTTGATTATAAATATTCATTAGAAAGATAAAAAGATTTCCTACATCATAGTATTTTGTTTATAACTTTTAGACATTAAAGAAATTAAATTATTTATGACAGCATGATGATGCAGCGATGACCTCATTATTTAACGATTTAAATAAAATGGGAAGATAATGCAAAATCCAAGGCTTAAACTTGTCCAAAGCCAATTGGATGAGGATATTTCGAACCCTTATCACCTTATCCTAGAATTATATAAGTTTGGTACCTTTATAATCCGAAAAGAATTGTGTAATAATGTAACATTTCAATCTTTCCAAAAGAGCCCCTCCTCTCCACTTATAAAAGGCCCCCACCTCTCCCACCTTATTCACACTATCAAGCCATTTGGCTCGAACAACCTCTGCCCAAATACTCTCCCAACTTCCCCCTCTTACTCCTAGAAGCCTCACTTTGGGCAGAACTCTTCCCAAGGAAGCCTTTGGCTCAAATCAAAAAGAGTTACCCGATTTTGAGGTAATGTCTTCTCTAATGTTGTTTTGTTTTATTTTTCTTCTCCACCCCCCTAAACTCTTTTTATTCATTTATTTTGTAATAACACAAGTATACTTAATATACTATGATGTTGTTATAAGAAGTATTTGAGCTACACTTATACACACCTACCTCTAATGGTTAAAGAACATACGGTTTCTATGGATGGCGAATTTCTGCCTCACGAAACGATGATTGTTCAACACTCATATAACACCTTCAAAGGTGGACATTAAGATGTCACTATTTTTATATATGATATATAATATGTTTATGTTTTACTTATGCTTCTGTATTTCTCATTTATGGAATACTTTATGATTTCCATTATGGGTAAACGCGATAATTTCATTTTAGGAAGTGCGGACTACCGCCCCCTCAAAGTGATTTGAATCGTTAATGCCATATGTGGGATGTATAAAGGATGGAGTAAATCGTATTATACACTATATTATAATGGAATTATATTATACATTTATATCATTTTGATTTCATTCCATTAAATATGAAATAGAAATGAAAGTAGCGTTCATGCGTACGTACGGCTTACCGTCTCCATGAACGGTGCATTTCATTTCTTACCTCTAAATGTTACTTAATGTTATAAATTAATGTATATATTGGATATATATGATATATATGACATCTAAATCATGAATATAATTCTGGAGATAATAGATATTCTACCACATAAACAACTTGTAATTATAAGAAGTTTATTGTTGACTCAAGTACCAAAGATCGACAAAACGACCGTTATTAACTTAAATAATTACATAATGTTCATATCATTGTAATAAGTGATATAAAAAGGATAATGAAATTGAAAATGGTTCTTAATAAGGTATATATTAACTCTAGTTTATTATTCAGGAGGTTAAAGAACGGTTGAGTCAAGTCAGACACGAGGTAAGGGAACTTCTTAACCCAATTTCCATTCTTTGGGTTAATCTCCTACTTTCAAATTATGTCATGATATTATTATGTCTTATTTTGCATTCTTTATGTGTACCTATAGTGAATACACATAATATATCTATTTTATTTAAAAAAATGATCTTTGTAAGGACTTCGTCTCAATCTCCTTTCATTGAGGCATATTTGGCTTTATACACAAATTTCTTTTATACGGTGTATAAACCACTTTGACTTTTACGTTTATTCAAAAGGAATCTTTTTTATACGAAGTGTTTACTAAACGAAAAAAGGGAATGTTTTTGTCATACGTATGTGGCGACAATGACTTCTCCGCCGCCATGACCACTATTTGAGTTTCGGCTTCCTCTACAAGCCATACCCTTTTTTTTTGAAGAATAAATACCATGTTATACTTTTCTTTTATTTTGGTATTGAAAATGGTTTTGAAAGCGTTTTTATTATATCAATGTGTTGTATTGATATCTTGTGATTGAAATGTGGAAATGTTATGTTTCCTTTATGCATGTTTTATGTGATACGATTATGTTATGGTTTATGAGATCTTTAAACCTGTTCATATGAGGAATGTATTGGACTTAATAAGTGACGGGTGGAGCCCGCTATAGCTCCTCGATGCATCGGTAGGTCTCATGAGACAACTAGACGTGGAATTGGACGAGGCCCTTTCCCCATTTGATTTGTGATTTTGGCCAAGGCCTTAATCATTTTAGACGTCTTGGCCGAGGCCTTGACAAAATATTTCAGAATGTCTGGCATTATGCATTCCATCATTATGAAAGTGGTTATTGATATTTCATGTGATTATTCATCTAGTAGAATATCCATGTGAAGAAGTAAATGGCATTATCTCATTTAACTTTTGCCATATTATGTTGATGTTCAAGTTCAATAAGGCTTTTGTTTTAGTTACACATTGACTTAAATGTTTATGTTTATTTATGAAAGCTTCCGTAATATTGTTAACCTTACTGAGCATCTGAGCTCACCCCTTTCAATGTTTTAATATTTTTTCCAGGATTTGAAGAAGTATTTTATGAATGACCTGCAGGGATAGTCAGAAGAGGATATGATTGTGGACTATGAAGTCTTTGTTATTAGTTTTTTACTTTATGATGTATTGTAAGACTTATGAATGTATCTAGTGTTTCCAAGGCTACTAAACTAATCGGTCTTTCGAGACTTGATCTTTTGTGATCATGCCAATGTTACGAAGTAATGCACCGACTCTAGGTAGCTGGGGTCGGGGCATTACAGTTGGTATCAGAGGAAGTTTAGTACAAACCTTGGAAGCTAGATTTAGATAAACTCTGATTAGAGCACGTAGACCTAAGATGAACTTTGAGGATTAGTATAGAAGAACTTCCTAGAATTTTGGTATTATAGAGATTTTGTGAGTTTTCCGAGCAATACATCCCTGTCTGGATACGAGCAGGTAGAGGCGGCTCTGGCACAGATGTTCCTAGGGGTAAAACCCAAAAACACCGCTTTGAGCTAGACTGAAACGGGAACTGGTACACGAAAACGGGCCTTGCTGCACTCTTGGTTATGACACTCTCGGGGGATATGCTTAGGATAACTCTCATTTTCTTTACAAACCACTATGAAGGGTTATGAGTATATACTTCCTCAAAGAAAACATTTCTTTTAATGATTATGGATTATATCCATAAATAGTTCAATTTATGTAAAGTGTTTTACAAGTATGGAATTATGTATTTTGATTCATAAACTAATCTAGTTTATGCCATTGTTTAGAAATGGTGCTCAGTAGAAGGAATGTGAACTCCAGCAGTACGTATGATCCAAAGAGTAAGAAGGATCATATCTTTCACGGTATTAAGCCATCATTTCGAAGGGAAATAGTCTCCCATGTGTTCTCAACATATGAAGAAATAGTATCATGTGTTAATAAGATAAGTAAAGAATTCTCTGAGTCCTATGGCTTTGAAGCGAAGCAAGAGACGAAAGGGATAGAAGAGAGAATGATGGATAAAGGGATGAGGGGAAAGAAGAATTTTCCAATATGTGGTAATTGTGGGAAGAAACATCATGGAACTTGCCTAAAGGGAATGGGAGTTTGTTATAAGTGTAGAGAAAAAGGGCACAAAGTGCGTGACTGCAAGGGTAAGAAAATGGTTTCAAATGTACAATGCTTCTTCTGCAAGGATTGGGGACACTACGCAAACCAATGTCCAAATCATCAGAGTATTCCCCAAATGATGTTATTGGATAATAATCAAGTTATGATACTACCACAGATGAGGAGTAATGATTAGAGTTCTTATGTTGTTATTAAATAATTTTGTAATTTGAGTGTTGTATTAATGATGTACTGGTTATAATAATTATGGAGTATATTAGGATTGTACTGCAGTACTATTTCATCAAGGACTTGAGATTGTGTGGAACCAAGAAAAGTGACTCCACAGTAGGTTAAATTTTTGGAAAATATATGGTTGAGAGAAAGATAGACCATAATATGGTTCTGATACTCAGATTGTGATTTTGGAATAAGACGTGATTGATTTGGATAAATTATATTGGATATACTTAACTTCCTTGAAACTGATTGATGTTTTGTATACATTTTCGGATAGAAGGAGTATATCTAGTATTCTATAAGGAATAAGGGATCATGGTAATTCAGTATGTTTAAAAAGAATACATGATGAAGGTGTTCACATGTTCTTACGTGGGAAAAAGGATCTTCATTATGTTTACCTTCCTTATAAAATTTGGACTGTGATTTGGACATAAGTATTTTGGATAACTATAAAGGTTGGAGTGGATTAAGTTGATCTTTGGATAGTATTGTTTAAGGTTAAAAAATTTATGAAGATTATTTTTGGAATAATATGATACTATAGTTTTAGGAAAAGGACAACCTGCAGGGTGGGGCATAACCCGTCGCATCAGACAAAGCTGCAGGAATCGAACCCACAACCATAGTGTGACTGGCCTTTATTTCCTACCACTAGCCTACAGGAAGTCCCTGGTTATTACAAAATAATTTTACTAATCTAAATTGTATGTGTTAACATTTGTAACCTTATATAATTAGGATAAGTATAATATTTTTGAGTTGTATTACATTTTAGAGTGAAAGATGGGTTTGTGGTAAAAATTTATTAAAGAATGAAAGTCTACATGAAAAGTATGTATATTCCCTTACGTTCTTAGTAAATCTCCTAATTAAATTCCTCAACTTTATAAAAGTTAACTCAAAACAAAAATTTTGTCGGTTAACTTTTCCTACTGGGGAATCAATGATCGTTTAACCAATCACAAGTTTGTGATTTTCGTGTAGTTAAACTTTCTCCTAGTCTTGTTTTCTATAACTCTCCATCAGACCTTGATGGTTTGTTTCTCCTCCACATCCATATTTTCATAGAATCCTAGAATGGGATATCTCGGGTGACCTTTGTACTTATCTTTCTTTCCTTTAATGTTATATATTTATTAACCTTATTTTCGATGTGGGTTTTCCTCAAAGGTATTTTCTCTTTTCAACCTTTTATTTTCAATGAAAAATTTCAAATTGCGAGGACGCAATTTATTGAAGGAGGGTAGAATGTAACACCCCGAGATTCCACTATATGCTTCTCATTCAATAACGAAATAGCTTGCATTGTACGCAACTTCGAGTTCTAAAACACCGCGACTAATCAAAGTAGCCGTTATGAATAGTAATAACCACTTTTTAAAATTATAGAAATTTTATATTTCAAAATGGACTTCATTTTTGTATTCGTAATATCGAAATTAGCCTATATTGAATTTTTGGTATTTTTCTGAGAACTTCTAATTTTTTATGAATTGTGAAAAATACTTAAAACAACTTTTTTAATCAAAATAATTTATAGTGATAAGTTATACTATTGAGTGGTTTTAAAGTATAATTAGAATATATTTTTACCATTTTATCCAATTTTGGTCATTAGAATTAATTTAACATTGAAATTGGACATAAACAATTGCCAATCTTTTGATATAAATTATTTCTTAAAAACACGCTATTTGTTGTGACAGCGGGAATTAATTATAAAATTAATTAATTCAACTTATATGTTTGTAATTTTGTAAAATAGACATAATTTTTGAATTCGGAATATCAAATATAGCTTAGGGTGAAATTTTGGCCTTATTCTGAAAAACTTCAATTTTTGATAAATAGTGAAACCACTAAGTGGTAGTTAAATAACTGATTTTTCGTTTAAATGAAATATTACCACTTCTGTGATTTGATTTTCAAGAATCCGACATACATCGTTGTCATTATAAAGTAAAATGTGGTTCAATGAGATTAAAATAATTTTTGGTGAATAGTAACTTTTATGTTCTTAATCGCGATTAGAGGTAATTAGTGTAGTTTATGGTACAAATAATGTTTTAATAATATGAGATGAGCTTGAAACTTGTCTTAATCCTATTGGATGAGTCATGGCCGACCAAGACAACCCATGGGTCAACTTGGGGACCCCATGGAGCCACTTTAGTTGGAAAATGACATTAATATATATTTATTTAATGTTAAAATTAAATTGACACAAACATGAGTTGTTTTACTAAACCAGTTTTTAAGTGGGGTTACACAAGTCCAAAGTTTGATTATAAATATTCATTAGAAAGCTAAAACGATTTCCTACATCATAGTATTTTTTTTATAATTTTTAGACATTAAATAAATTAAATTATTTATGACATCATGATGATGCAGCGATGACCTCATTATTTAACGATTTAAATAAAATGGAAAGATAATGAAAAATCCAAGGCTTACACTTGTCCAAAGCCAATTGGATGAGAAGATTTCGAACCCTTATCACCTTAACCTCGAATTATATAAGTGCGGGACCTTTAGAATCCGAAAATAATTGTGTAATAATGTAACATTTCAATCTTTCCAAAAGAGCCCCTCCTCTCCACTTATAAAAGGCCCCCACCTCTCCCACCTTATTCACACCTTCAAGCCATTTGGATCAGCCAAACTCTGCCCAAATACTCTCCCAACTTCCCCCTCTTACTCCTAGAAGCCTCACTTTGGGAATAACTCTTCCCAAGGAAGCCTTTGGCTCAAATCAAAAAGAGTTACCCGATTTTGAGGCAATGTCTTCTCTAATGTTGTTTTGTTTTATTTTTCTTCTCCACCCCCCCTAAACTCTTTTTATTCATTTATTTTGTAATAAAAAAAGTATCCTTAATATACTAGGATGTTGTTATAATAAGTATTTGAGCTACACTTACACACACCTACATCTAATGGTTAAAGAACATACGGTTTCTGTGGATGGTGAATTTCTGCCTCACGAAACGATGATTGTTCAACACTCATATAACACATTCAAAGGTGGCCATTAAGATGTCACTATTTTTATATATGATATATAATATGTTTATGTTTTACTTATGCTTCTGTATTTCTCATTTATGGAATACTTTATGATTTCCATTATGGGTAAACGCGATAATTTCATTTTAGGAAGTGCGGACTACCGCCCCCTCAAAGTGATTTGAATCGTTAATGCCATATGTGGGATGTATAAAGGATGGAGTAAATGGTATTATACACTATATTATAATGGAATTATATTATACATTTATATCATTATGATTTCATTCCATTAAATATGAAATAGAAATGAAAGTAGCGTTCATGCGTACGTACGGCTTACCGTCTCCATGAACGGTGCATTTCATTTCTTACCTCTAAATGTTACTTAATGTTATAAATGAATGTATATATTGGATATATATGATATATATGACATATAAATCATGAATATAATTCTGGAGATAATAGATATTCTACCACATAAACAACTTGTAATTATAAGAAGTTTATTGTTTACTCAAGTACCAAAGATCGACAAAACGACCGTTATTAACTTAAATAATTACATAATGTTCATATCATTGTAATAAGTGATATAAAAAGGATAATGAAATTGAAAATGGTTCTTAATAAGGTATATATTAACTCTATTTTATTATTCAGGAGGTTAAAGAACGGTTGAGTCAAGTCAGACACGAGGTAAGGGAACTTCTTAACCCAATTTCCATTATTTGGGTTAATCTCCTACTTTCAAATTATGTCATGATATTATTATGTCTTATTTTGTATTCTTTATGTGTACCTATAGTGAATACACATAATATATCTATTTTATTTAAAAAAATGATCTTTGTAAGGACTTCGTCTCAATCTCCTTTCATTGAGGCATATTTGGCTTTATACACAAATTTCTTTTATACGGTGTATAAACCACTTTGACTTTTACGTTTATTAAAAAGGAATCTTTTTTATATGAAGCATTTACTAAACGACAAAAGGGAATGTTTTTGTCGTACGTATGTGGCGACAATGACTTCTCCACCGCCGTGACCACTATTTGAGTTTCGGGTTCCTCTACAAGCCATACCCTTTTTTTTGAAGAATAAATACCATGTTATACTTTTCTTTTATTTTGGTATTGAAAATGGTTTTGAAAGCGTTTTTATTATATCAATGTGTTGTATTGATATCTTGTGATTGAAATGTGGGAATGTTATGTTTCCTTTATGCATGTTTTATGTGATACGATTATGTTATGGTTTATGAGATGTTTAAACCTGTTCATATGAGGAATGTATTGGACTTAATAAGTGACAGGTGGAGCCCGCTATAGCTCCTCGATGCATTGGTAGGTATCATGAGACAACTAGACGTGGAATTGGACGAGGCCCTTTCCCCATTTGATTTGTGATTTTGGCCGAGGCCTTAATCATTTTAGACGTCTTGGCTGAGGCCTTGACAAAATGTTTCAGAATGTCTGGCATTATGCATTCCATCATTATGAAAGTGGTTATTGATATTTCATGTGATTATTCATCTAGTATAATATCCATGTGAAGAAGTAAATGGAATTATCTCATTTTACTTTTGCCATATTATGTTGATGTTCAAGTTCAATAAGGCTTTTTTTTTAGTTACACATTGCCTTAAATGTTTATGTTTATTTATGAAAGCTTCCGTAATATTGTTAACCTTACTGAGCATCTGAGCTCACCCCTTTCAATGTTTTAATATTTTTTCCAAGATGTGAAGAAGTATTTTATGAATGACCTGCAGGGATAGTCAGAAGAGGATATGAGTGTGGACTATGAAGACTTTGTTATTAGTTTTTTACTTTATGATGTATTGTTAGACTTATGAATGTATCTAGTGTTTCCAAGGCTACTAAACTAATCGGTCTTTCGAGACTTGATCATTTGTGATCATGACAATGTTACGAAGTAATGCACCGACTCTAGGTAGCTGCGGTCGGGGCGTTACAGCGTCGGTCCTGGGTAAAATCGATTTATCTTACTATCAAGATCTCGGATGAAATTTGGTGCATACCTTGCCAGTTGAGTGAACTTTGTTTTATAAGAAGCCACTATGTCATCCTCCTGCCTCAATTCTAGGAATTGTTTTCCATCCTAAGACGAAACACCTTAGGAAAATATTTCTCCAGAAAATACCTTTGAATTCATCCCAAACAAGAGAATCGATATCCTCGCTATCCCTGATATTTTTGACCATCGACCACCACTGATCAGCTTCACCTTCAAAATGGTAAACCGCAAGACTAACCTTTTGATGTTCTGAACAACCCATGACATAAAAAATCTTAACTAGTGCTTTAATCCACCCTTCATCTGGAACAGGGTCAGATGATCCTTTGAATGATGGGGGATGTTTCTTCATGAAATGTTCCACTACTAACATGTTCCTCTCTGGTTGATCTAGCTAATCTTGTGCATGAATACCACCACCATTTATTTCTTGATTCAACAGTGCCATCATTGAAACAAATTGTTCAGTTCGGATTTTGACCCTCTCAGGTTGCTGATTTGGAAGGTTGTATTCCTCCTGATGTCATCCCAACATAGTTTCCCTGTTTCCTCTGCGGAAAAACATTCTGAACACAGAAATATCTTAGGAGAAGAAACATGGTAATCTATAAATTCTATATGATTTCAAATATTAACTAAAATTACTTTATGGATATTAATTTAACAATACCCTAACTCCTAATGTTATCTAAACCGACCTATGATACCAACTATAAAGAACCGGCCTTAAACCTTACATAATATTGAATTAAATTAATAATTCACATTGAGGATGTTTTCAGGTTTAGAGTTTTATATAATTAATACATAACTATTACATCTCAAAATATTACAAAGTAGACACTTCTACTCAATTTACATTTTTTTTCATAAAACAAGAACTCTTAAAAAAAGAGCCATGTCTAGTTCAATGCTTAAGATATCATGACTTTTCCTTGATCCCATCCTTGACCCTATTCCAAATTATTTCCTATGAAAAACATTTCAACAACATGGGATGAGCATAAAAAGCTCAGTATGGTATACACAAAGAAGGAAAACTGTTAGTTTTTCAAAACAACAGGCAAACGATGAATACTTTAACATAAGTGACACTTTTCACCTTTATGAAGTAGTAAATACTCATCACTGAATAGAAGATCATTACTTACCCTTTTGTAACCAAAATTTTACCATAAAACCCATATTAAGAACAGATAACATATAAAAGTAACTTGGGACATAAACATACATAAATTGAATAACCATACGGTCGACTTCCACAAATATCACTAATGGAATATCCATACGGCCAACTTCCAAACCCAATTAATTGGAGGTTATAATGTAACCACCCATCCTAGTATTCATGGAACCACCCATCATTTGGTTTATCACGTAACCACCCGTAAAATGTCCAAGTACCATTATAAAATCATAACACATACAACAAATATAAAGGAATGAAAACATTTCCACATTTCAATCACAATATATCATTTAAATATATTGGCATAACAAATGCATTTTCAAAACCATTTTCAATAAAAAAAATACATAACAGAGTATATGGCATTTATTTTCTTTTAAAAATAGTACGTCTTGTTGAGGAAGCCAAAGATCAAATAATACTCGCGGTGGTAGAGAAGGTCATTGTCACCGATTACGTTAAAAAGGAATATTTTTTTTGTCATTTAGTAAAACGCTTTCTAGAAAAATATTCACTTTTAAAAGTCAAGGGTGTTTATACAGCGTATAAAATAAAGTCTTGTATTAAAATAAAATATGCCTCAATGAAAGGAGATTGAGACGAAGTCCCTTACCTCATGTCCAACTAGACTCGATCGCTCTTTAATCTATGGAATAATAAAGTTGTGTTAATTTATACTTTATTAAGAAACTTTTTCAAGTTTATTATCCCATTAATATCACTTATTACCATGTTATAAATATTATGTATTCATTTAAGTTAGTAACGTCCATTTTGTCGATATTTGGTACTTGAGTAAAAAATGAACACCTTATATTTACAAGTAGTCCCTGTGGTCAATAGTCCATTATATCCAGAATGATATTCATGATCAAGATATCATATATATAATATATATATAGTATGAACATGTATTTATAATAGTACATAACATTTGTAGGTACGAAATGAAATGCACTGTTCATGGAGACGGTAGGCCATACATACGCATAAAAGCTAATTTCCTTTCTATTTATTATTTTAATGGATTTAAAACATAATGATACATAGTTATATTATAATTCTAGTATAATATCACATATCATATCATTAACTCCATCGTTTATACATCCCACATAAGGCATTAACGAATCACATCACTTTGAGGGGGCGGTATTCCGCACTTCCTCAAATGAGATTATCGTATTTACCCACTATGGAAACCATAAAGGAGTGCTATAAATGGATAATAAAGAAGAATAATGAAAACATAAACATAATATATATCATATATAAATACAGTTCTATCATAATGGTCACCATGAGAGGTGGTAGGAGATAATCGAACAATCATCGTTTCGTGAGGCGTTAGTTTTCCATCCACAGAAACATTACATTCTTCATCCATTATATGGAGGTGTGTGTAAGTGTAGTTCGAGTACTTCTCTTAACAACATCATAGTATATTGAGGATACTGGTGTTGTTACAAAAGAAAGGAATAAAAATAGTTTTGGGGTTGGTGAAGTAAAATAAAAGAAAACAAATTAAGAGAAATGGTTACCTTTAATTTGGGTAACTTCCTTTGGTTTGAACCAAAAGGACTTCATTAAGTTCCTTCTACCGAAGGTAATGCTTTTA
Organism: Viscum album; assembly: GCA_963277665.1. Taxonomy (NCBI): domain Eukaryota; kingdom Viridiplantae; phylum Streptophyta; class Magnoliopsida; order Santalales; family Viscaceae; genus Viscum; species Viscum album. The sequence continues at coordinate 981,768,337 of OY728123.1, forward strand.
GGGGGAGGAGAGGTATGTAAGGATATTAATTGGGAAGAGGATGGAGGAGCCAAATTGCTTGATAGGTGTGAGAAATTTGTTAGAATATTTCTACTTTTATAAGTGGGCGAAGGGGATCTTTAGGAAAGTGTGAAAATATTATTTTATAATATAATTATATTCAGTTTATAAATGTCCAAAATATATTATAATAGAATATAAGTTGACTCATGGTCGAAATAAAATCATCCAAAAGATTTGGACAGGTTTTGGATAATATGTTAATCATTATAATCTTATTTATTTAAATCATTTATTAATGATGTAAAAAAATCATCATTATTGTGTCATAAATAATTTAATTTATTTGTTGTCTAAAAATTATAACAAAACTACCATGATATAGAAAATATTTTTAGCATTACAATGAATATTTATAGTCGGAATGATAAATTATATAAACCCTTCTAAAAATTAATTTTCTAAAACATATTTTCTTTTTCCATTTTTGCCTTTACATTAAGTCAATTAATCTAAATTGTCATTATCACTCCCATGTGGATAAAAGGGGTCCCAAAATCGACCAAAAGATGATAATGGTCGTAAAAGACTCAACCAATATGGTTTGGACACGTGTTAAGGTAATTTTGAATTATTATAACATTATTTTTATCTTGAATTACCCTATTTACCTTTAACCACTTTAAATAAAAGTCAAAAGTTACTATTCACCAAAAAATATTTTCATCTTAATAAACCACATTTTACATCTTGATAACACCCATGTATATTTTATTCTTGAAATTCAATTCACAGAAGTGGTAAAATTTAATTTAAATGAAAAAGTTAGTTTTTTAACAACCACTAAGTGGTTTCACTATTCATAAAAAATTGATGTTTTTAAGAAAAATACCAAAAATTAAACCTATGATATATTTGATATTCTGAATTCAAAAAATGATGTCTATTCTACCAAATTTTATTCATAAAAGTGACATTAATTAATTTAATATTAAATACCGTTGTTAAAACAAATAGCGTGTTTTTGAGAAACCATAACAATCAAAAGATTTACAGTTGTTTATGTCATACTTCAAAGTGAAATTAATTTTAATGACTAAAATTTGATTAAATGGTAAAAATATATTCAAATTACACTTTTAAACCAATTAAAAAGATAATCTAACCATATAGATAAATTAGATTAAAAGGCACCTTTGAATTAAGATACAATATTTTTCACTATTCATTAAAAAATGAACTTTATCCGAAAAATACCAAAAAATTACCCAAATTGAAAGTTGATGTCCCAAATATAAAGAAGAATTTAATTTGGTCAAACAGAATATATAAATATGACTACAACTATATTTAATGAGGGCTCTCCATTAAAAGGCGGTAAATCAGCCTTTTAATGTAAATTATGCTTAAAAATAAATTCATTCACATTTTAAGCATATAACTTTTATTGGATAAACGTAAATACATTTAACAAACATCTATAATCATATTGTAGTTTGTTTTATTCATTCCCACTAACAAAACAGCTAGGATTTTACTACAATTTAAAATAATAATATTATATTATTAGTGTGCAACGTAAGATTTCAAAGAAACATCTTGTTGCGTATCGGGTACGCTATCGAACATAAAACCCTTTTAAAGTAAAATTAATTTTTAATTAACAAATATTAATAAATATGAAAATATCTTATTCTTGATTTACTTGGGATGTTATAGAAGGGGTTGGGGAAGGTCATTTTTAAAAGTAATGAGAGTGAAACTATTATAAAATATAAATGTTAAATTTTTGATTCAAAGGTAAAATGGATACATTAATGGAAAATAACGAAGAGGAAGAATGGGTAAGGTTGATAAAACCTAAAAAAAATATTCAAACACGTTTTTATTCTATTACACTTATATTTTTCACTTTAAGGATTTTTTTATCCTGGTAAATAATTTTTACTTAAGTAATTAAATTTTTATTCCATAAAATAAAATTAACCTAATTGAATTATTTTCACTTAATTATTCGTGTATGAAATCTATTTTTCAAATAAAATTTATATGGGTGAAAAAATAATTTAATTATATGCACACATAATTCCTAAACCCATTTTTCAAAAATGTATTTTTATACATAAAAATTATAATTAAGATAAAATTAAAAAATTTATTATTTTATGAAACTTAATAGATTATTATTAATAATATAATATTAATAGGGTCTATAAATTTCCTAAAAATTGAATTTCTTTAAGGACCCGACCCCAGTTTCCAAGATCTACTGCCATATCGGCATACATAACGGAATAAGAATCCTGAAGGACCAAGTAGTTTAGTAGCTTTTGGAAAAAAAGAAACAAAAATAATTTTATCGTTACATCATGGAGGAAAAAAACAACACTAATTTATTGCCCAAGAAACATCCATGACTCCTAGATTATTCATGCAAGTCATTCATAATTTACATATTCATGTCCTGTGAAAATGAAACATAAGAAAGGGGTGAGATCAAATGCTCAATAAGGGTAAGTAATATTGTCTAAGATAATATAAACATTAGAAATGGTGAATAATTGAAAGAACATTTCTTTAAAAACAAATTTGAACATAAAATGGCTAGAATATGAGCTGATTAAATATTACCATAATATGAAAAAATCATGGGTATTATACTATTCAAATAACCACATGAACTTTCAATTACTATATTCATAATGAGGGAAGTTCATAATCTGGATACTCTGATACATTTTGTCAAGGCCTTGGCAAAAATCCATATATCACTTTGGGAAGGCCTCGACCAATTCCATGTCTATTTGTTTCATGGGACCTACCAATGTGCCGAGGGGTTATATCAAGACCCTCCCGTCACATTATAAGTCCAATTAATTCCTCATATGAGTGGGGATAAACATAAACAACATATACATTCATATTGAAACTATCAAATGAAATGTAACTATCTTTCCACAATCAATAAACATAAAACAATAACCATTATGAGTTATATGGTGAATGGTTTTATGATAGATTATCCACAATATAGTTAGAAATAATATATTAAATCAAATATGGTAGGTCAATTCATAAATTATTAAATCCAATAATATTTAATAAACAACATGTGTGTTGAATCAAACTAAAATACTCTTAAAACATCATTAAGCAATCTTGTGATAAATAGTCTTCTATTTTGAAAAAAAGAGTTCTTTTAGAGAAATATTTTTATAAAACCTGAGTAATTGAATATAGTGTTTTCATTATAAAATGAGAGATTTTATAAAGATAATGGTTCCCAAAAACATATTATAGAGTTACCTTGAAAATATGTAAGAATTTGAGAAATTTCCGTGAATCGGGCTTGTATTTTGCAAACTATTTTGAGAGTTACTTTTAAAATGTGTAAATATCCATAAAATATAGAAGTGTTATGTTTGGTAAACATATATATAATTCTAAAACATAATTTATGATTAGTACATAACAATAAATAATAATTTTATTGAGGTATTTAGATAATGAATGTAACCCGAATGAAAAATGATTTTCAGGTGTAAAAACCCTTACCTTAACTCCGAACGTGTTACGCTCTTGAACATAAGATCCTAGAATATGAAATAATACTTATTAATAACTTATTTAAGAACCCATTATACATTTATTTAGTATTTCCTAATTCTTTTTATTCATTTATTCCCTTATTTATATGTTATTATATTGAATTTTGTTGTTTCCTAGCGTCTGTTTCATTTATTTTCATAATCAGTTCACCGGTTCATAAGTAATGGAGTTCATGTAAATCACTAAAATTTAATTAAAATATTATATATGAACATATATAGGTGTTATTGTTCATATATAAAACATGGTTATATGTAATTAGGATGAATTATTATATAGAACTTTAATGATAACTATTTCAGTTAAATTGTAGGTTTTGATTACAACAAACTCATTTTTCACTAAAACATAATACAATTTGCAAGAATGGATTACAGAATACTACATATTTTATATTACATATATAATAATCTGGTTAAACCATAACAAGAATGGTTTCATGAACATAATGGAGAATGATAATAGAAATCCAAATCCCGTCATCCTTGAATGTGAAAAAATTGACACATCTTGGATGGTGATCTTGCTAAAAGTATAAAAGAAGTTAAAAAGGATAGATTACGATAAATTCATAAACTATAATGAAAAACTTCCATTACATGTAATTTACTAGATTCATTAAAAAATTTGGATAAGTAGGGTTAATAGAAAAAGAAGACAAATGAACTTGAAAAGAAAGATAAAGAATTGAAAGGAAGAATTTACCTCTTGAACTAATTTCCTTGAGAGCCTCCTTAAGGGAGTTATTTTGGTCTTTTTATGAGACCATGGCTTTATAGACGTGGGATAAAAGGTTGGGAGGGTATTTGGATAGAATTTAGAGAAGTAATAAGGCTTCATAGGAGTGAAGAGAGAGGGAGTGAGAGGGGGGTTTTATAATGGAGGAGAGAGGGAATTTCTTAATATAAAATTCATTAATTTATTATTTCCCCAATAGACAATGTATAGTGAGTCTTCCTTGACCAATAATAGTAATTTTTTCATTTGATCATAAACTAAATGGGCTTTCATCACTTGTAATGTCATAAATAGTGTACTTAACTGATAAACGGTATTTTACCATATTTCACTATTCATAAAAATTTAAGTATTTCAGAAAAATACAAAAAATTCACCCTAACCATTTTTCGACATGTAGAATCCAAAAATGAAGTACTTTTTTCAAAAACAATTCTAAATATGATTAATTTAATAATTAACTAATATCATAATTTATTCTAAAAAGAACAGTTTTAGAATATTCATTTACTTATTCCAAAGCATAGGTATATTATACATTCACTTTAATATTATTAAGATGCTATCATTGGTGAATATACTATCCATTAGGGTATATCACTATTCATATGGTTATGTTACTAATCATAAGGGTAGTTACTACTCACAAAAAAACTATGTTTTTCTAATTGGTTTTTAAATAACTTACTGATCGCAACCATGTATATCATGTTTTCAAATTTAACATCACAAAAGTAACAAAATTATATTTTAAGGGTCACATATAACTTAGTGGTTAATTATACTGGGATTTTATATGATTATGACATATTTATAAGAACATAACTTCCATTGAAAAATATTGGGTTGTTACATTCTTCCCCTATTCAGAAATTTCACCCATGAAATTTCAATTTACAAACTAAGAAAAAAATAGATGGGGGTATGTTTCCTTCATTACAACCTCTTGTTCCCATGTTTCCTCTTTGTACTTTTGTTTTCGCCATAGTACCTTGACCAAATGAGTAGTCTTGTTGTGTAGAACTTTGTCTCTACGATCCAAGATTTTCATTTCCTACCCCTCATGGGAAACATCATCATCCAACTGTACCACCTCTGAAGATAGTACATGTTAACGGAATGATATGTACTTCCTTAAGAGGGATACATGAAATACATCATGTACATTTGACATTGTAGGTGGAAGTGCCAGTCGATAGGCCACAACTCTGACTCGATCAATGATATCGAAGGGGGCGATATACCTGGCACGTAACTTTCATTTCATCCCAAACCTCATGACCTTCTTCTATGGGGATATGGGTAGAAATACTAGGTCCTTAACTTTGAATTCAAGGTCATGCTGATGGTAATCTTCTTAACTCTTCTGTCAACTTTGGGATTCCTTGATATGATACTTAATGGTTTTCACCTTCTCCACCATTTCTTCAACCATTTCAGGTCCTAGAAGCTTATACTCACCGACTTCATCCCAACATATCGGTGTTCTACACATTTTCCCATAAAGGGATTCATATGGCGCAATTCAGATTCTTGAGGGGAAACTGTTGTTGTAAGATAATTCAACTAGTGGATAAGGTTGCTCCCATCCCCTTTTGAATTCCATAGAACATGATCTCAATAAGTCTTCCAGTGTCTGAATATTCCGCTCAGATTGTCGATCAGTTTGAGGATGATAGTCCGTACTAATGTTCATTTTAGTGCTTAGATCATGTTGGAGACTTTTCCAAAACATCGAGGTGGATCTATGAACACAGTCGGATACAATAGATAGTATTACTCCATGCAGCCTTACCACTTGTTTGATGTAAATCCTTTCATATTTATCTAATGAGATGTCCTCTAGAATCATGATTAATTTAGCTATCTTTATAAGACAATCCACAACGACCCATATAGCATTGTTTCCTCTTGATGTCCTTGGTAGTCTAGTGACAAAGTCCACGGTAATGTTCTCCCACTTCCATTTTGGTATGGTTAGTGGTTGCATCATCACCTTAGACATTTACCTCTCAGCCTTCACATGTTGAAATACTAGGTACTTTGATGTATATTCAGTATTCTACCTCTTAATATTGTCCCAATTAATTTTTTCTCAGAGATCTCGATACATCTTTATGCTACCAAGGTGCATAGAGAAATTAGAGCTATGAGCATCATCCAATAGTTCCTTCTTTTGCTTAAGAATATGGGGAACACAAAGCCTCTTCCCGAATTTCAAAATTCCCCCTTAATATAGGAATTCAGTCAACTTCCCATCATTTAAACCTTTAATTTTCTTTTGAAACTCGTCATCATCATCCTGAGAACATTTTATCCTTTCAAGTAAATAAGGTTTGAATCAATTTGAAATATTATTTATGTGTTACCTTCCATGTTAATTCCAGAATCCATCATTACTAGATCCATGAACAAAAGATCCCTTTCAACTCTCATCTTGTTCAAAACTCCCTGATATGTTTGGTTTAATGCATCTTCAACCTTATTTTCCATCCCCAGGTGGTAGTGTATTATGACATAATAATCTTTGAGTAGCTTAATCAATATCTTTTGCCTCATGTTGAGTTCATTCTATGAGAGTATATATTTCAAACACTTATGATCTGTATATATCTAACATTTTTCTCCATAGAGGTAATTTCTCCAAATCATTAGAGTAAAGAATAACATTGCTACCTCAAGATCATGAGTTGGCTAGTTTTTTTCATGAATTATTAGCTACAGAGATTCATAGGAAATCACTTGATCATTCTTTATAAGGACAAAACCATTTTCTTTTCTTTAATGCATCACTATAGATAACAAACCCATCATTCCCATATGGTTGGGTTAAGATCATAGAATTTACTAACCTACACTTCCATTCTTCAATAAATTCTTCACATTCATCTATACATATGAAATTAACACTTTTTCTTGTGAGATTGGTCATTAGGTTGGATAAACAGGAGATGTTCTGAATGAAATTCTGATAATAACATGATAAACCAATAAAATTACGTAACTCAGTTTCATTTGTCGGAGTAGGAAATTCTTTCACAACCTTTGTGTTCACATGATCTACAGATATTCCATCTTTAGAGACAATATGTCATAAAAAGGAAACAATTTGGTGATAGAAATCACACTTTCTAAGCATCCCATATAATTTATTTCTTCTAAGTTTCTTTAGAATAGTATGCAAGTTATTTTCATTATCTTCATAGATTTTATAGTATAGCATGATATCATCAATAAAAACCACTACAAAGTCATCAATATAATCCTTGAAAACTCTGTTCATTAGATCCATGAATACAGATGGTTCATTAGTTATTCCAAAAGGCATTACTTTAATCTCATAATGCTCGTACCTAGTTCAAAATGTTGTTTTTGGAATGTCTTCCTTCCTCATAAGAAATTAATGATATCTAGATCAAAGATGAATCTTAGAAATATAATGGGATCCATGAAGTTGATCAAATAAATCATCAATTAATGGAAAAGGATAATTACTCTTAATTGTAATTTCATTGATCTCCCTGTAGTTAAGTCCCAACCTCATAGACCCGTCATTCTTCTAAACAAAAATAACAGGGGCTCCACAGAGTGAAACATTAGGGTGAATAAATCCATTTTCACTAAATTACTCTAGTTTTTTCTTTAGTTCCACTAACTCCACAGTGGCTATTCTATAAGGGGTCTTTCATATAGGCCTTTAACCATGAATTATGTCAATGGAAAACTCAATTTCCCTCTCTGGAGGATGTCCATGTAAATCCTCTGAAAGACGTCAATATATTCTTTCACAATAGGTACATACTAAATCATTGTATTCTTCTCCTCACCAATATTTATTTCATTCCCTCCCTACCCAATAATTGAATTTAGTAGAGCAACTAGGGGTGGATCTAGATGAGAATCACATGGTGAGGTTTCTTCTCTTAAAATAAAGGATTCTACACCATTCTAAAAAATTGTAACTTCCTTCTTCTTGTAATAGATCTTCGCATCATAATTTGATAGCCAATCCATACCGAGAATTATATCATAGTCAACCATTTGTATGATGATAAGGTTAGAAACAAAAGCATGTTTATGTGTCATGAGGGGGACTAATTGACACCCCTTTTTTTTCAATGATACATCCACTAGGATTTGTACTAATAACTCCTTTATTAAATAAAATTGGAAATATCTAATTTTCATGGAAAATTGGGAAGATAAAAATGAATTTGATGATCCAGAATCAAATAACCTTTTGTCTATATTTGAGAAAACGATTAAATTACCTACCACCACATCATTAGAAACTTCAATATCAGTAGTTTGGATCTCATAAGCTTGTCCCTGCTCCCTTTTCCTTTTCTGTTTCATATTCCCTTGATGCTTTGGACATCATTAGCATAGTGTCCCATCTCTCGACAAATATAGCATTGAACTTTAATGGTATCTTTCTTCCCCATGAAATCACCAGCAAGATGTCCTTTTGAACACATTTATAGCATACTCCTTTTCCCTTTAAGCACGCACTAGGGTGTTTCCTTCCACAATTATCACAGGGTGGAAATTCAACTCTTCCTTTCTTCCTCGTTTCTTTATTTACATTCCCATAGTATTTAGCAACCCTATTCTTTTCTTGATTTCCCATAAAGTTATAAGACTTAGAGAATTATTTTTATTTCTTGATAGCACATGAAACTATATCCTCATATGATGAAAAACTTTGGGAGACCAATGCCCACCAAACGAATGGCTTTATGCCATCAAAGAATTGATCAATTTTACTCCATGGATTTCGTATGTAGTCCATGGAATGTCTTGTTTACCATGTTAAGTTAGCTTCAAACTTAGTAACATTCTCATCTTCATTCTGCCTCAGATTCAAGAATTGTCTCTCCATACCTGCTCTCTGTTAATGAGGAAATTATTTCTCAAGAAAAATTTTCTTAAATTCCCTACAATCCATCCCCTCGATTCGTTCCTCCTCCTTTTTGTTTTGGATTAATGACCACCAATAATTTGAATCTCCCAGTAGATGATATACTCCCATGATGACCTTATCTATTTCATTACATCCCAAAGAGAAAAATATTTTCTCCAGGGAACATATCCATTGCTCAGCTACAAATGGGTTTGTAGACCCATTTAATGATGGTGGTTATTATTGCATAAAGTGATCTAACATAGCTCCTCCATGTTATGGATCAAAATTATCCATACGTGTAAAGATATTATTCATAACCATAGTAAGTTTTCCAAGTACTGTTATAATTTTCTCAGCACCCATCATAGCCCAAGAGCCAACGTCATTATCTTGTATCAGAGGGAAATCCCTACAGGGGACACGTGTGTTCTTGCAATTTCCATTACTTCCACTATACTCTATTTATAGATAATGGAATACATTATATTTGGTTATAAATCATAAGGCATAATATAAACTAAAGAAAAATAATTATTACAAATTTAAATCCTATGCATGACTAATCCCATAATCACAAAAATGGTTTCTTTGAGGAAAATTTGAAATTTTAATCCTTCATAATGGATGGTAAATAAAATTTGAATTATCCTAAGCATATCCCATGATAGTGTCGTAACCAAGGGTGAAACAAGGCCCGTTTTCATGCACCAGTTCCCATTCGAGTCTAGATCAAATCCATGTTTTCGGGTTTTACCACTAGATACATCTGTGCCAAAGCTGCCCCTACCTGCTCATATCTAGATAGAGATGTACTGATTGAAAGATCTACATAATCTATTACATACTAAAATACCAGGATGTTCATGTATGTTTATCCTCAACACTATCTTAAGGATTTTTCCCAAATTTAGTTTCCATGTTTTCACTAAACTTCCTCTAATACCAACTATAAGGACCTGACCCGAGTTTCCCAAAGATGGTGCCTTATTGTCATACATATAAGGAAAAATCTTCTCTAAGGACCGAGTAGATGATTAGATTTTGGAAAGAATATAAATAACTAAATTTATCATTACTTAATGATAGAAAAAACAACACCAATATATTCTACTAGAAACATCCATGACTCCTAGACTATGCTTGCAATACATTCATAATTTACTTCTTCAAGTCAGGAGAAAATGAAACATAAAAAAGGGGTGAGCTAAAACACTCAGTAAGGGTATGAAATATAGTGGAAGATAATATAAACATTAGACCTTGTGAGTAATTAAAATCACATGCCTTTAAAAATAAATTTTAACATAAAGTGGAAGGAATATGAGCTGAGTAAATATTTCCATAATATAACACAATCATGGGTATTATAATAGTCAAATAACCACATGAACATTCAATTAATAGAATCATAACGAGGTATGTGCTTATGATGCACATTATTAAACATTTTTCAAGGCCTTGGACAACAATTCTAATGACAAAGGCCTCGTCCAAAATCCATATTTCACTTTGGGAAAGGCCTCGGCCAATTCCATGTCTATTTGTATCGTGAGACCTATCGATGCACCGTGGGGCTATAATAGGCACCACCCATCACATAATAAGTTCAATGCATTCCACATATATGTGGGGATAAACATAAACAACATATACATTCATATTGAAACTATCATATGAAATGTAACAATCTTTCCACAATCAATAAACATAAAACACTTACCCTTCCGAGTAATGTGGTTATTGGTTTTAGGATAGATCATCCACAATAGAGTTTGTCATAAAAAATTAAATCAAATATGGTATATTAATTCATAAATTATTAAACCTAATAATACATAAGAAACAATAAGGGTGTTGAATCAAATGGAAATATTGTAATAAAATCATTAAGCTATCTTGAGATAAACACTCTTCTCTTATGAAAATAAGAGTTCTTTTCAAAAATTCATTGTATAAAACCAGAAGTGAATTAAAATGATATTTTCATAAAAAAATGAGATATTTTAAAAAGATAATGGTTTCCAAAAATATATTATAGAGTTCCCTTGAAAATAAGTATGAATTTTATAAATTCCTTTAAATCGGGCTTGTATTTTGGAAATAATTTTGAAGGTTCCTTTTAAAATGTGTAACTATCCATAAAATAAGGAAGGGTTATAGTTGGTAAACATACATATAATACTCAAAAAGAATTTATGAGGAGTAAATAACAATATATAATAATTTTATTGTGGAATTTAGATAATGAATGTAACCCGAATGAAAATGGAAGTTCGGGTGTAAAAACCCTTTCCGTAACTCCGAACGTGTTCCACTCTAGAACATATTCTCTAGGAATATGAAATTATACATATTAATAACTTATTTAATAACATATTAGAAATGTATTTAGCTTTTCAAAATTATTTTTTGTTCATTTATTCCCTTATTAATATGTTATTATGTTGAATTTCATCATTCCGTAACATTTGTTACCTTTATTTTCACAATCCGTTCACTTGTTCTTAAGTAATGAAGTTCATGTAAATCACCAGAATTGAATTCAAATATTATTTATGATCATAAATATGTTTTATTTTTCATTTATATAACTTGTTTACATTGCATGAGGATGAATTATTATATATAACATTAATGATAAATGTTTCGTTTAATTTGTAGGATTTGATTACAACGAAATCAATTTTCTGTATAACCTAACACCATTTGTACAAAGGGATTAAAGAATCATACATATGTTATTTTAAATATATAATAATATGGTTCATCCATAACAAGAATGGTTTTTTGACCTGAATTGAGAATGATAATAATAATCAAAAGCCCATCGTCCTTGAATGTGGAAAAATTGACACATCTCATATGGTGTTCTTGCTACTAATATAAAAAAGGTAAAAGGGAGAGATGATGATAACCACTTCTAATATCATGAAATAATTAACTTACCTAAAATTTAATGGATTAATCACAAAATTTGGATAAGGAGAGGTACTAGAAACAGAAAACAAATGAACTTGAAAAGAAAGACAAAGAATTGAAAAGAGATATTTACATCTTGAACCAAACTTCCTTGAGAGCCTCCTTAAGGGAGAGGTTTTGGTCTTTTTATGAGACCAAGTATTTTTGGACGTGGGAGAGGAGGTTGGGAGGGTATTTAGATAGAATTCAGAGAAGGCATAAGGCTTTATAGGAGGGAAGAGAAGAGGGAGTGAGATGGAGTTTTTTAAGTGGAGGAGATATGGGATTTCTTAATATGAAATTCATTAATTTATTATTTCCCCACTAGACAAGGAATAGTGAGTCTTCCATGACCAAGAATAGTAATTTTATAATTTTATCTTGAACCAATTGGGCTTTCATCACTTGTGATGTCATTAATTGTGTATTTAACTGATATACGGTATTTTACCGTATTTCACTATTCAGCAAAAATTCAATTATTTCTGAAAAATCCCAAAAATTCACCGCAACAATTTTTAGACCTATAGAATCCAAAAGAGACAACAATTTTTCCAAAATAATTTTCTAAATACTATTAATTGAATATTTAATTAAAATCATAATTTATTCTAAAAACAACAGTTTTAAAACATTCTTTAAATTATTCAAAGCATATGTATATTGTACATTCACACGAATATTATTTTTATTATATCATAGGTAAGGTACCTATTAATTTGGGTATATCACTATTCATAAGCTTATGTGACTATTCATAAGGGTAGATTACTATTTACCGAAAATTAATATTTTCTTATTAGTCTTCAAATAACTTACTCATTGCAACCGTGTATGTCAGATTTTCAAATTTCACATCACAGAAGTGAAAAACTTATGTTTTAAAGGTCACATAGACCTTAGTAGTTAATTATGTTGGGATTTCATGTGATGATGAAATATTTATAAGAACTATATTTCCATTGAAAAATATTTTGTTGTTATAATTTCACTTTGTGGATACTCAATTTAACGGAACATACTACAAATATTTTTTTATTACTATAATCCCAAAATTTATTGGAGGTTACAAGAAAATGAAAAAATGAACAAATCCACAGTCTTTTAATTAAATAACCCCAATAATGGTTGACCACTATATATAAATCAAGTCACATTTTTTACTCTAATGTCCCAGTGACCTAAAGGGAATTTTATAGGTATGTATCCTTTCCTATGTCACTCCTATGTCACCGCCATGCATCAAGACCAAAATTATAAAACCCACAAAGTGGTTTTAAAGATATAAAATATTGTTTATTGGGGGGTGGGGGCAGTTTTGAGTACCACTCGACTACATTTCAGGACTCAAAATGAGTTCATGTTAAAGCTAATTGGGTGAACCCTACATTCTGCTAAGACTTTAATACCTAAACATTTTAAAAGAGTGAAAATATATTTCATAGCATAAAAGACATGTAAAACTAAACACAGATGATAACTTAACTCGATAATAAATTATGATATAATAAATTTTGTGTAACTTTAATCTCTTAAAAATCTATCAGTACCCACAACCATATGATTTTTATGTTTGATAACGTATTCAACACACTATATCATGCCTAAATGACCCATGATATATATAACCGTTAAAATATAGTTGGTAATTTAGTGGGTATAAATATTATTAAATACATTATGATATATAAATAAATATATAAATATATAAATATATCCAACTCCATATAAGTTATGCATAATTTTTTTTAATAATAAATCAATTTGTTGTTAAGTGATTTTATTCTTCAAAAATTTGTTTTCTTAAAAATGAATTTTAATTGGTTCTCACGCAAAAAATATTATTATAAAATTTTGGAAGGTTTAGAGAATTATTTTGATAAAATTCAATATATTTTTGGAATTAGAATATAAAAGTTCTTATTGGGTGAGATTTTAGAAATTTTCAAAACATAATGATTTCTTAGTGAATAGTAACAATACCGATTATTGTAAAAATTTCATTTATTTTCAATAACTTATACAATTTTAATGTCTCATCATATTACTAATATTATTTTCTGTAACTGAACAAATATTTATATATAATTAATCAACATAATTACTTTTGAATAATAATTATATTGTATTTTACAATAATTTTGTTTTTAGATCTGAAAACTATTTAAATGTATATTATGTTTCTAAATTTTAAATAATTAAAATACCCCCTATTGAAGAATTATTTAAAAGAAATTTTTATATTAAATATCAAAACTATTAATTTATATTAATAAAACTGTTATTATTATACATATAGTTATTAAAAATTCCTTTTTTGATTGAAAAAAATTCACTTCTTGAAAACACTACTTATCTCTGAATATGAGTTTTTTATTTAAATTTAGATTTTGAAAATTTTAAAAATATAATTTGAAAAAATGATCTTTATTGTAGAAATTATAATTATAAAATTATTTTAGTGTTAATTTTATATTATTTTCTATAAAAATAATTTCTTGATTAATATTGAAGAATACAAAATATTCATTAAAAACTCCAATTTAATGTAATTTATTTATAAAGATAAATTGTATTTTAATTTTTATAATTTATGTATCATTCAATTATAAATATAGTAATCAATTTTATATCATATTAATCAATTTAATATTTATCTTATTTATACCAACGTTGTAATCATTGGATCATTTTGTCCATAAAAACCAGCTTTCTCATCACATTTGTGGGGTTATTTTTTGAATGGAATTTTTTTTATTTCTTGCATGAAATTTGGAAAAATGAATTCAATATTTTTTTTCATTAATAATTTATATTATTTAACGTGTTTAAATTAATCTTTAACAATATTTAATAAAGAAAACACTAAAAATCATTTACCTCAATTAAGGTATGAAATATTTTTCTATGTGTTAAACTAAAAATATAAGTATAAAATGACCTAAGAACTTGCTTAAAAAATAATTTGAAGATATATATAAACCATTATACATAAAATATTCCACTAAAAATTCTATCTAAAAGGAATAATTATAATCATTTATTAAATAATATTATAAGTACCAGAAAGGGATAGGTGGGGTCAAACAAATGGATTTTCATACATTTGAAAAAACAGACCAAAAGTAAAAGATCATACTATAAAATGTCATTTTAATAATCAAAATCATCTGCACTTTACCAGTAAGATTAATATTTTCCTTAATTTATGATCTTGATGATTTATTCATTGGCCATATTTTACACCTTACAAGATGATCTAGTAAACATAGTTTGTGGTAGGATAGTGTAGTCCCTCCATGGAATTCTCTTCGAATGTGTAGGAGGGAAGCCCTCACTATCGATCACTTTTTCCTATAAATATAAAATTTCATCTCTAAAAAGGGTTGAAAAACTCTTCTTAATTCAATTATGGTAGTTCTATCATCACCTTAATCAATAGAGACATTGTTCCACTTCTCACATATCTTGGATGAAGAAAATATTTTTTAACTTTATTGATGACTATCAACATGTTGTTGAGTATCAATTTGATTGAAATAATCAGCTTGTTTGGTTGGAGGATTATAAGACACCAGCTTCATGCATCCTTTCTCTAAATGAGGCTATGTAGTGATATCCTCTAAAAATATCTAGAGGAGAAATTGATTCATTTAGAAATTATGGGATCACTGAATTCTTTTAAAACATACCAACTGTGTCATCCTTCAGTTATAAAATTCACCTGCTCTCTTCTCTTATTCACACAAAAAATCACATTGGTTCTTCCATTACCCACAAAAATCACATCTGAACTTATATATTATCATCCAAGAATCCTTATTTTGGGTAGAAAGTCAATCTGGGAATTTCCTTGGTGGATAGGTAAGGAGGATACCTAAATAAGAGGTATAGTTCATCAATAAGAGTTTTAATTTTGTTTATTTATCCACCACCCTAAATTCTTTATAATCAATGATTATATAATATTCTAAGTATCTTAAATATAATTATATGTTTTTATGTCATTGGAGAATCCAAAATATTTTCTCTGTTCCATCAATTGGGTTTAAAAATCATCATTCATGTGTTTGACCGACGATCACCTCATGAACTGATGTTATTTTTATTTCAATTACCACCTCCCAAAATTGGGTATAGTGAAGGATTTAATATTTATATATGATATTTTTTACATAATTATACCCATTAATTGTTTATATCAAATATAATTTTCAAAATTCTATTGCTTAGGTGGTTTGATATTGTCCTTGATGCATACACTGGACTACAACCTCACGAAGTGATATGATATGTTTTTCAAAACCGTGTTATATGGAAGGTAATAAGTCTAACAAGAATGAATATATCTGTTATAAATGAAATAATTATGATAATTATGAAATATTATCATTATTTAAATATAATATATCATTTTACTTCATAACTTTCACTCACTAAGAAATTATAACACTGTTCATGGACATGTGGACTATCACCTCCTCAAAGAGATGTAGTTTATTTTCATCATGACATTAGATGAATGATATATGTATATATATATGGAAAAACTGTTAATTATTACATGTTAATTCATGATTTATTAAATAATATTAAACATAATACAAACCAAAAGATCGATAAGTCTAGAATCTATAAGTATTAGGTATATTATATAACAACTTAAAACAGGGAGTACATCACCATTATTGAAAACATAATTAACTTGCACATTTTATTCCATCATAATTAAAACTACATGGGATAACCTAGGGACATAAATAATAAAATGGGTGTGATATAATCCTAGTAAGGGGATAAACACGTAATAATAAGATGAAATTATTATATGAAAGAAAATTAGAATCTCAATGAGACATAATAGTGTTTATAATCATAATGATTAACAATAAGGAATGATATTTCATGTTAACTTAATTGTAACATGGGAAATATGGAAACAACATAAAACCAAGAATCATAAACACATGTTAATGGTAACCACCAAGAAATCATGATGGAAATGTCCCATGATGGATTACGTTCAATCACCTATCCATTTCATGAAATATCATGAGACTAAATTCTTACCAAATGCATTTTTTTGCTAAATAATTCCAGGGGTACTCATTATTTTCATTTCATTCACCTGAATAAGGGTTCTATGTAAATCATAAAACATGGAATAATTTTTTATAACAAATTCTTCCTTGATCAAAGAATTTCAAATTCATACATTTTAGTCCAAAATAGGATATTTATATATTCATTAAGGTGAATAAGATTGATAGGAAATTTTTATTGGTATTAACTACACAATTTTTTGTCATGGAAAATTCTAATGAATTTTTTGTAGCATAAAAGGGGAACATAAATATTCGAAGGAGAGATTTATGATAATTGAAGGGTTATATCATAATTTTAAAATAAATTTTATGGTAAATGGGATATGTAATAACAAATCCATATATGAAAAAAATTAAAATTAAGAGGCGCAACATAAAATAAGTTCTTGAATTAAATGGATAGAGGGAGATCCCATGCCCTAAGAGTCTAATTGATATTTTGGGGAGGATCTTATTTAGTGATTGGGGGAACTGTGGGAGGACTATATGGACCAGAGGGTAGAGTAAGTATGTGATCTAATGTTTTATAATGAAGATAAATTGGACATTGGGTTGGTTTATAAAGGAATTGAGTGGGGAATTCTTCATTATTTCCCACACATTGGGTTTGGACTCTATATCATAAAGTAATAATAATCAAAGATCATCAAATGATTTTTTTCCAATGTTTTCTAAAAATGAGGGGTGGAATTAATTATTTTATTAGGTCAGGGGGAAAACTTTTTTAAATATCATCCTTGGTGATGTGGATGTGAGTTAGGACCTTAATTATATGTTTTTAAAACATTAAAGTATAATATAGATTTTGTAGGATTCATAAATGTGTTATAAAATTAATCAAATAAACCAAAAATCATGTTATTTTAAAGTGTGAACATATATTTGGACTTTGATACCGTTTATTATTTATGTAATCATTTCTATGTCATTATGATGTCATAATACACACTTTATATTTATACCTCATTGATGTTTTTGCCCAAAAATTGGACTATCTCATAAAAATTATGAAACATTAACTATTGGATAATATCGATGTTTGGATTCGAAACAAAATATTAAATTTATAAAATTAATGTTCAAAATATATGAATTTCCACTTACAAAATAGAATCTATATTTATTAAAAAAAGGTTGGTTTTTTGACAATAACCGATTCCCAATCATCCTAAAAATTACCATTGAATTAAAAAATTATATAATAATTAATATTTAATAAAAATTAATTAATCATAATATTTTATAAAAATATTATTAACATCTAATAAAAATCAATCTATCACAATAAATGCCTTAAGTTAATTGTAATATTACCCAAAAATACAATTTCTGTTTTGTTAAATCAAAATAAAAATCATTTACAAAGAAACAATAATAAGATGAAAATATATTAATTTATTATATATAACATACATATTGATATTAATTGGTTCTTAGTTCATATACATTTATTACACTGTAATATTTCCTAAATGTATGGTGTGCAGTGGTGAGACTTTCAGGGGTTGTTCAACATATATGATTTGGACCGTGATCTCGATTATCCTTAACTTATCTTATAAATGGTTCCACTCAATTTTTTGTTGGGGTATCACCTTGTACTCAGTCATTGGAAAATAATAGTTATTCTACCTCCCTTATAAGCTCAATCAAAAAGGCTTAATAAGGTACAATTGTAATGGTTGAGGCCAAAAATTTCTCTCTCTATTTTAATTGGATTTTTCCAAAAAACAATACTTATACAAAACTTATAATTAATTTTAAAAAATATATTATCAATGATTAATATTCTTAAAAATATTTTATATCCAATTTTATAATACAAAACCAATAAAGTGCATTTGTTTTTTATATCCACAATACCTAATAAGAGATTTAATTTAACCACAAAGGGACTATAATGTATAAAATTTTGGGTTGTTACAATTGTCCCCTTCATAAATTTCACAATCAAAATTTTCATTTCACACAGTAAAAATGATGAGGGAAATTATGTTTCATCACCTCATATGGTCTCCACATAACTTCATTATACATTGGGTTTCACCTCACTTATTTGACCAAGTGAATTGTATTATTTCATAGAACTTTTTCTCTACAATCAATGATCGTCACTAAATGATCCTCATAAGAATGATAATTCACCAATGGTACTACCTCAAGATTGAGTACATGAGAGGGGTATGGTATTACTTCACCAATAGTGATATGTGGAAAATATCATGCACTTAGGAAAATTTGGGTGGGAGTGCTAATTGATAGGCCACCACTCCGATGAAATCAAGGATCTCAAAGGTACATATGTATCATAGAATAAGATTTCCCTTCCTCCCAAATTTAATGACTTAATTCAATGTAGATATATAGAGGAATGTCTTATATCCAAACTCGTAATCTAGGTCACATTAACTATTTTCATTATATCCATTTTATTGACTCTCTGTAGCCTTGATGTGAAGTTGAATTTGTCTTACTTCATCTGATAATGAAAGTGTTATTCACATATTCCCATAATGGGATACATAGGGGGAATTTGGATTCATGAGAGAAAACTGTTATTGCGTTAGAACTCAAACAAAATGTGATACTAATCCAATCCTCCTTTGAAGTCAATTGATAATTCTACCAACATATTCTCATGTATCTGGAAAGTCTACTCTTATTAACCACAGATTGATATTGATAAGTAATAAAAAAGTTCAAGTCATTGTTTAGATGATATTGTAGACTTTCCCAAAATTTGGTGGTAAATCTAAAGTCTTGCGGTGATAAAATTTATTATGGTGTTCCATGTAGCCTCATTAAATATTTAATGTATATCCTTTCCAGTTTATTGAGTAAGATGTCTTCTTGAATTGTAATAAAGTGAAGAGTTTTTGTAACACATCCCACTAAAAATCATATAGAATTATTTCATATTATTGTCTTCAGAAGACCAGTGACAAAGTCTATAGTTATTTTTTCCCATTTCCATACATCTATGGTTGATGGTTGTATCATCCCCTAGTTTTTGATCCATTTATCATGAACATGCTAACATAAAAGTCACCCTGATGTATATTCTATGATCACCTTCTTCATATTTTCCCAGAAATAGTTCTATTTGAGATCTATATAGATCGTGTATCTATATAAATTAATGTATAAGGTTGATCTATTTTCACCATCCAAAAAATCCTTCATTAAATCTAGATATTTTGGTACCAATTATTGTGACCCAAATATCACAATTCTATCTTCATTTTCATTACAATCCGAGTATTTCCCTTTTCCTATAGATTCCACTTTGTTATGAATTCCCACATCATTTCTAAAAGAATAATTTATTCTCTCTAGAATGAAAGATTATAAATTCATTTGTGAAATTAATGATGGTGATCCATCCTTTATGATTCCTATGTCCATCCTTTTCATGTCTTGGAATCTCAAATCCATCTCAATTCTCATTAATGATAAAATTATTAGATCATTTTTTACTTAGAGAATATTCCACATTATTTTCATTCCAAGGATGGAAGTGGATTGAGAATTAATATTCCATAACCAGATATAACCATATTTTACCATGCATATTTATCTCTTTTTGGATGAATATATACTTGATACTCTTATGATCTACATATATTTCACACCTCTCCCCAAAGAGATAATTATTCCAAATTTTAAATAGGAATATCACTGAAGACAACTCTATATCATGTGTTTGGTAGTTCTATTAATGAAATTTTTATTTCCATGATTCATAGGCTATGAAATTGTCATTATGTATTAACAAATACACATACCCTTCTTTGAAGCATCATTGTATACCACAAAAGGTTCTCCACTTGTGGGTATTGTAAGTAATGATGTGGTGGTAAGACTTCTTCCAACTCCTTAAATCTCTCTAAATAATAATAATTACAACAACACAAGAATCCTATATAAGTTATCTTGGTTAATATTATCAGACAATCTGGATAAATTCCTTAAAAATCGATGATAATACCCATACAAACCAAGGAAACTATGGAATTCTATCCTACATGTTGTCCTCGACCATCCTTTAATTGCATCTATATTTGATGGGTCCATAGATATCTCATTTAATTCTATAAAATTCCTATATAATGCTACATCCTTCAATGATAACACATAATTTCTATACTTTGAATAGATTTTTTTTAGTATGGTCTTTAAAATAATGGTCAGATGGTCCTTAGGATCCTCCTTGATTTTGGAGTATATTAGAATATCTTCTATAAATGCAGCAATAATTTTTTTGTGGTAACATATTAAGACTATAATCATCAGGTCTATGAATATTTATAAATCATTAGTGAGTCTAAATGCAATTACTATGATCTCATAGTGCACTTACCTTGTATAGAAAGCAGTCATGGGGATATCATCATTCCTCACCCATATGTGATAAAACCCTAACCAAAGATCTAGATTTCATAAGTATTATGATCCACACAGTTTATTAAACAATTCATCAATGCATGGAAGATAATAAATTTTCTTTATCGTGATCTTATTGAGCTCAATATAATCCATGCAAAGGAATATTGACACATCCTTCTTCTTGGTTATGTGGACTGGTGCAGCCCAAGGTGAAGCATTTGGGGGTATGAACCCATTATCTATATTCTCCTATATGTGTTTATTTATCTCCCCATGTTTCAAAAATTTCATTCTATACTAAGAATTGGATAATTGTAACTACCCATGTATAAGCTCGATTAAAAATTAAACCTCTCTACTAGGAGGAAGATCAGTCAATTTTTTATGAAACTAATTAGTGTATTCCCCCAAAATGGAAATTTTATCGATTATGATATTATCTTTATACATAATAATGTGATATAGATACATTTTATCATAAGGAAATAATATCCATAATTTTTATTTTGGTTCTAATGATGATTTATCTTTTTCCTAAGACTTGTACAAAATCATGGCACAATTCATAACACAAAGAGTGATTTACTTCTCATTGAAATTTCTACAGGATCTATATAAGGAAATTCAATCCATGCCCATAATTGCAACAAATTACTCTAAAGGGAGTATCAAAAAGTTCATTGGGATGTTCATCCCAAATATTTTGGAAGAAGCAGATGTATATACTCCTGATTCAATAGTTTACCCATTTTAGGTTTTCACTAATATATAGACATTCATTCTATGTGGTGGTGTTTAAATATTTCTACTAATCTTGTGTGATATTAAGGAATCTGTAGAAATATGGAGAAAAACTATACCTTTCACAATTTTATTGTTGTTATAAATATTTAATTTATTCATAAAATCCCTATGTATGATTATTTTAATATTATTAAACACATTTACATGTATTAAAAAACATTAATGGTATATTTTATAAATGAAATATATTTCCGTTAATTAAAAATTTCTATTCTTCAATATATGTTATCCATGATATATTTTATAACATAGAATCTTATAGGAGTGATTTTTCCCTTAATTATGGTTCATAATGGGAATTTTAATTTACCAATTCATATCTCCAAAGTGTTTCATACTAGGTGAGAAACAATGCCCATTTTCATGCCCCGGTACTTGATCGAGTATATCCAAATGTGATATTTTTAGGTTTTATTCATAAATACATATATGCTATAGATGAATCCAATTTTATTATCTATATAGGGATTAATTTTCTACAAAACCACTTACTCAATAATTTAAGAAAATTTTGGGATGTCTTATTATTATTAGTCTTATCTGTAATGTTTTTTTCTTGGGTTTTCTAATACTTTTAGAAAAAATAACTGACCTTTCCTTTTATTCCAACTATAAAGACCCTTCTATTAATTTAACATTAAACCATGATTTATTATATAATATTATAAATAATATAAACATGAATATTTAGAAGTCCAGTGTCTTTAGGAATTAGATACATTACATAACAACATAAAATAAGGAATACAATAACATTATTTGAATCATCTTTAAGATTCTCATATTATTATTTCATGCATAACAATTTTGGGATAACATGGGGACACATATAAGAATGTGGTGATATATAAATACAAGTATGTTATTGAACATGGAATAACATCATAATGTGTTTATATGTTAGGGAATAGTTTTATGGATGAGATATAAATTTGGTGATAATCATAAATATAAAAAAATTGCATGATATTGCATGATAGTAGAATGAAAACCTGTGAAATGTTGTTGTAATATAAAACATGGAATCATAAACATAGTTTAAGGCTACACAATGAGACATAATGATATAAAAATTCCTATGATTTATTAGGTTCACTCTATAATCTATTTAATGTCATCCCATGAGACTAAAACATCACCCAATGCATTGGAGTTCTATATAATTCCCAGTACACGTGTAACTTTCATTTCATTCACAAGTATTAGAATGCCACAAAGATCTTAAAATATGGAATCATTGATCATAAATTCTTTTCCATGATCAAAAAATGTGGAATAAATACCTGTAATTCCCTAATAAAACAAGTATAAGGGCATGAAGTTGAACTTCCTTGATAGGAAAATGGTAAGGGTAATCACTACAGAATTGTTTTTCATAGAAAATCATGGTGAAATTCTTGCAGCATAAAGGGAGAACATAAATATTCATGGGAGGGATTGATTAGAGTGAAATGGCCATCTAATAATTTATAAATATAATGGACCAAAAGGGGAAATGGAAGTACATATCCTAACATGAACAAATTGAAATTAAGAGGCAACACATAAAGGAGGTGCTTGAATAAAAAGGAGAGTGGGAGATCCTTATCATGAGAGAGTGATTCCAAAAGCTTGGAAGGACCTTCTTGAGTTCTTGGGAGAACCTTGGAAGGAATCAAGAGGTGGGGGGGAGAAAGAACATTGTCCATTGTTTTTTAGTAAATATAAATGGGAACTTGGTGGGTTTATATATGAAATAGGTGAGTAATGATTTATTATTTATCAAAAATAGGTTTTGATCTATATATAATAATGTAATAAAAACCACAAACCATAATGGGTTTTAACCATGGTTTCTTAAAAATTGTGGTGGGTTTCATTATTTTATTATGAAAAGGGACTATAATTTAAACGTATTACCCCTAGTGATGTGGAAGTGAGTCATGTCCTTAATGAAATTACATTAAAACATCAAAATATTTTAACGATTTAGAAGGATTCCAAAAGGCTTCATAAAGTAATAAAATGAAAAAATTGGATTTTAAACATTTATTTAGTCATGGATACCCTTTTAGTTTTTAATTAAATTATTTTCGGAAATCTTTATGTTATAATACACACTGTATATTTATAGAGTGGATAAAGTTTTACCATAAAATTCTACTATCCCAAAATAGTATAAAAAATCACCATCAGATAATTTATATGTTCTAATTCCAAAAATAATATTCATTTTATAAAAATAAATTTCAAAATATATGAATTTTCACTTTTAAAATAGAATTTAATTTCATTGAGAAATGTTGGGTTTTTTATAATAACAATTTTCAATCAAATAGAAAAATTACATTTGTCATTAGAAAAATTATATGATAATTTAAATTTAATAAATATTATTTAATATTAAAATTTTATTAAAATTTTCATTTATTCTAAAATCCATTATTTCATCAAAATAATTTCCTTATTTCAATTTGAATATTACCCAAAAATACAATTTTTATTTTATTGTATCAAAATAAAAAAAACATTTAAAAAGTATCAATAATAAGATGAAAATATATTAATTAATTATATAAAATATACATATTCATATTATTAGTGTCAAGATACATATCCATTTATTAAACCCCAAATCACTATAATGGTATGTTGCACGACAATGAGACTTTCCTAGGGTGGTTCAACATACATGGATTTTGTTATGACCTCTATGAGTATAAAATTCTCCCATAAATAGTTTCTCCCATGTTTTAGATATTCGATAGTTGTTTATTAATGGTCATGTTAAACTCCCAGTGATTCTATCTCCCTCGGAATCTCTGATAAATGGGTATCACATGGTATGATCCTACTGGTTGAGGTTATCACATCCTTTGTATGTCCCAATTAGATTTGTCAAAACCCTATATTTATACTAAAAATATGATAACTATTCAATGAATATATTTTATAACATATATATCTTAATGGTCTATAAAATATTATAGGAAAAAATAAAACTAAGTAAATTCAGGTGTTTTCTATAACTATAATACATAATAAGACACGTAATTCAACCATAATAGAAAATTTTATTTTACGAAGTTTGTGTTGTGAAAATAAATATATATTATTAAATAATAGGTTATTTATTATATTATGATAATTTTGGAAAGGTAAATTATTATTACCTTCATTTGATAATGATCATTGAAAAATGGAAACATTACTCATGCGTACAAACAAACTAATGTCTTCTTGATTGAAACATACCTCATTTCTCAAAACCATATTTCATGAATTTTCATAAAAGTATAGTTTATGTATAAATATGATAATTATTTCATGTTTTTTATTTTTTAAATTTCATTAATATATAATATTATAGTTAATGATAACTTTTATAAATAATTGTTAATGTGGAAAAATGTGATTTACAAATGAAACAAAAAAATAAAGAAATATTTTTATGAAATGGGTGGTATAATGCTATAAAATGATTATATATGATATTATAACTATAATAAAGTTATTTAACTAGTTAATAAAATGTTTGGAATTAAAATCTATGGGGTTAATTCCTGATATAACAAATTTATCCATGAGGTAATGGTTTTCTAATCCCACATTTATTTATAGGACTTATAGGCCATATTTAGCCATTATTTTCTTGCTCAGGGTATATAATAACCATGAATTTATTTTATAATTCTTATAATTAAATATATATGGATCTAAATATCCATTTTTGGATTTATAATTCATGGGGTTTACAATTTTAGAGTTACGAAAGCGGTAAGGGATTTTTTTTTGTTTCAATATTCATTTGTTGAGAAATAGGTTGTTATATGAACCTATGTTATATTATGAGGTGTATATTCAGCCCCATTTACATGTAATATCATTAATTAAAAAATTTAAAAGATATTATATGTTTAATTTATTGTTATCATTTCATGGGGATTAAGATTCAACATTATAAAAGCGGTAAGAGTATTTAGTTACAATGTCATTTTTTATTGGGATTGATCATGACTATGCTTCCAATAATTAGATATTATGATTAAACTCTCCATAATTTCATGAAGTATCATCTAATATGTTTATTAATTATATTTACAAGTTACATTTCAATTTTCCAACACATTATTACAAAAAATTATTTGGAAATTGTTTGAAAGAAAATATGACTATTAATCTCTCTAGTGGAAAATAATTTTTCATCTAAAATAAAGTAAAATAAATATGTTTTGAAAAATGTTTTGAACCACATAAAAATTATTTATTTAATAAAATTTGACCCAATTTTTACTTTTTTTAAAAAATTTCAATGTAATTTTTTTTGTTTTCTAAAGAAGGTAAATTTATAACATTTTTACCATGAAAATGGAATGTTAATATTAACATGTATAAAATTTATTTAATTAACCACCCCCATGATTATAATTTCATTGAAAATTTGTTTTAATATATATAATTCTGTATTTAAAGATATTTTTTTCCAAATATAATATAAAAAATTAGGTTTTTCAATGTGGTTTTAAATGACATGGTTTTTCAAAATGTTTTATATTTTAAAAAGTGATTTTCAAAAACGAAAAAGAAATTTCTCTCAATAATGTTTCTAATGATATTTTTCTTCCATTAATTAACCTTAACATACCTTTGTGTTACTTATCCTCGAAAAGAGATATTTTTTATCGATACCATCCACATTCTTTCCCTATTTGGTTTAAGAGTTTTTCAAAGAGATTGCTAAGTATTTCATTTCATTTCCACTAGATATGCATATTTAAAATGGATTATTTTATAACCTGGTTCTTTTCCATGTGGTAATAATTTTGTTATGTTATTTTTATGGAACTCATTTATTTTCTATGGGTTAATAATATTTGAATATAATTTGTATGGAACATGTTTAGTATCTACAAGATATTCATGTTATAAATCTATAATGGTTTCTTTATGAGTTTCATGATAAGATTGAAGCTCCATATACCTTATGCATGTTGTAGTTGTTATAAATTTTTTATATCATGGGTAGACCTAGATAGTGAAGGGTGATCCTGATATAGCTTAAACAATCGGTGCACCCATATAACACTTCAATGTATTGGGTATTCATTATGTTCTCCAGATAATTATATTGGAAGTCAAGAGTATGGTTATTCCAATGGTATGGGTTATGTAAGAGTTCTGTAAGTGTTTTACAAATATTATTTCCAAATATCACTAAACATTCATTCTATTCTTTCTATGTGATTATGATGTTTTATTTTATCAATATTGATATCACATAGATAATGATTAATCGTTCCTACGACTATTTCCATTTTTAAAGCCTTATTCCATGTTTCAATATTTGATTATCCTAGAAATTTTGGGTATGAATATTATTATGTTATACTTACACACATTAATACATTCAGTATATACTTATTATCATATTACCCTCACCAATAGCATTCCTTTAATAAATATTAAATTCTCCCTTAATATGAAATTTAGCTTACCCAACTTCTGTTTCTTTTTCAATAGATTATAAATATTTTTTTGAACAAATAATCTCTATAAGGGATTTTATATTAATGATTAGGATTACTTAATGTGAAATAAGAATATTTTAGTTAAGTGTGATAAATTCCCATTTAATGACATGAGTATTGATTATGTAAGAGTTTTATTAATTTTATAAAACTATAAACATAAGGGGTCCTATAGAATGTAATTGATCTATGTTTTCATTTTTTATGTTGTAAGGATTTTACGGATTTAATTTTGGTCACAATTATTATCAAGAAATGAGAAAATTTAAATTTTACATTTTCAGTATTGGATCTAGGAGTGTCGGTTTTGGCCAATTATAGTTGGCATCAAAAGTAGGGTTTAGATAAATTTAGAGGTTAAGATATTTTCAAGTGAGGTTATATTAAAGGTTATGGATAAAATAATAGGTCTATAAGATTATGGTTTATCATAAATTCAAAGTCATTGAATCACATTTTATGTTTTAGGTGATGAGATCTTAAGAGACTAATTAATTTTTAAGAAAAGTTATATTGGGTTAATGTGTATGAATTTTTTTATTAATATGAACTATGTATTTAAATATTATGGTAATACAATTTAATTTATTTTTAAACGTTAGGGTTTCAATGATCATGGATATTAAGTTAATTATGGTAATAAGAGTTTTATCATATAGATAAATATGATATTGAAATGTAATTTGGGGATTATTTGATTTATGATTTTTTTTAAAAGTGATACCCTTATATTTTTGGAAATGGAATATGATTGAAATTAGATAACATTTTAGTTAAAAAAACCATTCATTTTGATGTTATTTATGGAATTATTTCATTTTAACATTGGTTATTAAGGTTGAATTATTATCATTAATTAATCACATGATTCTTTAATAATTTTGGAAATTTTCATACAATTTTCCATCAATTTTGGTTTTGTTTAATGTAAAAAATAGGTCGAGTATATTTTAATCCTTTTTATGGTCATATGACCCATTAAAAGATGATTTTTAGTGATTTAAAAAGTTAACATTATTCTTGAATACACGTTGTTTGGAGAAAAAGTGGAAAAATTTGTGTAAATTAAATAATGGGTGACATTATTCTTATCAAGTAAGTATATATATATATATTCCCTTAGTCTAGATGGCTAGGGTATTCCTGAACTCTAGGAAAAGGTTCTTGAATTAGAACATTTATCCTTGATCCTTCATTTTTAATGAACCAGTGGAATTTTATATCTTGACATATTTAGGGGTTTGTGGCACCTAACATTCCATTGATCAATAACATACTTTTGATTAATAACCCCAATCACTCTATATAAATATTTATATGTTCCTTCCATTCACACCGATTTTAAGCTATTTTGAAGCCTAGTTTTGTGTTATTACACATGAAATTTGAAATTACCTTATATCACTAATTTAGATGATTTTTAATTGAAAATATATATGATATGGCTTCACAAAAAAATTATTTTCAAATTCAAAAACATTGATTACTGAGATAAATTTCAAAAGTCAATGTTGAGATTTATTAAGGGGTGATGTAACACTTCATGAATTTCAGAGAATAAATTATGTTTGATATCCTAAAAGAAATGAAACATTGATCGTATTTGAGAATATAAAATCCTGATATATTATGATATATTTATTTGTGAATTAATTGATACTCTATAATAGCTTGTGGTACATGCATCCCTGAGCCATTTATTTTTGATAACATGTTCAACATGCACCAAAATGTTTAAACGACCCATGATATATATAATAATTAAAACAAAACTCTTATAAAAATCTATTAACTAATTTATAACATATATATATATAATCAAATCAATATAAATTATTTATATATTCTTATTATATAATCAATCAATTTTAAGTAAAAGTGATTTTATTCTTCAAAAATATCTTTTCATTAAAATGTTTTTTATTTCATCACATGAAAATATAATTATAATAGATCTTTTAAAATTATAGAAAATGAAATTTATCAAATTATCATAATTTTGGAATTGGAAAATCAAAATTAAATTTCAGTGGGATTTTTGTATTTTTCTTCAAATATTATTTTTTCAGTGAGTAGTGAAAAAACATGTTTTTTAAAGTTATCAATTATTTTCATTAAATTATGTAATTTAAAAGTCATATTGTGATTATAATATTATTTAATTTAACATAATTTTTATTTTTATAGATTTATTCCTTTTAATTATTTTGGAATCATCATTATTTCGTATTAGTTTATTTTTTTTGGAATGAGGTTTTTAATAACTATTTCAAAGTACACAATGTTTCTCAATATTAAATAACTAAAATAGACTATAATGTTGAATGATTTAAATGAAATTTATACATTATATGTAATTAAATATTAATTTATATGCATAAATATTTTATTTTTATACATACTGTTATTATAAAATTATATTTTGATAGAAAAAATACACATCTCGAAAACACTCATTATCATCGTGTATGAGAGTATCAATTGAAATTTATTTATGATAAATTTTAAAATATTTATTGTAAAATATAAAATTACTTTGTTGGATAATAATTTTTAAAATATATTATTGTGAACTACGGATAATTTTCTAAAAATCGTAATTCTTTTACATTTTGTGAAAAATAGAAAAGTTTAATTAAAATTTAATAAATATTAATTGAAAAATTCATTTTATTTTAATTTATTAAAAAGATAATTTATTTTTTAAGTTTTTTGGAAATTAAGTTTGTTTAAATATAAAAATACTAATCCAATATATTTTATTATAATAAATTTAATATTCATCTATGATATAAAAACATTTTGATCTTCTGAAAAGTTTCTATTTAAAAACCTAATTTTTTGTCCCATATGTTGGATTATTTATTAAAATGAATTTTTCAAATTTCATGAATTTACTTCTTAAAATTGGAATAACTATTTTAAATAATATTACATAATATTATTTAATTATTTCAACATACTTTTTGAAGCAAATGAGTAATGAAAATAGTAAATATTATTTACCCAGTTACGGTACAAATTGTTTTAACAGTGGTTAAATTAAAATATATAAGGTGAAAAATGAAATAGAAAATTTTATAATATATATATTATTTAGATCATTAGACAATAGCACATTTATAATTCATGTATTGACCATTTTAGACCATTTTTCATATGAAAAACAAGATATCACTAATTCATTTGGAAAATAAAATGAGTCTCCACTCCCCACTTATAAAAGGCCACCCGTCTCCTCTATTATTAACCCATTAAAAGTACTTGGGTTCAGAAAATAAAAAAAATAACTTCCTAAAATCACTCTTATCTTCCAATAATAATTATTTTAGCCATAAATTCAACATTGTAATGCCTTTTGAGGAAACCTATGGTGGATAACCTAAGAGGACGTATTGTTCTTCAACGAGTATTTTCAATTTATTTCATTCTCCAACTCTATAAATTATTTTTAAACCATTATTATATAATATAATAAATATATTACATATACAAAGATATTAATATTTTAATGAAAAACTTAAATCTTTTCCCTATTCTATTAACTGTGTTATGAAACTATCATTCGTGTGTACGGAGGACTACCACGTCGTGAACTAATGTATTTTGTTCTTCCATTAAAATATATCATAGTTGGGTATGATGATGGATATTAAGGTTATATATATTATATTTATAACATATTTATACAAATCGATTCATTATATCCTATATAACCTTTTTACATTCCATACCATAAGGGATACCAAAATGCAGATCATGTGCATAGGAGATAGCTTCCTCATGAAGCGATGTGATTTTTTCTCCAGTAAAGCATTACATAGAAAGTAATATGTGTGAAAATAATGAATATATGTGTTATAAATGAAATATTTATGATATTAATGAAATATTTATCATAAATTTAGTATAATATATTATTTTAATTAGAACAATGACACTCACTGAAACAAATGATAATGTCGTTTGTGGACATGAGGACTGCAGCCTCCTCGAAGAGATGTGATTATTGTTTTCATCACCACATCATAAGAATGATATATATAAGTATATATAATTAAATAATATGGTATTATTTATATTATGATTATTATATAATGATAAATTTTACTTTATTTCTATAATGATCTGTTAAAAATATAAATGTTACTCCGGTATACGTACGACCTACAATCTCTATGATCATAACACACATCATTTCTCAAAATGATCATTCTTTATTGTTCATAAATTTTTAATTAATTTATAAATATTATGATTATATCATGATTGTTATTATGGATACGATGTAACTATATAATATTCACAATAATCCGAACATTCATAAAAAGCTTCAAATACAAAACAATGCAATTAACACCTGAAAAATAATGAATGATTATTAATGAATAAGTGATAATATTTTATAAAAGAATAATATTTGATATTATAAATTAAAATGGTTCTTTTAAATAGTTAATAAAATTTTTAAAACCACTATACATGAGGTTTTATCATGATAAATAAAGTAAGCTTGAGGTACAAGTTTTCTCATCTATCTTTTATTTCAATGAGATATATTCCATATTCAACACTTATTTTGTTGTGTGGTGTATAAAATAAATATGCATGTAAGTTATTATTATCATAATTAAATTTTATAGGATTTATATATACATTTTAGGATCCCTATTTCATAGGGTTTATGATTTCGATGTTACCAATATGGGAAATTATTTTTGTCTATATTTACATTCATTGAGATGTATGTTATGTTATACACCTGTATTCATTTTTGAGATTATATACTTAACAATTTACATGCTATATCATGAATCATCATATTTTTATGATATTAAAAGTTTCATTTTTTTTCTTTCATGGTTATTAAAATTCAATGTTATAAATTTGGTAAATGAATTTAATTATAATACTATCATTTATTAGAATTAACTACGATTAATCTATCAATGATAAGATATTACGATTAATATCTCAAGAAACTGATTTATAATCATAGAAAATGATAATTTGTGATATTTACTTGTAATTGTAAAATTTTTACACTCATTGAAACATAATTTTTTTGAGAAAATATTTTTATAAAAATACGACACCATTTCTCTATTTGGTCAAAAATAAAATTTCTTCAAAAAACATGTCTTAATGAAATGTTTTTGAAATTATTTTAACTCAAAAAATTTATTTATTAAAGATATTGTAACCCATGTTTCTTTTTTTTTCAATTTTATCTAATTTAATATTCATGTCATTTTCAGAACGAAAAACTATTCTGACCCTTTTACAGTGAAAAGGAAATGTTCCTTTTAACTTGTATGACATTTATGTAATTAATAACTATTATAAGAATAATTAATTTAATTATTAATATAAATTTTTACAATGGAAAGTTAAATGATTTTTTTCCTATTATTTTCAAAATTCATTGTTTTTAGAAGTGTTGTTGAAAGGAATGTATTTTCAAAAACTTTTATGTTATAAAATGTGATTTTTAAAATGAAAAGTATATTATAATAAAAAATATTTCTAATGATGTTTTAATGTTATTTAAAATCATCAACATCAATAGACCTTGTTTTTACTTATCCTCCACAAGGGATAATATTTATTGATATTTTTCTCATTCTTTTATTGGATGGATTTAGATTTTTTCGAGGATATTTCTTTGAAACCCATTTCATATTAATGATTTAATCATGTTTCAATGAGATTTTCAAGGAAACCATTTTTTTACATGGGATAATCATATATCAAATATAATTTTATGTGAGATCTTTATTTTCCAGGGGTTAATCCTATTTCCATGATATTTTTAGGGAATCATTATCTTTTTAATGGGATAATCATGTTATTAAATAGATAATGGTTGTTTTATAAATTTTATGTTGAAATGAAGGATCTATATACTTTATTAATGTTTTGGTTATTATAAATTTATTATACGATGGGTTTGACTAGATAGTATGGGGTAAACCCAATATATAATACACTATAATTGTTCTAATATAGAGATTCAATGAATTTAATGATGATTATGTTCTTCACTGAATTATATTAGAATTAAATAAATTGTTATTTTAATTGTAAATTTTCTATTGGACTTCTATAAACATGATTTCCCAAGATACCAACATGTTTTTTCGATGGTTTATATAGGTTTAGGATGTTTCATTTGATTAAAAATGTTATGAAATCACTTGTGTTTAAAGATCATTTCACTTATTTATTTTTCTAAAATCCTTATTACATGTTTTCATGTTTAATGATCCAAGTATTAAGGGGTATGAGTATTATTATGTTGTACTGAAGAACTTTTTTATGTCATTATAATATTTTTCACTTCTGATTCTCACTGATGACTTTCATTAGTTAATGATTATCTTTTCACTCAATTTGAATTTGAGTTCATTATTCCTATATTTCATTTTCCCTAGGTTATAAATAATATAGTAGAACAAATTATATATACAATTGATTTCGTAAGGATAACAATGATGACTTAATCTAAACTAAGAAATGTTAGTTTAAGTTGGAGAAATGACCATTTTAGGACATGTGTGTTCTTTATATATGTGTTTTTCATAATTATGTGAAACTAAATTCCTATAATGTCATCATGAAAATAAGTGATCTTGTTTTATGTTTTATGTTTTATTTTTTGTGTTGAATAAAATTCAGTCACAATTATCAACATCAATGCTAGAAATGTAATGTTAATTAATTCAACACTAGATCTTTGAGTGTGGGTTCTGGGATAACACCCCTCCTTCCCTTACTAAGCATTGATTTTTTTAATTATTTTTTATTTATTTTAAATTATAAATATATTTTTTATATTATTTTTTTAATAAAATTTAAAATTAGTCTTATTTTATAACAATATAGTAAATGTTAAAATATTTTCAAAATTTTGTATTTTTCACTATTCAATACAATTTAATAAATTTTAGATGAAATAATAAAAAATCCATCCTAACCTAATTTTTACATGATAATTATAAAAATTAAATACATTTTAGAAATTATATATTATAAAATTAATAGATTTTGATTTAAAAAAAAATAGAAATTTTAGTGAACAATAATTTTAATGAAAATTACATTTTTAAGGGATTATAATATTATTTTAAATCAATTTATAAATGAAGGATTTTTAATATTTTATTTCATATAATATTTTAATGTTTTTATTTATTAGGATAAAATTTAAAACACTAAAAAATTGGTTTTTGAGAAAGAACTATCCTTTTTAATATTAAATGAAATTAATTATTTATTATTTAAATCTATGATATTTTATTTTTTTTTAATATATTTTTATTATTTAAGGATTTTATTAATATAATAAATTAATATTAATATTAATATAATATGTTGTGAGTCATTTTAGTTATGTGTTTTTTATAAAGGAATCTATTCAAAATATTACTAAAATAAATGAAAATATACACTAAAATCTCGAGCTGTTACACTCCCCCAATTAAATAAATTTTTCCATTTTAATTTTTAATTTTCACTAAAAAAGAATAATATAAGGGGTTCATATAAACCATAGGATATATATTTTAATGAGATATCAAAATCATATGAATACATATTATAAAACACATTATTTTCCACATAGTATACATGTTTTTAGATTTTTATTTATCTCAAAAATGGCTATGAAATATACTTACTTATTTGGTTCTAAATACAATAGGTAAGAACCTTTCACATATTCATTTTCGTGATACTATTTCCAAAGAAATACTAATACAAAAATACTTATGATAAAGTATTATAATATTAAATTAAATGATCATATGAATGAAAAATCTCAATCATAAGATGTCTTCTTTAATTACACCTTCTTTTCAGAGAATGACACATTGAGTTTAGCTATGATATAATTGGATCAATATATGATTTATTTAGTTTAATTGAGGGTGTTCTAGGTCATGTTCCTTTTAGGTTATCATATTTAATCAATTATATATTAAATCATAAACATCCATTGAATCATACAAAATGGCTCACAATGATAATCTGAATCTCTAAACATATTTCCAGGGAGACTCAGACTAGATTTGATATTATGAATCTTTTTCATGAAGAAATTAATGATTAATTGAATACCCTACAAAAATATTCTGGCTTACTAAACCTAGGTTTATCTGTACAAAATCCCGTAACCAGTTATTTGAATTTAGAGAAGGATCTCATTAATAATATCCCATATATTATCAACATTAAAAAATCTAGATGTTATCATATACCTAGAATTAACAATAGGTTATTCACTAATTTGTTCTCCTTAAAAAATATAATATAACTTGACTAATCAAAAAAATAACTAAACCCTACATTGAAACCAACTAAGGCACCCCTAACTCAAACTATTGGATCAGGTTCCAAAAAAGGTGTTATTTAAATACTAGGTTTTATTCAAAGTGAGATAAATTATGAAAAATATATCATTATTTTACATAATATCCAAAATGAAGCATTAAATATCTTAATAATCATGAAATAATAGGAATGAATGGTTTAGTGACTTTGAGTATTATTTACATAAGAATCTTATTTTATGAGGCTTATGAAAATTTCTATATAATTGAACAACACTAGACACTCGTCTATAATTGTCATAAGTTATTCTCATATTGAAAACCAAGGGAATGGAAATATAATAATGGGGTGGGGATAATAAAATAATAAGGAAAAATATATCAAAAATCTCCTTAAGGGTTATTTAATAAGAATATGATATAATATGGGAACAAGATAAATATCATGTTGAACATAATAAGAAAATGTAAGAGTATTCCTTAAGTCAAAATTAAAGGACACGTAATCTCAAACAGACAAACATGTTGCATGAAATAAGGGTGTTAAAACATGAGATAATAAACATGAACCCTGAATCTTAATATAAGTGTATAATTTGTAATTATGGAACATTAATAAACATAAAAATCTAATTAATTGGAGAGAAGTTAAGATAAATCATGTCTAAGAAGAATATTTTGAACAAAGAAAAACATTATCATTCCCATGAGAAATCATTATAATAAAGATATATACAATCATTTCCACACATAATCATGTGAAAAAATTATTAAACGATATATTCCACGTACCATCATGTCAATAAAGCTATATGTGATCATGTCAACGAACCAAAATATAGAAAAATATATATTTGATCATATCTATACACCATCATATGAATAAAATAGAAAATATTTTCCATCAAATATCATGTTAAAAAATCTATATTCGATAATTTCCATGAAGAATCATTTGAAAAAAGGTATATTTGATCATATTTATGCTCTATTATGTGAAAAAGATATATGTGATCATTTCCATGAAATGTTGCAGATAAGGAAATATATGATCATTTCCAGCAAAGGGGATTTTCTGGGGGGTTGGTTTCTAGGGGCAGAAGGGGCAGTGAAGGTGGGCTCGGCGCGCGCCTGCATTTTCAGCGCGGGCTGCTGGGCATTGTGGAATGCGCGTAACCGGGCCAGGTTTAAGGGTGTATGTGGCACATGCATCATGATTATTTCCAGTGCGTGATGTAGCCTTCTCAACCTGTGCAGGAGAGAGGGGTTCTGGGCAGGTACGCAGTCAATTCACGGGATGTACTCGCTGCAAGTTGATGTTCAGCAGGGGGGTTCTCGGCAGGTGCTGGCTTCAGACCTCCAGGAGGGACCTCAGCAGGTGCATGAATCTGTCCAGCAGGTTTCCTCTGTCCAACAAGCGCGTCCTCGCTAGGGACAAGGCCGTGCTCAGCAGGTGGGACCTCGGCAGGGACAAGCCTGTGTTCAGCAGGGGGGTGCTCGCCAGGTGCAGGCTTCAGACCAACAGGAGAGCAATCGGCAGGTGATCCAGCAGGATCCCTCTGTCCAGCAGGGGGGTCCTCGGTAGGGACAAGCCTATGTCCCTCGGCAGGGGTTGGCTTCTTTCCACCAGGTGAAGCAGGGCGGGATGAATGCGATGCACGCATCTGTCCAGCACACGTCTGTCCAGCATGCGGGTATTTGGCAGAGGGGCGGGATCATTGTGCTGCAGGCGGTTTCAGGCCAGCTGGAGGGTACTCGACGGCAAGGCTCCTGGGTGCGGTGGTAACCTCCTGGCGTTAGCCTTAAGCTGAATACGGACGGTTCATGTGCGATGGGCGTCATGCGTGCCGAAGGAGTGGTCCGGGACAATCAGGGCACCGTGTTTCTCACCTTTACAGCGCACTATGGTCTTGGTAACCCCTTGCTGGCGGAGGCGAAGGCCTTTATCTTGGGAATTTCATTATGCAGACAATGGGAGCTCCCCATTTCAAATGTGGAGTCAGACTCAATGTTAATCTGTGAGGCATTGCGTGGAAACGGTACTGTTCCTTGGACCATTGTTTACATCATCCAGAAGTGCAGAGCTCTCCTCATCAGTAATAATCGGATCACCCATACGTGGAGGGAGGGGATTAAGGTGGCCAACCACTTGGATTCCTTGGAGACCCCAGGTATCCCATTCCAATGTAATTTCCATTTTTCTCAACTTAAAGATGAGGGGGTGAACTTGATCCGGGGGATGCCCTCGGTATCCATTATTTCTGGCCTCCCTGAGCTTTGTCCTTCTTGTTTTTGTGTTGTGTGGCGTTGTTCCATGTTTCTTCGAATAAAATGGTAATGTTGATGATCTACATGCACACCACTATGAACAAATCATAACTATATGATTTCCATGAAAAAACTTACAAAGAAATCATAAGGTGATCTGTTGGGCAAAAATCCCTCAAGGTAACATTGCAGTATTTTTGGGTTGATTGTGTTTGTTGACAAAGCAGGTTTCCATGGAGAATTGTCGAATTCCCGAGAAGTTGTTGACATTCCATGTTGACAAAGAACTTTGACAAAGGAAAGGACGATCTGAGGCGGTACAAAAGAGCAGTACAAGGTGGCGTCGTTTTCCAGTGTTTGCCAAATTTTTGGGCCTGAAAATCGCCAATGCAAAATGGAGTGATATGTTGTTGGCGAAGGTTGAGGAGAAAGAAATGAAGGAGGTGTGCGGAAAAATCAAGCGTGGCGCGCAAAACTAGCGGGTTGCGCGAAATCTTGAAGTGTGGCGCGCAAAACAGCGGGTTGCGCGAAATTGTATTTCGCGCAAAAGATGTTTCAAGGCCGAAAGCTTGAAAATTGGTAAAGGCATGAGGCGCGCGAAATTTTGGAGGTGTGCGCGGAAAATTGAAGTGGCGCGCGAAATAGCGGATGAAGTATTTCGCGCAAGAGGTGTTACGAGGTCCGAAGCTCGTAAAATGGCAAAGGCATGAGGTGCGCGAAATTATGGAGCAGTGCGCGGAAGATCAAAGCGGATTACGCGCTCAAGGAGGGTTTTTCGCGCGGGGTCGATTTTGCCTATAAATATGAAGTGACCCTCCTCCATTCAGCAGAGTTCAAGACATAGAAAATACCCGAGCTCTGGTTCGCGAAATTGAAGTTAGAAAGGGTGTTGCGCGTAAACTTAAAGTTTGCGCGTAAAGTCAGCAGTTGCGCGAAAAGTGAATATCGCGCAAAAGCAGTGAATTGCGCGCAAGGCAGTTTCCAGGCTGCGCGTAAAAATTGAAGGTTGCGCGAAAAGTAGATTTCGCGCGAAAGCAGTGAATTGCGCGCAAGCCAGTTTCCAGGCTGCGCGTAATATTTGGAGGTTGCGCTAAAAAGGAATTTTGCGCAAATCATAGAAATTGCGCGCAAGACACCGTAAGGGTTGCGCGTAAAAATTGAGGTTGCCCGGTACATCCGGTGTAAAGTGAGATTCATCTGCGGGTGAAAGTTGGACTTCAACAGAGCATCTACATACAGAGGAAGATGCATTCCTTCATGGAAATGAGGAGACCTACAGGTCTATAAACTGTGAGTGAATCCCTTCCAAGAGCAGTGAGCTTAGGAAGAGGAAGAAGGTGATCCTCTCCACCGGCAGTGAGCCAGAGAGAGAGAAACAGAGAGTGACCCTTGGGAAAGCAGTGAGCTGACCCTAAACCTTGTATAGGCAGTGAGCCTGGGCATAGAAGTGATCTAGCCCGAACATTGTAATCCACAGCTAGTGAAGCCTAGTGGAATTTGGTACGAACCGGCAACTTGTCGGCGTATGCTCCTTGGACGTAGCCCTTAGCGGTGAACCAAGTAAAAATCTCTGTGTCTGCCTGCTTACTTTCCTGCATTGCATTCAAAGCATCATCATCAGGTAAATGAGACAAGTGATCACAGTAACCACACAAGTGCAAACAAAGTGACCCTTGTAACAAAGAGGTCAAGATCCAGTGGGGCAGAAAGAACTTTGAAAAAGAATATCCATACCCTGATTCACCCCCCCCTCTCAGGGTATATAGGCCCCTATTGGCCCTAACAATTGGTATCAGAGGGAAGGTTGTTGTTATCAATTTTGTTTGCTCCAACTTGGTGTAGTCGATCTGTGTGCATAAAGAATCAGTCTTCTCTTATCTCAATCAGCCATGGCAAAGGGAAAAACATCCAAGAACAAGCAGAAGTCAGGTGGTACTCCTCAGTGTGGAAGTGTATATGGAAAATGTGTGATTCAACTAAAGGAATCAAACAACTTGCTGAAGGAAGGCTTGGAT
Source organism: Viscum album (assembly GCA_963277665.1). NCBI lineage: Eukaryota > Viridiplantae > Streptophyta > Magnoliopsida > Santalales > Viscaceae > Viscum > Viscum album. Next base: position 981,808,963 of record OY728123.1, read on the forward strand.
GAATCAGAAAGGGAAAAGATTGATTCACTCAATCATGATGTTGGAATGAGTAAAGTACATGAGCATCAGAGTGATACTGAAACAGAAGAAGAAATTGAAGGAAGAATAGATATGCGAGCTGAGTTAGAGGCTGCTCTTGAAGAGATAGATGTTTGGAGAGCCAAAACCAAGAATGCTAACAAAGTTGTTCGCGATGCCAAACTCTATATGCAGCAGCAGGAAGAAGAGAAGTCTGAGTTGATAAATAAAATTGATAAACTCAAGTTATCAGCACCAGAGAACTCAGAATCAGTTAGTGAGTATAAGCTTAAGATTGAAGAACAGAAAAGGGAGATCGATGGCTTGAATAGAAAAGTGAAAGATCAATTCAAAAGCATCGAAGAACCGAATATTCCATGTGACGTTGGAAACACTGAAGAAGCCAAATCTAAAGATATCCGGATCAAGGGATTGGAGATTGAGGTCAACAAGCTAAAATGTTTAAATCAAAGGCTTATTGATATAGTTACTGACCTAACAGAGAAGAATGATTCACGTGCTGAAGAGCTGCAGAAGATGGCCAGAATGAAAGGAAAACAAAAGGCTGGTGATTATGAAGAGAGTCAAATGTCAGATGAAGCACAAAATCTTAAAGCCAGAAATAATGATCTAGCAGCACAGTTGTCTGCAGAAGTTCAGAAAAATCAAAGGCTACAACAAGAGAATGCATGTTGCTCTGACTCTGTCGCTCAAGAAAAATTGAAGGTAAAGGAGAAAAATGACATGGTTGATAAGCTGAAGCATGAACTGGAAGATGATGTAAGTAGAGGGAAGCTTCTCAAGGAAAAACATGATGTCCAACTTGAATCAAGGGATATGAAGATTCAAAAGTTGGTAGAAGAGCTTGAATCAGTCAAGCAGGAAATAGAGAAGTCTAAATCCAAAGATAAGCCCAAGTTGAAGGATGCACTGCACTTGCTATTTGATCATCCTTCTTCAAGTGATGATAAAATGAAGAACAGATATGCTGTTTCTGAAGAGAAACAACATAATATTTTCTCAGCTCAAAGACCAGCAAGTTTTGGAAATGCTGGCATTGGATATGATAATTCCACTCCTATGGATGATAAGAAAAATACAGTGAAAATTTACAAAGGTAAGAAAAATCCTGTAGGTGCTGGAGATAGGCCTATGAGGATAGTTTCAAGGAGTGATGATGTTTGCTATTTCTGCGGAGTTCATGGCCACACATCAAGCTTCTGTACAGAGGCTCTGGAGTACATTTCAGGCTGTGAAAAGAGAGACATTAATAAATCTGAGAACAGGAAGAAGCATCATGAGAAATTAGAAAGAAGAGCTTCTCAGAGGAAAGCATATATTAGATGTTATTACTGCGGAAGAATGGGACACACCATGAGCATGTGTCAGGAAGCTCAGGAGAACAATATCAGAGGAAGAACTCAAGGTGCATCAACATCTCAGCAGAGAGATGATGAAATGAGGTATGCCTTTGAGGGAAAATGTTTTATATGTTCTCACTATGGGCACATGGCGAGACATTGCAGTAAGAAGAAAGCAGGAAAGGGAAAGGAACAAGAAAAGAGATCTCCACCACAGGAAGTGTACAAGAAAGAAGCCTGTACTGGGAGACAAAGTGGTAAGGAGAAGAATAGGCTTCGAGCCTCAGGGAAATCACGTGGAGCTGAACGAAAGGTGTATCAGTCACCTCCTATGTCATACTCACAACAGCTCTCAAGGAGAGAATGTGAGCAAACCTGGAAGATTAAGGGTAGATCTACTCCAGTGGTGATAAAGAAGAATGGACGTTCAATGGAGGACCCACCACCAATAAAAAATAGGGCGGTGACTCATAAATCTGATAAAAGGCAGATAAGAAAAGAATGCATCGAAAAATCCACATGTCGTGTTTTGCAACGAGAAGTGGAAGAAAAAGGAAGATCCCTACAATGGACAAAGAAGACAGGGAAGATGACAAGAAAGGAGATTCCTACACCGAGAAACAATCAAGGGAAATGGAATTTCGGTAGAACATCAAAGATCGAAATGTGTACCAGTTGGTCTAAACCCCAGATTGTGAGAAAGGCCAAGTCTGCAGAATCTTCATATCAGAAAAAGGCTCAGAATGTGAGCAAAGAATGCCTAGTCATATGGCCAGAACAGTTGAAGTTGGTCAGGCAGTTGGAGGAAGCAAGAAAGGAGTGTGATGCGCTCCAAGAAAGAATCAAAGGGATGACCCATCAGGATCAACCATCATCCTCATGTTGAGGATTCTAGAAGAAACCCCTCTCCCTATGTATATAAATGCTATTAACTGATGATTCTTGTGTTTCAGGTTTTAGGGAGATACAATACAAGGGGAAGTGGAATCTAAGGATGCGAAGTGGAGAAATGATATGCTCTAGAGTTTCAATTGATTCAAATCAGATACTAGAGTTGAAGAAGAAGGAGAGAAACAGAGCACAATAGGAAGTGATTGTGTTATTAACTTTATCTCTTGTTTCCTACACCGAGTTTCAACTCCGTAGGCTTAGAGATTTTTTTAGTGGATCAAATCTGATTGGAAGATGAGAACGAATGGTGCAGGAGGAAAATACGTGTTATGGGTCTAAACTGTTGGGCCTAACCCCAGGAAGTGTTGCATAACATAGGGGGAGCATTCAACAACAAAATCAGATGCCATATCCATCAAGGAAATAATTGGATGACCCAGCTCAAGAGTTTTCTATCGAGAGAAGACATACTATGAGAGAAGCAACAGTGATCAAGCATTTCATGCTTATTTATTTTGATCTAACATTGTGGTATCAGCTGACTGTTTTTCAGGATACCAAGAAGCTGCGAAAAGTAGCTGAAAGAAATGAAGCCACTGAAAAATGAGTCAGTGAACAATTTCCTGACGAAAGTGTTGAGGAAGAAAGCAACACAGGGGGAGAAGAAGTGGCTGAGGGTGACTCAGAATAAGATACTGATGATGAGTACAAGGATGTAAAATCCTTATCTGCACAAAATACAAAGAATCGAGCTGAAATTGACAGGCAGACTATCATCAGTGATCAGTGAGATCCAGTTCAGACAAAGAGAATGAAATCACTACAGCAGACACCATTACTATCTCAGGTTGAGTCGAAATGCTTTGCTGATGCAGCTGAAGATGAATAATGGGATCATGCCATGAATGAAGAGATAGGTCAGAATTGAGAAGAATCAGACCTGGGAAATTGTTTCGAGGCCAGCGGACAAGAATGTCATTGGGACCAAATGGGTCTATCGCAACAAGATGAATGAAGATGGCACAGTGATTCGGAACAAAGCACGACTAGTGTGCAAGGGGTACTCCCAAATCGAGGGAATTGATGTTGATGAGACATTTGCACCGGTTGCAAGGCTGGAGACAATAAGATTATTCCTAGCCATCGCAGTGCAAAGGAAGTTCAAAGTATTCCAGATGGATGTCAAATCCGCATTCTTGAATGGGGTTCTGGAAGAGGAGGTGTATATTGAGCAGCCAAATGGTTTTCTCATTCATGAGGATGAGAACAAAGTTTGCAGGCTGAAGAAGGCATTGTATGGGCTGAAACAAGCACCAAGGGCATGGTACTCAAGGCTTGATCAGTACTTGAAGAAGCTTGGTTTTCAGCGTGGAGGAGTTGATTACAATCTCTATTTCAGTAATGACAGTAATCAAAGGATGATGGTGTTGGTTTATGTCGATGACATAATATTTGGTGGATCAGATGAAGCTCAGTGCAGAAAGTTTTCCGAATTCATGAAAAATGAGTTTGAAATGTCAATGATTGGAGAGCTAACGTTTTTCCTTGGTCTACAGGTCACACAAGGAAGGAATGGAACATTCATTTCTCAATCTAAATATGCCAAGGAGGTCCTGAGAAGGTTTGGAATGGAAAATTCCAAGGAGATGAAGACTCCGGTGGCTACCCGGATGAAATTATCAAAAGATGAGGATGGCAAGGCAGTTAATATCACAGAATACAGGCAAATCATTGGAAGTCTGTTGTACTTAACCGCAACAAGGCCTGATATTGTTTTCGCCACATGCCAAGCAGCGAGATATCAAAGTAATCCCAAGGAAAGTCACATGCTCGCAGTAAAAAGAATACTTCGATATATTAAGGGCATGGTGGACTTCGGCTTGACATACAATGATAAATCTTAGAAAGAGTTATTGGGGTACACTGATGCAGACTGGGCCGGTTCAGCCGATGATAGAAAATCAACGTCAGGTGGTGCATTCTATCTTGGTGGATTGTGTATTTCTTGGCTAAGCAAGAAACAAGATTGAATTTCATTGAGCACCGCAGAAGCTGAGTATATTGCGGCCACTCAAGCATGCACACAGTTATTGTGGATGAAGCAGCAGCTTGAAGATATGGGAGTTGAAGTGAAGTCTCCGATCGGAATCCAGTGTGACAACTCAAGTGCTATAAATCTTAGCAAAAATCCCGTCCATCATTCAAGGACAAAGCACATTGAGATTAAGTATCATTTTATCAAGGAGAAGGTTGAGCAGGGAATTGTAAAGTTGGAGTACGTGCCTACAGAACTACAGGTTGAAGACATTCTGACAAAGGCCTTACCCAAGGAAGCTTTTGAGAGGCATCGACTGGCTCTGGGAGTTCAGTCGATTCCCTGCACTTGAAATAGTGTGGATGTGGGTCCCCCAACCCCCCTCTCCCCGAGGTATGGTGTGTTTTTCCCTAATGTGCTTATATGTGTTCTCTACTATGTTACAGACTACAAAGGCGTGACCTTTGGGTTCGTTGACAAAGGGGAAGAAAAGTGCGTGAAAAGTGCTTGACAAAGGGGGAGAAAAGTGTTTGTTTAAGGGAGAAAATAGTGCGGAGATTTGATAAATCATACTTGTTACGGGGAGAAGCTGACAGGTGGAGCAGCCAGAAAGGGGGAGCAATGAGAAAGGGGGAGTGTATGAAATCTGACGATGCTAGAAGTGATCGATCAAATCATAGAAATCACGACAGCTGAGGATCGTGATAAAAGCAGAACAGTGGTGTTGGAACGGTGTGAGACGGTGTCCAGCTATCAACAAGTGGTATCAACTCAAGAATTCACCAATTGGTATCAGTGTGGTTCAACAACTGGTTTTATTTTAAGAATTGGTATCAGGGTGGAATCAACAACTGTGGTCTGAAATGAAGTGATTCATTGATGAACTTTTCATACTACTCTTGTTTCTCACGACGAGCATTGCTCATGTGGGCTTAGAGTACATGTTAAGTGAATCCTTGAACGCTGTCATAATCGCAAGAGGCGAATGGTGGTAGCAGCTGGAAGAAGACTCAGTGAGGTATCAAAGTGCAGAAAATATTTCTGAGCAGAGTTGTGAAGAGTTGTCAACAAACCCAAAGGGGGAGATTGTTGGGCAAAAATCCCTCAAGGTAACATTGCAGTATTTTTGGGTTGATTGTGATTGTTGACAAAGCAGGTTTCCATGGAGAATTGTCGAATTCCCGAGAAGTTGTTGACATTCCATGTTGACAAAGAACTTTGACAAAGGAAAGGACGATCTGGAGGCGGTACAAAAGAGCAGTACATGGTGGCGCCGTTTTCCAGTGTTTGCCAAATTTTTGGGCCTGAAAATCGCCAATGCAAAATGGAGTGATATGTTGTTGGCGAAGGTTGAGGAGAGAGAAATGAAGGAGGTGTGCGGAAAAATCAAGCGTGGCGCGCAAAACTAGCGGGTTGCGCGAAATCTTGAAGTGTGGCGCGCAAAACAGCGGGTTGCGCGAAATTGTATTTCGCGCAAAAGATGTTTCAAGGCCGAAAGCTTGAAAATTGGTAAAGGCATGAGGCGTGCGAAATTTTGGAGGTGTGCGCGGAAAATTGAAGTGGCGCGCGAAATAGCAGATGAATTATTTCGCGCAAGAGGTGTTACGAGGTCCGAAGCTCGTAAAATGGCAAAGGCATGAGTTGCGCGAAATTATGGAGCAGTGCGCGGAAGATCAAAGCGGATTACGCGCTCAAGGAGGGTTTTTCGGGCGGGGTCGACTTTGCCTATAAATATGAAGTGACCCTCCTCCATTCAGCAGAGTTCAAGACATAGAAAGTACCCGAGCTCTGGTTCGCGAAATTGAAGTTAGAAAGGGTGTTGCGCGTAAACTTAAAGTTTGCGCGTAAAGTCAGCAGTTGCGCGAAAAGTGAATATCGCGCAAAAGCAGTGAATTGCGCGCAAGGCAGTTTCCAGGCTGCGCGTAAAAATTGAAGGTTGCGCGAAAAGTAGATTTCGCGCGAAAGCAGTGAATTGCGCGCAAGGCATTTCCAGGCTGCGCGTAATATTTGGAGGTTGCACTAAAAAGGAATTTTGTGCAAATCATAGAAATTGCGTGCAAGACACCGTAAGGGTTGCGCGTAAAAATTGAGGTTGCCCGGTACATCCGGTGCAAAGTGAGATTAATCTGCGGGTGAAAGTTGGACTTCAACAGAGCATCTACATACAGATGAAGATGCATTCCTTCATGGAAATGAGGAGACCTACAGGTCTATAAACTGTGAGTGAATCCCTTCCAAGAGCAGTGAGCTTAGGAAGAGGAAGAAGGTGATCCTCTCCACCGGCAGTGAGCCAGAGAGAGAGAAACAGAGAGTGACCCTTGGGAAAGCAGTGAGCTGACCCTAAACCTTGTATAGGCAGTGAGCCTGGGCATAGAAGTGATCTATCCAGAACATTGTAATCCACAGCTAGTGAAGCCTAGTGGAATTTGTTACGAACCGGCAACTTGTCGGCGTATGCTCCTTGGACGTAGCCCTTAGCGGTGAACCAAGTAAAAATCTCTGTGTCTGCCTGCTTACTTTCCTGCATTGCATTCAAAGCATCATCATCAGGTAAATGAGACAAGTGATCACAGTAACCACACAAGTGCAAACAAAGTGACCCTTGTAACAAAGAGGTCAAGATCCAGTGGGGCAGAAAGAACTTTGAAAAAGAATATTCATACCCTGATTCACCCCCCCCCCCCTCTCAGGGTATATAGGCCCCTATTGGCCCTAACAATTGGTATCAGAGGGAAGGTTGTTGTTATCAAATTTGTTTGCTCCAACTTGGTGTAGTCGATCTGTGTGCATAAAGAATCAGTCTTCTCTTATCTCAATCAGCCATGGCAAAGGGAAAAACATCCAAGAACAAGCAGAAGTCAGGTGGTACTCCTCAGTGTGGAAGTGTATATGGAAAATGTGTGATTCAACTAAAGGAATCAAACAACTTGCTGAAGGAAGGCTTGGATGAATCAGAAAGGGAAAAGATTGATTCACTCAATCATGATGTTGGAATGAGTAAAGTACATGAGCATCAGAGTGATATTGAAACAGAAGAAGAAATTGAAGGAAGAATAGATATGCGAGCTGAGTTAGAGGCTGTTCTTGAAGAGATAGATGTTTGGAGAGCCAAAACCAAGAATGCTAACAAAGTTGTTCGCGATGTCAAACTCTATATGCAGCAGCAGGAAGAAGAGAAGTCTGAGTTGATAAATAAAATTGATAAACTCAAGTTATCAGCACCAGAGAACTCAGAATCAGTTAGTGAGTATAAGCTTAAGATTGAAGAACAGAAAAGGGAGATCGATGGCTTGAATAGAAAAGTGAAAGATCAATTCAAAAGCATCGAAGAACCGAATATTCCATGTGACGTTGGAAACACTGAAGAAGCCAAATCTAAAGATAACCGGATCAAGGGATTGGAGATTGAGGTCAACAAGCTAAAATGTTTAAATCAAAGGCTTATTGATATAGTTACTGACCTAACAGAGAAGAATGATTCACGTGCTGAAGAGCTGCAGAAGATGGCCAGAATGAAAGGAAAACAAAAGGCTGGTGATTATGAAGAGAGTCAAATGTCAGATGAAGCACAGAATCTTAAAGCCAGAAATAATGATCTAGCAGCACAGTTGTCTGCAGAAGTTCAGAAAAATCAAAGGCTACAACAAGAGAATGCATGTTGCTCTGACTCTGTCGCTCAAGAAAAATTGAAGGTAAAGGAGAAAAATGACATGGTTGATAAGCTGAAGCATGAACTGGAAGATGAGGTAAGTAGAGGTAAGCTTCTCAAGGAAAAACATGATGTCCAACTTGAATCAAGGGATATGAAGATTCAAAAGTTGGTAGAAGAGCTTGAATCAGTCAAGCAGGAAATAAAGAAGTCTAAATCCAAAGATAAGCCCAAGTTGAAGGATGCACTGCACTTGCTATTTGATCATCCTTCTTCAAGTGATGATAAAATGAAGAACAGATATGCTGTTTCTGAAGAGAAACAACATAATATTTTCTCAGCTCAAAGACCAGCATGTTTTGGAAATGCTGGCATTGGATATGATAATTCCACTCCTATGGATGATAAGAAAAATGCAGTGAAAATTTACAAAGGTAAGAAAAATCCTGTAGGTGCTGGAGATAGGCCTATGAGGATAGTTTCAAGGAGTGATGATGTGTGCTATTTCTGCAGAGTTCATGGCCACACATCAAGCTTCTGTACAGAGGCTCTGGAGTACATGTCAGGCTGTGAAAAGAGAGACATTAATAAATCTGAGAACAGGAAGAAGCATCATGAGAAATTAGAAAGAAGAGCTTCTCAGAGGAAAGCATATATTAGATGTTATTACTGCGGAAGAATGGGACACACCATGAGCATGTGTCAGGAAGCTCAGGAGAACAATATCAGAGGAAGAACTCAAGGTGCATCAACATCTCAGTAGAGAGATGATGAAATGAGGTATGCCTTTCAGGTAAAATGTTTTATATGTTCTCACTATGGGCACATGGCGAGACATTGCAGTAAGAAGAAAGAAGGAAAGGGAAAGGAACAAGAAAAGAGATCTCCACCACAAGAAGTGTACAAGAAAGAAGCCTGTACTGGGAGACAAAGTGGTAAGGAGAAGAATAGGCTTCGAGCCTCAGGGAAATCACGTGGAGCTGAACGAAAGGTGTATCAGTCACCTCCTATGTCATACTCACAACAGCTCTCAAGGAGAGAATGTGAGCAAACCTGGAAGATTAAGGGTAGATCTACTCCAGTGGTGATAAAGAAGAATGGACGTTCAATGGAGGACCCACCACCAATAAAAAATAGGGCGGTGACTCATAAATCTGATAAAAGGCAGATAAGCAAAGAATGCATCGAAAAATCCACATGTCGTGTTTTGCAACGAGAAGTGGAAGAAAAAGGAAGATCCCTACAATGGACAAAGAAGACAGGGAAGATGACAAGAAAGGAGATTCCTACACCGAGAAACAATCAAGGGAAATGGAATTTCGGTAGAACATCAAAGATCGAAATGTGTAGCAGTTGGTCTAAACCCCAGATTGTGAGAAAGGCCAAGTCTGCAGAATCTTCATATCAGAAAAAGGCTCAGAATGTGAGCAAAGAATGCCTAGTCATATGGCCAGAACAGTTGAAGTTGGTCAGACAGTTGGAGGAAGCAAGAAAGGAGTGTGATGCGCTCGAAGAAAGAATCAAAGGGATGACCCATCAGGATCAACCATCATCCTCATGTTGAGGATTCTAGAAGAAACCCCTCTCCCTATGTATATAAATGCTATTAACTGATGATTCTTGTGTTTCAGGTTTTAGGGAGATACAATACAAGGGGAAGTGGCATCTAAGGATGCGAAGTGGAGAAATGATATGCTCTAGAGTTTCAATTGATTCAAATCAGATACTAGAGTTGAAGAAGAAGGAGAGAAACAGAGCACAATAGGAAGTGATTGTGTTATTAACTTTATCTCTTGTTTCCTACACCGAGTTTCAACTCCGTAGGCTTAGAGATTTTTTTAGTGGATCAAATCTGATTGGAAGATGAGAACGAATGATGCAGGAGGAAAATACGTGTTATGGGTCTAAACTGTTGGGCCTAACCCCAGGAAGTGTTGCATAACATAGGGGGAGCATTCAACAACAAAATCAGATGCCATATCCATCAAGGAAATAATTGGATGACCCAGCTCAAGAGTTTTCTATCGAGAGAAGACATACTATGAGAGAAGCAACAGTGATCAAGCATTTCATGCTTATTTATTTTGATCTAACATTGTGGTATCAGATGACTGTTTTTCAGGATACCAAGAAGCTGCGAAAAGTAGCTGAAAGAAATGAAGCCACTGAAAAATGAGTCAGTGAACAATTTCCTGACGAAAGTGTTGAGGAAGAAAGCAACACAGGGGGAGAAGAAGTGGCTGAGGGTGACTCAGAATAAGATACTGATGATGAGTACAAGGATGTAAAATCCTTATCTGCACAAAATACAAAGAATCGAGCTGAAATTGACAGGCAGACTATCATCAGTGATCAGTGAGATCCAGTTCAGACAAAGAGAATGAAATCACTACAGCAGACATCATTACTATCTCAGGTTGAGTCGAAATGCTTTGCTGATGCAGCTGAAGATGAAAAATGGGATCATGCCATGAATGAAGAGATAGGTCAGAATTGAGAAGAATCAGACCTGGGAAATTGTTTCGAGGCCAGCGGACAAGAATGTCATTGGGACCAAATGGGTCTATCGCAACAAGATGAATGAAGATGGCACAGTGATTCGGAACAAAGCACGACTAGTGTGCAAGGGGTACTCCCAAATCGATGGAATTGATGTTGATGAGACATTTGCACCGGTTGCAAGGCTGGAGACAATAAGATTATTCCTAGCCATCGCAGTGCAAAGGAAGTTCAAAGTATTCCAGATGGATGTCAAATCCGCATTCTTGAATGGGGTTCTGGAAGAGGAGGTGTATATTGAGCAGCCAGATGGTTTTCTCATTCATGAGGATGAGAACAAAGTTTGCAGGCTGAAGAAGGCATTGTATGGGCTGAAACAAGCACCAAGGGCATGGTACTCAAGGCTTGATCAGTACTTGAAGAAGCTTGGTTTTCAGCGTGGAGGAGTTGATTACAATCTCTATTTCAGTAATGACAGTAATCAAAGGATGATGGTGTTGGTTTATGTCGATGACATAATATTTTGTGGATCAGATGAAGCTCAGTGCAGAAAGTTTTCCGAATTCATGAAAAATGAGTTTGAAATGTCAATGATTGGAGAGATAACGTTTTTCCTTGGTCTACAGGTCACACAAGGAAGGAATGGAACATTCATTTCTCAATCTAAATATGCCAAGGAGGTCCTGAGAAGGTTTGGAATGGAAAATTCCAAGGAGATGAAGACTCCGGTGGCTACCCGGATGAAATTATCAAAAGATGAGGATGGCAAGGCAGTTAATATCACAGAATACAGGCAAATCATTGGAAGTCTGTTGTACTTAACCGCAACAAGGCCTGATATTGTTTTCGCCACATGCCAAGCAGCGAGATATCAAAGTAATCCCAAGGAAAGTCACATGCTCGCAGTAAAAAGAATACTTCGATATATTAAGGGCATGGTGGACTTCGGCTTGACATACAATGATAAATCTCAGAAAGAGTTATTGGGGTACACTGATGCAGACTGGGCCGGTTCAGCCGATGATAGAAAATCAACGTCAGGTGGTGCATTCTATCTTGGTGGATTGTGTATTTCTTGGCTAAGCAAGAAACAAGATTGAATTTCATTGAGCACCGCAGAAGCTGAGTATATTGCGGCCACTCAAGCATGCACACAGTTATTGTGGATGAAGCAGCAGCTTGAAGATATGGGAGTTGAAGTGAAGTCTCCGATCGGAATCCAGTGTGACAACTCAAGTGCTATAAATCTTAGCAAAAATCCCGTCCATCATTCAAGGACAAAGCACATTGAGATTAAGTATCATTTTATCAAGGAGAAGGTTGAGCAGGGAATTGTAAAGTTGGAGTACGTGCCTACAGAACTACAGGTTGAAGACATTCTGACAAAGGCCTTACCCAAGGAAGCTTTTGAGAGGCATCGACTGGCTCTGGGAGTTCAGTCGATTCCCTGCACTTGAAATAGTGTGGATGTGGGTCCCCCAACCCCCCTCTCCCCGAGGTATGGTGTGTTTTTCCCTAATGTGCTTATATGTGTTCTCTACTATGTTACAGACTACAAAGGCGTGACCTTTGGGTTCGTTGACAAAGGGGGAGAAAAGTGCGTGAAAAGTGCTTGACAAAGGGGGAGAAAAGTGTTTGTTCAAGGGAGAAAATAGTGCGGAGATTTGATAAATCATACTTGTTACGGGGAGAAGCTGACAGGTGGAGCAGCCAGAAAGGGGGAGCAATGAGAAAGGGGGAGTGTATGAAATCTGACGATGCTAGAAGTGATCGATCAAATCATAGAAATCACGACAGCTGAGGATCGTGATAAAAGCAGAACAGTGGTGTTGGAACGGTGTGAGATGGTGTCCAGCTATCAACAAGTGGTATCAACTCAAGAATTCACCAATTGGTATCAGTGTGGTTCAACAACTGGTTTTATTTTAAGAATTGGTATCAGGGTGGAATCAACAACTGTGGTCTGACATGAAGTGATTCATTGATGAACTTTTCATACTACTCTTGTTTCTCACGACGATCATTGCTCATGTGGGCTTAGAGTACATGTTAAGTGAATCCTTGAACGCTGTCATAATCGCAAGAGACGAATGGTGGTAGCAGCTGGAAGAAGACTCAGTGAGGTATCAAAGTGCAGAAAATATTTCTGAGCAGAGTTGTGAAGAGTTGTCAACAAACCCAAAGGGGGAGATTGTTGGGCAAAAATCCCTCAAGGTAACATTGCAGTATTTTTGGGTTGATTGTGTTTGTTGACAAAGCAGGTTTCCATGGAGAATTGTCGGAATTCCCGAGAAGTTGTTGACATTCCATGTTGACAAAGAACTTTGACAAAGGAAAGGACGATCTGGAGGCGGTACAAAAGAGCAGTACATGGTGGCGCCGTTTTCCAGTGTTTGCCAAATTTTTGGGCCTGAAAATCGCCAATGCAAAATGGAGTGATATGTTGTTGGCGAAGGTTGAGGAGAGAGAAATGAAGGAGGTGTGCGGAAAAATCAAGCGTGGCGCGCAAAACTAGCGGGTTGCGCGAAATCTTGAAGTGTGGCGCACAAAACAGCGGGTTGCGCGAAATTGTATTTCGCGCAAAAGATGTTTCAAGGCCGAAAGCTTGAAAATTGGTAAAGGCATGAGGCGCGCGAAATTTTGGAGGTGTGCGCGGAAAATTGAAGTGGCGCGCGAAATAGCGGATGAAGTATTTCGCGCAAGAGGTGTTACGAGGTCCGAAGCTCGTAAAATGGCAAAGGCATGAGGTGCGCGAAATTATGGAGCAGTGCGCGGAAGATCAAAGCGGATTACGCGCTCAAGGAGGGTTTTTCGCGCGGGGTCGATTTTGCCTATAAATATGAAGTGACCCTCCTCCATTCAGCAGAGTTCAAGACATAGAAAATACCCGAGCTCTGGTTCGCGAAATTGAAGTTAGAAAGGGTGTTGCGCGTAAACTTAAAGTTTGCGCGTAAAGTCAGCAGTTGCGCGAAAAGTGAATATCGCGCAAAAGCAGTGAATTGCGCGCAAGGCAGTTTCCAGGCTGCGCGTAAAAATTGAAGGTTGCGCGAAAAGTAGATTTCGCGCGAAAGCAGTGAATTGCGCGCAAGGCAGTTTCCAGGCTGCGCGTAATATTTGGAGGTTGCGCTAAAAAGGAATTTTGCGCAAATCATAGAAATTGCGCGCAAGACACCGTAAGGGTTGCGCGTAAAAATTGAGGTTGCCCGGTACATCCGGTGCAAAGTGAGATTCATCTGCGGGTGAAAGTTGGACTTCAACAGAGCATCTACATACAGAGAAAGATGCATTCCTTCATGGAAATGAGGAGACCTACAGGTCTATAAACTGTGAGTGAATCCCTTCCAAGAGCAGTGAGCTTAGGAAGAGGAAGAAGGTGATCCTCTCCACCGGCAGTGAGCCAGAGAGAGAGAAACAGAGAGTGACCCTTGGGAAAGCAGTGAGCTGACCCTAAACCTTGTATAGGCAGTGAGCCTGGGCATAGAAGTGATCTATCCCGAACATTATAATCCACAGCTAGTGAAGCCTAGTGGAATTTGGTACGAACCGGCAACTTGTCGGCGTATGCTCCTTGGACGTAGCCCTTAGCGGTGAACCAAGTAAAAATCCCTGTGTCTGCCTGCTTACTTTCCTGCATTGCATTCAAAGCATCATCATCAGGTAAATGAGACAAGTGATCACAGTAACCACACAAGTGCAAACAAAGTGACCCTTGTAACAAAGAGGTCAAGATCCAGTGGGGCAGAAAGAACTTTGAAAAAGAATATTCATACCCTGATTCACCCCCCCCCCCCTCTCAGGGTATATAGGCCCCTATTGGCCCTAACAATTGGTATCAGAGGGAAGGTTGTTGTTATCAATTTTGTTTGCTCCAACTTGGTGTAGTCGATCTGTGTGCATAAAGAATCAGTCTTCTCTTATCTCAATCAGCCATGGCAAAGGGAAAAACATCCAAGAACAAGCAGAAGTCAGGTGGTACTCCTCAGTGTGGAAGTGTATATGGAAAATGTGTGATTCAACTAAAGGAATCAAACAACTTGCTGAAGGAAGGCTTGGATGAATCAGAAAGGGAAAAGATTGATTCACTCAATCATGATGTTGGAATGAGTAAAGTACATGAGCATCAGAGTGATATTGAAACAGAAGAAGAAATTGAAGGAAGAATAGATATGCGAGCTGAGTTAGAGGCTGCTCTTGAAGAGATAGATGTTTGGAGAGCCAAAACCAAGAATGCTAACAAAGTTGTTCGCGATGCCAAACTCTATATGCAGCAGCAGGAAGAAGAGAAGTCTGAGTTGATAAATAAAATTGATAAACTCAAGTTATCAGCACCAGAGAACTCAGAATCAGTTAGTGAGTATAAGCTTATGATTGAAGAATAGAAAAGGGAGATCGATGGCTTGAATAGAAAAGTGAAAGATCAATTCAAAAGCATCGAAGAACCGAATATTCCATGTGACGTTGGAAACACTGAAGAAGCCAAATCTAAAGATATCCGGATCAAGGGATTGGAGATTGAGGTCAACAAGCTAAAATGTTTAAATCAAAGGCTTATTGATATAGTTACTGACCTAACAGAGAAGAATGATTCACATGCTGAAGAGCTGCAGAAGATGGCCAGAATGAAAGGAAAACAAAAGGCTGGTGATTATGAAGAGAGTCAAATGTCAGATGAAGCACAGAATCCTAAAGCCAGAAATAATGATCTAGCAGCACAGTTGTCTGCAGAAGTTCAGAAAAATCAAAGGCTACAACAAGAGAATGCATGTTGCTCTGACTCTGTCGCTCAAGAAAAATTGAAGGTAAAGGAGAAAAATGACATGGTTGATAAGCTGAAGCATGAACTGGAAGATGAGGTAAGTAGAGGTAAGCTTCTCAAGGAAAAACATGATGTCCAACTTGAATCAAGGGATATGAAGATTCAAAAGTTGGTAGAAGAGCTTGAATCAGTCAAGCAGGAAATAGAGAAGTCTAAATCCAAAGATAAGCCCAAGTTGAAGGATGCACTGCACTTGCTATTTGATCATCCTTCTTCAAGTGATGATAAAATGAAGAACAGATATGCTGTTTCTGAAGAGAAACAACATAATATTTTCTCAGCTCAAAGACCAGCATGTTTTGGAAATGCTGGCATTGGATATGATAATTCCACTCCTATGGATGATAAGAAAAATGCAGTGAAAATTTACAAAGGTAAGAAAAATCCTGTAGGTGCTGGAGATAGGCCTATGAGGATAGTTTCAAGGAGTGATGATGTGTGCTATTTCTGCGGAGTTCATGGCCACACATCAAGCTTCTGTACAGAGGCTCTGGAGTACATGTCAGGCTGTGAAAAGAGAGACATTAATAAATCTGAGAACAGGAAGAAGCATCATGAGAAATTAGAAAGAAGAGCTTCTCATAGGAAAGCATATATTAGATGTTATTACTGCGGAAGAATGGGACACACCATGAGCATGTGTCAGGAAGCTCAGGAGAACAATATCAGAGGAAGAACTCAAGGTGCATCAACATCTCAGCAGAGAGATGATGAAATGAGGTATGCCTTTGAGGGAAAATGTTTTATATGTTCTCACTATGGGCACATGGAGAGACATTGCAGTAAGAAGAAAGAAGGAAAGGGAAAGGAACAAGAAAAGAGATCTCCACCACAGGAAGTGTACAAGAAAGAAGCCTGTACTGGGAGACAAAGTGGTAAGGAGAAGAATAGGCTTCGAGCCTCAGGGAAATCACGTGGAGCTGAACGAAAGGTGTATCAGTCACCTCCTATGTCATACTCACAACAGCTCTCAAGGAGAGAATGTGAGCAAACCTGGAAGATTAAGGGTAGATCTACTCCAGTGGTGATAAAGAAGAATGGACGTTCAATGGAGGACCCACCACCAATAAAAAATAGGGCGGTGACTCATAAATCTGATAAAAGGAATATAAGCAAAGAATGCATCGAAAAATCCACATGTCGTGTTTTGCAACGAGAAGTGGAAGAAAAAGGAAGATCCCTACAATGGACAAAGAAGACAAGGAAGATGACAAGAAAGGAGATTCCTACACCGAGAAACAATCAAGGGAAATGGAATTTCGGTAGAACATCAAAGATCGAAATGTGTACCAGTTGGTCTAAACCCCAGATTGTGAGAAAGGCCAAGTCTGCAGAATCTTCATATCAGAAAAAGGCTCAGAATGTGAGCAAAGAATGCCTAGTCATATGGCCAGAACAGTTGAAGTTGGTCAGGCAGTTGGAGGAAGCAAGAAAGGAGTGTGATGCGCTCCAAGAAAGAATCAAAGGGATGACCCATCAGGATCAACCATCATCCTCATGTTGAGGATTCTAGAAGAAACCCCTCTCCCTATGTATATAAATGCTATTAACTGATGATTCTTGTGTTTCAGGTTTTAGGGAGATACAATACAAGGGGAAGTGGCATCTAAGGATGCGAAGTGGAGAAATGATATGCTCTAGAGTTTCAATTGATTCAAATCAGATACTAGAGTTGAAGAAGAAGGAGAGAAACAGAGCACAATAGGAAGTGATTGTGTTATTAACTTTATCTCTTGTTTCCTACACCGAGTTTCAACTCCGTAGGCTTAGAGATTTTTTTAGTGGCTCAAATCTGATTGGAAGATGAGAACGAATGATGCAAGAGGAAAATACGTGTTATGGGTCTAAACTGTTGGGCCTAACCCCAGGAAGTGTTGCATAACATAGGGGGAGCATTCAACAACAAAATCAGATGCCATATCCATCAAGGAAATAATTGGATGACCCAGCTCAAGAGTTTTCTATCGAGAGAAGACATACTATGAGAGAAGCAACAGTGATCAAGCATTTCATGCTTATTTATTTTGATCTAACATTGTGGTATCACCTGACTGTTTTTCAGGATACCAAGAAGCTGCGAAAAGTAGCTGAAAGAAATGAAGCCACTGAAAAA
The DNA here is from genome assembly GCA_963277665.1 of Viscum album. NCBI lineage: Eukaryota > Viridiplantae > Streptophyta > Magnoliopsida > Santalales > Viscaceae > Viscum > Viscum album. The sequence goes on from OY728123.1 coordinate 981,826,345, forward strand.
TGAGTCAGTGAACAATTTCCTGACGAAAGTGTTGAGGAAGAAAGCAACACAGGGGGAGAAGAAGTGGCTGAGGGTGACTCAGAATAAGATACTGATGATGAGTACAAGGATGTAAAATCCTTATCTGCACAAAATACAAAGAATCGAGCTGAAATTGACAGGCAGACTATCATCAGTGATCAGTGAGATCCAGTTCAGACAAAGAGAATGAAATCACTACAGCAGACATCATTACTATCTCAGGTTGAGTCGAAATGCTTTGCTGATGCAGCTGAAGATGAAAAATGGGATCATGCCATGAATGAAGAGATAGGTCAGAATTGAGAAGAATCAGACCTGGGAAATTGTTTCGAGGCCAGCGGACAAGAATATCATTGGGACCAAATGGGTCTATCGCAACAAGATGAATGAAGATGGCACAGTGATTCGGAACAAAGCACGACTAGTGTGCAAGGGGTACTCCCAAATCGAGGGAATTGATGTTGATGAGACATTTGCACCGGTTGCAAGGCTGGAGACAATAAGATTATTCCTAGCCATCGCAGTGCAAAGGAAGTTCAAAGTATTCCAGATGGATGTCAAATCCGCATTCTTGAATGGGGTTCTGGAAGAGGAGGTGTATATTGAGCAGCCAGATGGTTTTCTCATTCATGAGGATGAGAACAAAGTTTGCAGGCTGAAGAAGGCATTGTATGGGCTGAAACAAGCACCAAGGGCATGGTACTCAAGGCTTGATCAGTACTTGAAGAAGCTTGGTTTTCAGCGTGGAGGAGTTGATTACAATCTCTATTTCAGTAATGACAGTAATCAAAGGATGATGGTGTTGGTTTATGTCGATGACATAATATTTGGTGGATCAGATGAAGCTCAGTGCAGAAAGTTTTCCGAATTCATGAAAAATGAGTTTGAAATGTCAATGATTGGAGAGCTAACGTTTTTCCTTGGTCTACAGGTCACACAAGGAAGGAATGGAACATTCATTTCTCAATCTAAATATGCCAAGGAGGTCCTGAGAAGGTTTGGAATGGAAAATTCCAAGGAGATGAAGACTCCGGTGGCTACCCGGATGAAATTATCAAAAGATGAGGATGGCAAGGCAGTTAATATCACAGAATACAGGCAAATCATTGGAAGTCTGTTGTACTTAACCGCAACAAGGCCTGATATTGTTTTCGCCACATGCCAAGCAGCGAGATATCAAAGTAATCCCAAGGAAAGTCACATGCTCGCAGTAAAAAGAATACTTCGATATATTAAGGGCACGGTGGACTTCGGCTTGACATACAATGATAAATCTCAGAAAGAGTTATTGGGGTACACTGATGCAGACTGGGCCGGTTCAGCCGATGATAGAAAATCAGCGTCAGGTGGTGCATTCTATCTTGGTGGATTGTGTATTTCTTGGCTAAGCAAGAAACAAGATTGCATTTCATTGAGCACCGCAGAAGCTGAGTATATTGCGACCACTCAAGCATGCACACAGTTATTGTGGATGAAGCAGCATCTTGAAGATATGGGAGTTGAAGTGAAGTCTCCGATCGGAATCCAGTGTGACAACTCAAGTGCTATAAATCTTAGCAAAAATCCCGTCCATCATTCAAGGACAAAGCACATTGAGATTAAGTATCATTTTATCAAGGAGAAGGTTGAGCAGGGAATTGTAAAGTTGGAGTACGTGCCTACAGAACTACAGGTTGAAGACATTCTAACAAAGGCCTTACCCAAGGAAGCTTTTGAGAGGCATCGACTGGCTCTGGGAGTTCAGTCGATTCCCTGCACTTGAAATAGTGTGGATGTGGGTCCCCCAACCCCCCTCTCCCCGAGGTATGGTGTGTTTTTCCCTAATGTGCTTATATGTGTTCTCTACTATGTTACAGACTACAAAGGCGTGACCTTTGGGTTCGTTGACAAAGGGGGAGAAAAGTGCGTGAAAAGTGCTTGACAAAGGGGGAGAAAAGTGTTTGTTCAAGGGAGAAAATAGTGCGGAGATTTGATAAATCATACTTGTTACGGGGAGAAGCTGACAGGTGGAGCAGCCAGAAAGGGGGAGCAATGAGAAAGGGGGAGTGTATGAAATCTGACGATGCTAGAAGTGATCGATCAAATCATAGAAATCACGACAGCTGAGGATCGTGATAAAAGCAGAACAGTGGTGTTGGAACGGTGTGAGACGGTGTCCAGCTATCAACAAGTGGTATCAACTCAAGAATTCACCAATTGGTATCAGTGTGGTTCAACAACTGGTTTTATTTTAAGAATTGGTATCAGGGTGGAATCAACAACTGTGGTCTGACATGAAGTGATTCATTGATGAACTTTTTATACTACTCTTGTTTCTCACGACGATCATTGCTCATGTGGGCTTAGAGTACATGTTAAGTGAATCCTTGAACGCTGTCATAATCGCAAGAGACGAATGGTGGTAGCAGCTGGAAGAAGACTCAGTGAGGTATCAAAGTGCAGAAAATATTTCTGAGCAGAGTTGTGAAGAGTTGTCAACAAACCCAAAGGGGGAGATTGTTGGGCAAAAATCCCTCAAGGTAACATTGCAGTATTTTTGGGTTGATTGTGTTTGTTGACAAAGCAGGTTTCCATGGAGAATTGTCGGAATTCCCGAGAAGTTGTTGACATTCCATGTTGACAAAGAACTTTGACAAAGGAAAGGACGATCTGGAGGCGGTACAAAAGAGCAGTACATGGTGGCGCCGTTTTCCAGTGTTTGCCAAATTTTTGGGCCTGAAAATTGCCAATGCAAAATGGAGTGATATGTTGTTGGCGAAGGTTGAGGAGAGAGAAATGAAGGAGGTGTGCGGAAAAATCAAGCGTGGCGCGCAAAACTAGCGGGTTGCGCGAAATCTTGAAGTGTGGCGCGCAAAACAGCGGGTTGCGCGAAATTGTATTTCACGCAAAAGATGTTTCAAGGCCGAAAGCTTGAAAATTGGTAAAGGCATGAGGCGCGCGAAATTTTGGAGGTGTGCGCGGAAAATTGAAGTGGCGCGCGAAATAGCGGATGAATTATTTCGCGCAAGAGGTGTTACGAGGTCCGAAGCTCGTAAAATGGCGAAGGCATGAGTTGCGCGAAATTATGGAGCAGTGCGCGGAAGATCAAAGCGGATTACGCGCTCAAGGAGGGTTTTTCGCGCGGGGTCGATTTTGCCTATAAATATGAAGTGACCCTCCTCCATTCAGCAGAGTTCAAGACATAGAAAATACCCGAGCTCTGGTTCGCGAAATTGAAGTTAGAAAGGGTGTTGCGCGTAAACTTAAAGTTTGCGCGTAAAGTCAGCAGTTGCGCGAAAAGTGAATATCGCGCAAAAGCAGTGAATTGCGCGCAAGGCAGTTTCCAGGCTGCGCGTAAAAATTGAAGGTTTCGCGAAAAGTAGATTTCACGCGAAAGCAGTGAATTGCGCGCAAGCCAGTTTCCAGGCTGCGCGTAATATTTGGAGGTTGCGCTAAAAAGGAATTTTGCGCAAATCATAGAAATTGCGCGCAAGACACCGTAAGGGTTGCGCGTAAAAATTGAGGTTGCCCGGTACATCCGGTGCAAAGTGAGATTCATCTGCGGGTGAAAGTTGGACTTCAACAGAGCATCTACATACAGAGGAAGATGCATTCCTTCATGGAAATGAGGAGACCTACAGGTCTATAAACTGTGAGTGAATCCCTTCCAAGAGCAGTGAGCTTAGGAAGAGGAAGAAGGTGATCCTCTCCACCGGCAGTGAGCCAGAGAGAGAGAAATAGGGAGTGACCCTTGGGAAAGCAGTGAGCTGACCCTAAACCTTGTATAGGCAGTGAGCCTGGGCATAGAAGTGATCTAGCCCGAACATTGTAATCCACAGCTAGTGAAGCCTAGTGGAATTTGGTACGAACCGGCAACTTGTCGGCGTATGCTCCTTGGACGTAGCCCTTAGCGGTGAACCAAGTAAAAATCTCTGTGTCTGCCTGCTTACTTTCCTGCATTGCATTCAAAGCATCATCATCAGGTAAATGAGACAAGTGATCACAGTAACCACACAAGTGCAAACAAAGTGACCCTTGTAACAAAGAGGTCAAGATCCAGTGGGGCAGAAAGAACTTTGAAAAAGAATATCCATACCCTGATTCACCCCCCCCTCTCAGGGTATATAGGCCCCTATTGGCCCTAACATGATCATTTTCACAGAAAAAATTATAAACCAAGCATAATGTGATCACATTCACATAGAATATTCCTATTATACAAGGTATAAAAATTTCAACAATTCATTAAATAGCTATGTAGGACTCAATATTAAAATAATACATTCCTTTTGAGTTCCACTTGAAAAAAATCATTGATATTTCAAATATTCCTTAATTATGTTATGGAAAAGAGATAGTTTTCATGAATTCATTTAAAAAAAATCATAATCCGTCTCTAGATGTTGGTTCATGGTACAATATGGGAATAACCCAATTGTATCCTAAGGAACATCAATAGATGATGAATTATTTGGAAAATAATCATTTAATATTTCTGGATAAACCACTTTGAAAAAAATAGGAAGAGATATCCCATTTAACAGTTTTTAAAACCAAATAAAATATTTTATTTAAAGGTAAAACATTGGTATTAGTAAAATATATTTATAATGACCCCTTAAAACCAATTTTTTAAATAATATTATTTATAAAAAATGGATGTCTTAAAAAATATCTTAGAAGGCCTAAAAATATTGAATACTTAATTAAAAACACAACCCCTTAAAATATATTTTCAAATAAATAATATCATTTTATAATATATTATTTTATATTTTAAAATATAACAATAATTCTTTTTCTTTTCAAAATCATTTAGAGTTAAAATAATTTTGAATTCCATTGGAAGAAATTTAAAGGAATATTTAAAACGATGAATGTTCATAATAGTGAAAGAACCCATAAAGCAATTTTTAGAAAATAATATTACCATATACAATAAATAAGAAGTTACAAAACACCTAGATAATTAATTTTAAAACCATTAATGTGGAATCGTTTTTAAAAAATCATATAATAAAAATATTCAATAATGGAGCCTTGAGAAAAAACATTATGATTTACTATACGAAATTTGTATTTGAAGACCAAAATATTAAAATTAATAGAATATACATTTTAATATTTTAAAAATTCATTTACTGAGGCCTAAATTAAATTGGAGTGATAAGTATTTCATTTGAATAAGCTAATGTGATATTTAAATTTTAAAAGAAAAATATATTTTTATTTCAAAATAAGAAAGGTTAATTTTAGCTGGAGGAGTGGGAGTGAATATGGCATAAAAAGAGCCCCTTAAAAGAGAATGATAATTGTACATTGCATCATCAAATTTCATTATAATGAATTATGAGAATTTATTGCCTTAGCACATTGATAAAATAATATAGCACTAAAATAGTTTTTTTAATGTAAAATATATTACATAATGTTTAAAAATGTTAAAAACAGGATTTATAAAGTCAAAAAATATATCTGTAATATATATATATATATATTACTTTTAAAATATGTATTTTTTATATAATTTTTTTTCCAAAAAAATTCAAATCATTCTTGTACTATGAAAATTTCATAAAATTCACTGAAGATGCTTAATGGTAATTTTTCACTATTCACAAAAAATACACTATTTCAGATGAATAATCAAATTGAAATCCAAAGAAACATTTTACACTATGAATTCAAAAATTATTTTTTATTTTTTAATATTAATGTTAAATAATTTATAAATTTAGTTTTTAAGTGAGAATAAAGATTTTAATGAAAAGTGATTTTATTTAAAACCAAAAAATTTAATTATTCATAATATCACATCATATTAGTTTAAAATTAGAATAATTTTTTCATATTAGTTCATATAATAATTTTAAATTAATTAATATAATGCAATAGGAAAAAATATAAAATAGTTAATAAAAAATTTTATTTGATAATGAACAGTCCCTTTTAATATTAAATTCTATTAATTATTTATCCTCTAAAATGTATGTATTTTTAGTAGATTAAAATAATTTTATTTACTAGAGGTTTTTTTATTCTATGAATTTTATAATATTACTCATATAATATATTGGAGTTATTTTTTAGTGTTTCATGAGAAGGTAACTATTCAAAATAGTTTTTAATTAAATGAATATATATTCCAAAATCCTATTGATATAGTTAAATCATATAAATTATTTATATAATATTAAATTGTTTATTTTGATATAATTGTTTTCATAAAATGTCTAACAATGTGAAAATAAAGGTGTTTATATTAAAATTTCTTTAATATTATAAAATTAAATAGTTCATGATGGGATAAATATTAATTGTTTCTATTTTATAGAATGGTCATAAAATTCTATTAAATTATATGGGGTTCATAATTTCTTTATTTATTTAATTATTTTAAAATGGTTATATCAAGTCTAAATATATGAATTTCACATTTAATAATCATTATTTATTGATTTATTATACATGAATATATTTTTTATATTATGAGTATATGCAGGATTCTATTTTAAAGTGTTTACTCTATTTATTTAAATTATCATAAATTTAATTAATCAGTTACATATTATGAATAATAATTGATTTAGTTTTCTTCCACCCAGAAATTTGGTTATATTATGTTTTTTACGTGAATTAAATATTTTAAATAAATAAATATATTTTTTCGTGTTATAATTATGTTGTAATTAATGTTTCTAGTGAGTAAATAACCATGGGTATAGGGACTTTCGGATAGACTACAAATAGTCCATGGATCATAGGATTAGTCTAGAAATACGGGTGACTGTTACGAGTTTCTATATGATTACTCGTTTGGGGATTAATGTTTTTATAAGATTCTATGAATTTACATGAAAATATTTTGAGTAACTTATTCATGTAATGTATTTGGATATTAGTGAATATAGTTGGGTTTTAACTTAATTTAATAGTATTAGTTATGAGTTATATAAAGAGTTACACATTATAATGGTTCAAAATTATTTATTTGGTGGAATAAATTATCATTCCAAAGTAAATCAGTATAATCATTCACAGAGTTCTTTAAAGTACATGAGAAAAGATAGTGAGATAATAAATCCCCTTTAGAAAATACTAACTAATATCTTCCATCAAAACTGAAACTTTTCAAGACCCAAATCATTCAACTAGGTTTTTTCATCCAAACCTATGTTCCAATAGATTATCTCATGTAATTTAATAATGTTAATAGTGAAACTATCAAGATTATATTCACGTATTTTCCATTTTTGGGTAAACTAGTCCAGGAATCCCTTGACAAGGATATTAAAGGAATGGTTTTGTGATTATCCAAATTATGTTTTAAGAAAGGAGTTATATTATCAACCATATAAAAGTTATATATGATATCATTGGACTGATATCCCACCTAAATAGTTAATATGTGAGATAAATTCCATAGATGAATCATTAAATAATGAAATATTGATATTGGGAAACTATTGTATAAAACAAGATTAATGACAGCTATTAATTTAGGTGGATGAAATTTAATAAGTGCAATTATTAAACAAATTTAAAACATGATACTTAAATGATAAAATATTTTATTATAGAAAAATTTAATCATCATCATCAAACATGAAATTGATATTAATCATATAGAATACAAATTTCTATGAAACAATTTTTTTTAAGTACTAAAGAATCATTAGGATCATCCTCACACCAGATGTAAAATAATACATGTTAAACATTCCCCATCCCATATAAGAAAAAATTTATATCGTTCAAAAAATAGATCTAGATATCTTTATAAAGAATATATGAATTCACTAAATGTTTTAAAGGAAAAATGAAAATCCTTTATTACCAAAGGATCTTTAGTCTTCTATTTTTTACTCAATATGATTTAGTATTCTAATGATGTGGATATATTAAAGGTTTGTTAATGGTTACTATGGATATATAATTTATTCTATAATATTCATTGAAATTGTTATGATAATTTGAATGTGTTCAATAAAATATTAACTCAGATTTCAAAAGTGATAATGATAGATGAAATAAGCATGTGATGTCCATGTTATAATGATTCATTAAAATTATAAATGGTTAAAATTTTAAACAAGAACAATAAAATATTATAATAAAGTCAAAAAATATTCTCTAGGAATCCATTAAATTTTTTTGAAACCCAAAATATGTATCACGATGGAACGCAAATCCTTCCATATGATAGAATATTCAAAGATACCTGAAGGGATTTAAGATAGTAAACAAATTTTCTATGTGAGGAATATAAATTATTGAATCAATTAAATTTTTTAATGGTATATGGTTAAAAATTTATATTTTAATAATTATTTAAATGTTCGTGAGTTCAAAATCAAGGTATGAATCAATAGAGGTTTACATTTATATTCAAATATTTTATACAAGGTTTCTATTATAGATTATTTTAATTGAAAAAAATATTTCATGCCCATATAAATATAAATTATGGATGGGTATAATTATCTGATTTCACTTATCTGGTAATAGAAGTAATTTTTCAAAAACATGTTATTAAAAATAATTGAGATGATAAAAATGGTTTATGATTGAACAAACACGATACCTATCCTAAAAAGAAGATTATGATAAAATAATTTTTAACCAAGACAAACATTTCCTTTCTGATAAATTTGTTAAATTATTTGGTAAATAGATATCCCCAAATATATTGAAATAATATAAATAAGAAATAAATATATTTTAAATATTACCCAAAAAAATTATTCCATATATGAGGATACAAAATTTATTTATTAAAAAACCCCATGGAATGAAATAATTTTTTTACTAAAATAAAATCAATTTGTGTATATTTGGAAGATATTGTAAAAAAAGTTATTTTTAAAAGTATAGTGTGTCATATTTTAATTAAATAGTTTTATTTTTAATAATAAAATATTATTCTTGAAAGAAAGTTTAAAGATAATGTCACTTAATATCCAAAAATAATTATATTATAATACATGAAGTGAAATAAAAAGAATTATATTTAGTTATCCTAATGAAGAAAATTTTTCTTCATATCCTAAAAGATTTAATAATTTGATTGTAAATAAATATAATGTAAAGAGATTAATTTAGTTACTATATTGGCCTCAAAGACAAATTTTTAATGCAATGGTTCTTTGATAAGAATGATGAATCATATAAATATTTATAAGCAGATAAAATTTTATTATTACCATAAAACTTGACATTATATATTAACAATAATATCCCATGTAAATATATATTTTATTTTCATCATTAAGTGAAGATAAAAATTAAAAATCAAAAAAATTTCACACTGCATGAAGAACCTATTGGTTTAGTGTCCTTGCGGACCAGTTACATTGGAAAATTATTCTATTTTTTTTAAATTCCTACATAATACGACTCTTTATTACACCCTTAAAGGAATTAAATAATTTATATTTTATTTCATAACCTGAAGAAGTGATATTTATGAAATAGGTGTGATAAAATGATATGTTTAGAAATCCTATCAACGTTCAATTGAGGGATATATCATAAGAAAATGAGAAAACATTAGTAGGGATAAATTTTTTATTAAAAATAAAATCCTATAACAAACATTTTCATAAATATTAAAGGAATGGAATGTAATATAAAAAGAACAAACATGTACCATGACATAATATTATGAGATAGTCATAGAAATATAACATGGGGAAATTATCTCACAATATCATGGAATCATAAAAATATGGAAACCAAAAAAATGACAACATAATCATATTTAAAGTATAGATTCCAAGACTATGATATTGGATAGAGTCCCATAGTGGATTTGGTTTCCTTTCTATTCCAATAAGGACTGTAGACACTGTTCTATAGTGGATTGGGTTCACTACTCATTCCTTTTTATATTATTTGATGAGTTGAAATGTTTTACCAAACACATTAGAGCATTATCAAGGATCACATTTCTTATTAATAATATGTACCTAAATATGTGAGAAAACTGAAAAAAATTAACCATTAAAAATAGTAATTGTTATAAAATCCGTGAGACCAATGTTGGTTTCATAAGAATTTATCCCACCATTATAGAAGGATATATCGTATAGATTCAAAAGATAATAAGGAGTTAAATCATTTTCTATGCTAATATTTCAATAAATAATATTTCTCTATGAACATTGAGGTATATTGTAGAAATTTTCATTCAATACATCATTATGAAAATAAAATAATTAGTAATTTCACATGTGATGCTTTTTAAAAACGAGGAATGGATTATTTATGGATGAAAATTGTAGAATATTTCCCTTTAAACCACAATTGAACTACATTGCATTTCCATAAAAAATTATTATCCCCAAAAAAGTAAATTAATCGAGATATATATTCAGGGAAAATATTAAATGAATATAAAATAAATAAATGAAATTAATATTAAATAAAATGTTAAAAAAGGAAGACAATATGTACGTATAATGTATCAATGGTGGTTCAAAATACCGCTTTTTGAGGTTTTAAAACACTATTGTTAAACTCTCATATATCAAAAAAGGTAGTAAAAAAATATTTTAGAAATATCCTAAGGAATTTATGAGGTACAAATGATATAAAATGTATTTAGGTTTCAAAAAATATTAAATAAATCATTGGTTGGAATTGAAAAATTGTGTTAGGAAGAAAATCACAATAAATGAAATGGGAATTATTATTACAAAATCCATTAATTTACTAGGAAAAAGGTCATAGAGGATAAATATAGCAATAAATAATATTTATTTACTAAATAAAATGACAATTTTCAATATAAAATTATGTTTTTGAAGAATCCAAATATAGAAGTAAAATTTTCAATCTAAAATATTAGCACTCAAATATATTGGGTTAGAGTTAACATTAACCACACAATGTTTTCATTTTTTTAATTTAACATATGTGGAAGTTAGAACATGAGGTTGATTTTTATATCCCATGGAATTCATGAAATTAATCAGAAATATAAATGAATTCACAATATATACACCACATAAAATAAAATAAGTGTTGAACAAAAATCACATCTTAATGAAACAAAATTGAGATACAAAAACCATTTCCAAATGTCCAGATTCGTTATGCATATTTAACATCATATAGAATCTAATTATGTTTATTAAATCCATTATTGAGAACCATATTATTTTATATTTCACATTATGAAATCTATATATTACTATATGACATTAATTTTATATACAGTTATCTTTTATGTGGGTTACATGAGGTTGTCCAGTCAATTTTTCTATAACGCACTCAGTAAGATGACCATTGTAAAATGTGTTATAATATAGATTCATAATATCAAAAAAATTACATGATTATTTACTTTATTATTTCATTATAAATGAATTTATATTTTTTTATAGGATTCAAAAATAAACTCAAATAAAGAATGGTAGTATGAGATGTTCACTAATAATGATTTAATTTAGTATACCCATTTATTATTAATATTTCATATATTTTTTCAAATATTCTAATTACTGAAAATTAATAGTGTGATAAATATCCTGTTTATTTATTCGATACATTTTTAATGATATCCATTTATGGAAATAATGGTAAAACAATATAGGATATTTTATGGAGGCTGTAATCCCCATATTAAAGAAAGGCCCATTTATTTTCCATATAATGAAAATCGATTTAAAAATAAAATATATTATCCTTGAAACTATAATTCATTTTAAAAATAATATATTAAATCATTAAATAATTCTTGTAATCATCCAAGTATATAGTTCACTGAAATTAAAACTCATTGTTCTTGGAGGAGTTAGTATTCTCAAAATCTTGATGATGTTTTAATTTTTAAAATGTTCTTGGATGGATGTTGAAATGTAAATATTCCAATATTTTAATAAAGGATTATTATATTAAACATAATGTTTTCATAATAAAATCATTTATATCTTATATGTTAGGGGTAAAAAAATATTTACAATATGTAAATGAGGAGTAAGAATTACTCAGGTGGAGTGTAACACTTTGAGAATTTATGAAATATTTATTCTTAAATAAATTCAATATATTTGAAGTTGTTTGATTCATGAAACATCCTTATTAAATGAAAAATGATACCTAAAATATTTTAATTTAAAAATGGGAATTATAACCAATAATGTATGTTGGTGGGTTTGAATAAAACCAACCAAATAGTGGAAAATTATATATTCTAAAATTTTATGAAATAAATTCAGTTTTTTAATAGTGACCTGAAATTAAAAAATAACCATTTTATGGAAAGATATTTGTTTTATAAAAATAGTTTTCTTAGAAAAGGGTGTTTTCTTATATATTTTACACATATTATAAAAATATGTTATACTAATTTATTTAGATCTAATTGAAAAAATGAAAGTAATTTATAAAATCATTATATCAAAATTATATTAGGATGATTTTTTATATTCTTTCTAAAATGTTCCATTTTTCAATGAGTTGTAAAAAATATTGGTCTTTATTAACAGATTATTTTCCATTTGATTCATTGAAAATAACTATTTTATTTTAATATGTTTTTATGAGTAAAACTATATTAAATATAAAAGAATTTAAAAAATTGGACATTAGAATGAATTTCATATTTCAGATATATATATAATATCTTTTGAAATTTTTTTTGGAATACTATTTTATCATCACATATAAGTGTTTAATTTTAAATTATATTCTATAACTAATGTGACTTTGTATTTGAAAATTTTATTCCATAATTGGAATGAGCATTATTTACATTTTCTAATAAGTTCAAACTATATTTTGACTATACTAAATAGTGAAAAATGTAAATGTTATTACTATGGTTAGGGTAACAACAGTTTTACCAGGTGGTAATACTAAAATTATAAGGAATAAAATAAAACAATAAATGACAAAAATGAACAAAAATAATATAATTCATAATATATGGTCATATGAAAACCTTATCAATTTGATGGTATAAAAATGGTGCATTTTTGGGCCTTGTAGAATGAGAAAAACTTGAGTGGAATTCTTTCACTTCAAATACCACATGTGTGTCCACTAACCAACTCATAATATCAAATCCCCTACCCTCTAATTTATCCACGTAAAATAACCATTATATCATACAATACCAACCAAAATTACATAACTACTTCCCTCCCCTCATCCTAGAATCCTTGGATAGTTCATAAATCAAGCCTTGGATGGGATGTTGTGGAAACCAAATGAAGTAGTCGGAATAAGAGGAAACATCCATGAAAGCAAATTTTATTTGATTTCTTCTTATAAATAAATCACATGTTATGAATTAGTAATGGTATAATAACTGTATTATCTTTAGTATATTAATATTTTCTTATATTAAGGGAATTAACTACAAATTTCTCCTCCATTATCAAATGGGAAGCGAAACCATTGATCATGTGTACAACAGATGACCACCACGTGAACTGATGTAATTTATTTACCCAAACCATATCTCATGAATGTATAAAATGATTTATTTAATGTATAAATATTATATTTACTATATAATTATACTTTTTTTAATTTTAATATAACAAATAACTTCTTACATTCCATTCTGTAAAGAATATTATAACGTCGTTCATGAGTATAACGAACAACAACTTCAAAAAGCATTGTGATTTCATTTCACATATGATTTACATGATAGTAAATATGATTAAATTTTATATTCTTATATGATTTTAATTAAATATTATTCTTATATAAAATCAATATTTCAAAAACATTCTTACATTACCATCCAGTACATAAATGATAACGTGGTTCATGTATATGGGGTACTTCCGCCTTGTGAAGTGTTGTGATTCATTTTTATTATATAATAACATGGATGGTATGTGTAGGGGTATTTAATGAAATAATAGTATATTTTTGATATAATGATCATCATTTAAGGATAAAGTAACACATACTCTATTTCCAACATGATCAATGAAAATTGGAATCATAACTCCTGTGAATGTACAACCCACTATCTCCATGATTGTAACACTGTTCATTTTTAAGAACTGTATTTCATAATTGGTCTAAAAATAATAGTTTAGGTATAAAAATTAAGACTATTTCATGTTTACCATTCTAGATATGATTAATTAGGTATATTTTTGACATTATTTAAGTTACCGAAAATGATTTTTGGATATACGAGTTGTTTATATTTAAAAAATCCAACAAGATATTAATTAGTTAATTAATTATATGTGATATTATAAAAATTATAATAAAAGGAATAATAAAAATGAAATATGATCTTAATAAAGTAAATTTTTAACTTAATTTTGTTATTCTAAGATATAAATAACTGATGTGAAAAATCAGGCTCAATGTAAAGGATCTTTCCAACCCACCATTTTCATTGGGTTTTGACCATTATCTCTATAACCAAGTTTATCTATATTAAATTTTATGCAATGCTTGTAAATTGAATATATATTTCTATGAAATTATTTACTATATTATTACCCCTTAATTTTATAGGTTAAAACACACCTTATGATCAGCTCTAAATGTCTGCATTTTGGGAATATCATTTAATCATGTTATGAGACAATATTCTGTAACTGATTTCTTTTCATGAGTAATTATTTTTTGATACATTATAATTGATATCCATGTGAGGTATTCATAATAATGTAAATGAAATGAATTATATAGGTGGGACAAGAATTATATATCCCTCCAATGAATTGTGTAATGGTTTAGTCTCGTGAGACGTCATGTCTAGGATATGGTAGTGAACTTATTCCATTATGGGACTCTATCCACCATGTGATGTTGTCTTGGAAGTTAGCATTGAATTAAGTTTATTTCCTTGAAAAGTTCACATATTTCCATGATCTTATGATACGATGGTCTTTATGTTATTATTCCACTTAATTAATCATTTAACTTCTATTTTATAGTATCTTGTTATACCTTTGACTCAAATGTTATGCTTCTGTATCATATTTATTCCCTTGTAGAGATTTTTAGCATTCCCCTTTATTCATTAATTTCCCAGGTTGTCACATGAAAATTTCAGATGTCAAATTAATTTTATGATCATACTATATAGAATAAAATAATGATTTCATATTTTAGTTTCCATTTATGAATTAATAACGTAGTCCTCAAAATTAACCTAGACTTTACGATCCTTGTGTTGAAATGTACAAAGATCACAAGAGCTTGCAAAATATATTCACAAAGAAAGATCTTAACATGAACTAGTGAATATTGATAGAGGTGATCAAGGAAAACAAAATCTCAATCCAATAATATCCCTAGGAAGAAACAAAGTGGTATATTATCTAAATATAAAGGATCTGGAGATTTTATCAATGATGAAAATTTAGAAGGATGCAATATTTTTAGACATTAAAATAACGGATATCTAAATAGTATATGGATATCCATCCTACCTTTATCAAGTAAATTCCTATCCATACATTCATGAAAGGATGAAGGATCCATAGAATAATGATGTGGTGATACCAAAAAATGTATTGAATATTAGGGATATCACCTTTACTGAAGATAAATTTATATGGTTTAAAACACCTATTTTTACCCCTAAAAAATAAAGATGGATAGGTAGCTTCTAGGGGATGTTTATATATCAACATTATCTATTCATCTCTGAACCACTAAAATGTGTAGTGATTAAATGAATAACTTATGGTAGGATAAAATGATTTAATATATGGTAGAATTTATATCTCGATGCTCAGAAGCCTAACACGTGAAGATCAAATGACATACTCTAATGTTATGATGAAAAAATTTCCCTTACTAGTATAGAAGTAGGAAAATTATATTCCTTGATTTCATTGAAGGAATCCCCAGGACACGTAATGGAAATAGTCCTATATGTTTAGTAGTTGATCTACTTAAACATTCATCCCATTTCATTTATATGAAGAAATATTTATGTCCTGAATAACTTTATATGTTATATATAAGAAAAGTTGTATGATTTCATGAGTTCCACTCTATTGTTTTTCATCAAGATATAAGGATTACCTATATTATTTAGAGAATCCATTAGAATGCATTTGATACAGAACCTAGTTTCAACACAAATTAACGCCCTAAAATAGATGGTCAATCTAAGATACCCTTAAAAACTATAGACAATATGTTGACGTATTATTCAATATATTTCCAATGACGTTGTGATATAACTTTTCACCTAGGAGAGTTCTCATATAACAACTATTTCCTCTTTTGAATTCATATAGAGAATTATGATGATTTGTATGGGATTAGGCATTAGAATGTGATATTCTAGGATGAATTTATATATTATAAGATGATGGGACCCAATCTTTACCAAGATATGATAGAGAATTTCTGAACCATTTAGGATCACCTTAGATCCTTATAATTTTGATATAAAGTCTATGTAGATAACCAATAATGATGCTTGGAATTTAAGATTGTAGATAAGATGTTCCTCAATATTTAAATGTAGAATAATTCCCTCATGTATAGGGATAAGGGGAAGCATGGTACTATATATGTCATCCCCTTTGACATCTTTGATCGCATCATAGTGGTATCTCACATGCTAGATCTCCCACATATCCTATCTGAAGTACATTATTACTTCTATATATCTCTATTATTATTGTAAATAATAGACCCCTCACTAGTATCATGTCTAGAGGTGGTACTATTGATGAGATATTTTTTCATACATGGAGTATCTAGTGGTGATCTTGGATTGTAGATAAAATATTTTATAAAATAAGATAAATCATTTGGTCAATGTTTTTTAGTGAAAATTCACATTCGATGAAGCATCGTAACAACTTGAAGATGTGATAAAGCATAATTAACCTTTCATGATTTTGCATTACTACATAATATAAAATTATGAGGGTAAAATTATTTAGGGAGGGAGTAATGTAAAACCATGAGAATTTATGATACATATATATTTTTTAAATAAATTCTATATCTTTTATGGCTTGTGATAAATGCAACACAAGGTTTAAATGAGACATGAAACTGAATAAAAATATTATTATTGAAAAATTTCCATTATAAACTATCCATTAAAATAGTATGTATGAATTTAAAAAAGTAAATTAAGGAAAATTATATGTCTTACACATGTAGAACATGAAAAAATGGTTACCTATTTATAAGAAATGAAATTATAGCAATATAAAATAAAACAAATATCTAAAAAACAGTATTTTTCTAAAAGGAAGTTAATTCAAACTTTGTAGGTATAATTTAAAATTAATTTTTTCTAATTTTTTAAATTATTTTAAACAAAATTACTTCATTTTTAAATCACCATATATAAATTATTCTATCGTTATTTTTTCAATTTTTTCTAAAAAACTTAATTTATAGATGTATAGTGAAATATAATATTTTAATTTAAAACAACCTTTTCTAAAATTATTTAGAAGATTTTTTTTGTTTTTTATTAAAAGTAGAATTAGATCAGAAATTTATTAATTAATCCAAAAAATTTCAATATAATCAATATCTTGTGAATTTTTATACAAAACATTTTTAAATGGTAAAAAAAGTTCTTTCAAGAAATCATTATTTCAGGACGTCGGTATGTGGAGTAATAATCTTAATTCTACCACATATATGAGTTGAACTTTGAAAAATGGATTCCATATTTAGAAGGAGAAAAAATTTTATTTTATTATAATTTGAACATAATTTATTACCATAATAAATAGTGAAATATGAAAAAAGATTTACATGGATTAAGGTAAAAACAGATTTTTATAGGAGTTAAACTGAACAAATAAGGGTTAAAAGGACCCAAATCTAGTATAATTTATTTTTTTGTCATATTGAGACCTAATAACATAAATATTTATGAATATTTCTATTTTAGATCGTTTTTATCTTATAAATATTTGGGTGTAATTATTTTATTAAAAAATTATATGTGTACCCCCAAACTTATAAAAGACCACCTACTATCCATTACTTTATAAACATAAAAACCTAATTTTTGGCCAACAACTAACCAACTAACATCCTTAGTTCTCAATCACAATGCTATTTTTGGTATACAAATATAACCTAGGATGAATTTTGGGGGAAACAAAAAGTTTTTGACTGAAGAAGATATGACGTCCTTAACCGATTGTTTTATTTTATTTATTCCGCTACCCCTAGAGAATATAATTACAAAATGATGGTTTAATAACCCAAGTATCTTCCATATAATGATATTTTTTAGTTTATGAACGTAAATCATCTCCTCCTACCTGAAATGGGAAAGGAAACCATTAATCATGTCTATGACGAACAAATTCCTCACAAACTAGCATTATTCATTTTCTAACACTTATTATTGAAGGCAGAAAAATATGTATTGAATATACATATGTAATATTTATAATATAAGTATACTTATTTAATTATAATTAAACATATACCTTTTTACATTCCATTTCATAGAGAATATAATAACATTAATCTTGTATATGACGAACTACCACCTCGTAAAGATATGTGATATATTTTTCATATATAATTTAAATGGAATATATTAAGTATTAATTTTATATTTATATATAATATTAATTTAATATTAATAATTATTTAAAATAAATATGACTTATAATTTTATAACATATCATACATTTAATAAATGTTAACACTATTTTTGTGTAAGACAGACCGCCACCTCATGAAGTGAAGTGATTCATTTTTATTACCACATATCATGGATAGTATGTGTAATGTTATGTAAATAAATGATAGGATATTTATAATATAATTTTTATATTGGAATTATAATATAACACACACATTATTCTCATACTGATCCTTAGAAAATGGAATCCTTACTCATGCATACGTATGACCTACCGTCTCTAATATTGTTACATAGTTCATTTTTCATAGATGGTATAATATGTATTGTTTATGTATAAAAAATATTTTTATTTAATGTTTACCATTATGGATTTTGTTAATTGGTAATCACTTTTACCTTAGTCAACTTATCAAATTAATTTTGGACATATCATCCATTTATCCTTAAAACAGCCAACACAAAACTAATTAGTTATGTAACTGAATAACACATTGTATCACTTACAATAAAAGGAATAATAAAGATGAAAAGGATTATAAGTAATTAATTAATTATCATATGTTTATTTTACATGGATATAAATAGCTAACAAAAATTAGGCTTAATGTAAGGGTTATTCTTAACCATACCCTTTCTCCTTATTTTGACCATTCTCCCTCTAACTCGCTATATCTATCATTAATGATATGGAATCCTTATGAATTAAAAATATATGTCCTTAATTTTTTTCCCAAGATTATTATCCATTCTGTTAATGGATAACACATTTTTTATGACCATATATCAAATTCCTTCATTATATAATCACTTTTTGTTATGTTATGAGACTACATTTTGCAACCCATTTATTTCTATGGGTAATTCATATTTTATGACTTCATGATTGTAAGATCATGGTTTTCATATGAGTTATAGAACCTATAATTTTTTATATCCAATATTTGTACTTATAAATATGTTACATGATTTATTGAAGGGTTCAAGAGTTATTGGGAATTGATCGAAGCATATAGATCTAGTTTTCCTAGAAACAGCAGAGGAAAAATATTCACATGGTTAGTAGTAACCATGCCCTTCAAAATATGTATCCCTATATTGGAGAAACGTGGATTGTTAAAAATATTCAAGTGGTATTGGACTATAAAAATATGGTAATGTGGGTTCATATGGGCTAATCATGGGTTTTCTAACTATTCATCGGTAGTCATGCAGGGTGTTCTCCTTAGGTAGTGTGGTGCACACTGTTGTCGTACGATTTCCCAACCATGCATCCAAACTATGTGACCACTTAAAAAGAGGTGAATTTATTATTTTAAATCCTAATATGTTAAATTCCCATTCCATTTAGTTTTTATCCCAATTCCCAATAGGTCAACTCATGTTGGAGAGCTCTCTCAGGACTAAATGAAGTCTTTGAGTCTGTTCTTCTGTCAAAACATTGATTTCAGAACTATTTGTCTTCTAGGATAGACCCAAGTGAGATATTTATTCCATTTTCATTATTCATAATTTAACTTTATACTGATGGAGTTATTTTGGTGTGAGATAAAATTCCATATTTTTATGGTATTATTGTATTCATCAATATTCTTCGTATATTGACCAAACATAAGGATGATATTGCATGAGGTGAGTATTACAAGCTTAATGAAGGTAGTCTATTAATTTTACCTCAAATTATCACCTTTTAAATTACAATACCACTATTATAAAAACAATTTCAATGATATTTTATTCAAAACAAATTATTCCTTTAATTTATAATGTTCAAATTTTATTCTAAGGCCATAATTATACATTTTTAATTTAGTGTGTTGGAGTTTGAAACCTCAACACTAACCACCAATATTTGGTGTGTACAATGTTATTAATTTTTAACCATTTTTTGATTATCCATAACAACTATTTGACAAGATCAACTGATGTTTGTTAAACTAAATCCTATAATTTCTAAAATTAAATGAAATGTGAAATGTAATGTGTATATATATAATTATAGTTATCACCTGTCCCATATAATTTATAATTAATTTTATAATTGGATTAATTCCCTTACTCTACCTTGTCATGTGTGATGAACTATAAAGGAATGAACATAATGAAAATGTAATTGGAATGATAATTATTTCAACATCAATTTCCTATGATATATAATAAATTTATAAGGTGAATATTGTATATGGTTCTTTTTTTATTTATAGTAATGGTCAGATATGATCCATCTTTGGATTCATAATGAAATTCATTGATATCCCAAAGGGAAACATTATGATTCATTGAGCTAGTTTCCAATGGAAATTACTTCCCTGTAAATGGGTTTTTTCTATCAGTGGATGACTATCATGATGTTATAGGACCCCTTCACTTTCTTTAGAGAAATTATAATGCTTTGGATACAATTCTTGGATTCATCTTAAGGTATACAGTGTTCTGAATACATGGATCATTAACCTTAGGTCTAGTAATTCTTATCTTGGGTTTTACTATGGGAATCCCCTATTGACTTAGTTAGAAAATATTCATGTGTAATTGATTGAGGAGTCCTCTTGTATTTCAATATATCACTTATTATAGGATATGTGGTTTTATATTATAAGATGGATCAATATTCTATAGTCAGGGATTCCTCGATTTCACCATGGATCATAGATTATTATAAGTATCTTTTTTAGTAACTCTAAAACCATTATATGTCCTTCATATTATAAAATTAATTGTAATTATTTAAAAGGATACATGTTTAAAGAAACCAGATGAGGCTAAAATAGGTATGGGTTGATTACATTTTCACTGATTTACATTTGATACAGTTGAGCACTCTTACAATTTTTATTCTTACGATTTAATTTTGAGGAAATCATTATTGGTAGCTTAATTAGTTTATCTCACAGCCTATCTAGGTCATCTATGGTTCCCTATAAGATTATAAGATCTCAGGTGTTGAAAAAGGGATGAATCCTTCTTTGGAAACTTGAATTATTACTTCAGGAAGAGATCTTGGTACCAGATGAATGTGCCATTGCACAAGATGCGTAGATAGTTTTTTCCTTTTTTATTCTTTTCATAACAAAAATTTTGATATCTTCCAAATTCCATGAGATCATGTTTTTCCACTTTTTAGATATATTCCATCATCTTTTTTATATGATATAGTTTTCATATTTTGATGATTACTTTTTGTTTGATGCATATTCATGTTTCCACTTCCTTATTAATTATTATTATTATTCCATTGTTATTTCACCTTTCTGAAAATTGTCTTCCATTGTATCTATAGGGAACATACTCTCTGTGAACACACCCTAGGCCCTCACTGACAGTCTATGGACTCTAGCATACATGATGGCGTGCATGAGTCCATGTGGACTATCAGGCTCTGTTACTCTGGAGAAATTATTCATGATATAAAAATGTAGTATTAAAGACATTTCATTTATTATATTATTATTTGTAAAATTTAGATAGGATTTTAGGAAAGTGTATGAAAGGGGTTATAAGTTGTATCCTGGAGTAGCTAATGCACTTTATGGGTAAACAGTAAGTATCCTTGGAATGGGGAATTTTTTTTTTTATATTTCTCCTACCAATTTTGATATATTTTAATTATTTGTGGATGTATAGGAACTGAACTATTTTTTATTATTTATGGAGACTCTACCTTGGCATGTCATGACAAGGAATCATTATTACATGAAACCTTATACGCACCAGTGGAGTTACATTCCTGTCTAAATAAAATCATTCAATTTCATTCACTTCTTAAATTGTCTATGATTATTTAGTGTTCCTTGGATGTGATATATTCATATTACACTAATTATTCCTTTAAAAAATGTGAACTAGTTTTTTAAAAAGACAACATCAACCTAAATGGAATTTCCTTCAATAACATGATTGTAACATGTTAAGTATCATATTTCTATCCATGTAATCCAGGGACCCATGGTTTCAGGTGTTTATATTTGGATTTTTTTATATGAGTACAAATTAATTTTTTTAAGATTATGGGACTTCATAAATTAGAAAGGTTAATTCATTGAATCAAGACATCACAATTCACCTATCAAATTCCGAGATCGAATTTATCACGGGCTTGCTGCAACTACATGTGTTTTAATAATAGTTTTTAAATTATATAACACTTTATAAACTAGGGATGGAAATCCATTTTATTTAACATTGTATTATGTATATATGGACATAAGAACATAAAAGTGAAATTGTTAATAAAAAATAAAATGTTTTCCAGTAAATGGGAATGGAAAGTGAAAATAATCAGTTTTTTCCTCCTTATATTTTAATTGACCCATTGCTTATACTGGAATACCTATGGTTGAAAATATAAATACATATCAATAACCATACCATAATCCTTGGTAGTTGTTATAATATATGATGGGTAGTGAGAAACTATTTTTATCTTACTCCTGTAAGTGACTGATGGATGTTGTTCTGGGAGTCTAAACTAATTTTATTTTAGATCTATCCCCTTAATTTTATCAAATATTTTTTAGAGGTGGGTGTTTGGAAATTTTAAATTTATTCATCCAAGAAGTCCTTAAGTATTTCACTTAGAGGGTGGTGAAGATCATGATCCATAGATTGTGGGCCCTGATCCCCAAGTATTACTTCAAAGAGGTCCACCTGTAACCTTGAATACTATTACTGAACTGGATACTAAAGTACGTCTTTGAGAGAGTTTCACAATCTTGATGCAATCTATGTAATGTGGTCCACATCTTTCACCTATGATTTTGTATCTTACTTATATGTTCTACTAGTAGCACCCTCCCATATTCATGAGGTATAGCGGTTATCAGTATTCTAATTCATTTTATGAATCCATTTTAGATTTATACGATCATCTAGAGATTCCAAAATTAATTATAGACATTATTTATACATACTTGTGTCATTATTATGCTATTCACTTATGGGATGTGGTTACCTAGGCTAGTCTTCATCATGACATGGTATGGGAAAACTTATATATCTTCTTCTACGATTAGTTTCTCAATAATATGATAAGAGATGATCGATCCAGGGAGGTCATGGAACATGAGTAGGAATCTATGTCCATCATGGACTATGCCCTATGCTTACCTCAGCCTAAACACTTCTCACATATTCTTGTTGGTGATGATCTATCAAAATATAGATTCTACAATGTTTGGATATGGTATTCCACCCGCTCTAAGTTGAACATAACTCCCTTTCCTACTACATTGGAAACTATATTCCAAGCTCTTATCCATGAGTGCAGCATGAGATAATATGAAAATAAAAGTTATAATGGGTCAGATTTGAGATAGGGTAGTAGTTGTTCTACTATCAAGAATCATCACCTAGATGATTATTCTCATTAAAATTTTGGCTAGATTTGCAACATTATTAGATCTATTTTATTCTATCAGTGTAGAAAATAGGGTCATTTTAATCCAATGTGTGATAGAAACCCACTAGAGTGAAGTACTTGTAGATGAACTAGTCTTCATCAAATTATTTTACAAAACATTCCACCTATTTTAAGTAGAAAAATATGACCCCACCTCTACCTCAAGAGTTGGAAAATGACTCCACATTAGGAATGATGCTGGAGTAGCACTGGCCAAATAGGCCAAGTAGGATGTCGTTCCCACAATATCCAAACATCTAATATTTAGTTCTTATTGGGAATACCTTCTCAAAGGAGGCTGCCTATAGCCAAGGGATGTAGATTGGGTTATTTTCACCCATTGTATAAGACAGCTGAGGAGTACAGTGTATGGGTATCTGCTGTATGAGGCACTATTCTGTTAGAATCCCATATCGTATCATATTTGTTCATTACATGTTCTCCTTACTCATATATATATATTTATAAACCATGGAATTTATTGGGCTATAAATTAAATACTTTTGTGGGGTGATGATCATTGGAACAATATTGAGTGTATGGTCAGAGGGTATTCTCCAATGCAAGGAATGTATTATTGATATTTTTTGTTATTTAATATTGTTGGATTTATTCATCCTTGAGAAGATAAGATTTGATATCATAAATGAGATGGATTACCTCATAACTTATCAACAAAATATTTAATTCTATCACTGAAGGGATACATTATCTTCACCCATGGTTAGTATATATGTTCATATGAAATAATTGGATGTATAAGATGGTAGAGTCGAACCAAACCAGCATGGGAATGGAGGAGTGACATCCCCAATTTCCAATATTTTCATGGATGATTAAATGGTGTGTCTTTAAGATTTACCTCAAACCACGGATCATTTATGTGATATATTCCCTATATAATTCTATGGAATTCATCCTAAGAGATAGGCAGATTTTAAGTTCACGATCATTCTAGTATTTGCTACAATATCTTTTTCCCAATTTATGATGGAACCAAATAAGATTTAGAATCTCAAGAGGGAGTTGGATGATTTAGAACATAAATCTTTCTTATGACCCCATACTTATCGTTGGTGTTAACCTATCATTTTTCCACAAAAGTGGATGGAAACATTTGATATTTTTTAGATTACTAATGGTTGATCCATCGTAGAGTTATGAACCGGTATCCTTTTCCTCAAATAGATAATCTCTTTGACCAACTCTATGGAGAAAGATAATTCATGAAGATTGAAATTAGATTAGGATATCATCATGTGTGAGTCAGGATTTCATACATACCATGTATGACATTACATAGTTCATATGGTTTATATGAGTGTCTTATTATGCCATTCATTCTTATGAACACACTAACTATTTTTATGGCATTGATGAATATAATTTTTTAAACGAAAATGGAATTCGTTTTTATAGGGATTTAAATGAAATATTGGTGTATTCTCATTATAGAAAAAACCATGTAAAACATTATGATATTGTATTGAATACACTGATAGAGAATTTATTATATTTTTATCTCACAACGTGCCACTTCTAGATCGAAAAGGTTCACTTCTTGAGTATGAAAAGCATAGAATATAGAGTACCAACTGAATAATGTAATTTGACTATTATTTTTTCCTAGGATAATCTCAGGAACTTGGTTGATATATTATTTTTGGGGTTATCTTTCAATTATAGGTATTTTATATAGGATCTCTCGAGCCTTGTGGAACCACTTAATGATCTTACTAAGAAGGGTATGCAGTTATTTTTTTTCTAAAGTATATGAGAAGGAATTTCAATAGGTGAAAGGAAGACTTACTTTGGCAATGTTCCTAACTCTGCTAATATCTAGTAGAGGTTATACAATATTCTATAATGTATCGTGAAAACATATGTGTGTATAACTAATCTAGGTGATTAAGTCATTGTGTAGAAGACCTACTAGTTGAGACCGCATGATTTTCACTACCCAACTCCAACACCCGACATACATCAGTCGTTTAATCCTTGCATTGTTGTAGACATTATTTTTTTGGGAGTACATTTCATTCATTCTGAACCAAAGTATCATCAAATATATATTTAATTTTTATGACTTGAATTCCATAATGTTAGGATCATTAGAATAACATCATTATTTGGACATTGATCTGCCCTATATTCCTAGAAAGGTAAATGAAGATGCGAAAGAACTTATCTAGAAATCATTTCCACAAGATGATCTAGATTCTAGGGAATAATGGATGTTTATAGGATTGTTTTCTGATATGCATCTGGAGATTCAAAAGATCCATAAACATGATCTTCTTTCAGCCTTAACGTTTGACTATTTACTCATGTATAAGGTGAAGAGAAGGTTGTTTTTATATCATGGTGTTTTTATATGGGAAGTTATTTCTGGTGAGGAATCACATTCATATTTATATGTTTATAGACATTAGATATTATTTCTCAATGTACTTATTTGAATTCCTATAGTCATGCGTAAAGAGATGATGCAAGAATCCCAATATTCATAGTGTTAATTTCACCAAGGTATCTTTAATATGTATCTTCATGTGAACTACTATTATGGATGGCATAAGATATAATCTAAATTTCAGTTTTTATCAATAGTAATTCCATCTGTAAGTAGTTGATAGTGGGGCACTAGATTCATGGTGTATTTTTACAGCCACTACATTAACCAAAATGGAGATGGGATGAATTCAAAATTTATTTTTTGACATGTTTATTGAGGTCCCCTTGAGGTAACAATATAGTTTATGTGGTCATGGATTGAATGACTAAGGTAAGAAAATTCACTTTTAACTAATAGGCCATCTTAGTGGATGATTTGGGTATACTATATGTCCTTGAGAATATAAACCAACATGGGGTCCAATGTACTATCATTTCAAATAAGGGTTCTCAGTTCTCATTGAGGTTCTAGGAGGGTTTGTAAAAAGTGTCGGGTATACATATGATTCCAATTACATCATACCACAAATGGTCAGTCGGAGTATATAATAACAAATTTAATGTACATTATTCAAGAATGTTTCCTTTCACTAAATGAGTTATTAGGAGACACACATATGCCATATTGAGTTTTTAAGCAACAATATCATTCAAAGAAAATTCTTATGGCTCCTTATAATTCCTTATATAGTAAGTATTTATGTTCAACTATTTTCTCAATAGAGGTAAGGGAGGTACACTACTAGGTCCTCTTCTCATGGAAGATTCCTTGGAATAGGGGCTGTTGATTAAAAAATTGATGGTTACTTCCCAGTCAAGATATAAATTGAATGTAAATATTCTTTGATAACCTCTAGTGTGGATGGTCATGGATCATGTTTTCTAGCGAGTAACACCCAGTCTTAATCATAGGTGGATAAAAAGGAAAGGGATACTATTTACTCAAATTGTTGGGTGAATTTTAGACCTTGGAATGAGTCTTTTCAGAAGAATATTAGTTGTCATTTCTTTAGAGGTATCATGCTTTGCATGACGTCTAACAAAATTCACAGCTTAACCATTACCATGTCGAACCACATCATAAATTTATTCTAGAGGATGTTGAATTGGATGTATATTATTT
Organism: Viscum album; assembly: GCA_963277665.1. Classification (NCBI taxonomy): domain Eukaryota; kingdom Viridiplantae; phylum Streptophyta; class Magnoliopsida; order Santalales; family Viscaceae; genus Viscum; species Viscum album. Next base: position 981,853,897 of record OY728123.1, read on the forward strand.
TTTTAAGGAGTAACCCATTCACATTATTGAGCGTAGAATGAAGGCTCTTTGAGGTAGGTCTATTATTATGGTATGAGTTCTATGGAAGACCATCCATGTAAAATACAAGACATAAGAGAGAGAGACAGATAGAGGTAGACATACATGTTCAGTGGTCTATGTTATTCTAATATAAAATTTTACCACCGATGGATGTGTAACTCGAGGATGTTTTTTTAGAGGGGGAGTTTGTAATAACCATGTTTTTATATGATGTAAATATATTTAAATTTTTAGTTTAAACACTTTATTTATTCTTATAAATGATCCATATAGTCTAAGGAAGTGTTCAAGAGCATCTGGGGCAAGTTTAAATTCTAAATAACATGTTTTTAGACAAACAGTATAATAAAATGGCTATAACATGGTTAGAAATGATCATTCACCAAAAAATGTGAAGCCCAATAAGTATGACATATAGTTTGTTTAAAATATTCATTGGTTTATTCTTCCATGATGAGCTAAGATAAATGTTGCACATGTTCTACGAATGGTTTGTCTAGTTGTGGACTACATACCTTTTTGGGTTTGATCCCTATGATGTGGAGTGTACATGATTATAGAACTCCTCATATAATTGTGTGACCTAACCTTGTTAACTCTTAAAAAGTAGAGAATTTTACCTTTTTCACCCTTAAATTTTATGAACCCCTCCATTTCTCTACCAAAACCTCGAATGTCCTCTATTGTTAGAGTGTTCTCGCAAGGCTAAAGCTATACATTGATTATGTTATTTCAGTAAATCTCTCATTTTAGCTCTGTTAGTTTCTTTGAAAATTAGTAAGTGAGTTTTTCATTAGTTTATCTACTTTCATCATTTATCATTCCTTCAACATTGTTATTTTGGTGTGAGATAATATGATATATTTTCGTGATATTCTTTTGTTTTCACATTTTCTTTTAATTTGGACTAAAAATTATAATATTTGATGAAGAGAGTAAAACTAGCTTAAGGTAGGTGGTCTATGAAATTTCCCACAACTTCGAAAATTTTATAGGGTTTTCTCATTTTTTATGCCTAATTAATTAAATGACACATCTAAAATTTTATGACATTAATTTAAATTGTTTAAATTTTATTCTAAGGTCCTAATGAAAGGTTTTATTTTATACTATTGGGGGTAAAGGCCTCGACACCTTCAACCCATTTAGGATGTGTTCCATGTTATTAATTTTTAACCATATCATGATTATCTAGAATAAAGTTAGTGTGTGATCGATTAACCTTAATTAATTTAGGTTCCTTAATTAAATATATAAAACATACATTTTTTAAATGGAATTTCTATATGAACATGTATAGATACCAACTGGTCCCTATCATTTAAAATTAATTTGATAATTGGTTGCATGTCTATACTTAAGAATTTTATGTTTGGTAAATGGAAATGGAATGAACCTAATGAAAATGTAATTTTCATTAGTATGATATGGACTTAAATGAAATACGATATGTAGTTAATGTATGAGGTTCTTATTCGATATGAAACTTTTCTCTATATTGTAATGGTCTTACATGAGCTAGTCAGGTATTTATGATGTAAATCATTTATCACTTAGAGAACACCATTTCATTTCCTTGCGTAGGTTTCCATGGGTGATACCTACATCAGATTATGAAATTTGTCAACTATTGGATATCCAACATGATTTTATAGTATTTATTTACTTTTTATCATGAAATTACAATTTCGTATATACAATCCACGTATTCGGCTTCACATCTATGGGAATGCCAAGCCTTTTATAATCGTCATTGGTTTTAGAGATTCTTTTCATAAGATTTACTATGATCCTTATCCATTGAATTCGTTTGAAACATATCTAGTGTAATTACTTAGTGATATATATTGGATCAAACTTATTCTCTTACACACAATTTCTTGGTTGTATACTATTATCTCGATCAATCGTCTATGGGAAATGATGCATTGATTTCACCTTGGTTCCTTAATTTTTATTATTACCTTTTATAGTATAGTGGATAAATTTATATGGGATTATTATTATAAAATAAACAGTAATTAGTTAAAAGAATTCTGGTTCAGATATACCAGATGAGATTGAAAAGGAATGTTTTACTTACATTCTCATTACATTTATTTTGATATAACTTCATACTAAAAGAATTTCTATTCATCGACTTGATTTGTATAGAAACCATTAGTTGTGGAATACTAAGTTTACCTCACACCCTATATGGGATATCAATGGAACCCAGTTAGATTATATGATCATAGTTGTTGAAAAAGGTAAGAGTGTCTCTTTGACACCAGAAATCTTATATTAGGATAAGATTATGGTATCAGATGATTGAGCCATTGCTTGAGATTCTTGTATATTTTTTTTTCACTTTTTGATTCTTTTTAATTTCATGTATTGTACTATATTCCTACAACCATTTATTCCCATTGTCTATTTTTGTGGATATTTTCCCTCAGCTTCTATATATGATACAATTTACAACATTTTAAGATAACAGATTTCATGACTCTAATGTATGTTTCTTCATATTTATTCATTTTTATTTTGATTCAGTTTTTATATCATTACTTTTAACCATTGTGATCATCCCTGATAAAATGACATAGTCTCTACATAGGCACACCACATGCCATTAATTATAGTTGGAATCCTTTGGAATATATTGTTATTTTCTTGAGGTATTTTTTCCCACTAATTTCAATAACTCAGGAGTGAATAAGGTTTGGGATAACACAATGATTAGTATCCTTTTATAGAATTCATATTCTTGTACATGAACATATTAGAATGGGTGTGATATGAATTATATATCCCTCCAACGCATTGGATAATTTTTTAGTCACATGATATTTTATGCATGGGATTAGGGAGTGAAACTAATCCATTATGGGAAACGTCCCACCATGTGACGTTGTCTTGGTTATTAGCCATCACTTTTTCTTATGTCGTGTTTTATATCATATCCAATTTTTCACATTTCGGTGATATTATGATATCCTTTTCATTATTTTATTATTCCTCTAGATTAATATTTTACCTTATATTTTGTGATATCATGTTATATCTTTAACTGACTTGTTAATCTTCCTTATCTGTATTATTCCCCTACAAGTATTTTTATCTCATACTTTTCTTTATGTATTCCCCATGATATCCCATGCATCTTTAAAAGCTCGAATTGATTTGAGGAACTCAATAAAGAGAATTAAATCATGGATTTTTTATTCTCCTTTCAGGAATTAAGAACCCATTCTTCCAAAAGAAGGACATTTTGATCGTTATATTTTACAAATGGATATTTGTGTGTAATAATCATTTAATAATTCGTATAAAAATGATGAGGTCGCTATATAGAGACCATTAACATTATCTTGAATTTATTCTTAGAAAAAAGGTATTAAGGTAACTTATAGAGACTAGGAGTTTATATATTTGAAATATACTTCAGGGAGAGTTACATCATGTGGAGTTTCAAGAAGAAACAGAAACATATATTGGTCAATAAGGGGTTTCCAGAGGCCCCATTTACAAATGTAGGGAAATTGAATTTTTTTAAAAACAATTTACATATCAATGATTCTATGAAACCATTCAAGGTTCAATGGACATAAAGTTTTTCCATAATTGATTCATGGGGAGCGTGGGTCCTGAAATCCTTAACCATTTATTTTTACTCATGTTTTAAACATGTTTATTTTTATTTGAAATTACATTTTAATATTTATCATTTTTACCTTTACACGTGCTTTTTAATAATGTAATATAGGATTTAATAAACAAATATTGGATTAAATTTATTAAAGAAATTGGGATTTTTAAAACAACATTTAATGTCAATTGAATCATCTTTAATTTCTATATATGTGAAATTAAAATGTTAAATTAAAATATGTACCATATAGAAAACATATTTTTTTATAAAATAGTTCTTTTGATCATCAAGTACTTATAATATTATATAAATTTAATTAGGAAATAAATGTGTGATGATATATTTTTATTAATTATTATAAATCATATTAGTTTTATTTTATAAATTATATATGTTTAGTTTATTAGATGTAAATTAAAAAATATAAAAAATAAAATTCTTAAAAACAACCCTTTAACCATTATCATGGTCATTATCACTAATCATAGTAATCATACTTTTGTTCCTAAAAAATAAATTAAAACAATTATATTATACTAAAATACTGGACTATAAAATAAAAACTGTTTCTTTTTATATCATATTCCTAGAAGGGATGAAAAATAATTTAAAACATGGGATAATACTACATTTTTTGAGTAAAATATAACTTAAGTTTCCAAAATGATAAATAAGGATTTAAAAAAAATCATAGTGTTCTTAAATGATGTATTATACTTATATATATATTATATAAAATAGGTTTCAAAACATTTATTTCATTCTTGTATTATGATAATACCATATAAGTGACAGTTTTGGAAACATGGTATTTTTATGTATTGACCTAAAAATATATTATTTCATATAATACTAAATATTCATCGGAATATATTGTTGACATCATAAAACCTAAAATTAAATTCATGTTTTCATGTTAAAATTATATGGGTTAGGAATTTTACTTTTAAATCGAAAAATAAAATATAATGAAAAAAATATTTAATAGAAAATGTGTTTTTAGACATTAACTATTCTTATTCCAATTTCGTATCAATTAATAATTTAATTATTGATAATATTGAATCAAAAATTTATTTATCTATGATATATTTATTTTTTTGATATAATTTTTTTAGAAAAAAATCTAATTTTTGATAAAATATATAAAATTATCACATTAATTTTATCATCAGATTAGTAAATGAAAATTATTTTTCATTAAATTCAAATTGAAAAATATGAAAAATAAATAAGAAAAATAACATAGTAAATTGATAACAATATTTTTATATATTGATTTATTTTTAAAAAATACCATCATGTTATCTTTGTATGATTTTTGTGTTAGGTAATCGTTGGTGGAAGTTGTGGGTGGTGACTATGCTAGAAAGGACCTCATGTAAATTTCCATGATCTTTAACTTCTCCTGGATATGGTTTCAATTATACTATAAATGTTGAATTTATTCATGGTATTGTTATAAATAAGTCCCTAGTAATTCAAACCCCTTTCTAAGAACCTAAAAATGAGATTCATAAGGGAGACTATTGGTACCTTATATAATTTCTTTCCCTCATCATCATTGATTTCATAACATGGTTACATAATTGTATAACCACTAAATTGAAAGGTATATTATTATAAATAAATTTAATAATATTTTTTACTTTTAATAGTGTAATTTTATTTTGAAATTTCATGTGAGAAATATACAAAACACATTAGGTATTAATGACACAATTATGTAGTAAATCGGGGGGTGTAGCTTGTCCCCACTAAATAAATTGAATCCTTTTAGTTTAAACTGTCACTTAAAAATGTAAATAAACATTGATATCTAAAATATTTAAATGACTAATGATATAATTTCTAGAGAGATATTGACCTTTGAAACTCATAAATGAATCCTTTTCCTTAGAATAGACTTCAATATTATTTTGAGTGTTTATATTACCATTTGCGCCAAGTGTCTATCAATATTCTATATCAAGACCCACATTATATATATTTCCCTATAATGGGTGTTCATAATAATAACTTTACTGGTAGTATGTCATATTATTATATTATATGTGATATCATTATTCCAAATAAACCCTATAAATAGAGAGATCCAATCCATTCCCAAAATCAAATTAACCTCATATAAAAGTACTATAATATTATTTCCACAATGAAAATTTATATAAAATAAATATGGTGATAAAATATTCATACCATTAGATTTTTTTAATTAATCAATATATACACATATAAGTGATGATTTTGTTTCCATATAAAACATTATAGGTAAAAATATGTGAGTTGAATAAGATACGTTTAAAAAACATATAGTTATTTACTAAGTGATAAATGTTCCTTACTCCAAAAAGTTTTTGGAACTCACTTTAGTATTTCTGGATATAGTGGATATACCAAGTTTTATTTTCCATTGAATCTGTGTATTCATATAAATGTTGTTTTCACATTGATTAATGAATTATATTGATAATTACCATGTTCGAAAATTTTAGAAAATTTAACTTTTAGTGGTTCATCTAGGGGGAATCATTTTTAATTCATTGTATCCACGAAGTGATTCATTTTTTTATCAAAAATTATTTTATATATAACCAATTTTACCATAATTAAAACATCATTCCGTTTATTTGTGAAATTTCATTAGGAGCCTCTTCAAATATTTTAAACATAAAAGAAATTGATTTTTATTTCCTTTTTAAGTTCATCACATGATCTTATATATGACATTTTCATCACCTTATTTCATAATTTTGAGAATCTAATTAAAATAAGGTTGTCAATTACAATTCATGATCGATGGTTTGGCATAATAAAATGATTTCTATTTGTAGATATTGTCCTTTTAGTTTCCTTGTTTGGATAATCTCTCCGTTAACCATGGAATCCATTATTAACTTTGTTTCATCTCTCTTACACCATTACAAAATCCTTATGATGTTGACATTTCTGATTAATAATTAATATCACAGTAGAATTATCATAAATGATCATATGGAAACTAAATATTGAAAAAACATACACATTAAAACAATCATATTAGCACAAAATTAAACATAAATAACTCCTCAATATCTCTTGGTTTCTTTTGTTTGGGTTCTTTAATAATCACTAAATTCTTGATCATAATAAATCATTAATACTGGATCATAAGGTTGATGCGATTGACCAATGAATATCCCCATGGAGTATTAAACTAGTTGTGTAATTAGGAATCATTTACTTTGACATGGTGAAATTTGAGTTAATACCCAATATTCCACATTCTGTGTTACTACCCCAAGGTACATATTTTCATGATCCTACATCCACATTTAGTATCTATATGTTGTTTTTATTACTAGAAAATACATACAATCTAATATTTACAAAAATTTAAGGACGTTATTGTATACCTAGATTTATCCCTAGGATATTCACTAAACTTAATTTAACGTAATCTCAAAACAACTAAAATAATCCTAAAAAATTACAAAAAACTCCTTTGATACCATCTATAATAGAAAATGGTAAACATATAATTAATTTACATAATTTAAAAATGTATAACATTAAATCTCATAAAAACGTCCCATAACATAGAGAAACGTTAGGTTTTTTTCAATTGAGGACCTATTACATAGACAAAAAATTTTAAAATTCATGTGAAAATTTCCATATCATTAAACATTTTATTTATACCTTCTATACTTTTCATATGTTATATTAATGTTTATAACTCGGGTAAGGGAATCATAACAAATAATTTAGATCAAAGGCTACATATAGAGAAACTATCAAAATATAATCAATGGTTTGATCATAAGAGTATGAGAAAACATGTGTAGGGGGAAATTTTAAAAAAAATACATTTGTAAACAATATTTTCACATAATTCATGAATTAAGGATTTGTATTAAAAAAAGAAACAATTTGTACCATGTTTTAAAAGTGTGGGATAAGCATGGAAAATTAGAATAAGTAATGAAATAAAAAGATAATAGAATCATAAATATATCGAAACACAAATAAAAACTTATAAAAATAATAAAAATATCCCCAAAAGAATATCATATTGGAAAAAGTCCGTTGGAAGATTATATCCACTCCTCATTCCTATAATTGTTGTGGATGGAGCCCTATGGTTGATTGGGATCACTGCTCATCCCACAAAATAAAATCTCTTGAGATATATATCTTTACCCACATGCATTAGAGAGATATCAATTTTGTTATTAATATTCATAAAATTTACATTCTTATGTTTTAAATTGTATAAATATTAAAAATATAAAATTTATAAGAAGGATTAAATCCATGATAAATAAGTGGGTTTTATAGTCATCTCTTAAAGCATAATATATTATTACCACTAATATATTCCCAATATAATAATGAAGTAAATCATTGTCGATGAATTTTTTTAGTAAATAAGAATATTTCACAAAAATTTAGTTTCGATATAGAATCATTGATTAGAATGATCAACCAAGAGTAACATTAAAAATGAACCCCATAAGTGATTCTTTTCTAAATGAGAAATGAATCCATTAATTTTAGAAAATTATTATTAATTTCCATTAAACCATAATTGATAAAAATTTGTTTTCTATTAAATAATATTTGGTTATTTAAAAAAATTTCATGATTTTAAAATTTTATTGGAATGGCATTTTTTGTTAAATAATAAATATTGATGTTACCTTATACTGATTTATTTAAATAAGATAATTATGAAGGAATAATAAAACATGTATTATGAAAAACAAATAAATGAAAGTTTGTATATATATAAGAAACATATATACATTATATGTAATGAATAAATGGAATGGATATTTAATAAAAATGAGAAAAGGAACATGTTACTCAAAATTAATGATGGTGGTTTAGAAGATCACTTTTAATATTTTAAACCACCATTATTGAAATTACACATTGTTGAAAGAGGTAAAGAAAAAATTATAAAACTAGGATAATGAAAATTTTAATTTATCATGATAAATAAAATAAGGATTTAAAATAAAAAGGTTAAAATTGGAGGTAATGGAAAATATATACGAGGAAAAATCATTGTTAAAGAAAGTGTGAACGATTTTTGATAATGTAGTACTTTTATGGGGAAAAAGTTAATTGAGTATATTTATTTGAAAAGAAAGTTTTATAATCCATATATAAAGAGATTAATTTTAATACAAAATATTTTTATGGAATAATCCAATAATATAAGTATGAATATCACGATTAAACATTATACCTCAAAGAAGGGAGGTTTGAGTTTTAAAAAAAATTACAACATCATAATAATTATAATTGAAACTTTATGGAAGGTAGAACATGAGATTTTTTTATAAATCTTTTCAAATTCATTAAATTTATGAAAAAATTAAAAAGATTTAAATTATATACTCTGCAAAAATGAAACAAGTGGTGAACATAAATCACATCTTAATAAAACAAAATTAAGATAAAAAACCCTTACCATAGGCAATGATTCATTCTGTTTGTGCACTTAACATCAAATATTTTGAAATTATATTTATTAAAATGTTTCTTAATATTATTATTCATTTATATGTCATATTATAAGGCCTATATATGACCTTATTCTATTAATATTGTATATATTTTTGGTTTTTTCAGTAACATGGTATTTACTCATAAATTTCCCTATAAATTACTTTGTATGCAGGTCATTTTAAATGGAAATTTTAAAATGATTCATAATATAGAAATTCTAAAGGTGTATTTTTTTATTATACAATTAGTATAAAAATAAATTATGTTCCATTAGTTTATAAAATGGACTCAAATTAAAAACGTTTCTCTTCAATATTCATTTAATGACGTTATATTTACTAAAATTGTTTATTAATAATATTACATATAGATTGTAAGATATTATAATCCAGGACAATTAATAGTTTCATAAATGTAATATTTAAAAATTTTGATACATTTTAAATTTTATAGATTTTATTTTTTTATTAAATGAAATATTTTATTCCGTGGAGGTGATAGTACACAAATACACAGACGAAACATTATTATTTTGTAGAATGAAAGAGGTATAAAAATATAATATTTTTTCATTAATTTTTTTTATAAATGTGAACCAAAAATATATTTTACCATTAACAAAAAAATTCTAATCATCCATGTAATTATTTTATGAAAAATAGAACATGTATTTCATAGAGGTGGCCATCCACACAAATGAATAACACCACCTTTATTTTAAGAATAGTTTCAGTGGTTGGTAAATAGTGAATATTTAATTAGTATAATAAAATTTAAGAGTATTAAAAATAAATTTTTCATAATAATTTCATATATATAGAATATTTTTTGTGGTATAATTATATTAAGCAGAAAATAATAATGAATAAGAATTACTCGGGTGGAGATCGTGAACATTAACCTGAATGTCTTCTTGGAAACCAAGAGAATAATATAAATTATATAAAACATGGATTAAGGATCAGAAAATAAAATATGTGTGAGGGAAATTTCATATAGTTCATATAATAAAAAATATATATAGAGGTAATGAAGGGTTGGTGAGAGTCCCCTTTTATATGTGGGGGAAAATAACAATTTTTTAAATACCAATTACATATCAATGATTCCATAAAACTATTCCAGGGTCAATGGATCCAAAAGTGGTCCGTAATTTGAATAATGAGGTTTTGAGTTCAATAATACAAAAAATTGATTTTAAAACATTTATTAAACATATTTTTATTCATTTATCATTAATTTTTTTAAACATTAACATATTGGAAATTACATTGTTAACTAGTTTTTAAATGAATGATTTTGGGTTTGCTAAAAAATATATTAAAAAACTTCATTTTAAATTTGGTAATTATAAATCTAAATTTATCTTCTATTCAACATAATTAAATTTATAAATATGATAAAATTAACATTTTAATTAAAACATAAAATATATAAAGAAAATTTTTTATTACAAAATGATGTTCAAAAAATTATGTGTTCTTAATATTATTTGATAGTAATAACTAATTAAAGAAGTGATAATATATTTTTATATTTGTGAATAAATCATATTAGATTTATTATATATGATATATAAAATAAATTAATTATATAAAAATGTTGCAACATTAATAAAAAAATATTTGAAAACAACCCTTTCACTATTTTCATGGTAACAAACATTAATATTAGTTTTTGAACTTCTATGGCTAAAAATTAAATAAAAATTATTATTTAATAACTAAATTTTGATCTAAAAAATGACATACAATTTTTTATATTGAATTTATGTTAGTGATGAAAACATTTTTTTAGAATTGAAGAATTAAACAATTTTTATAGTGAAATCTTACTAAAGTTACCAAATTGGTAAACATGTTATTTATAAAGTGATAATGGAATTTTTAAATGATCTATTTTAAAAATAAATTATTATCAATGATAGAAAATATTTTTAAAAAAATTCATTCATTCTTGTATTATGATAATTCCATACAAGTGATGCTTTTAAAAAAAAATATATTTTTTACAATTCATCTAAACAATTATTGTAGAAATATAAAAAAATCATCATAAGCTAATGTTGATATGCTATATCTTAAAATAGATATATTAATTTCTCAAATATGACTACTATTTTTAACAAATTTATGTTTTTATTAGAAAAAAATATAATGAATTTGTTTTAAATGGAAAATGGTTATTTATATAGTAACTATTATTTTTTATATTTCTATTCAATTAATTATTTTTTTAGTATAGAATATATGAAATATTTTATCCATGGTATATTTATTTTATTAAAATAATGAACATAAAAATAAAATTTTACACAATATTATATAAAATAATCTAATTAATTTTATCATTGTATTAGTAAATAAATTTTTCTCGAAACTAAATTTATGATATTTGTTAAAATTAATGTTAAAAATAAATTGATAAATTATTGTTTACATAACCCTGTATTCAATTTATATATCGCATCCAATTATCTTTATACGATCTATGCATAAGTTAATCTCTAGTGGAAGTCACGGGGGTTGATTCCACAAGAAAGGACCTCGTCGAAATTCACATGAGCCTAAAATAATCTTATATATGATATCACTCATTGAATAATTTTTCTACATTTTTTGGGTTTAGTCAAGTGATAACTTTAGTGATTCCAACTAATTTCCATAATCTATACAAATGAGCTTCACAAGGGAGACTTCTACTACTCAAGGGCATTTGTTTCATTTTTCTTCATATGTTTCATAATATGGTTACTTCCTTTTATACCTACTAATATAGAAAAATATATTATAATGATTATCTTTAATAATTTGGTGTTCAATCAACATGGTTTCATTTTAGTTTGGTGTTTTGTTTTAGGAATATACATTACACATTTGATTTTAAGGGAACATATATTTTAAAATCTTTGGAAATTACTCTAAAATATTTTGAAGATATATTTAATGTTCTAAACATTAGGAATGTGACTCATAAGTCCAAAAATATTCCAACAAATGTTTTTGATATAACTTACTCTTAAAAAGTTTTTTATATAATTTTTATTTGATTTCCACATAATGATATGGAAGGAATTATATTGCGATGTAATGATTTTAATAAATCTCTAAAAGTGATAAAAATATATGATCTCTATAAAATATACTTTAAGATATAATATATGACATGAGGTAATGTATGGGTTTTTTTAATATTAATGGATATTAATAATAAAAATTTTATCATGTTATAAAAAATATTTTCTCATATTTATTATTCATTATTGTTGAATTTATATATTTGATGAAGTTTAATGAAAATTCGGCCCTCACAGTTTAACTTTGAGTTACCTATAACCAATGTTTATAATATCATAATATAATTTTTCTGAGAAATTTTAATTTTTTAATTTGGTTGATTTCTTTTACAGGCATGACATAGGATTATGAGATATTAAAGTGGGGTTTTCCTTGATGACACACCAATTAAACAATATAAAGTCTCATAAACTATGCCATTGGTATTCTAGTGGTGGACATTTTTTATGGAATCCCTATAGTTGTGGATGGAAAGAAACATAGTATTAGAACATTTATTCATTAATACCATTCTTATGTAATCCCTAAGGCTTAACTTATCAGGATTGGTTGAGTATATTGAAAATAATGTCCTTAGTTTAGTCAAAACCTAGATTGTATTAATCCTCTCCAATGATGACTATATAATCAAGGCTTTTAATTGAGATAGAATGATAAAATTCATGAACATACATAGATAAGGTACATGTGATTAACATTTATACCTAGATGAGGAGTTTTTGATATGATAATTCACATAAATGAATGACATGTGATGTATTCATCACTTTAGTAAGTCTATAATCAAATAATTTTGAATTTATGTGTCATATATATATAATGGAAATACTCAATGTCTCATGGCCACTTGATGTCTTGGAAATTGTGTATTCTATTATTTTTCATACAAGGTCATGATATAGCTAGAGTACATAGGTAAATAGAAATATGTTTTTTGGTAGAAATCATGTGAGTTAAATTTAAAGTTTGATTTGAATGGAATATTTAGAAGGCTAATCTCTATAATTCCATTTATGGATTCAAGAATTCATACATTTTGTCAACACTAAAAAGTCTCATGGAGACACACTTTGTTTTTATGTGAATAAGGGTAATATTTTTTAAAGATTATTAGATATTATGAAATTTATTTTATAGGATATACGAAAGATGTTATGTTCGGTTTTTTACAAAATTAACACATATGATGTAACATACGGTTATGAGATATAGTTGTATTCTACTGGTTGAAAACATAAATGTTTTAATAACAGAATAGTAATAGAGTTTAATATATTTAGACCATGTTTTGGTGTTCAAATCTCGATGTTGAGTGGCTTTCTGAGTTTGTACGTTTTGGAGACGTTTAGTTTGTTCTTCCTACCATTATAATTTTCTATTTCAGTAGGAGTTCGACTAGGTATGGATGGTGATAGAAAAATGTTTTCTTATCATTAATAAGTTTGATGGGTCATATTTCATATTTTTTTGGATATAAATTTATTATAATATATTCTAGAGTGATTTGGAGAATCCATTGAAACACTCCCAACAAAAATAATGTTTATTGAAGATTGTGTAATGTTGATTGATTGAAAATTAAATATTACATTCCAAAAGAAATTATATAGAAAATTGGGAAACCCTACAAGGGAAGGATGTAAAATCATTTAACATTGAAAGAAATAAAAAAATATTAATGATAAGGTTGAGATTATTAGATCCAGTCACTATATATTATCCCCATTGTAATGTTGTTACCTTAGTTTTCAAGTCATTCTTGATGATTTCATTAGAATGGTGGGACAAATTATCCCATATCTAAATGTATCCCTCTATATAGAACTTTTTTCTATTGATTACTCATTCAAAAATGGAATATTATTTTTGATCCATACCCTTTGATGCTCATTAATTTCAACTTGGATCATTCTTTCATATATTTTGTTAGCCTCTAACTTTGTAGCACTTATATACAAGGTCTCTTTGAGGATTTCTTGTTTCGAGTGGGGAATGAGATATAGAGATTGTTCTCTTTCTTCTCCCAAAATTTTACTCTTTCTCTACAAGTCTTTAATAGACACTGATCCATGTGACACTATGTTATTTGAATCATTGGTCTTCACATGTTCTATTGAAACTTCACCCTCTGTCAGATGATTGACTCCATTTAGATTAATGTGATTCCTATGATCCCTCCCATGCGTATTGATTTTACATTAGGACACCACCCCCTCCATTTTTCGTTGATCTATTCTTCATTGTCTTAGTAAAGTATGAATAATCCTTAGACCCTTTGTATTTTCTACCCTAAATATTGGCGAGACACCCTCAGTCCCATGTTTGTTTCAACCCCTACATCCTCCATAGGCTATAAATTCCTATAACATACATATACTCAACAATGTCAACATAAAACATACTGGGTAATTTATCATCAGTTATGTGGATATCTGTCTTTCCATCAAAGACAAGAAAAGAATCATTTTCTTGGAAAATTTACACAAAATAAACTCTATTCATGGAATTATTATGATTGTTTTTCAACATAGGGATCACTATCTTCCATCCTTCCTATCTATAATCACTATCCACCAGTTCATACAAGACCAAAATTTTGTTGTGTAACTGGGATGAGGAAGGGGTGTCCCACCATTTAGGGAGCCCTCACATTTATCCAACTCCTTTATCCTCCTCTATCACAACATGATCAATTGATGTTGAAGGGGTGAGATAAAAAACGGGGAAGATACTCCTGCATTACACACTACCATGTAGACACAATTTGAGAAAATATAAGGATAATTGGATGACGATGTGAACATACAATCCCCCTCCATTGGAACTAAATTTTGTGTACCAACCAAATCAAACCTAAAATATGAATATGTCTGATCCCCTGTCGAATCGAAGATTATTATAATGGACTCCTATAGAGAGAAACATATATACATTCATTTCCTAGGATAACTGTAGATAAAATCTCACGTGGTACCATGATACTCACATCCAAAAATGGAATATTACCATAACATGAGCAATAATTATAATATAGGAAACCCATGCAATAACCTGACATTCAAAAATTAAACCAATTCATGAACACAACTGGTTTATGGAAAAATATATCTTCACCAATCGCGATCCAAAAAGTGATGATATGTGGATTTGATATGACAATTTTCACACAAATATAGGGCATAATGGGATGGAAAAAGGATCTCAAAATATCCTCAAAGTCCAAGATTCTCCCAATGAGGTTACCCAACATTTGAATAATTGTAGTATTTTAAAATGAAGGGGGATACCAATAAATCATACAGAAATAATTGTGATGGAGGAATCACTCTTCTAGTATAGATCATATCTCCACCTAAGAAGAAATAACATGGAGACTTCATAGGAAGGAATCCCCTTGGACTAGGCGGTAGTGAGATCATCATTTTTTGTTTGACATGGAAGGAAATATCAAGAATATAAGAGTGTGATCATGACCCATTATTATAGGGCCCAAGCTTTAATGATGAATCGTCCAAATCTATCGATCGATGGGATTAATCAATTTAAATAAGCTACGAGGGATAACCATTAAAGATCAAATTCCTTCGAGAACTCCTAGAGAGAATGAAGAAATTAAGGGTCCCCTTGATGAAGATTCAACACATTAAAAAATGTGGAATTAGGGTATTTCAGTGAGGAGATATAGGTTAATGACTGGGGATAAGTCTTTTGGAGCATTCTTGATTTTTTGAAGAAGGGGAAAGGTATTTTTTCCATTGCCACTACACGAAGGGGGAAACACCGCCTCTTGGGTTCCATGTGGAGGACGAGTGGATTAATTGTCGTATTCTGAATATAAAAATGTTGAGTTATAATCTAAATGGAATTATGACTTTTTAAATTGTTTTAGCCTATGACATAGATATTACTATTTAATAAGGGAATAATAGTTTTGAGTATATGACCAAAACATCCAATATACATCAGAATCCAATTATTATGAACCAAATGGGTATGATGTGGAAACTTTTTTGCATAAAGAATTTTGAAATAAGGATGGTGGTAGGTCAGTTTAATGAAATCAATTTTATTCATAGATAGATAGTTTATATGAATGTAATATTTATAGGTTTATCATTTTGACCGATCCTTCTCTCATTTATTTTAAAAATATGGGTTGCAATGTTTATGGTGATTAATAGTTATAACAACAATACTAACTTGTTGTTTGTTTGTAAAGACCCCAAACCCAGTAGCTTGGTGCTGCTAACTCATTTTGTTAAATTGGTACTATGAACAAGTGTTATCATCACAAATGAATGAATAGTTTAGTAGAATTTCAAAACCAAATACAAACATAATTATTTCATTATAACTTTAAATGAAATACCACATTGTAACTCTCTTTTAAAAACCCATTAAATACTCAGAAATCCCCACTAGTCAATCACAATATTAATCATCATAACCTGGGGAAAAATAAAACATAAGTAATGGGTAACCTCAAATTATTTTTTAAGGGTAAGCAGTGCAACATAATCTAACATAAATAAACATAACCTATAATGCAAGTTGAATAACTAAAAATACATTCATTTATACATAAACTTGAGAATAATATTGAAGTAACATAATATGATTAAATGAAGTCACATAAATAATCATAAGATAATGAAACTTAATCCTGGATATTCAACCTGTAAAATAGTTAAATGGATTTTCTATTACTAATATCATAATGAGAAAATTCATAATGATAGACATTATAATCATATCATCAAGTCTTTGGAAAATTCACTATAAAAAAGTTTTTAAAAACTTAGTATTGATTGTCTCTTGAAGCATAATAATATATCGAAGGTCTATAACAGGCCCCCTACCCTTTTTTATATCTAATTAATTAATTATATGAATGTGGTGAAACATAAACAACATATACAAATGAAATAAAAATAATATTCCCTAATAATTAAACATAATCAGTAACAATTATGAGTAATATGGTGAATGGTATGAAGATAGAACATCCACAGTCAAAATAATCATAAATAACATAATAAAATATGGTAAATGATATCATGAAATATAAATCCAAATATAGAATGATATTCAAAATTTTGTTTTAAAATATATAAAAATACTCAGAAATCATCAAGGATGTTTTAAGAGAAATAAACTTTTTTTACATTAGAAAGACTATTTTTATTTGTCATAAAATCAGATAGTAACGTTTATATCACAGATTTAGTGGGAGGGGTAATTAAGTTATGTTTTAGGAATAAATTATTTCCATATGAAGTGAAAATAAGTAATAAGATTATTTAAGAGTCCTTAGAAATGAGTTCCTTTACTGCAGTTTATGGGAAAATACTATAGAGTTATTAAAAAAGACTATGGTGTAATTTTTTTATATAACCAAAAATTAAAAATTATATTTTTTTAGGAATAAATGATTTATTTTATAAAAATAATGCTGGAATACATCATATTATGGAGTTCCCTTGAAAATGGGTATGAAACATGGAAGTTACCTATTAAAAAGACATTCTTATTGGGAATAATTGAGAAAGGATCCTTATAAAACATGAATATCCAAATCAGAAAAAGAAGGATTATTCTAGTTTAATATCAATGGAACATTCACATAGAATCTATGAGGATTAAATAATTGTATTTAATAATTTTATTAGGGGAAATGATAAATAAAACATTACCCGAATGAAAAATGGATGTTTGGGGCGAATCTCTTATCTTATTTCTGAAAGCGTTCTACACTTAATCTTAATATCGTAGATAATAAAATTAAATTATTTAATAATTTAATTCAGAACCTTTTATACATTAAATATATTTATTATAATTTTATTATGTTTATTTATGGTCTTTTTGATGTCTTATAATATTTAATTTTGTTGTTTGGGAGTGTTCAATTCATTGGTTTTCCCGATCGTTTCACTTTTATAAATGTACGATAGATCATGTAAAATTTTAATAGTTATCGAAAATTGAAATTATATATTATTATTTAACATAAAAATTATAAAATATTCATACAATATATTTGGTTATTTGGTATGAGGATGAAACATTTGATAATTTCTTTGTGATAATTGTTTGGATTATTTTAGAAGTTTTGGATTATCACACACTAATATTGTATTATCATTTAAAATTATGTATATATAATTGTTATAAATTATTATATAAATATAATAACACATATTAATTAATTTTTGAACCATAAAAATGGTTTTCACATTCTTTAATTTCATAATTATAAAAACAAATATCTTCATCCTAGAGGTCGGAAAATCAACACCTCATAGATGATGTATTCATTTTTAGAATAAAGTGAGGAATAAAAGAAAATTGCATTTTGATATTCAATTATCATTGTAAAATTTGATTATATATAAGATAATTTCATTATCAAGAATTTTTGGACTAATGAGTTATGGAAATAAAAAAAAGACAATAAATAGAAAGAAAACTAAAATGATGAAAGGGGATTTACCTCTTGAATTATTATCCATTAGAACCTCCTTAAGGTAATTTTCATTGGTATTTCAGTGAGAAATGGAAGTAAAAAATGAGGGTAAGATGTCTGAGAATGGAAATGGAATGTTTATATAAATATTCAAGGCTTTGGGTGTGTGACGAGAAGGGTTGGTAGGGTGGTATTTATAGTGGAGGAGGGGTTTTTTATTATTTTATTCATTTCTTCACTACTGGAAAGCTGACCTTTCCCAACGCTTCTATACCAACGGTTTTTAAAAACCATCGGTATAGGTCCCATTTCCCAACGGTTTGGCCAAATTGTTGGGAAATCCCACTTTGAGGTAACTTTTCCCAATGGTTTGGCCAAACCATTGGGAATGGGTATGGCTTTCCCAACGGTTTGGCCAAACTGTTGGGAAATGTCCAATTTGTGGCCACCTTTCCCAATGGTTTGGCCAAACTGTTGGGAAAGGGTGTACCTATCCCTATGGTTTTTCCAAACCATTGGGAAATTTGGACACAAATTTCAACATCCCACCCAGAATCAAGGACTTATACCAACGGTTCTCAAAACCATTGGTATATGTCCTTGAATTTTTTATCGGATATTCTTACCGAGAAAAATATATAAAACAAAATTTAAAATAATTATGAGATTAAATATATATATTTATGAAATTATGTTCACAAAAGTCATGTTAGTTTAGTTCTTAGGTCGTTCAATGATAAACTAGGGCTCCTGGGATCAAATCCCAGTGAATGTTTTTTTTGAAATATATATACCAATGGTTTTATGGAACCGTTGGTATAGATTTTCATATTACTTATACCAAGGGCTTTGAAAACCTTTTGTATAGTTCTACACCAACAGTTTTCCCAAAACCGTTTGTATAGACCTATCCCAACGGCTTACTTCTCAACAGTTCTCCAAACCATTGGTATAGGCTATACCAACGGTCTGGAGGCATATACCAACGGTTCCAAACCATTCGTATAGTTTAGTTTTTTAGTAGTGGTTTATTATTAATGGTCAAGACAATGAATACATTGATAATTCTCCAAAAATATACTAAAATAATGTAGGATGTTTCGATATTATGGTCTTACATCATCCATCCATCATCTATTACCCAATAAACCATGTATTTATTAAATAACTTAAATTTCAATATTTTTCTGTTCACTAAAAATTAAATTATTTTGTAAAAAAATTCTAAAATTCACTCTAACAATTTTTTAGCATTTTGAATTCAAAAATAATGTCCCTTTTATGAGAATAATTTTCTAAATATGATATATTTAATTTCACAACAAAATCATCATTCACCAAAAAATAAAGATTTTAAAAATAAAAATGATTTTATAATATTTTGAAAAAATAATTAATGTCTCATAAATTTATCATATAATCATAAGAAAAAAATATTGAATTATGAATCTATTTCGAGAAAACTAGTTTTCTTTTAAATGATTATTTTAATTTTAAAATTTTGAACTAACATTTATGTTTCATACAAATTCCAATATTTAATTTCTTATTTTTGAAATATTTATTTACTTATTACAATATATAAATTTATTGTAAATCCTTTCATCAGATACCTAATTTTTATGTATATTTTCATAGGTGAATTTATTATTTTATTGGTCATGCTTCTATTCATAATGGCCACATTAAGACTCCAACCATCACATTTAATAATATATTATGATTTTATACTTGGTGTTTCCTTAATCATGTACTATCAAATATGTTAGCTATTGGTGGATTACTGAAGTGTTAATGGATCCCTATAATCCAAAATCAAACCCAAAGTCAAATCCAGGTGGGGGAGAATTTTCACAGGCACTATAGTTGTACTATAGAAGGAACTATTGAATTAGATCTATAATATAGAAGTGAAGTAGTGTGGTTCTGTAGTTGAGTACTCTATCAGTAGTATCATTCACCCTGATTGGGTCTTTGGGAATCTAGTGGGAAGTAACGCCGGGATGACATGGCAAGGAAGAGATGTAAGTAGAATTTAATAGTGACATTTGGGACAACCAATATTGGGCATATGGGCCATGTAATGAGATTAATGTACAGTAGGCCTATGAGCCATTTAGTAAATAAATATAGATTTATGGGTTGTGTATCCCTTGGTGGGGCTTTGGTCTGCCTTTTTATCCATTGTGTGTGGTGTGGGAGTGTGTGTTCTTAATTTAATTGTACCACTGGTAACCTTATATTGTTGTATCAATGATATTAAATTTTAAAAGGGATTTAACATAAGATCATGGGGTGTTACATTCACCCCTACTTAAAAAAAATCACATCCTTGAACTTTATAGAATTTGATGTCATAAAAAGATTTTCAGAAGTCATCATCATAAATTCTTCTAGTTCCCACATCACCTCTTCAATTTTAGGATTTTCCAATGTGCCTTTACCAACGGAGTCATCTGCTTCTCCAAAAGCTTCTCTTTATTGTCCATAATATGGATAGGGTCTTCACAGTAGGATAAATATTGTTACAATTATATTCTATCATATGTGAGGAAATGTGTTTGTTCAGTCATGTATTTTCTCAACATAGAGATGTATAATATGTTCTGTACTTAGAAAGGCAAGGTTTCATCATGAAATTATTATCCTATACTCCAATTCTCACCATGATTTCAAAAATCGTAATGTACATGGGGTTGAATTTCACTTTATTTCTAAATCTTATAACACCCTTCCCTCGAGATACTTTCAAGAATGCATGATATCCCACATTAAATTCCAAATCATTCCTTTAATTATTGGTATACCACTTTTTTCAACATTGATCTACTTATATATGTGTTCTAATATTATTTAATATTTACATTGTTTCCTTCAAATGTTCTGGTCCTGTGAGCTTCCTCTCGCCCACTTCATCTCAAGAAGTTGGTGTATGACATAACTTTCCATAAAATGCTCATATAGATCCATTTGAATAATTAAATAGAGAATAATATTTTAGGAAAACTCTACATTGTGAAATAGTGATCCCAAATACATTTAATGTCAAGTGATCATGATTTCAACATTTCATCTAATGTTTTAATTGTTCTTTTAGACTGCACGTTAGATTGAGAGTGCTAATTTGTACTCAAATGAAGCTCAGTGTCTAAATATTTATAAAAGATTTTATAGATTTTTGATGTAAACTAAGGAACATAATTAAAATAAACTGAATGTGTCTCTTCTTGATTTCTGAGAACATCATTGATATATAGTCTTACATGGTGCTCTTATGGTAAATATTCTATTAGAGTGAGGAAATTTTCAAATTTGGAAAGTCGATCCAAAAATTACCCACATTACATCATCATTTCTTGGTGTTTTTGGTAAACAGGTAAAAAAATCGATAGTAATGTCATATCATTTCCATGTATGAATATTAAGAGGTTTAATAACCCATATTGGATGTTTTCTTCCAACCTTAACCTATTGACTGAAAAAATATCATGACACAAAATCATTAATTTCCCACTTTATATTATCCCACAAAAAATTATCCTTAAAATATATATATATACATCATGGTGCTACTAGGTTGTATTGTGAAATTTGAGCGATGGAAATCATCCATTAATTCTATTTTAATCTCGAATATAGAGGGAACACATAGAATCTTACCCAATTTGATTATTTCATCTTCATACATAAAGACGTATAACACCCCATCCTTCACAACCTTAATTTTCTATTGAATATTCTCATTATCAAATTGAGAAATGGTAATCATTTTCAATGAAGATGGATGTGAAAAAATAAAAAGTAAGGATAAATCAACTTCCTTGATAATTTCCATATTCATATTTTCTAGATCTATACACACAATATAATTTTCATTAATAATTTTGTTCATAACTCTAGGATTCTTCCTTCTCAATACATCTGCAACCATATTCACCTCCCATGGGTGGTTGTGCATTGAATAATCATAATCCTTAGGTGTCTCAGGTGATCTATTTTTTACTCATGTTGATTTTTTTCTATGAGAATATATATTTGAGACTCTTATGATTTATATATATCTCTTATTTTTCCCCATAGTTATATTGTCTCTATATTTTCATAGGAAAGATTGCATCTACTAACTCAATATAAAGATTTGGATAATTTTGTTCATTTATTTTTAACTTTCTTCATTCAATGAAAATAACTCTATCATTATCCATAATAACACATCCTTGTTCTTTAAGGAATCACTATAAATCAAAAATCCACTATTTCATAGCAGTAATGTCAATATCAGAGAAATCACTAATCTATTATTCAATTAAGAAAATAATTCTTCAAATTCCTTAATCCAAATAAACATAACCCTTTACGACAAAGATTGTATAATGGGTTACCTAATTAATAAATGTTTTGAAATAAGAGATGATAATAAAATAATGAAACATCGAAGCTATATACCTAGGTTATGCTCATTGGTGTAATAAATTAAAGAAATTCCTTTGTCTTCACATGATAAATAGATATTGCATCCTTATAGATAAAATGTCCATGAAAAGAAAATATTTTAGGACAAAATTCAAACTTTCTAAACTTTCAATAAAATGGTTTTTCTCTATGAGTCTCCCGAATAATCCGCATTTCGTCTCATGTTCATCAAAGAATTTGGACTATATCATGATATCATGAATAAATACCAACAAAAAATCATTAACATATTCATTGAACACATTGTTCATTAGATCCAAAAAATGAAGCTTGAGTAAGTCTATGTGAATGTCATTACTATAAACTAATAATGTCAATACCTAGTTCGGAATGATCTCTTTAAAATAACTTTCTTCCCCACATGAAATTGATGATCTCTAGATCCATGGCCAATCAGTGAAAAATATTGATCTATGTGAAATTAATCAAATAAATCATCATTGTGTGGAAGAGGATAATTTTTATTTGTTATAGTGTCATTGATTTACCTATAGTCAATTCAAAGCCCCATGGATCCATCTTTCTTCATGACAAGGAGAACATATCTCCCCATGGAGAAACACTGTGTAGAATAAATCCTTTATCACTTAATTACACTAGTTTTTTCCTTATATCTACTAAATATACAGTTGAAATTATAAAAATACTTTTTGATATCAGTATTTCAAAAGAAATTAAATCATTAGAGTAATCAACTTACTGCTCTAGAGGATGTCTAGTTAAATCCTCTTGAAATATATCAATATATTCTTACAAAATTGGTATATTTGAAATTTGAAGATTTTTTTTCTCATCCATATGTGATGTTTTCTTTTCCTACCCATGAATTTATTTAAATAGTGCTACTGGAGGTGGATCTTGATAAGAATCAGGTGATGAGATTTATTTTGTAAAGATAAGGGATTCTACATCTTCCTCACCAATCCTAAATTCCTTATTCATGCAATATATTTCTACTTCATATTTTGAAATCTAGTCCATAAAAATGATAATATCAAAATCAATCATATGTATGATGATAAGGTTAGAAACTAAATCATGTTTAGTTGAAATAAAGGGGACTATCCAACACATCTTTTTTGTAATGAGACTTCCCATATGAGTTTTTACAGTCAAATCCTTTATTAAATAAAATGGGAAATATCCAATTTTCTTGAAAAATTGAAGGATATAGATGAATTAAATAATCCACGATCAAATAAATAATTGGCTAAGTTTGAGGAAATTATTATTGTATCTTTCTCCAAATCATTAGGAATTTCAACCTCAGTAGTTGGGATCATATAATTTTATTCTTTCCCTCTTGCCTTTTTTTCAGAAATTTTCCATGATGCTTTGGAAAATCATTTTCATAATGTCTCATCTATTTACAATTGTAGCATTAAACATTTTTGGATTATTTAATTCCCTTTAAATCAATGAAATGGTGGCATTTTTATCCACACTTGTAACAAACTCACATCCCCTTCAAGAAAGTACCAAAGGGTTTCCTCCCAAAATTATAATAGGATGGAAATTTAACTATTCTAGTATTCCCCCTTTCCTCATTTTCACTTCCAGATTGTTCAACATCCCTCTTATTTTGTTTCTTCCTCTTAAATTCAGAATACATATGGAATTAAGTTTCTATCTTGATAGCTCATAGACAATATCATCCAATGTTCTGAAATTTTGGGAGATTAGTTCCCTTCTGAGTAATGGATTAACCCATCAAATAACAGATCAATATTACTCTTTGGATAAATTATGTTGTCTGCAACATGCCTTGAAAATATTTTAAATTTGACTTAATACTTAGTAACATTATCATAATACATTTCCCACAAATTCCAGAATTTTCCCTCCATATCTACTTGATGTTGATAGGGGGAAATATTTCCCGGAAATGTACCTTAATATCACTCAAATCCATGTCTTATATTTATTCTTCCTCATTTTTGTTTTAAATTAATTACCATAATTGATCAATATCTCCAGAAAGATGATAGATCTCCAAGAAAACCATATCCATTTCATTACATCCCAAATAATGAAATATATTATCTAAAAAATTTATCCAATACTAAGATACAAATGGGTTTGTAGTCTCATCAAAAGATGTTTAATGTTGACTCATGAAGAGGATAATCATTATTTCACCACAATGTGGATTAGGATGCTCCATACGAGAAATGTTATTATAGATTAACCGAGTAAACTGTCACATTACAGTTATATGTTGCTCATATCTAGTTACAACTCCTTATAAAATATCATTATCTTGTATAGGATGTAAATACCTATATAGAATTCTTGTGTTGAAACAGTTTTCATTCCTTCCACTAGGTGCCATTTTGAAAAAATGACATATACTAAATTAGATTAATAATAATGCATTATTTAAAACAAGTAACACATAACATAAATTGAAAATTTTAGGCATAGCTAATCACATAATAATAATAATCATTTTTTTAACACCCCAAGATTTCATAGTAAGTTATTTTCTTTAAATTCAATAGCTTGCGTTACACGCAGCACCAGGTTCAAGTTCACCATGACATACCAAACTAGCCGTTCTAAAGCAGTTATGAATAGTATTAACTGGATTTTGAATTTTATATACACCATATAATTTTATCTTAAGTTTTATGTGTTTCTAAGACATATTATAAGAAAAAATTCAAATTTTAATAGAAAAATTGTATTAAAAAAAACAAATTTACAACCTTTTAATAGAGAACCCTTTTTAAATCCAATATTTGACCCTTTTACAAATTCATTTTGACAAAATAAAATTATTCTTTAGAATAGGACATAATAATTTACTTTTGATGAAATTTTTTTATTTTTCAAATAATATTCATTTTTTATGAATAGTGACAGATAATGAATTTTAATTCAAAACTACCTTTTAATCTAATTTATTTATATGGTTAGATTATATTTTAAATTTTTTTTGAAGTTTAAATAGATTATATTTTTACCCTTTAATCTAATTTTTGTCATTGGAATTAATTTCACTTTGAAATTATACATAAACATGTGTCAATCTTTTGATAGTTAGTGTTTCTTAAAAACATGCTATTTGTTTTGACAAGAGGAATTAATTTTAAATTAATTAATCCAAAATATATGTTTTGAATTTGGTAAAATAGAAATAATTTTTGAATTTGGAATATCAAATATAGCATAGGCTGAATGTTTTGTATTTTTATGAAAAACTTCAATTTTTGATGAATTGTGAAGCCACTAAGTAGTAGTTAAAAATCCTACTTTTTCATTGAAATGAAATTTTAACCATTTTTTGAATTTAATTTAAAAAAAATGAGATACATGGTTGTTATATGTAAGTAAAATGAGGTTCAATAAGATAAAAATAATTTTTGGTGAATAGTAACTTTTGACTTTTATTTACAACGGTTAAAGGTAAATAGGTTCATTCAAGGTAAAGAGAATATTATAATAATAAAAAATTACCTTAACTTATGTCCTAACCTTATTCAATGAGTCATGGACAACCATGGGCATCCTTGGGTCATTTTGGATACCCATGGATCCACTTAAGAATGATAATGACATTTTATTTTAATTAACTTAAAGTAAAGTCAAGAATGACATTAACAAATATCGTTTAGTATATCAATTTTTACATAGGGTTATATAAGATATAATTTCGACTATAAATAATCATTGAAAAGCTAAAAATCTTGACTAAATTATGGTCATTGTTTTATAATTTTTATACATCAAAATAAATTAAATCATTTTTGACATAATACTGATGTAGTATTTACTTCATTAATAAATGATTTAAATAAATATGATTATTAATATTAATCTAATATCCAAAACCTATCCAATTATTATTGGATAATTTTATTTAGACCATGAGTCATATTATATTCAACTTTAATTAGTTTTGGACCTTTAGAAACTTAATATCACTAAGTAATAAATTAATATTTTCACACTTTCCTAAAGAGACCCTCCCCCCCTTATAAAAGGACACCACTTCTAACCCATTCCACACACCTCTCAAGCCACTTGGATCATCCCAACCCTTTCAAATTAATATCTCAATATCCCCCTTTTCCTCCTATATGCCTTACCTTATGCAGAAGGCACTTCAAGAAGTCCTTTTGGTTCAAACCATAAGAAGTTACCCAAATTAAAGGTAATGATTTCTCTTATATTCTTTTGTTTTTTTTGTTTTATTTTACTTCTACAACCCACTAAACACTTTTTATTACATTATTTTATAACAAAAACAGTATCCTAATTATACAAGGATGTTTTTATGAGACGAATTTTAACTACACTTACACACACCTCAATCTAATGGGTGAAGAACATACTCTTTCTGTGGATGGAACACTAACGCCTCACGAAACGATGATTGTGCGATTATCTCCTAACGCCTCTCATGGTGGACACTAAGATGGAACTATATTTATATATGATATAAATATTATGTTTATTTTATCTTTATTCTTCTGTATTTTTCATTTATATCATTATTTTATGGTTTCCATTATGGGTAAAATGCGATAATTTCAATTGAGTAAGTGCAGACTTCTTCCCCTCAAAATGATATAACTCATTAATGCCTTATGTGGGATGTATAAAGTATTTATTTAATGATATTATATATGATATTATACTGGAATTATAATATACCTATTTATCATTATTTTTTAATTCCATTAAAAACAAAATAGAAATGAACGTAGCGTTAATGCATACGTACAGCTTACCGTCTCCATGAACGGTACAATTAATTTCTTATCTAAAAATGTTATGTACTGTTATAAATAGATATATATACTAGATATATAATATATATGATATATAAATCATTTATATCATTCTGGAGAT
The DNA here is from genome assembly GCA_963277665.1 of Viscum album. Classification (NCBI taxonomy): domain Eukaryota; kingdom Viridiplantae; phylum Streptophyta; class Magnoliopsida; order Santalales; family Viscaceae; genus Viscum; species Viscum album. The sequence goes on from OY728123.1 coordinate 981,881,945, forward strand.
AATGGACTTTTGACCACATGAAAAAATTGTAATTATAACTTGTTAATGTTTTACTCTGGTTCTGAACATTGATAAAATATACAATATGACCTCAAACAATTAACTAATTCTAATATCAATGTAATAAGTGATATAAAAGGAATAATAAAATTGAAAAATGTTCTTAATCACATATAAATTGTGTTATGTTTATTATTCATGAAGAACAAGGAACATACAAGACATGTCGGACTTGAGGTAAAGGGTTTCTTATCTCACTTTTAATTCTACGAGATTTCCATTGTTCGCCACTTATTTATTGGATGTGGGGTATTGGGTACTGCCACATGATATATATTATCATTATTATCTTTATATTCATGATATTTTTTGATTCTTTCGATGGTTATTATCGTTTGGTCATATGAATCGATTGATTACAACGAAGTAAGTGTTTTTCATGTCACTTTTAATTCATGTGAGATTCATGCGATATTGGCCACTATTTCATTTTTTGTGACATATGTACTGTCCATGATTGCAATCTTGGTGTAATATAATTTATTTTATGGCTATTTAAATATTCATTGTTTGATCCTTCTTTCATGGGTTATATGTTTGATAAGTTACCAAATCGATAAGGGAATTTCAAATTTCAATTTCTACTCAATGGGCTTTACGTATACATCATTGATTATTTTACTCCAAGATTATTTGTGGAATCACTATTTATTATTTATGTAGTAATTTACACTCCCCCTTTTTTGGATATAGTTTTCAAACAAATAATCACTGCGTTGATAATTTCTCAAGTCATTAATATAAACCTGATCTTAACACAATTTCTATTCATTGAGTTAAACATCCATGTTATTGGTATTGTTTTTACAAGAATATGTGTGAATGTACTCTGATTGATTTACACTAAATTTCCAATAATATTGAGTGTATTTATAATTTTCACACATAACTATATCATTGATTAGTCCTTTACCTAAGGATATGGTCTTTATAAGGGATTTCGTCTCAAATTACATTCCATTGAGACTTCTTTGTTGTTATACACCAATTAACATTTATATGGTGTATATACTGTCATTAGACATAGTATATAATGAAATACTTTATTCTCAAGATTTTATAATTTTTTTATTACCTCAATTATTTGTATTCAAGATTCCCTCATTTGGTTAGAAACCCAAACTAAAATATCATTTTAAATGATTTAAAAATTTATTCTCTTAAATCATTCTCATTAATGTCCACGTATTAAAAATAGTTATAAGGATTTATTTATATGTACATTAATTTTTTAAAATTCCTTTTAAAATTTTTAAAGTGGTACGGGACACTATGATTCAAAAATCTATTTTTAAATGGTTTCTTGACAAATAGTGTGACTTTTAAATGTTTTCTAGAAAAAGGGGGATATTTCTCTCAAATAGTTTTAATGATTATTTTGATCAAAATAAATATACCTCATTATTCTCGATTGAGGTTAATATGTTACAATAAAATCATCTATATTTTATTTAGTGAGTTATGTTTGACTGTGGATGTGTAATTTTTATATCATTCATGGTTTTTGGATAATTTAATGACATTTTGTATTCTAGTTTTAATACTAATGTTTATGTTATGTTTCAAACTATTAATATGAGGAGTGAATTGGACTTAGTAAGTGACTGGTGGAGCCTGCTATAGCTCATCGATGCATCGGTAGGTCTCATGAGACAAACTAGTGTCTTGGCACAGGGCCTTGAAAAAATCTTATTTGTACTCTTGGAACAAGGACCTAACAATGTGGTTATGATGTCTGGCATTATGAATTCCATCATTATGTGATTAAATATTGATATTTCATGTGGTTATTCAACTAGTAGAATACCCATGACTATGTTTTATTATGTAATTATTTACATATCTCATATTCCTACCATAAAACGTTCATTATTTTTTATTTGTAAAGTCATGTGTTTTAAATTATTCACCATGTTTAATGTTTATGTTAACATAAATTGTACTTTATACTCTTACAGAGCGTTGGAGATCACCCCTTTCTCATGTTTCATTTTCCCAGGATTTGAAGAAGTTAGTTATGAGTGAATTGTAGGAATACTCTTGGGTGCTTGAGTGTTTCTAATGTAATAAGTTAGTGTTGTTTTATTTTCAAGTTGTAGTGTTGAACTTATGTATGTATCTTTATTCCAAGACTACTAAACTGATCGGTCCTTCGGGACATTATTCCTTGTAATCATTCCAATTTATTAAAATAAAGCATCATCTCTTGGATTATGGGGTCGGGGTATTATAGTTGGTATCAGAGGAAGTTTAGTACAATCCTTGGAAACTAGATTTAGATAAAATCTGATTATAGAACAATACCCTATGATGGACATTGAGGATTAGTATAGAATAACTTCTCAGAATCATGATAATGTAGAGATTTTGTGTATTTTCCAAGCAGTACATCCCTGTCGGGATATGAGCAGGTAATGGCATCACTAGCACAGATGTACCAAGGAGTGAAAAGTCTAAAAAGGAGTTTCAGGCTTTACTTGGGGTATCCTAGTACATGAAAACAGGCCTTGCTGCACTCTTGGTTACGACACTCCTGGGGGATATGCTTAGGATAATTTATATTCTCTTTACAAACCAATTTGAAGGATTTTAATATACGATGAGAATAAATCACCTTGGTTAATTCTTTGGTGTTTTGAATTGAAAATAAGGTGTCATGATATTCTCTAAATGATTTTATTACTATTATTACTCACACAATGATTTCTAGTTTTATTCAATGGTTGGATTCCAAGGAAGTTATAGTAACATTGGGCATACTGGACAAGGTTTGAGCGGTTGTGAAAATGAGCAAAAAAATGGAATGTTGACCGGCATAATAGATATCGTGTTCATGCAGAATCAGTTTTAAAAAAATATGATTAAAAAAATATATATTAACTAACTACCAGACTCAATAAGGAAGAGAAATGTGGTGAATGATAAGAGCTCTTGAAGTGATGACCATGGATAAAAGAAAGATTATACTCCATCATGGAGGAAATGTGGAAGGAGACACCTAGGAAGGTGTCTTAATGGAATAAATAAATTCTTAATTTGTGGGAAAGAAGGACCTTAACTAAATAATTACCATGTAAAAATGATAAGTACTATGGAAGAAAATAAAAATGGTCCTAAGAATCCATTTACAGTCATTTTCCATAAATGTAGAGGACCTGGAAATTACCCGAGTGAATTCTGTATTCTATAGGATATCCTCTTGGTCAAGGAAGAAGCTATGTTGAAATAAATGCATGGAGAAATGTTTAAAAAGTATTAGTGCTCTTTGTTGATGGAATAAATTTGGAATACTTTTCTCTTGTATTTGTGACCCTGCAGATTTTCATGTGAAAATGATATTTTATAATGAATTATATTTTCTCTTGTGGATATAGTTATAAATAACCATTTGGTTTTATATGATTATTGAGTTTGACGAAATTAAATGTTATTAAATTTTGGATTGAAAATGTGAGTTATGAGATAAAATTTGTGATGAAATTATATTATAGTTATTTTTAGTAATCTATCTCATTTTGGGAATAATATAAAATTATATATTTTTTAAAAAAGGACTACATGTAGACCATGTGACAACCCATTACGTCGGACAAAGATGTGGGAATCGAACCCAAAACCATAGTGCGATTGGGATTAATCGCCTACCACTGGACTACGTGAAGTCCCTGGTTAGTGTGACTAATTATTTTTAGTTAAATAATTTTATTGATCAATAATAAGTTGATTTGGGATCTTATGTCTTATAAAATATATATCCTTAGTATAAGAAAATGATTTGGTGATTAAGTGATAAATGTTATTTTGGAATATGTTCTCTCTATTGGGAATAATATATGCCAAAGGATAATAGAATACTATGGTATTTCTTTTGAAGAGTAAATATGTTTTATTACCTATGTTTTTATTGTGGATTTATAGAGATTTGGGTTATTTATTGAAATAATTAACGTATCATATAGAATATTTGATTAGTTTGACTACTTTTAAGTATGTGACTTTAAGATTAGTTGATATTATTTGGAGATACAATTTAACATGGAATACTACGTAAGAAAATTCTTTAGAGTTTTGGGTTTCAATTTTAGTTTGGATTATATTAAAAGATGTTAGGGACAATAGTTTATTGAATGGTATTTATAAAACATTGGGTATTGTTGGATTAATTTTTGAATATAAGATTATTATTTCTTTGTATAAATTATTATCCTTTTTTCAGATCATCTGATCTTTTACTATCCATTTCGTTTTTGGTTAATCTCAAAAGAAAAGGGAAATATATAGTTTATACTTTTTTGATTATGTGATTCTCTATATATAACGACTCATACTTTACATACATTATTATTACTTCATAATTGAAGCATACTTATTATGACATATAACAAAACCATGACAGGACTGTATAGTTATAGTGTATTTAAAAACTGGGTAACATAAACAACTGGTTCATAAAGCATCTACATTTTATTCTGATTATTTCATCATATCTAGAGTCCATTTTGGCATATCCTACTTAATACCCTTATTCCTGAACTGGGGAAAAGAAAACATAAAAAAGGGTGAGCTGAAATGCTCAGTAAGGGTAAACAAAGGAAATATCAATCAAATCATATTCATAAGAACATAACATTTTTCAAATCATAACATGCAAAATAGATCATAATATCATAACATGGGATAAATCATAGTAGTGAAATGTAATCCCAATAATGTAAAACGTGAAACTTTGTGGCATACACACATAATCATAGAAAATAATTTCATATTAGTCAGGAGTAATGCCAAGACTATCATAGTGGTCAAAGTCCATTTTTGAACTGAGTTCACACCGCGTTATGGTCCAGTATAACTGAACCAGATTAACTTTCTGTTATAGCCATGTCTATCTAATGACATATAAATGTTCACCCAATGCATTGTAGGGAGATATAGGTCCCACCCATCTCATAATTAATCAATTCTTATGAGTGCCACAAAATCATAAATCATATATCATAGCATAACCCATGTAATAAAAATGGGATTCTTAAACATCATGCCATCATAAAATAATCCACATAAGATAAAAGGACTTCATAAAAATAATTTCATCATAACATAATCAAATAAATGTAAAAATAGGTATAGAAACAGAACCCTATATTATCTTATATGGAAAATAATTTTGATAAAACACTTGAACTCCATTCTTGAGGAAAATATCCTTTCAACACAAAAACATTCTTCCTTTATTAACATGTTATACAAGTCTAAACTAAAAGAAGTTAATTAAAAATAAACATGAAAATTTTAAAGGATGATTCATGGAAATAATTTTCTATGAAACCATAAAAATCCATTCATGTTGTATAAGTTTAAAAAAACATTCTTCTTGTGCTTTGGCTGGAAAAGTCAGAAAGTATCTCGTACTGAAAACGACAAAATATTCCTTTAAAATCATTTACTAAAAATTCACCAATAGGTAAAATTTGATTTAAACAATTTTATGAGGATATAAATAATATTACATTTTTATGAAACATGGATTATGATGATAAATATTCCCCAGTAAATCCGGATCTATAAACAATCTCGGACAAAAATGAGATTGTGAGATTTTCCCTTACCTTAGGTCTGATATGGTTCATATGTATCCTAAACTCCTGTATAATGATTTAAATAATGTCATTGACTTATTATAAAATCGTATTCATTGTTATGATATCATATATGGTAATATTCTTATGTTCTTATTAGTAATATTTCATTGGTATATGTTATTTAGGTGTTCATTACTTTATGTTCTTATGCATGTTTTGTCGAATAAATTGTTATTACTTTTTTAGGTTATAGATAAGACATTTAAAGAATGGTATTATTGTAATATATATCATATTTATTCATTCAATTAATTTATATAATCATTATTCAATGAAGATCATGTAGAACGAGTCGCATCACATCGTGGAGACGATAGGCCGTACATATTCACGATCGATGATATCATTATTTTGATATTAAAATCATATATAATTGGATGTTATATCATATATACATAATCATAATAATTTTATATTTATTATTTATATCATTTATACTCATTATCATACCCATTCAAATGATGAAATGTTTTAATAACAAACTACACCACGACGTGGAGACGGTAAGCCGTACGTACGCACGTGTGGTGACTTTTTCATTCATAGGGTGGATAAAATAACTAATTTGGTTGTTACATATTTATAATAACATTACAGTATATAGAAGATACTGGAGTTATTATTTTAGAATAGAAACAACAAAGAAGGAGGAAGTGGAAGAAGAAAAGAACTTGAAATAGGTGGTGAGATATTTACCTCTTCCTTAGGTACTTCCTTTTGAATTGATAAAAAGGGATCCTTAGGTTGGCTTTATGACTAAATTAAGGACTCTAGGATTATGGGAGTAAAGTTTATACTGTATTTGGGTAGGTTTTGGACGAGAACAATGGCTTAGGTGGTGTGAATTAGAGAGAATGGGGAGTACCCTTTTATAAGAGGGGTGAGGGTCACCTTAGAAAAAACATAAAATATTATTTTATAATAAATTTATATTCGGTTTATAATGGTTCCAAAGTTAATTATTTAGAGTATAGGGTTGGTATGGGTCGCAGTCCTCTCAACCAATAGATTTTAGACAAGTTTAGGTTACCATTTTAACCTTATTATTTAGATTTAACTCTAAGTTAAATAATTTTACGTTTACCATGTCTTCTTGTATTATTACAATATATGGTTAATAAGCGTACTATAAACTGCCAATAGAACCCCAATTAGTTCATTAATGTCATATATATTACTATATAAGTCTTTTGGAAAAACCATAGATTTTTAGTAATATAATATAAATTAATAATTTAATATTTGTTTTAAAAACTCTTTTATATCAATTTGGACATTATTTGGTATTTTGTTTTTACTAAATTCATAACATTATTATTAATTCGAATAAAACTAATATAACCAACTCTAATATGTTATATTAACCTCTATAATTATTGTAACTCATAAAAAGTCCATGTTACATTTATTTGGGTATTTATAATTTCAATTCTGTTAAAATTTCATTAATAAATTAATTACTGCATCATCATTGAGTCATAAATAAATTAAATTATTTAATGTCAAAAAATTATAAATAAAATAACATTATTTATTAAATCTATTTATATTTCTAATGAATATTTATAGTACACTTTATCTTATGTATAACCCTATATTAAAAATGTTTTACTTATTAAACATTGATTTTAATTCTTCTAACTCTTCTTTGAATTAAATAATAATAATTGTCCTAATCTAATCCAAATGGACCTAAATGGTCATATTTTACTCATAAGGTTGTTTTTGGTCGAATTAAACTTATTCAATAGAATTAGTACATGTGGTAGAGTAATAATAATATCATTTTTACCCTTAATTACCCTATTTACTTTAACCGTGGTAAATAAAAGTAAAAAAGTTACTATTCACCAAAAACTATTTTTATCCTATTGAACCACATTTTACTTAAGGATATAAACCGTGTCTCTTGGAGTCATTAAATTCCACCCACATAAGTGGTAAAATAATGTTTTATGTAAAATTTAAAATTCTCCTAGGAGGTGGGTAAAAGACGGTAAAAAGTTCAATAAAATTTTGATATGTCTAAAATTATTATAAAATGAATCTAATGAAATAAATTGAAATTATATAGGTATTATGTATCTATTTTGACCTAAAATAAATTTAAATAAAATAAATAATTATTTAAATTAAAATTTGGTTTTAAACTATAACTTAGTGTTTTTCACTATTCATCAAAAATTAAATTTTTTCATAAAAAAACAGAAAATTCACCCTAAGCTAATTTCGATATTCCAAATCCAAAAATGAAGTCCATTTTGAAAGATAAAATTTATTAAATTTCAAAGTAGGTATTACTGTTCATAACGGCTAGTTTATATAATATTTTAATAACATATCGTTGTTTAGTGAAACTCGGTATTGCGTACAACACACGTTATCAAGGACGGTTTCTCTTGCGTGTAACACAAGCCAAGACAATTTTGTGTTTAGTGAAAGATTCATTTGGTGTTGCATCTAAAATAATACATAAAAACAAAATATTTCTCATAAAATCTTAGGGTGTTACATTCTACCACCCTTAAAAATAATTTCGTCCTCGAAATTCTTCACTTCGTAACAAATAGATGAGGATACCTCTCCCTCATCATATCCTCAAGATACCATCTAGATGATTCTAATTGGTGGTTCCTCTATAAAACTTTAACCAAGCAAGTGGTCTTGTTTCGTATAAAGTTTTTGCTACGATCTAGAATCTCTACTAGATGTTCTTCATAAGAAATATCTTGCTCCAACGGTACAACTTCTGAGCTTAGTACATGTGAAGGATCAGGTATGTACTTTCTTAAGAGAGATACATGAAACAAGTCATGAACTTGAGAGAGATTTGGTGGAAGTTCCAATCATTAAGACACCTTCCCAACATGATCCGATATTTCAAAAGGACAACTATACCTAGGGCTCAACTTGCCCATCTTTCCAAATCTCATTACTCTGTTCTAAAGAGGTATTCTTAAGAACCCTTTATCACACACTTCAAACTCCTGGACTTCTCTATGGTTGTCTGCATAATGTTTTTGTCTATTATGAGATGCTCTTATGTGTTGTTGAATAGATATTACCACTTCTTCTATCTCAACATCAAGATCAGGTCCTAATAGCTTTATTTCCCCAACTTCATCCCAACAAGTTGGAGTTCTGCATTTCTTTCCATAGAGAGCTTCATAAGGAGCCATTTGAATACTGGAGTGAAAGGTATTATTATAATAAAATTCCACCAAAGGTAGGTTTTGATCCCAACAACCTTTGAAATCCATAGGGCAAGCACTCAACATGTCTTCTAGAGTTTGAGTTGTCCTCTCAGGCAGACCATCTGTCTGAGGATGATAAGCAATGTTGAAACTCAAATCTGTATATAGAGTATGGTGAAGAATTTACCAAAATGTCTAGGTAAACCTCAGATCCCAATCAGATATAATGGAAATTGGTACTCCATGCAATATTACAACTTCCTTCACATATATCCTGGAAATCTGATCTAGATAGATATATTCTCTAATTGAAATGAAGTGTGCCAACATCGTAAGACGATCAACTATAACCCAGATATAATTATTGCCTATGGATGTTTTAGGAAGTCTAGTGAAAAAGTCCATAGTGATGTTTTCCCATTTCCATTCTGGTATGGGTAAAGGTTGTAACATCCCCTTAGACTTCTATCTCTCATCATTAACTTTCTGAAAAACCAAGCATAGAGAGACATATTTAGCAACATTTCTTTTCATGCCATCCCACTAGAAGTACTCTTTCATGTCCCTATACATCTCCGTGCTTCCATGGTGAATAGAGAATGAAGAACTATGAGATTCATCCAATATTTCCATCTTTAATTCTGGGATGGGAGGAACACAATCCCGATTCTTGAACATTATTATTTCATCACAATCAATTTTGAATTCTGGAAAATTTCTCACCTTCTTTTGTAAATCTACATCTTCTTTATGTGCCTCTTTAATCTTCACATGTATATATGGTTGAAAATTCATTTGAGAAAGATAATATTTTGTCACTTCCACTAAAATTCCAAGATCCATCCTTTGTAAATCCATAAATATTGGACCATTTTTGATCCTCATCATGGATAAGCTTGAATGGTATTGTCGACTTAATGTGTATGCCACTTCGTTTTCTTTCCCCGGGTGGTAATGAATTGAGCAGTTGTAATCCTTAATCAGCACCAACCATCTTCTTTGGCGCATATTCATCTCATTTTGTGTGAAAATATACTTTAAACTTTTATGATCAGTATAAATATCACACCTTTCACCATAAAGATAATTCCTCCAAATCATTAATGTAATGATTACCATAGCTAATTCCAAATCATGAGTTGTGTAATTTGGCTCATGGATTTTTAACTGTCATGAGGCATAAGCAATCACCATATTGTTTTTCATGAGAGCACACCCCAATCCCTTCTTGGATGCATCAATATATATCACAAACCTTTCTCCACTACAAGGCAGTGTGAGCACAGGTGCACTAGATAACCTTTTTTTAACTCCTTGAAATTCTCTTCACACTCCTCCGTCCAAATGAACTTAACTCTTTTTAGAGTCAACCTGGTGAGTGGATTAGATAATCGTGAAAAATCTTTCGAAAAACGTCGATAATATCCAGCCAAACCAAGAAAACATCGGATATCAGTTACTGTTGTTGGTCTCTACCATCCTTCGATAACCTCTATTTTTTCTGGATCCATAGATATCCCCACATTTGAGATTATGTGACCCAAAAATGAAACTTTTTGTTGCCAAAATTTACACTTGGTAAATTTGGAATAAAGCTTCTCCTTTCTTAGTGTCTTTAATACAATTCTCAAGTGATCTTCATGTTCTTATTTTCTATTTGAATAGATAAGAATATCGTCTATAATGACTACCTCAAACTGATCAACATTGTCTCTAAAGACTCTATTCATTAGATCCATGATGATAGCAGGGGCATTAGTAAGACCAAATGGCATCACTATAAATTCATAGTTCCCATACAGTGTACGGAAAGACATCTTTGGTATATCCTCCCTTTTTACTCTTAATTGATGATACCCTGAACGAAGATCAATCATGGAAAAGTATTGAACTTCGCATAGTTGGTCAAATAAGTCATCAATGCGTGGGATATGATATTTTTTCTTGATAGTGATCTTGTTATGTTCTCGATAATCAATGCAGAGTCTCATTGATCCATCATTGTTCATAAAAAATAGAATAGGTTCTCCCCAAGGTGATGCACTAGGGAATATGAATCCCTTATCAAGATTCTCTTGGAGTTGCTTCTTCAATTCCTGTAACTCAATTGGGTCCATTCTATAAGGTGTCTTTGAAATGGGCATAGCACCCGGTATGAGTTCTATTGAAAATGCAACTTCACGATTTGGTTGAAGACCATGAAATTACTCTATAAATACATCATAAAACTGCCATACAATGGTCGTATTCTTAATCGTGAGTTTCACTCCAACAATTTGAGATAAATAATCTTCATTTATTGGAATCAAGACCCATAAGATGGAAGAAATTTCCACTAGATGGTTATATTCATCCTTGCATCGATAGATTATCATATATTGACTAGGAATATGAAATGTAACTTCCCTTGTTTGGAAATCGATATGAGATCCATATAAGGAAAGCCAATCCATGCCAAGAATCACATCAAATTCCACTATAGGAAGGATCACAAGATTTGAAGGAAGCACTTTCCCACAAATGTAAATTGGAGAATAATTATAAACTTTTAATGCAACCGTAGTTCCATTAAGAGTTGTCACAGCTAACTCAACAGCTAATTGTTGAGGTAGTATGGAGATACCCTTAGAAAATTCTTTATAAATAAAAGAGTGGGTGGATACAGAATCAAATAAAATATTTTATACTTTAGAGTGGATGGTATGTGTACCTTTCACCACTTTGTTATAGTACTCCACATTGCTGATAAAAATTACATGTGACTTTCCTTTGTCTTTGGCCTTAAGAGTTTGTTGACGTCGATCATCATCAACAACCCTTGGATTAGGGCATTGGTTAACAGAATCCCCCATTTCCTTGAACATCTAACATTGAAGTGTAGGAGGTTCATTCTGTGTAGACTTTTCTCTTTTTCACATAACTAGACATAATTTTCCAATCATTGCGGCATTCAAATGCCCGATGACTTTATTTTCCACATTTGAATCATTTACTTGTCCCTTAAAGAAAATTCCCTCCATGTTTCATTCCACACTTTGAGTAAGGTAAATCTCATATTCTTTTTACTGCGGTCTTTAGATTTCCCTTTGAATTCCATTTTCCTCTTCTTATCAAACCCATATGACTGATGGGTTACTCCATCTCCATATCAACCTTGAGGGCATATCGAACAATTTCCTCATAGCTATTGATGTACCTTATGGCTAATGCCCTTCAGATGCATGGTTTTAAGACACTAAAGAATCGATCAATCTTACTCTCATGTCAGATAATAATTCCGGAATCCTACCTTGAAATTCTTGTAAAATATTCTTCGTAGGTACAAACAAGTTCATCATCATTTTTCTTTAGTTTAAGAAAATCCTTATCCTTCATTGTTTGAAGAATACGAGGGAATTACTTATTGAAAAACATGTTCTTGAACCAGTCCCATTCCATGGACTCAATTTTTTCTCTTTTCCTCGTATTCTTAATAGGATTAGACCATTGATCAGCATCACCATCCAAACGATATGATACTAAGATGACTTTATCATGTTAAGAACATTGAAGAACTGAATATATATTTTTAGTGGTACTCATCCATTATTCAGTCATTAATGGATCAGTAGACCCGCTGAATGTGGGTGGATGCTGCCTCATGAAGGATTCAACAGAATGTTGCTCCTTCCTTTGCTCGTTTGGAAGTCCTGCATGATTCATAGCTTGAGAAAGTTGTGTGAGCATGGCTAAAAGCTTTTTCATTCCATATCTCATAATGTGTGGTTGTTTAGGGGGACAATCATTGCTTTTCCCGTCACATTCAGCATTAACACGGTTCCTTCGAGTTCCAGCCATTGACTAAAACTAATAAGTTTAGTGTGAGAAACACTAATCATAGTAGGAAAACCACATAATCAAGAATAAAATTTCACACTTAAGGTCTTATCATAGGTTATTCGTGGTCATTTATAAAACACTAATATTGTGTTCTATGCTTAGACATATACTTAGGGTTCTTACTAAGGCTTTCACATCCTAGTTTCCAAAGGTTGACTATACATTTCCTCATATACCAACTATAAAAGCCTACACATTACATACATTGTTATTACTTCAGAATTGAATCATACTTATTTCAATATATAACAAAACCATGATAGGATCATATAGGTATAGTGTCTTCAGAAACTAGGAAACATACACAACCGGTTCATAAAGCATCTACATTGTCACCCATTTATTTCATCATATCTAGAGTACCTTTTGGAATATCTTATATAATACCCTTCTTCCTGACCTGTGGAAAAGAAAAAATACAAAAGGGTGAGCTCAAATACTCAGTAAAGGTAAACAAAGGAAATATCAATCAAATCATATTCATAAGAACATAACATTTTGAAAATCTTAACCAGAAAAAGAGATTATAATATCATAACATGGGATAAATCATAGTGGAGAAATGTAATCCGAATAACATAAAACATGAAACTTTGTTTCATAAACAAATAATCATATAAAATCATTTCATATTAGTCAAGACTCATTGCCAAGACTATCATATAGGACAAAGTCCATTTCTGATCCGAGTTCACTCCTCGTTCCAGTGCTGTATCACTAAACCGGATTAACTTTCCGTTCCAGCCATGTATATCACATGAGATATAAATCTTTAATCAATTAATTTGAGGGAGATATAGGTCCCACCCATCTCATAATGAAACCATTCATATGTGTGTCACAAAATAATAAATCATATATCATAGCATAACCCATGTAATTAAAATGGGATTCTTAAACATTATTCCATCAAAACACAATATATATAAGATAAAATGACTTCATAAAAATAATTCCATCATAACATAATCAAATAAATGTAAAAATATGTATAGAAATAGAACCCTATATTATCTTATATGGAAACTAATTTTGATAGAACACTTGAACTCTATTCTTGGGGAAAATATCCTTTCTACTTCAAAAATATTTTTTCCTTTCTTAACATGTTATACAATTTTAAACTAAAATAAGATAATTAAATATAAACATGAAAACTTTTAAAGGATGCTTCATGGAAATAATTTTCTATTAAATCATAAAAATCCATTCATGCCATATAAGTTTAAAAAACATTCTTCTCGTACTTTGGCCGGAAAAGTCAAAACGTATCTCGTACTGAAAACAAAAAACGATTCCTTCCATATATTTTATTAAAAATTCACCAATAGGAAAAAAGTTTATATAAAAAATTGTAGGAGGATAGAAATAATATTACCTATTGAGGAAACATGGGTGTGGATGATAAATATGCCCCAGTCAGTTCTGAAGTATAAACAATCTCAGATAAAAATGAGATTGTGAGATTTTCCCTTACCTTATGTATGATAAGCTTCGTACATATCCGGACCTCCTGTATAATGATTTAAATAATTTCATTGACTTATTAAATAATCATATTCAATTTTAGGATATCATATGTGGTCATATTTTTATCTTCTTATTATTAATATTTCATTGCTACTTGTTATTCAGGCGTTCATTGCTTTATGTTCTTATGCATGTTTTGTCGAATAAATTTACATTACCCTTTTTAGGTTATAGATACCTCATTTACATAATGGTATTAGTGTAATATATATATTATTTATTCATTTAATTCATTTATATAATCATTACTCAATGAACATCATGTAGAACGAGTCGCATCACATCATGGAGATGGTAGGCCGTACCTACGCATGAGAGATGATATCATTATTTTGATATTAAAATTGTATATAATTGGATGTTATATCATATATAAAGATTCATAATAATGTTATATTTATTATTTATATCATTTATACTCATTATCATACCCATCCAAATGATGAAATGTTTGAATAAAAACTACACCACGACGTGGAGACGATAAGCCGTACATACGCACGTGCAGTGACTTTTTCATTCATAGGATGTATAAAATAACTAATATGGTTGTACAACTTTTATAATAATATCACAGTATATATAATATACTGGAGATATTATTTTAGAATGGAAACAACAAAGAATGAGTAAGTGGAAGACGAAAGGAACATGAAATAGGTGGTGAGATATTTACCTCTTCCTCGGGTTTTTCCTTTTTATTTGATCAAAAGGGCTTCATAGGTTGGCTTTATGACTGAAGAAATGCATCTAGGATGAATGAAGTATTGTTTATAGGGTATTCAGGTAGGTTTTTGGCGATCCAAATGGCTTAGGAGGTGTGAATTAGAGAGAAAAGGTATTTCCCTTTTATAAGAGGGGTGAGGGGCACCTTAGGAAAAACTTAAACTAATATTTTTTAGTAAATTAATATTCAGTTTATAATGGTTCCAAAGTGACTTATTTTGACTCTAGGGTGAGAATGTGTCTCAATCCTCTCAACCAATAGGTTTTAGACAATTTTATGTTATCATTTTAACCTTATCATCTTGATTTAACTCTACGTTAAATAATTTAACTTTTACTGTGTCTTCTTGTATTCTTACGTTGTATGGTTAATAAACATACCATAAACTACCAATCTAACCCAAATTGGTTATTTAATGTGATATATATTATTATATAAGTTTTTTGGCTGACCCTTATATTTTTAAGAATTATAATATCAATTAATAATTTAATATTTTTGTTTAAAACTATTTTATGTCAATTTTGACACTATTTGGTATTTTATTTATTCTAAATTAATAAAAGAATTATTACTTCGAAAACAAATCATCTAACCATCCGTAATATGTTATATGAAGGTATAAAATTAGTGTAACTTATTAAAAGTCTCAAATTATATTTATTTTGGTATTTATAATATCAAATTTGTTAATATTTGATTAATAAGTTAATTACTACATCATCATTGTGTCATAAATAAATTAAATTATTTAATGTCTAAAAATTATAAATAAAATACCATTATGTAAAAAATATTTTTATCTTTTTAATTAATATTTATAGTATAATTTAGCTAATGTATAACAATATATTAAAAAAACTTTACTTATTAAACGTTCATTTGAATTCTTTTAACTCTTCTTTGAATAAAATAATAATAAATGTCCTAATCTAATCAAAGTAGACCTAAATGGTCATATTGTATTCCAAAGGTTTTTTTGGCCGAATTAAACTTATCCAATAGAATTAGGACATGTGTTAGGGTAATAATAATATCATTTTTACCCTTAATTACCCTACTTAATTTTAACTGTGGTAAATAAAAGTAAAAAGTTACTATTCAACAAAAAATATTTTTATCTTATTGAACCACATTTTACTTACTGATATCAATCGTGTCTCTCAGATTTTTGAAATTCCACTCATAGAAGCTGTAAAATTATGTTTTATGTAAATTTGAAAATTCTACTAGGAGGTCGGTAAAAGACGATAAAAAGATAAATAAAAATTATATATATCTAAAATTATCACTACTAGAAATTTAAGATTTATCCACACATAAATAGCCATGGTTTAAAAAAACCATGGCTAAATCCTATTATATCACCACGGTTTTTAAAAAATAGTGGCTTCAGCCACAGAAATTTAACTTCCCTTGCGGCTTTCCTCTCTCGCTCATCGACTCGCCCTCAAATCCTTCTCCTCTTCCTCACAGACTCTTCCCCGTGGACAAAACCTTGCGAAATCTTCCATGAGGCTTTCGTCCAATTGTCGCCCGACCTTCTTCCTCGCCCGATGTTGCCACCCAACCTTAGTACGATTCTCCTCTGATGACATGTCCACCCAACCTTGAGAAAATCCTCTGACGACGATGCAACCACCCAACCTCGGGACGATCCTCCTCCAACAACACGACCACCCAACCTCCCTGTGATCCTCTTCTTCCGACGCAGCTCCAGATCCGCCACCGCCTTCGGGCCACCCTCCCCCTCGACTCACCATTGTGTAATGTGTTTTCAGTATTCACTCTTTTCAGGCGCCCCTCTAATTCTCACTGGTGGGCGGTCCATGACTAACAGCTTGTGAGTGGCATGCAGTAGGGTATGTTAGGGTTTGTTTTCAATTTCCTCAAATAATTATTCTTTTTATGTTGTTTTGGATTCAATTATATTTGATTTTATCTAATGCACAAAAACATATATATGAACTAGGATGGTTCTAATTCCTCACATGTCCTGTGATTTTTTCCACAGAGAAGGGTTTCATTGATTTCAAATTCACAACCTCTTCAATTTTCATTGGGTAAGATTCATTTGTTTCGATTTATTGTCTTCTTAATTGTCACATTTGTCTTTGATAGAGTTTATTTGTTTTCACTTACTGCATTAGGTATGATTTTTTTTTATTTTTTGTTTCTGATTTACATTGGTTTTGATTGTTTTATAGATTTTAATTATGAAAATTCTAGAAATAAGAATTTATGATGATATGATTTGAAGTTGGGTTGTCTCAATTCTAGTAGTGTTAGTTTAATTCCATTTATTTTGGATTAGTCCAAATATATTTGGTTTAGTTTTGGTCTATAGCTTTAGGTTCTTATTTAAGTGAATCAATTTGTTTGGATAACATTGATTTAGTTAGAGCCTTGTATATTTTATTAGGTTTTATTTAAACTAGGTTGGTTTTCTAATTTATAGTAGTATTAGTTATATATTCTATTTGATTTGAATCAGGTCACTTCTATTTGGTTTAGTTTAATTCCATACCTTTTGGTTCTTCTTAGTTTAGTGAATCAATTTGGTTTGATTAGTTTTATTAATTTAGAGTATTTGGATCAGCATGGTTTGTATGCTTAGTTGGTGTTATCATTGGTGAAGGTCATTTTCGGTGTTATAATCATGTGGAATTTGATGATGGTCTGTCTATTGTTTTTTAGTATTTTCTTGATTAAATAATGGAATTTCAGGTGAAACTGGGTCAGTAGCAGTGGTGTTCAGAATCATTGGTACGGAATTTTTAATGAGTTGATGCATATTGGAAACAATGATTTGATTGATATAAATGTGTCTAGAATAATGTTGATAGTAACTAAAGACATAGAGCTTTAGGCGTCACATGATTTCATCTCTCACATAGATCTCAAGACGTGTCTTATCTTCTACCAAATACTATGGTGTGTGGTTGAACTACTTTTTAAGATTAATTTTAGAATTTGAATTTTAGTTCCTATTTTTAATTTATTTCTGGGTATTTTGGTAATCTATTGTGTTCGTTCACACTTAACCCAAAACAAGTTTTTTTCTAAAAATTACAAAACAATGAAGAGTGAGAGATATCATTCAATGAAATTAAATATTTTTGAATAGTTTAGGTAAGTTTTTTTGGGACCCATTAGTTATTTTATATCGGTTATATTCATATCAGTGGGGTGGGGACAGTAGTGGGGGTGTGGGTGAAGGAGGGGGCATGGGATAGGGTGGGTTTAGTGGGGCGGGTGTGCATCAGTGTGGGGATAGTAGGGGTGGGGGGTATTGGGGTGAAGGAGGGGTTCCAGGAGTAGGGTGGGTGCAGGGGTGGTTGAAGGAGGGTTTCAAGTTCAGTATTTGGTGCTAAGTCACCAAATACTTCCTCAATAATACTCTCCCTAAAGAACCAAACGACATTCTGTAGGACTGAGTGTTGCATATAGGCCTGGGAAAACTCTTGTGTCTACTAATAATTTGGAAAATGCTAGCATAAACATGGATTCTGCAGGTCTGAGAGTTGTATATGGGTCTAGGTAGACTAGTCTGTCTACTGATATTCTAAAAGAGGGACATACAATTAATCCAATTGGAGAAAACAACAAGGGAAATGCATCCCACATTGGGAGTTGTATACAACCGAAGGTTTCTCAATTTCAAAACGATCCACAATGTAATGAAATAGTAAGACAAAGATTTAATTATGTTGTTAATCCTGGAATCAATACTGGAATTCTAATTTTGAATGGAGTTAATTCTTATATCACTCTTGCGATTAATACCAGTTTGAGTTTCACTTCTAAAGGTAATCGAAAGGGAATTTACACTGCAGTATCAGACCAAGGAAGGGAATTGGGCTATCCCAATACAAAAACATCATGCAAGGAAAGTGTTTTTATAAGTAGGGATGGGAAACAATATATTGCTTTCAGGAGATCAACGAGGAACAAAAACTCTAGTGTTACGAAGAAAGGTAGCTCTAGCTCCAAATCCATATTTAAATATAGATTATGTTTTGGAATTTTCAGGGATAGGATAACCCTAAAATAGTTAGTTATCTTAACCTTTTTGTTAAAAAAACAATCTTGGTCTTCTTGGTCCTTCTAAGACTAATAGGATCTTTTCTGAGAAATTTGCTGCTCTTGCCAAGATGGGATATCAGCTTTTTGGTACTAATTAGTCCAATAATGACACAAAAAGTATTTGGATTATTTCTCATTTTAGACTTGATGAAGTCTACCTTAGTAATTCTTTAGAGTAGATGGCTACCCTTAGTTATAATTGTTTTGGAATAAAAAAATATTGATTATTAATTTTTTTATTACAATGTTTATCATGAAAGAAGATATTTATGGATGAGTATCATTTCTATAAGAAACAAAATTAATGATCCTTGGTATCCTGGTTCTTCAGTAGGGAGGAATTATCTATCTCACTTAAGTGGGATGGCTTTCTTGTAGTGTTTCCAACAATGCATATTCAGGTTGTCTAGACCCTACTAGAATCTGGATTTGGGTGGCATGGTTCATCTATAACATATTAAAGTTATATAGAATCTGAATTTATAGTTTTTCACGAAGCATATTATATGTGGTTAGAAACAAATATGCATAATGAATCACTTTTTTAGGTAGATAGGAGTATCCAATTTCTTGGTTCCCGTCTTCTTGATCTTCTTGATTATAATTTTAGACAAAAGAAATTCTTAGGCTCTATTTAACATTGAATTTAGTTTTTGGTTTGTGGTTTATTTTAGACCTTGGAGGGGGTGTGCAGGGCTTGTTTTGGGGTTTTGTTGGGGTTGTGTAAGGGTGTGTGAGGGTGTGCAGGGGGTGGCAGGGGTGTAGGGGGTGCGGAGGGTGTGTGTGAAGTGGGTGTGTGTAGGGGGTGTGTAGGGTACAGCGGTAGGAGGTGTGTGTAGGGGGTGGAGGGAGTGTTTGCAGGGGGAAGGAAGTGTGCACTAGAGGGGGGGAGAGGGTGTGTTGGGGTTGTGTTTAGGTGTGTGTGGGGTGTGTGCAGGGGGATAAACTTATATCGAACAAAACCAAATTATGTTGAAACTCGAGACAAACTAATTAAATACCATTAACAGGAAGAATAATTTTTAATTAATTGGAATGTACTATTTGATAGTATCATTTTGAGACATGGATCTATGTCCCCCTTTCTTGCAGGAACATGATTTGACCCATGGGGCATTGTGGTTCTTATATGTTGGGCGGTGACGTGTATAGTTATAGGATACATGTATGTTTTAGTTTAGTTTTTTTTATTTTCTTTATCACATTGGCCACTTAGGTCTTTTAATTCTTTCGGTGGACAAAAGGTAATTATATTCTGCGAAGGGGGGAAATGGGGTTTAGATTGATTCAGTCCACCGACTTTGATCCGAGGTAAGATCATATGGTTACTACTTGTCTCACACCTCATGTATTTGGGGATTTCAGTGTTTTTGACTCCATATTATGTTTTCAATAGGGCATTAGATCATTTCATGTTGGTTCGGGTGGATTTGGTTCTCCCAATCGAGGTAAGTCTTTAATGCTTTTGGTTGGTTTCTCACTGGTTATGTAGCATCATTTATGTGTTTTAATGTTCCTAATATATTTTGTGCAGTGCATTGATCCATGATCATTGGTTTCGAGTAGCCAAGTAAAGGGAGACTCGCCTGCGGGTCCATAGGTAAGAAAGTATATGTATGTGGGTTCCCTCGTTATGTGTATAGTCAACCATGGCAGTGATTATGCACGCATGGGGCTATGTTATCCCTTGTATATATATATATATAAATGCATACACAGGTGAGTGGATACTGGTATATGCATATAAGCATATGTGCACGGATCCCCCTGCACATTCTCATGGCCAAGCGGGTGTGTGCATAGGGGCTATCTGGCCTTTCATGTGCGTGAAAGTACGTATACCCAGTGGGGGATCAAAAAAATTTAGTTAGAAAGCTCCAAGGGCCGAAGTGGATGGTTTGGTTCCTCCTTGAGGTAGGATCCCTCTTCTAGCCTCATTAATTAAAGAATGCTTTAAATTGAATTTAGCGTCTTTCTTAATTCTGCTTAATTATATTGAATTGCATATCTTGAATAAGTGTTCTTTAATATAATTGATTCATTTGATAAATAAAGTCTTGTTTTTATAATAAAACCCCTCGAACGGAGGTGCGCTGTTTGCGAAAACTCACAGTGATAATTATATTGATCTAGTTGCTTAAATTATTGCATTTGATTTGTGATGAATGAGTTTTAGAATAAATGTTAAATATAATTAAATTAATTGTGTGATAAAGCAATGCCATGATTTTATAATAAAACCCCTCCAACGGAGGTGCACTGTCTTATAAACCAATGAGTAGTGATAATTATTTGTATCATGTTTAGATTTTGTTTGAGTCTTTCATATGCCACTTTTTGGTGTTTGTTTTGTGGCTAGTTAGTTTTTTTCTTTGAATAATATAAATTGGCTTATCATACTTGTTTAACTCAAATGACATTGCCCGAGTAGGCATATTCCTTGACCATGACACTTTCCTTTTCACGCTTTGAATATTATAAATAAAATTTCCATGTTTAGGAAAAGTAAATGAATTTGTAAATGGTTTGTGTAGGGTGTATGATTATTTTCCGTCGTTTTGTTGACCTTTAGACATTGTGTAGTTGTGTCGCTCACTACAAACTTCTATGGTGATCCCTTGTTATAGCATATTAAATAGTTGATCTATTCTATCATCTGCCGATGGGGTGAGGGTTAGAATGTTTCCCTACCTCCTCCCACTCCCTTTACTCCTAGCTAGCAGATGCTGCCCCGCATATGTCATTGGACAGGGCCAACACACCGCGGTCACGCCACGGTCATGCCACAGTCACGCCACGGTCACGCCGTGGTCACACTGTGATTTCGCCCGGTTTCAGGATGACACCCCACGGTGGTTCGTGGTGATAGTATTCCATGAGTTTTGTGATCAATGTTGAGACTGAATAATCACAATTTATACTTGTGGGGTGACGACCGGAATTTTGCCCTGCCTCCTCCCGCTCCCTTCGCTCCTGGTCGGAAGATGTTGCCCTGCAGATGTCACTGGACCGTGCCAACACGCTGCGCTCATGCCACAGTGACACCGCGGTCACGCCGCTGTCATGCCGCGGTCACGCCGTGGTCACACCGTGGTCATTCCGTGATTTGTCCATGCTCTAGGATGACAACCCGTGACAGTTCGCAGTGAGTGTATTCCATGTGTCTTGTGATCAAAGTTGAGACTAACTAATCACAATTTCTACTCACGGGGCGACAACAGGAATGGTTCCCTGCCTCCTCACACTCCCTTCACTCTTGGCCAGAAGATGTTTCCCCACAGATGTCGCTGTACTGAGCCAACATGCCGCGGTCACGCCACGATCACTCCACGGTCACGTTGCAGTCACGCCGCGGTCACGCCGCGATCACGCCGCGGTCACGCCGCGGTCACGCCATGGTCACGCTGTGATTTGGCCCTGCTCTAGCCACATCCAACCCACACCAGCCCCCTTCCACCTTCATTTAAGCCCACTGCCACCAGCATTCCAGCCCGCAACAAGGGATGAAACCGGGGAGATTGTTGGATTGGTGTAGCAAGATCCGGTTGGGTATGTTGTCATATCAAATATCCTTACCTATAGTTTGATATCTGGATAGTGGAATATCTAGGACATACAAGCCTTTTGGGCTTTGATTGCAGCCAAAAATTGGGCAAATCATAGCTACTCTATGAAAAAAGAAGATTACACAAAGACATTTCTAAGGATCTTCTACTTCTCCATAAACACATGGTAATACTCAAACATCATCATGTTAGTAATTTATTTTTCATAGAAAACCTCCATGAATGTTTTCTATGAATGATCATCCTGTCTTCTATCTTGATTAATGGTATTCCACCATCAAATAATTTATTTATGGAAAATGGAGGCCTCTAGCGTCAGTCTCTCATCCACAAATCTATTCTATCTTGATTAATGGTATTACACCATCAAATTTTTTATTTATGGAAAATGGATGTCTCTAGAATCACTCTCTTATCCACTGATGTCTTGACCCGAGAAAAAATGTACTTGTTGTTTTCTATCCAATCATTTTCATCCAACGTGCCTGTAATACATAAAATGGGTGTTGTATGTGTGAGATAGAACACCTGATTATGTCTGTTCATTGAATTTAGAATGTTTCCACCTTAACGAGAAAAATCTAATAAAATCCTTAGTAAACTAGCTCTACCGCATGAGTCACCAGAGACCAGACAGGGTGGGGGGGGGGGGGGGGGTGGAGGGGGCAGTGGGGCAAGGGGTGTGTGCAAGGGGGTAGGGGTGTGGTGTGCAGGGTGGGCAGGGGGTGTTTGCATGATACCAACTGATTCTAAGTCCCATGACTCATTTAGGGGTTGTTCAGATGACTTCAAGTTGAAACCAAATGATGCCAATTGATATCTTCATTATTTTTGGAATTATAACCTGAGATCTTGCACTCATCCCAATACACATGTTGAAAACATTCAACTACATGTAGAAGGTTTTAGAAATAAGCCTTGAGATGTCAAATTTCCTTAACATATTTTCATTTATTGATTCAATTTCCCTCCATTAATATCATACTTTATTTGGTCCTTAATATGGATGAGTGAAATGCATACCTCATCAATTATTTTTTCAAGCACATTCCAGAAATTTCAGATTTTCATTGAATAAATAAGTCTGGCAGCTTCTCAAGTGTTTTCTCCACTCATCTCCCCATTGAGGAGACACACAATATTCACTCCATCAAGGAAGATCTTTCCTTCTTATGTTCTTTGGAATAGCATTTGAAAAAGCATACCAAGATAGTGATTTTTTTTCAGATCTGGAATATTTATTCCAGCTTACTTCCCTTCATTTTCACTCCTCTTGGGAACTAGTTTCACCATCAATTCCATGCATTGTATATCCACAAGGAATTTTCATATACATGAATGAATGGAATCCTGATATACAAAATGGGAACATGGGACACACATATACAAAAACTAAACACAAATATAAAAGGAAAAAATGATTTCACCCGAACATCTCAAGTATATTCTTAGTTCTCTGTGCCTATGATACAACTATAGGAGAAGAATTTCAAAAATCTATAACAGAGCAATTTCCCATATCCATACCTGTAGAAACGTTGTGTACTCTATTTCCAAATTTGGCCCAAGTAGGGTTTGATATAAAATCCCAGTTGGCCACCCCCAATGGTCTTTAGATGTAATCCAAGAAGTGTACATAACTAATCAATGTGAAGGTAAAAATAAGTAATCCATAATGCTGAATAAAGAAACCCCTTCCTAACCAGGTTATTAAAGAACACATAGTGTCTCTATCCATTTTATCATAGGCCAAAATGATAGTGTGTTCTGTATCCATACATATATGGTCAAAATTTATATGTAGTATAGTTATATATTATACACCCTTATATGCACTCAGTACGTGAGGATGTAAGAATCCATATACCTGGATACTAGGTGTTGGATATACCATGGCATAAATCAGTTATTCATAACCATTATAAAGGAGACTAAAATCTCAAAAAAGGGTACAATCTATACATATCATGATTAATGTGATACCTCATTCTCATCAGTCAAGATTTTGGGTTAGTCATCATGTCAATACCCAAAACAAGGGATGTAGTGCATCATGTCCCTGCCCAAATAATGTCAATGGTGTGAGACACCATGCTCAACACCCAATGTAAGGGAGAGTGAAATGTTCTTCCCTACAAGTCATTTAATCATCATTCCACAACCAATGATAATGGATTAATCATAATAGTAATAATAACTAAGGGAATCACCTCATAACCATTATCCATTTGTTTTTAACACATTATTAGATGAGAATCCTCCATTCTAGAGACCACACTCAATTAAAATACAATAGCTATCTTAAATCACGAAGTCACGCATGTTGAATCATTACATGTTTTTTGGAAAATAAGAGTAGATGCCACACAAACTAATGATGATAATATTAATAAAAAAAATACTCATAATTGTGTCAAAATAACATTAATTGATCCACTAAATTTTTTCACTATAAGCTCATGGAGGAATGTGACAGGCTATCCTGATAAATCCGTTGTTACTCATCCATATTTATCTATTACCCATGGTTTAAAAAAAATATGTACAAATATGGGTGTGATTAAATAATGAGAATCCATCCATATCATCCAATTTGGCTATAAGAATGAATAAAATACTTGGATCTCTAAATAAAACTCAAGATCATATAGTTGTTTTCCAAAAATAGAAAGCAAGAAAAACTAGATGTACTACATACAATAGAAAGAGAAGGTTATTTATTTTTCAATAATAGTGATACTAGACATTTGGATAGAAGTATAGTGAATGTTGGCATAATAACGTCATGACTAATGAAAGTGAAGAGGATGTTGAAATAGAGATGAACTGCCTACACAATGGAAGAATAGTCTAGATCATGGACCACTGAAAATTGGCCATTAACGTCATGACAGATGGAAGTGAGCTAAAGTAACAAATAGAATCAATTCAATAATGGAATCGTAGAATTCATTCAATTAAAGATATCCTAGAAGAATAAGAGTAATACTGACTTCTAAATAATGGTATTGTAAATAATACCAAAGATATCCTAGAAGAAGAAGAGTAATAATAGTGCAGGAGGGGGGGTGGGGACTGGGGGGAGTGGTGCAGGGGGGGGGGGGGGGGCTGGGGGTGCATGTGTGGGGGCGCTGGGGGGAGTGGTGCTGGGGGTGGGGGCTGTGGGGGTGCATGTGGGGGGGGGGGGGTGATTGGGGGGAGTGGGGTGCAGGTGGGTGGTGGGGGGATGAGGGATGGGGAGGGGTGGGGGGAGTGGTGCAGTGGGGTGGGGGTGTTTTGGGGTGGGGGTGGGGGGGAGTGGTGGGGTGGGGTGGGGTGTGTAGGGGGGCTGTGGGTGGGGAGTGGTGCAGGGGGATGTGGGGATGGGGGGGGGGTGCTGGGGGCTGGTGTAGGAGGGGGGTGCTAGGGGGTTGGGGGGAGTGGTGCAGGAGGACTGGTGATGGCTAGGGGGCAGTGGGGTGGCAGAGTTTTTGGGTGGGGAGGTGGGGGGGGACTGGTGCAGGGGGACTGGTGCTAGCTGGGAGGTAGTGGGGGTGCAGGTGGGGGTGGGGTATGCTTCATGGATGTGATATTTCTATTGTTTATACTTGTACTGATGCAATAATTATTGATATTATGATTCAAGATGTGTGTTTTTGTAGCTGTTTTGTGTTGACATGACCACCATAAATTATCGGTCCAATGGGAGTGACTAAATGATGATATTGTGGTAATAATTGAAAGGAATTATAGAATCTATAATGGTAATGTATTCATGTATATCATTTATCATCACTGATCACATATATATAAGAAGTTGTTATATCTCATTTCTTTTCCAACTATTTCATTACAGGTGGTTTCCTATGATAAGGCCGGTTCTATCCACCACTATAGATGATAGTGAGTTCAACATTGTATTTGGGTAAGATTTATTTCGTTTTTATTCTTTGGCCAAATTTTAATTAGGGATTTTATGATTTTTGGGTTCCTTATATTATTGTAGTGCTTTCTGGATCTCGTTGAGGTGGATTCGAGTTGCCGTTGACAAAGGTGTGCATGTGTATGCATAGGTTGGCATATAAATATATATGTTCCCCCTTTATATATATTCACTCAAGGTAGTATGAATATATATATTGGGGCTAGGTGTTCTTATATATAGATATGAAAAATGCATACATGTGTAAGTGTAAAGGGGTATATTCAAGTATAAACATATATCTAAGGACCCCCTTGTGCATATTTGGCCATGAAAAAATGTACATAGGGGCTAGGTGTCCTTATATATATGTGAAGTTTCATATGTGTGCAAGCATAAAAAAAGTAAGATTCGAGTTGTCGTCAAAAGCAACACCTTGAGGTAAAGGTGAGTTTCCTCTGCGTAACCCTTTAATTTGAATTCTATAATTGCTCGAGTATTTTAGAATCTTGTTTTCATTATTATCTAATGTGTATATTCTATTCAAATTGGTTGTGTCTCTTTATAAATACATTTTCACCAGTTTTAAATGATTGCCCTAAGCCTTCAACGTGGACTAGTAGAATGTTTTAGCCAACTCAATAGTAGAAAATGAAACATCCTTCACTTTAGAGATGACAATGTCCTCATTTTGAGAAAACATCAACCGGGAATTCTCATAAAAATATAAAACTTAAAGAAAATCTTTGTTTTCATTTCATCAAACCCAAACAACCGACTTTGAAAACATGGTACTTTCTTCAGTCTCATCATTTTGAAACACTTGACCTATAAAAAGATAGAATTTAACCTATTAAAATAAATCCACCTAGGCATGATTCATGGTGTGACTTGGGGTTTCACACCATGAATCCATACCCCTTGGAATTTCATGGCTTGAACTAAGGTTCATAGTCGGAAATGTTCTAGATAGGGGGTTCACCCCTCAACTAAACATAATGGTGCTCCGAACCATCTGAATTTTCAACTGAGAATGATCTTCCAATCTTTTATCAACCTGGTAATTGGATTTTGAAAAATGATCTCAATGTGGTTTTTAGCTAACTACATCCAACATCATGAAAAACACCAGTCCATTCTCCTCTAGATGAATTTTCCTGAAATGTCTTGGTTTCACCCGTTGGTGTGCTATCGCATCTCTCAATCAATATTAGATGATTCCCTAAGGTCATATTAAACCCAAGATCCATCGATGTTTTGAACATAATCTTGAAGTATATCCTCCAATATATGTATCATCTAATCTTACTATCTGTCTATATATTCATGGAACATTGTTCTTGATATTAGATTATTCCATGGAAATATATGTGCATATCTCTCTGATATAATTCTTAAGGGAACTCCATGATAGTATTAGTCTTCACAGATATAAAACATTCCTATATTTTCTACTAGTTCCATGGCCACCAAAACAGATACCCAAATTCATCACCCATATTTGTCTCTCTAGGATTCAGAAACCACAGAGGTATGATAGTCTCACATCAACTATTCACAAAATGATTCAAGGAATATAACTCTTATAAAATTTTAACACATCATTATCAAACAACGAACACTCAACTGTTAGTTTACAACATTCTAGTTGTTCCCGCATCACATTAAACACAGTGTTAAATTCTATACTAAACTTCCCCCAGCCTATATGAGATGATATGGTAACTAATGGGGAAAAATCAATTGATTCCTAGTAATTAGAATATGTGCATATATCTATGATATAATTCTTAATGGAACTCCAGGATAGCATTAGTACTCCCAGATATAAAACATTCATATATTTTCTACTAGGTCCATGGCCACCAAAACAGACACTCGAATTCATCACCCATATTTGTCTCTCTAGGATTCAGAAACCACAGAGGTATGACAACCTCTCATCAACTATTCACCAAAAGATTCATGGAGTAAAACTCTTATAAAATTGTAACACATCATCATCAAACAGTGAACAATCAAGTGTCAGTTTACCACTTTCTAGTTGTTCCTTCATAACATTAAACTAAGTGTTAAATTATATAATAACATTCCCCCAGCCTATATGAGATGATATGGTTACTAATGGGGAAAAATCAATTGATTCCTGGTCATTAGAATCATCCATCCTCCAATTGGCGTACTTGATCAGAATGTGTTATTGTTCTTCAAAAGGCTTTTAACCAGGTTCCAAGGGGGGAGGGGGTAAGGGGAAGGGGGTGTGTTGGATTGTTTTTCAATGGAAAGGGGTATGGTGCAGGGGGGTGTGATGGGGGGGGGTGCAGTGGGCTGGGGGTGCAGTGGGAATGTGCAGGGGGGCAGGGGTCAGGGGGTGTGCGTAGGGGGGAAGTGCAGTGGGAAGGGGGTGTGTGTAGGGGGTACAGGGTGAGGGTGCAGGGGTGGTTTGTTGGGGGCAGGGGGCAAGGGGAAGGGGGTGTATAGTGGGTTGTGGGGCAGTGCAGTAGGCATGGGGTTTGTTGGGGAAGGGGGGAGGGTGCGGGTGGGCAAGGGGCAGGGGGAGTGCAGTGGGCTAGGGGGCAGGGGGAAGTGTAGTGGGCTGGGGGGAGTGCAGTGGGCAGGGTGTGTGTGCAGGGGGGTGTAGTGGGCTGGGGGGAAGTACAGCGGGCAGGGTGTGTGTGCAGGGGATAGGTTGAGGGGGAAGGGGTGGTTTTCATGGGGAAGGGGGGTGTGTAGTGGGCTGGGGGGGAAGTGCAGTGGGAAAGGGGGAAGTGCAGGGGCGGGGGTGTGCTGGGGGCAGGGTGTGTGTGTAGGGGGGTGTAGTGGGGTGGGGGGAGGTGCAGTGGGCATGGGGTGTGTACAGGAGACACGGTGTGGGGGAAAGTGTAGTTTTCTGGGGGCAGGGGGCAGGGGTGTGTGTAGTGGGATGGGGGTGGGGGAAGTGCAGTGGGTAGGGGGGAGTGCAGGGGGCAGTGCTGGGGAAGGGAAAGGGGGTGTGTGTAGGGGGAAGGGGGGTGTGCTTGGGAAGGGGGTGGGGGGGCTGCTTTTTTATGGAATGGGGGGACATATAGACACGGTTTTAAACCATGGATATGGGGATATAGCCAAGGTTTATAGCCGTGGAAAGAGGCCTATATCCATGGTTTAAAAACTGTGGCTATATATATTTCCTGACATAGGATTCTGTCACGGTTTGGAAACTGTGTCTATAGGGTGTTGCCACAGTTTCAAACCATGGATATATGTTTTTCCCTATATCCATGCCAATACCAGCCACAGTTTATGAAACCGTGGCTGGAACCTATAGCCACGGTTTTTGGTCCTATAGACACAGTTCCAAACCGTGGATATAGCCTTATTTTGTAGTAGTGTATTATAAAATGACTCCAATAAATTACATTGAACATATATAGGTATTTTGTATCTATTGTGACCAAAAATAAATTTAAATAAATTTAAATAAATTAAATAATTATTTAAATTAAAATTCGGTTTTAAACTATAACTTAGTGTTTTTCAATATTCATCAAAAATTAAAATTTTTCAGAAAAATACCAAAAATTCACCCTAAGGTAATTTCGATATTCAAAATAAAAAAATGAAGTCCATTTTGAAAGATAAAATTTATTAAATTTCAAAAATTGGGTATTACTGTTCATAATAGATAGTTTATATAATATTTTAATAACATATCGTTGTTTAGTGAAACTCGGAATTGCGTATAACGCAAGCTATCGAGGAAGGTTGCTCTTGCATGTAACACAAGACAGGATAGTGTTATGTGTAGAGAAATATTACTTTGGTGTTCCCAATAACATAATACATAAAAACAATATATTTTTCATAAAATCTCAGGGTGTTACTCTATAATTTGATTCTAGCTCTTTAGGCGTGACCAAGTAATCTTTAATAGTCATCTTTTGGAGTGAAAAATGAGTTTTTGGTAAGAATTAGATAAATGATGGAACTCTACTTGTCAAGTATATTTTTATTTTATTATTCTGTAAATAAATTAAATATGAAACTTTAGGGAAGGGATCTTAAAACCAAAAATGTTTTATCCTAATGCTTTATGTTTTGTTGAACCGATGATATTTTAAATCATCATAGATTAATGGCTTTGAGGCCCTAAATTTTACACTTGTTTGTGATTGATTACCTCAAAAACTCCATATATATATTTATGTTTTCCTTCCAACTATTTCTCTATATTTTCTTACAATTGTATGTTAATCGAGATCATAATTTAGTCGTGACATTTTCATCTCCTTTTCCCTCTTATTAAGATTAAATTTTATTAACCCAATTTTTGATGTGGGTTTTCTACAAAGGTATTTTTCTATTTTAAACTTTATTTTAGAAGTACAATTTCAAATTGTGAGAAACCATTTTTTTTAAGGAGGGGAGAATTTAACACCCCATGATTTCATAGTATGTTATTTTCTTTAAATTCAATAGCTTGCACTACACGCAACAACGGGTTCGAGCGCACCATGACTTACCAAACTAGCCATTCAAAAGCAGTTATGAATAGTATTAACTCTATTTTTAGTTTTATATACTCCATATTATTTTAACGTATGTATTATGTGTTTCTTAGACATATTATAAGAAAAATTCCATTTTCAGATAAAAATGTATTTATTTAAAAAATAAAATTTTACCACCTTTTAATGGAGAACCCTTTTTAAATCCAATATTTGACCCTTTTACATATTAATTTTGGAAAAATAACATTATTCATCACAATTAGGACATCAGAATTTAGTTTTGAAGAAATTCTTGTATTTTTCTAATAGTATTCAGTTTTTTATGAATAGTGAGAAATAATGTATTTTAATACAAAACAGTATTTTAATCTAATTTATTTATATGGTTATATTAGATTTTAAACTGTTTTTGAAGTTTAATTAGACTATATTTTTACCCTTTAATCCAATGTGGGTCATTGGAATAAATTTCAATTTGAAATTATATATAAACCAGTGTCAATATTTTGATAGTTGTTGTTTCTTAAAAACACAATATTTGTTTTGACAACAGGAATTAATATTAAACTAATTAATACAAATTCTATTATTTTAATTTGTTAAAATAGATATCATTTTTGAATTCGGAATATCAAATATATCTTAGGATGAATTTTTGGTATTTTTTTTGAAAAACCTCAATTTTTGATGAATAGTGAAACCACTAAGTAGTAGTTAAAAATCTGACACTATCATTTAAATGAAATTTTACTACTTCTATGAATTTAATTTCTAAAATAAGATATAAATTGTTGTTATTAGTAAGTAAAATGTGGTTCAATAAGATGAAAATAATTTTTGGTGAATAGTTACTTATGACGTTTAATTATCATGGTTAAAGGTAAATACGGTAATTCAAGGAAAAAGAATTTTATAATAACACAAAATTACATTAACACTTAGTATAACATTATTGTATGAGTCATGGCCAACCATGGAAATCCTTGTGTCGATTTCGGGATCCCATGGAGCCACTTAAGAATGATAATGACACTTTATTTTAATTAACATAAAATAAAGACAAAAATGACATTAACAAATATCTTTTAGTATATCAATTTTTATATGGGATTATATAAGACATATGTTCGACTATAAATAATCATTGGAAAGGTAAAAATATTTCCTAAATTATGGTAATTTTCTTATAATTTTTAGACATAAAATAAATTAAATTATTTATGACACAATAATGATGTAGTATTTACCTCATCCATAAATGATTTAAATAAATATGATTATTTGTATTAGAATAATATCCAAAAAATGTCCAATTCTTATTGAATGTTTTTATTTCGACCATGAGTCATATTATCATTGATTTTAATTTGTTTTGGACCTTTAGAAACTCGATATCACTATATAATAAAATAATGATTTCGCACTTTCCTAAATATCCCTTCATTTCCCTTATAAAAGGACACCACTTCTATCCCATTCCACACACCTCTCAAGCCCCTTGGGTAATACAAAACCTACCAAAATAATCTCTCAAGATCCCCCTCTTCCTCATAAAAGCCTTACATTAGGCTGAAGGCACTTCAAGAAGTTCTTTTTGGTTCAAACCAAAGGATGTTACCCAAATTAAAGGTACGCTTTCTCTTAAATTCATTGGTTTTATTTTGTTTTATTTTACTTCACCAACCCCCTAAACACTTTTTATTACTTAATTTTATAACAAAACCAGTATCATAAATATACTATGATGTTTTTATGTGAATTATTCTAACTAAATATACACACACCTTCATTTAATGGGTGAAGAACATACTGTTTCTGTGGATGGAAAACTAACGCCTCACGAAACGATGACTATTCAATTATCTCTTACCACCTTTCATGGTGGACATTAAGATTACACTGTATATGTATTATGTTTTTGTTTTCTTTATGATTCTGTATTTTCCATTTATATCATAATTTTATGGTTCCCATTATGGGTAAAATGCGATAATTTCATTTGAGGAAGTGTGGATTACCGCCCCCTCAAAATGATATAACTTGTTAATGCCCTATGTGGGAAATATAAAGGATGAAATTAATGATATTATATATTTTATTATATTGTAATTATAATATACTTATGTATCATTATGTTTTAATTCCATTAAAATACAAAATAGAAATGATTTTAGCTTTCATGTGTACGTACGACTTACCATTTCCATGAACGGTACATTTCATTTCTTATCTACAAATTTTTTGTACTATTATAAATAGATATATAAACTGGATATATATTATATAGATATATATTATATATAAATCATGTATATCATTTTGGAGATAATGGGCTTTTTACCACATGAAAAACTTGTAATTATAATTTACTCAAGTTCCGAACATCGATAAAATATCCAATATGAACTCAAATAATTAAATAATTTTTATATCAAGGTAATAAGTTATATAAAATTAATAATAAATTTTATAAATGTTCTTAATAAAGTATAAATTAATGTAATTTTATTATTTATGAATAACAAGTAACATAAAAGAAAATTTGGACTTGAGGTTAGGGGTTTCCTATCTCACTTTTAATTCTGTGAGATTTCCATTGTTCGCCACTTATTTATTGGATGTAGTGTATTGTGTATTGCCACTTTTTATATATTATAATGATTGTATTAATATACATGTTATTATTTGATTCATTTTTTGGTTATTAACTTTTGTTCATACGACTCGATTGATTACAACGAAGTAAGTGTTTTTCATATCACTTTTTATTCTCGGGAGATTCATGCTATATTGTCCAATATTTCCTTTTGTGTGGCGTATATACTATCCATGATTGTATTATTGGTGTAATATACTTCAATTTATTGGTATTTACATATTCATTATATGATCCTTCTTTCATGGGTTGTATGTTTCATATGTTACCAAATCAGTAAGGTAATTTCAAATTTCAATTTCCACTCAGTGGGCTATACGCATACATCATTGATTATTTTAGTCCAAGATTATTTGTGGAATAAATATTTATTATTTATGTTGTAATATCCACTACCCTTTTTGTGGATATAATTTTGAAACACATAATCACTCCATTGATATTTTCTCAAGTCATTGATATAGACTTGATCTTAACTACATTTTCATTCATTAAGTTAAACATCCAAGTCAATGGTATTGTTTTTACAAGAATATGTTTGAATGTCATCTGATTGATTTACACTGAATATCCAATAATATGGATTGTATTTATGATTTTCACACATAATTATGTCATTTATTAATACTTTACCTAAGGATACTGTCTTTATAAGGGATTTCATCTCAATTTACATTCCTTTGAGACTTATTTGTTGTTATGCACCAATTCACTTGTATATGGTGTATATACTGTCCTTTGAAATAGTATATACTAAAGTCTTTTATTCTCAAGATATTATAATTTTTTTATTCCCTCATTTATTTGTATTAAAGCGCCTCTCATCTGGTTAGGACCTCTAACTAAAATATCATTTTAAATGTATTAAAAATTTATTCTTCTAAATATTTCTCAATAATGTCCATGTTTTAAAAATAGTTTTATAGATTTATTTATATGGACATTAATGCATTAAAATTACTTTTAAAAGTTTCAAAGTGTTATGAGACACTTTGATTCAAAAACCTATTTTTAATGTCATCTTGACAAATAGTGTGACTTTTAAATGTTTTTATGAAAAAGGGTGATATATCTCTCAAATAATTTTGATGATTATTTTCATCTATGTGAATATCCTTCATTAATCTTGATTGAGGTTAATCTGTTACAATACAATATCCCATATTGTATTGAATGAGTTATGCTTGACTATAGATGTGCTATTTTTATAACATTTATTGATTGTAGACAAAGTATTGACATTTCAAATTCTACTTTTAATATGAATGTTTATGTTATGTTTCAAAATTTTCATATGAATAATGAATTGGACTTAGTAGGTGACAGGTGGAGTCCACTACAACTCCTCTATGCATCAGTAGGTCTCATGAGACAAACTAGTGTCTTGGCACATGGCCTTGACCAAATCATATTTGTAGTCTTGTAACAAGGCCTTGACTTTGTGGTTATGATGTTCGACATTATTCATTCCATCATTAGGAGATTAGATATTGATATTTCATGTGGTTATTCGACTAGTAGAATAACCATGACTATGATTTATTATGGCATTATTTACTCAAATCATATTCCTACCATAAATTGTTCATGTTTATTATTTATAATGTCATGTGTTTTCAATTATTCACCATGCCTAATTTATATGTTATCTTGCGATGTATTTCTTAATATTACTGAGTGTTTGAGTTCACCCCTTTCTCATTTTTCGTTTTCCCATGATATGAAAAAGTTAGTTTTAAGTGACTTACAAGAATAATCATGGAATCATAGATGATTATAATGGAATAAATTAGTGTCGTTTTTCTTTTCAAGTTGTAGTGTGGAACATATGTCGGTATATTGTTTCCAACACTACTAAACTGATTAGTCCATCGAGACTTGATTCCTTGTAATCATGCCAATGTATTATAATAATGCACCAGCTCTTGGATTCTGGGGTCGGGGCGTTACATGGTTTCTTTGGGGACATATTTACATTTAAATACTTCATAATGGGTTTTAATGAAAATTGAATTTTCCTAATAATATACCCTCGTAGTGTCAAACCAGGTTGGCAGTTAGGCCCGTTTTCTTTTTTTGGGATTCCCCAAGTTACACTCGACAGACCATGTCAGAGTCATTACCTCTAGGTATATCTATTCAAGAACCAGGTCCATATATAGTTTACAAGCACAGATGAATTTATAGTAAGACCCACATAATATATACCATACCTAAATTAACAGATGTTAATATATGCTTATAATTAATGGCTATATTAGTGTTATGTTACCAAATCTATGTTTTTTAATCTAGTATCCATTGTTTTATCTAAACCTCCTCTGTTGCCTACTATAAAGACCATGACTGTATAACTCAAAGCTGGAGCCTTATTTTAATAAACATGTGCATTGAACATGTATTCACATCTTAAATGACTGAATAGTTAAGTATATTTGGAAAAGTAGATACAAACATAATTATTACATTAAAAATTGAAACTAAATATAACATATCACCTCTATAGGAAACACACCTAAATACCTCGGTTATCCCTAAAAGTCATTCATAAACTGCATCTTCTCATCTCAATTAAAAATATAACATAAGAAATGGGTGAGCTAAATTACTTAGCAAGGGTAAGAAATATAACTGGGGATAGCATAAATAAACATAAATAATAAAGAAATGTGAAAAGTAAGAACACATTTCTTTAAACATAATCATGATCAAAATATAGTTGGAATATAAGCTGATTAAATAAATCCATATAATTATTCGTATGAAAATAAAGATTAACCATGGATATTCTGATAGTTGAATAATCAAATGAATTATCAATTACTTACATAATAATGATTAATTTCATAATTTTGTCAATATAAACATACCTTCACGGCTTCGGTCAAGGCATCATTGATATGTGCGAAAAACCCCATTCTATATTTTCTCATGAGACCTATCGATGCATCAAGGAGATATAACGAGCCATTACCATCACTTAATAAGTCTAATTAATTCCCCATATTAATGTGCTAGAATATAAAGAATTTATACATATGAAATATAATTAAATTTCCCCAATCAGTAAACATAATCGCTAACCATTCTAAGTTATATAGTTGATGAAATCAAGATAGCACATCCAACGTCAAAATAATCATAAACCATTTCATAAAATATTTTATATTATATCATAAAATATAAACCCTAAAAAATAATATTAATCAACATATTTTCTTTAAATATATAGAAATACTCTAAAACCACCAAGGAATTCTAGATAGAAATTCCCTTTTTACATCTGAAAGAATATTTCTTTTGGAAAAATATTTTATATTTGTCATAAAATCCGATTATAACATATATATACCAGAAAATATTGGGGAGGAAAAATGAAATTTTATTTTCATATAAATTATTTTTAAATTTTGTTAAAACATGTAATAATATCATTTAAGAAGCTTTAGAAATGAGTCGCTTAGGTGCATGTTAAGTAAATATACTAAAGAGTTTTTTAAATAGACCAAAGAGTAATTCTTATATAAAATCTAAAAAGAAAAATATAGATTTTCATGATTAAATTATTGATTTTAATGAAATAATGTGGGATTAAATTAGATAGTGTAGGGAACATTAAAATAGGAATCAAATTGGAATGTTACCATTAAACAAATATTCTTATCAGGAAGAATTGAGAAAGGATCTATAAAAAACATGTAATACCCCATAAAAGAAAGAAGGATTATATTAGGTAAATGTATATCGAACATTCATAGAGAATTTTTGTGGAGTTAATAAGAATAATTAATAGTTAAATCAAGGTAAATAGAGAGAAAACATAACCCGAATGAAAAATGGAGGTTCGTGGAGAATACCATAACTTTTGTAGAAAAGGGTTATACACTAGATCTTAGTGCCCAGGATAATCAAATTAATTTCAATAATAATTTAATTTAGAAACTATTAAACAATTAATTTATTTATTATAATTTCATTATATTGATTTTTATTTTTTTTGTTGAGTAGTAATATTTAACTACATCATCCAAGAGAGTTCTTTTCTGGGATTTTCATTATTTGTTCACTCATTTACATGCATGAAAGATCTTATCAATTTTCAAGAGTGTTCCATAATTGAAAATTATATTTTATTAATTAACATCCACAATTTTAAATGTTTATATAACTCATTTGGGTATTTGGGATGAGGATGAATCATTTTATAAGACATTTGTGATAATCGTTTGGATTTTTTTTCCAATTTTTTGATTATAACACCCTAGTTTTGTATTGTCAATTAACAATATGTATATATAATGGATAAAGAATAAAATATAAATTTAAATAAATATATTAATGTCTATTCATTTTTTTTAAAAAAAATTATTACCATCCTTGAAGGCTGAATTATAAAAAAAATTCTCATCGTCTACAAAGGCAGTAAATCGAAAATCGATGAACAATGTTTTCATTTTGAGAATAAATAGAGCAAGAGAATAAAATTGATGGTTAATATTAAATTATAATAATAAAATTAAAATATATATAACATATTTTAGTTATCATGAATGTTTTTACATAGGGGTATAGAATTTATATTAAAATAAAATAAATTGAAAGTAAATTAAAAGAACAAAAGGGGGTTTACTTCTAGAATTATTCTCCTTGAGAGCATCCTTAAGAGAGTTTGAAACAGTATTTTAGTGAGACCAGAAATATTAAAACGTGGGGGAGATGTTTGGGTGATGAAATAGGTAGAATATAAGCATGATTCCATTATTTGGGTGGTTTTGGAGAAGGGGTCGTGAGTGGTTGCATTTAAATTGGAGGAGAGGGGTGTTTTTTGGAATATTATTTTCACTTGCTTATTTAATTGGATCAAGACTATGAATAGTTCATGAATTATCAAAATATATATTAAATTAATGAATTATAGCTTTATATTATGTTAATTCATCATCTATAAATCAAATTTGACTCAATAGATTTTGTATTTATTAAATACCATAAATTACCGTACAACACTATTCACAAAAAATTCAATGATATTAGATAAACCCCAGATAATCACCCTAAATTTTTTTCAATGTGTAGGGTTAAAAATTTATCTTAATTTTATGAAAATAATTTTATAAATTTTATAAATTTTATAAATTTAATTTTTATATAAAATCATCATTTACTAAAAAAATACTGATTTTAAAATTATTAAAAAAATTATATCACATTGAAAAATTAATTTAGGTCACATAAAATTATTTTTAAATCATTAGAAATCAAAAATATTAATTTATGAATCAATTTAATGAATTGTTTTAAATAATTACTTGTATTATTATATTGTGAATTATCATTTTTGATTCACCAAAATTGAAATATTTAATTCAATTTTTTAACTGTTATTTACATATTCACTATTATAAATACATTATATTTTCATTAATAAGATACAAAAATTTTATGTATACTTTCATTGATGAAGTTTCTATTCTATTGGTCATATTACTATTCATAATGGCCATAATACTAATAATACGGTCATATTTAATAGTACATTATAGTTTTATACTCGATGTTGCGTTATGCATACACTATCAAAGATATTAAATTTTAAAATATAAATACAAAAATATCATGGGGTTTTTCATTTTTTGCCCATTATTTTATTATTAATAAGGAGATTCATAATAATGAGGAATAGGGTGCAACTATAAAAATAATTTTTGTTGGTGGATAAGGATTCTTTACTCATAAAAAATTTTAAATGAAGGGGAAGGAAAAAAGCTAAATGAGTCAAGGTGATTTGGTAGGGCCCAAAATCATATTATTTTATTATAAGAAAAGGGGTGATTTGATGTAATATTATAGGGAGGCATGAAACATAAAATTCATTTGAATATATTTTATTGGAAGTTAATATCATTTTGGTTTATATTTTCATCAATCTTCTTGATTCATGGATTATGTACTATGTGGTTTCATTTTAACTAATGTTTGAGAGAGGATTATTTCAGAACTATGAGCCTATAATCATTAGTATCATTCAATATAATGGAAATAAAGATATAGAGATTAATGAAAAGTGAGATATTTCCATATAAACATTAAAGGGATGATTTCTAGAGTTGAAATGTTTGTGAGTCATACTAGGGTTAATGAAGAAAATGATATTTGTAGGATAAATGGATGAGGTGAGGTTTTATACAATATTGGAGGATAACATTTGAAAGTGCACAATATTATAAAAATTGGTATCCAAAGGTTAGAAGGAAATGTAATTGTATCTTATAGATAACTCTGAAGGAGAAATACAGGCCATACAATCAACATATAGACATGTGAGGCTATGAAATGAATGTTTCAGTCAAGTGGCTAACAATGGTATAAATGTGATGAATGTAAAACGAATACTATAACTCGTTCTTTTGGAGTATGGATCATGTAAGGACTGCCTCATTATAAATTAGAAGAATATTTCATTCAATATAGATGAAAATGTAGTGATTAATTAGTTGTAAGAGATTTTTATATGGATTTATTGAGACTGTCCCAAGTTCATTATCCTCGAGGAATACTATACAATTACACCTTCACTAATGACAAGACACTAAATTTGTGGGTGATAAATCAGAATAACATGTACATGGCCTTCAAAACCATCATCATATGTAGTGCCATTGTGAAAATAATAATTGTATCGAAGATGAAATTATTAAGGTTTGAAATGGTGGGGCATATAATAGTAATGAGTTTTAATGATCCCATTGTAAAAAATTTTGGTAAAACATAAATAATACACTACAATATAATTTTGAAATGTAATAGATAAACATGATACTTAAATAGAGGTCTAAAAGAATGATGATAAATGTAAAAACTTATTAGGGTGGTACATTCAGAGAAAACATTGGATCAGAAGTACTTTTGGAATATCACACATGGATGTTTTCGTATTCATCCCTTATATCCATGATTACGATGGGTAAAGGGAAAATATTAAGTAAATCTATTGAATGATTTTCTTTATAGGCTATTAAGATATTAATATCGAATTATGAATCAAAAAAAATTATAGATCATTATTAGATGAACAGATATCCTATTTATTGAGGAGATCCTATGAAGGGATTTAAACATAGAAGAATATATTGTAGATGTGAATGAATACATGAATGCTAATGTTTAACTTGTTGGTGTTATAAAATATTTATTTAGTCAATTAATTGGATCATTTTTATAGATATCAGACTATCCAAAAGGTGAATTGTAGGATGGATGTTAGAATCTAATGGTATCACTACGACCATACGTACTAGAATTATCGAGGACCACATGATCTCGGTGTATAAATCCAAAAGGTTGAGTTTTTTAATTAGTGTTTATGTAATGAAAAAAAATCCTCAAGATAACATATGATTCTATATAAAGGATTGGTTCAAAATTTTGATATTTAGAAAAAATTTCACCTTATGCTTCTTACGGGTGGTAGAGAACCTGAATGCTCTTAAGAGGTAGAAAGTCTAAGTATCTTTAAATAATTTGAGTTATTGGTGAAGGATGATATGAAATTTTTGCGTGATTTTGCCACATGAATTTAAATGTAATATCATTATATGAAAAAAATGATTTAGAATAAATGGGCCTACTAATGGATAGAAAATGGAAATGGTAAAAAATTGAACAAGGAAGGTATTGATTTTAATCCATTTCGATAAATAGTATGTATGGATTTAAGTGAAATATTTTATCTACGTTTAAAGTATTATATAGTAAGAATATTTTAGGGAAGGGTTTACATGGAGATTATACATCTTGATTAGTTATATGTGAATAAAATTTTCTATCATAGTGAACTACATGAGGTAATATACATTTAGTGAGTAAAAGGATTCATGGGAAATGAAATAGAAGAACTAGTGTGTCAGTTCATGTGGGGGGTTTTATATGTTAAAATAGGAAACATAAAATGGATCTATAATTTTGATACCATTACTGAAGGGAAACCTGTCATCAATTGTAACACTAACCATTGACACCATTGAATGATATTTGCTAATGGGTGATACATTCTTATTCCACTTTATGTAAATGATATACTTTTTACAAGTCTATTGAGAGATCATGTTGAATATTTGAATGATTTTTTTCATAAATTTTAAAATTAAGATACTGAGAAAATGAATTTGAAATCAAGGATGTGTATTATAAGGGATAATATGAATTGGACTTTGTTTCTATCTAAGTTAATTAATATCCAAAAGGACTTGGAATGATTTAGAATGAGCGAGTCTAATACTTTTTGGACCCCTAGGATGTAATTTTAGGATATATATGGTTAATCGGACAATAATTGAAGGTAAATCTATATAATTTTTGTAGTTTCTATCCTTGATCACACAAAAAATGAACCTTTGAAATAAAATATATTATGTCTCATGTTGTATTTGGAGAGGTAGGATTTTCAATGTGTGATTTCTATTTTATGTGAACATAATTTTGGAAATATAATGAAGAGAACAATTATGTTTGTTTATTTTAATGAGACAAATATTCTTTGCAAACAATTTCATAGAAGTGTTATTTCCCTAGGTATTCCATAACATCGCCTATTAAATCATGATTCAAATAATTAAACTCCCATGCTCTCTCTCACTAATTAGTTATAAATCCAACCACTTACCCTCACATCGTATATTTGTATTTAATAGATTAATTAAATATTCAATTCATTCCCTTCCATTTCCTTCAAAATTTATAAAATACCTTTTTTCATTAATAATAACATAACACATCCCTCTATCATGTGGAAAATGAAGCAATTCATGAGGGTATGTGCATGAAAAATGAAAAAACTAGAGGTAAAACGAATTCAAATGTGATAAAAATTAGATAATTATTTATTTAAAAGGAATGTAAACAATTTCTATAAGTTAAATCAAGAAATAATTAAATAATTAAACACAAAATACAATAAAAAATGTAGGGAATGTTTCCTTAGATTGAACTAAATGGATCATGTGTGTTATAACAATAGTAATTAAAAGAAGTGGTTAAAGAAAAATAACATCCACGAGTATTATGTAAATAATTCATAAAGGGAGTTAAATCCATTTTAATAGGGGTATGATGAATTTTTTTGGAGTACTTGAAATATTTTTGCAAAGTAGATGATATGCGCATAATGAAGGGATAAAGAGGACTATATTCATGAGCTCATGACTAAAATAAGGACAAAGTGATATCATGGTTTGAGTATATAGAAATTTTTCGATTTTTGGTATGTGGAAAGAGTGAACTTTTGATAGCATTCATATTTTCACTAAGGTTCAATGGGTA
This sequence comes from Viscum album, assembly GCA_963277665.1. Classification (NCBI taxonomy): domain Eukaryota; kingdom Viridiplantae; phylum Streptophyta; class Magnoliopsida; order Santalales; family Viscaceae; genus Viscum; species Viscum album. The sequence goes on from OY728123.1 coordinate 981,924,988, forward strand.
TTTATTTTTCAAGAGAATACATGATTAAGGAATTAACATGATTGGAATGTAATCAACAAGATATATTGGGGATAAAGGATGGTATTTACATGCTCAGTAGATGAAATTCCTAGTAATTGTTTCTTTATACTATAAGCTTGGACAAAAGAATTTTTGATAATTCTAAAGATTTGAAATGGATTATGTTGTACATAAGTTAGTATTGTTTAAGGCTAGAACTGTTTTTGATATTATCGATGGAATGTCATAATGATGTAATTTTTGAAAAAGGACAACCTGCAGGATGGGTGACAACTCATCGCGTCGGACAAGGCTGTGGGAATCAATCCCACAACTGAAGTGTGAGAGGACCTTATTTACTACCACTGGCCTACAGGAAGTCCTTGGTTAGTATAAACTAGTTTTATTATATTAAGCGTTATGATATATGAAGTATAAGTCCATTTTAGGAATCATATATGATTAACCTCACCATAGATAGACTTATGAATATTTGATAACTTTTGCTGACCTTTTTTTTGAGATGGATGGAATGACCTCTCATTCTATCGCATGATCTGCTAACACTTCATGAAAGACAAATTCAACTTCATTTCTTTATGAGATGAAGTGGAAATTGTTCAAGGCATAAACAACGGTGAGATTATACCAAAATAATGTAAGTATTTCTTCTAATTCAAATTCTTTAACTTTTGGGAAATGATCTTGAAAACCAAAAATGATGTCCTTGTGACCTTATATATCATTAATCAGATGGTACCTTTGATCATCACAAATTTATGGCTTTGTGACAGTTGGCTTTATCATATCCATGTCCTCTAACACTCTCCATCAGAACATGATGGTTAGATTTTTCATCTATATCTATATTTTCACCTATGTTCTCCTTTGTGGAAACCCAGTGATTAGTTAATTTGGGTAACCATTACATCTCATACATTAGTTTTTAATGATAGGTTTTGGTATTCCATTTTTACGATGTGGGTTTCTATTAATGAAACTTTCAACTATTAAACCATTTATAACCCTGACGAATTTCAAGGGCGAAATTCATTTTAAGGGGGGTAGAATGTAACACCTCTAGATTTTAGGATAAGTATTCTTTTTAATTTATTTGATATCATGTGTTCTTTGGTACACCAAGATTATCTTGTGATATACGCAACACCGTATTAGCTTGTAGTATATGCTACACTATTCTTGGATTGTGTTATACACAATTTCAAGTTCATTTGATAATAGTTATTATACGCAACATTGAGTGTGTATATATATATTCAGTATATAAATGAAATATGGTTGGATTTTTTTATACGAAACAACAAACGATTCTTGCACTACACGCAACTCAGACTTGGCTTGCATTACACGCAATCACGACCTTCCTCGATAGCATGTGTAGTACACAATACCGGGTTTTACTAAACAACTATATATTGTTATTATGGACTAGCCATTATGAATATTATTAACTAAATTTTTAATTTAATAACATTATTATTCATCTTACATATTTTCTAAAACATGATATAAGAACAAAATAAATTTTTTTGGTAAAATAAGTATTTTTCAAAAAATGTTGTTTTGCTGCCTTTTGATGGCGCACCCACATTAAATATAGATTTCAAATGTATATAAGCTCAATATGAGAAAATAAAATTCTTCTTTGGAATCAGGATATAAAAATTTACTTTTGATAAATTTTTAATATTATTCTGATAAATTTCATATTTTGATAAAGAGTAACAACATAGTATATTTTAATTAAAAACAACTTTTTTCATCGCAATAATTTATATGTCTAGATTATCTTTTTAAATGGTTTTAAAGTGTAATTATAATATATTTTTACCATTTAATCCAATTTTGGTTATTGTAATTATTTTCAATTTGAAATTGGACATAAAGAAGTGATGATCTTTTGATAGTGATTGTTTCTTAAAAACACACTATTTGTTTTGATAACGAGAATTACTTTTAAAATTAATTAATTACACTTATATGTTTTGAATTTGGAAACATAGGCATCATTTTTGAATTCAGAATATCAAATACAGCTTTGGCTGAAATTTTGGTATTTTTCTGAAAAACTTCTATTTTTGAGGAATAGTGAAAACAGTAAGTTTTTATTTAAAACCGACTTTTTATTTAAATAATAATTTATTTGACTTACATTTATTTTAGGTCAAAATAGATACATAATACTTATATATGTTCAATGAAATTAATTGGAATAATTTTATAATAATTTTAGATTTATAAAAAATTGTATTGAAATTTTCATCGTCCTTTACCCACCTTCTAGGAGCTTTTTAAATTGTTCATAAAAAATAATTTTACCGCTTCTGTGAGTTGAATTTCGAAAATCTGAGAGACATAGTTAATATCAATGAGTAAAATGTGGTTCAATTAGATAAAAATAATTTTTGGTGAATAGTACCTTTTAACTTTTATTTACAACAGTTAAAAGTAAATAGGGTAATTCAAGGTTAAAGGAAAATTATAATAATTCAAAATTACATTAACACTTGTCCAAACCTTATTGGATGAGTAATGGCCAACCATGGTCATCCTTGGGTCGATTTTGGGACCCCATGGAGCCACTTATGAAAGAAAATGACACATTAGATTAATTAATTTAGTGTAAAGACTAAATTGGCATTAACAAAAAATCCTTTAGTAATTAATTTTTATAAGGGGATATATAAATTATCTTTTAGAAAATAAATATTAATAGGAAATATAAAAAGATATCCTACATGTTGGTATTTTTTTATAATTTTTAGACATCAAATAAATTAAATTATTTATGACACAATAATGATGAAGTATTTACCTCATTAATAAATGATTTAAATAAATAAGATTATAATGATTAAAATATTTTCCAAAACATGTCCAATTCTGATTGGATGATTTTATTTCAACCATGAGTCATCTTATCTTCATATTTAATTATTTTTTGACCTTTCTAAACCAAAGATAAATTTATTATAAAATAATATTTCCACACTTTCCAAAGGTGCCCCTCTCCTCCCTTATAAATGGGCACCTCCTCCCTCTCCTCCTCACACAAATTTGGGCCTTCAAGCTCGGCCAAACCCTGCCCATTTCACTTCCCAGCTTCCATAGAAACCTACTAGAGGTACTGGTCTTCTAAAAAGACCGACTCTAGTGCCCTAAGAGAAAGTTTAAAGGAGGAACTTCGAGAAAGAGGTAATACCTTCTACCGTTTTCTTCAAGTTCCATTCTTCCTCTACTCCCTCTTCTATAGTTGTTTCATTATGAAGTAATAACCGCAGTATCCCTCATATAATGATATGTTATTATAAATATGAAACAACCCTATTTCACATCTTATCCATCCTATGGTAAACAAAATCATCACGCATGCGTATGTTCGGAATACCGTCTCCACGCCGGGGTGTAATATGTTTTCCACCACCACCATACTTGGATGGGTATGATGGTGTAAATAAATAACTATATATGATTATTGTAAAGTGGTATTAATTATGAAATATTATACATACACTTCAATACAATTCCACGATCATGGGAACGATATCATCGCTCGTGCATACGTACGGCCTACCGTCTCGACAATGTGATGTGACTCGTTCTATATGATATTCATTGAATAATAATTATATAAATGAATTGAATGAATGAATATGATATATATTAAACTAATATAATTCTTTAAATTATGTACCTATATCCTATAAATAGGAATACTAATTTATTCGACAAAACACGCATAAGAACATAAAGCAATAAACACCTGAATAACAAGTAGCAATGAAATATTACTAATAAGAAGCTAAGAATAATACCGTATATGATATCATAAAAATGAATATGATTATGTAATAATTCAATGACATTATTTAAATAATTATACAGGAGGTTTGGACACGGTCAAAGCATATCAGACCTAAGGTAAGGGAAAATCTCACAATCTCATTTTTATCCGAGATTGTTTATACTTCAAAATTTACTGGGGAATATTTATCATCCACATCCATGTTTCCTCAATATGTAATATTTTTTTCATCCACCTAAAATTTTTTAAATCTAATTTTATCCTTTGGTGAGTTTTTAGTAAAAGATATTAAAGGAATCTTTTGTCATTTTTCATACGAGGTACTTTTCGACTTTTCCAGCCAAAGTACGAGAAGAATGTCTTTTTTAACTTATACGACATGAATGGATTTTTAGAAAATTATTTCCATGAAGCCTCCTTTACAAGTTTTCAAGATTTTTTTAATCAACTTATTTTAGTTTAAAATTTTATGACATGTTAAGAATGGAAAAATGTTTTTGATGTAGAAATGATATTTTTCTCAAGAATGGAGTTCAAGCGTCTTATCAAAATTATTTTCCATATAAGATAATATAGGGTTATATTTCTATCCCTATTTTTACATTGAATTTATTATGTTATTATGGAAATATTTTTATGAATTTCTTTTATCTTATATGGATTATGTTATGATGGCACGATGTTTAAGAATCCCATTTTTATTACATGGGTTATGCTATGATGTATGGTTTATGATTTTGTTTCACACATAAGAATGGTATCATTATGAGATGGGTGGGACCTATATCACCCTCCAATGCATTGGGTAAAGATTTATATCTCATGATATAGGCATGGCTGGAATGACAGGTTAAACCGGTTCAGTGAAACAGGACTGAAACGAGGAGTGAACTCTGTTCAAAAATGGACTTTGTCCGCTAAGATAGTCATGGCTATGATTCTTGAATACTAAGAAATGATTATCAATGATTATGTGTGTATGCCAAAATGTTTCATGTTTTATGTTATGATTATTGGGATTACATTTCACTACTATGATTTATCCCATGTTATGATGATCTCTTTTGCAGGTTAAGGTTTTCAAAATGTTATGTTCTTAGGAATATGATATGAATGATATTTGTTTTGATTACCCTTACTGAGAATTTGAGCTCACCCTTTTGTAAGTTTTCTTTTCCCCTGGTCAGGAAGAAGGATATTAAGTAGGATATGCCAAAAAGGGACTCTAGATATGATGAAATAAATGGGAGACCATGTAGTTAATTTTATGAACTAGTTGTTTATGTTTCTCAGTTTCTAAAGACACTATACCTATGCGGTCCTTTCATGGTTTTGTTATATGTTGTAATAAGTGTACTTCAATTTTTAACTATTAACAATGTATGTAATGTATGGTTCGTTTTAGTTGGTATCAGAGGGAGGTTTAGTTAACCTTTGGAAACTAGGATGCGAAAACTTTAGTGAGATCCCTATAGATATTTCTAAGGTATGTCTAGGGATGTCCCTAAGTTTAAGTATACATATAGGTTAGAGTCCTAGAATTATGTTGACGATCATGAATAACCTAGGGTGAACCTAAGGTGTCATGGATTAAAGAATTTTTGATAAGTTAGACATCCCATAGGTGAATTTTTATGATTATGTGGTTCCTTGTTATTTTAACTGTTTCCTACACAATGGTTTCTTGTTTTAGTTAATGGAGGGAACCAGAAGGAATTGAGTTGGCATTGAATCTGATGGACAAATTGGTGACTATGAGCAGCGAAATTGCATAATTCCTGATGATAAAGATATTATGATTATGCCGAATCAGACATCACAATATATGATTAACAAGATGAACTTTAGTAGTATTCCCAATTCATCAAATATGAGGAAGATGGACTTTTATGCATGTTCGCATGTTGAGGAGCATAGAGAAAGAAAGACTGAGATTTCTAAAGAAGGTAAGAAGAACCATGATGAATAAATCAAATAGAGGGGAATATGTTATCTGTGTGTAGAGAAGGGTCATAGAGTGACAGACTGTTATGAAGTTCAATGTCTTATCTTTGGAGAACATGGGCATTGCCCAACTCAATGCCCTGACCTAAGAGGTTACTTATAAATCAAGGAAGGACTTATTCCATGAAAAAACATTGAAGAGGATGGTTTGAAGTGTTTCTGTATTGGTATTCAAGAATAATTTTGTTGAGGTACTTTTATGGTATACTGGAATACCTATATATTGGTCCATTGTGGTTTTCCATAAGAGTATGGCATGGGTAACCATGAAAAGTGATTGAAATATTTTTGGAAAGTAGTTGATATGCACATAATGAAGGGATAAAGAGAAAATAATATGTTTGATTGTATTCATGAGGTCAGGACTAAAATAAGGACAAAGTGATATCATGGTTTGTGTATATAGAAATTTTTTGATTTTTGGTATGTGGAAAGAGTTAACTTTTGACAACATTCATGTTTTCACAAAGGTTCAATGGGTATTTATTTTTCAAGAGAATACATGATTAAGGTATTCACATGATTTGAATGTGATCAACAAGATATATCGGGGATAAATGATGGTATTCACATGCTCAGTAGATGAAATTCATAGTAATTGTTTCTTTATACTATAAGCTTGGATAGAAGAATTTTTTATAAGGCTAATGATTTGAAATGGATTATGTTGTACATAAGTTAGTATTGTTTAAGGCTAGAACTGTTTTCGATATTATCGATGGAATGTAATAATGATGTAATTTTAGAAAAAGGACAACCTGCAGGATGGGCAACAACCCGTCGCGTCGGACAAGGCTGTGGGAATCGAACCCACAACTGAAGTATGACATGACCTTATTTACTACCACTGTCCTACAGTAAGTCCCTGGTTAGTAGAATCTAGTTTTATTATATTAAGCGTTATGATATATGAAGTATAAGTCCATTTTAGGAATCATATATGATTAACCTCACCATAGATAGACTTATGAATATTTTATAACTTTTTCTAACCTTTTTTTTGAGACGGATGGAATGACCTATCATTCTATCGCATGATCTGCAAACACTTCACGGAAGACAAATTCAACTTCATTTCGTAATGAGATGAAGTGGAAATTGTTCAAGGCACAAACAACGGTGAGATTATACCAAAATAAAGTAAGTATTGCTTCTAATCCAAATTCTTCATCTTTTGGGAAATGATCCTAAAAACCAAAAATGATGTCCTTGTGCCATTATATATCATTAATCAGATGTTACCTTTGATCATCACAAATTTATGGCTTTGTGATTGTCGGCTTTATCATAGCCATGTCCTCTACCACTCTCCATCAGAACATGATGGTTAGATTTTTCTTATATATCCATATTTTCACATATGTTCTCCTATGTGTAAACCCAGTGATTAGTTAATTTGGGTAACCGTTACATTTCATACATTAGTTTTTAATGATAGGTTTTGGTATTCCCTTTTTACGATGTGGTTTTCTATTAAAGAAACATTCAAGTATTAAACCATTTATAACCCTGACGAATTTTGAGGGCGAAATTCATTTTAAGGGGGGTAGAATGTAACACCTCGAGATTTTTGGATAAGTATTCTTTTTAAATTATTTGATATCATGTGTTTTATGGTACAACAAGATTATCTTGTGATATATGCAACACTGTATTAGCTTGTAGTATACGCTACACTATTCTTGGGTCGTGTTATACACAATTTCAAGTTCATTTGATAGTAGTTATTCTACGCAACATTGACTATGTATATATATATTCAGTGTATAAATGAAATATGGTTGTATTTTTTTATACGAAACAACAAAGGATTCTTGCGCTACATGCAACCCTACCTTGGCCTGCATTACACGCAATCACGACCTTCCTTGATAGCGTGTGTAGTACACAATACCGGGTTTCACTAAAAAACGATATATTGTTATTATGGACTAGCCGTTATGAATAGTATTAACTAAATTTTGAATTTAATAACATTATTATTCATCTTACATATTTTCTAGAACATGGTATGAGATGAAAATAAATTTTTCGGGTAATATAAGTATTTTTCAAAAAATGTTGTTTTGTCGCCTTTTGATGGAGCACCCACATTAAATATAGTTTTTAACATGTTTATAAGTTCAATATGAGAAAATAAAATTCTTCTTTGGAATAAGGATATAAAAATTTACTTTGGATAAAATTTTCATATTATTCTGATAACTTTCATATTTTGATGAATAGTAACAACATAGTATATTTTAATTAAAAACAACTTTTTTCATTGCAATAATTTATATGTCTAAATTATATTTTTAAATGGTTTTAAAGTGTAATTATAATATATTTTTACCATTTAATCCAATGTTGGTCATTGGAATTATTTTCAATTTGAAATTGGACATAAACAAGTGATGATCTTTTGATAGTGATGGTTTCTTAAAAACACACTATTTGTTTTGATAAAGAGAATTACTTTTAAAATTAATTAATTCCACTTTTATGTTTTGAATTTGGAAACATAGGAATCATTTTTGAATTCGGAATATCAAATATAGCTTAGGCTGAAATTTTGGTATTTTTCTGAAAAACTTCAATTTTTGATGAATATTGAAAACACTGAGTTTTTATTTAAAACCGACTTTTTATTTAAATGATCATTTTTTTGAAATAAATTTATTTTAGGTAAAAATATATACATAATACTTATATATGTTCAATGAAATTCATTAGAATCATTTTATAATAATTTTAGATTTATAAAAAATTGTATTGAAATTTTCACCGTCTTTTACCCACCTCCTAGGAGCTTTTTCAATTGTTCATAAAACTTAATTTTACCACTTCTGTGAGTTGAATTTCGAAAATCTGAGAGACACAGTTAATATCAAGGAGTAAAATGTGGTTCAATTAGATAAAAATAATTTTTGGTGAATAGTACCTTTTAACTTTTATTTACAACAGTTAAAAGTAAATAGGGTAATTCAAGGTTAAAATAAAATTATAATAATTCAAAATTACCTTAACACTTGTCCAAACCTTATTAGATGAGTAATTGACAACCATGGGCATCCTTGGGTCGATTTTGGGACCCCATGGAGCCACTTATGAAAGACAATGACACATTAGATTAATTAATTTAATGTAAAGACAAAATTGGCATTAACAAACAATATTTTAGTAATTAATTTTTATAAGAGGGTATATAAATTATCTTTTCAACTATAAATATTGATTGGAAAGATAAAAATATTTCCTACATTTTTGTAGTTTTTTTATAATTTTTAGACATCAAATAAATTAAATTATTTATGACACAATAATGATGCAGTATTTACCTCATTAATAAATGATTTAAATATACAAGATTATAATGATTACAATATTTTCCAAAACATGTCCAATTCTGATTGGATGATTTTATTTCGACCATGAGCCATCTTATATTCATCCTTAATGATTTTTGGACCTTTTGAAACCGAAGATAAGTTTATAATAAAATAATATTTCTACACTTTACAAAGGCGCCCCTCTCCTCCCTTATAAAAGGGCACCTCTTCCCTCTCCTCCTCGCACCAATTTGTGCATTCAAGCTCGGCCAACCCCTTCCCATTTCACTTACCCACTTCCTTAGAAACCTACTATAGTTACGGGTCTTCTCAAAAGACCAACTCTAGTGCCCTAAGAGAATGTTTAAAGGAGGCACATCGAGAAAGAGGTAATACCTTCTACCGTTTTCTTCAAGTTCCATTCTTCTTATACTCCCACTTCTTTAGTTGTTTAATTATGAGGTAATAATATCAGTATCCCTCATATACTGATATGTTATTATAAATATGAAACAACCCAATTTCACCTCTTATCCATCCTATAGTAATCAAAATCATCGCGTGTGCGTATGTACGGAATACCGTCTCCACGCCGTGGTGTAATATGTTTTCCACCACCACCTTAATTGGATGGGTATAATGGTGTAAATAAATAACTATATTTGATTATTTTAAATTGGTAATATTTCTGAAATATTATACATACACTTCAATACTATTCCACGATCATGGGAATGATATCATCGCTCGTGCGTACGTACGGCCTACCGTCTCCACGATGTGATGTGACTCGTTCTATATGATCTTCATTGAATAATGATTATATAAATGAATTGAATGAATAAATATGATATATATTACACTAATACCATTCTGTAAATGATTTATCTATATCTTATAAAGAGGAATAATAATTTATTCGACAAAACACGCATAAGAAGGTAAAGCAATAAACACCCGAATAACAAGTAGCAATGAAATGTTACTAATAAGAAGCTAAGAATATAACCATACTTGATATCATAACAATGAATATGATTCTGTAATAAGTCAATGATATTATTTAAATCATTATACATGAGGTTTGGACATGGACAAAGCATATCGGACATAAGGTAAGGGAAAGTCTCACAATCTCATTTTTATCCGAGATTGTTTATACTTCAGAATTTACTGGGGAATATTTATTATCCACATCCATGTTTCCAAAATATTTAACAGTTTTTCCTTCCAAATACAATTTTTTAAATTCAATTTTACCCTTCGGTTAGTTTTTAGTAAAATATATGAAAGGAAACTTTTTTCATTTTTCATACGAGGTACTTTTCGACTTTTTCGGCCAAAGTACGAGAAGAATGAATTTTTTAACTTATACGACATGATTGGATTTTTAAAAAATTATTTCCTTGAAGCTTACATTACAAGTTTTCAAGTTTATTTTTAATCAACTTCTTTTAGTTTAAAAATTTATGACATGTTATGAAAGGAAAAATGTTTTTGAAGTAGAAAGGATATTTTCCTCAAGAATGGAGTTCAAGCGTTTTATCAAAATTATTTTCCATCTAAGATAATATAGGGTTCTGTTTCAATACCTATTTTTACATTGATTTCATTATGTTATGATGGAATTAATTTTATGATGTCCTTTTATCTTATATGGATTATGTTATGATGGCACGATGGTTAAGAATCCCATTTTTATTATGTGGGTTATGATGTGATGTATGGTTTATGATTTTGTGGCACACATAATAATGGTATCATTATGAGATGGGTGGGACCTATATCTCCCTCCAATTCATTGGGTAATAATTTATATCTCATGAGATAGACATGGATTAAATGGAAGGTTAAACCGGTTCAGTGAAACCGGACTGAAACGAGGAGTGAACTATGTTTAGAAATGGACTTTGTCCGCTAAGATAGTCTTGGATATGAGTCTTGACTACTATGAAATTATTATCTATGATTATGTGTGTATGATACAAAGTTTCATGTTTTAAGTTATGATTATTGGGATTACATTTCACTACTATGATTTATCCCATGTTATGATGATCTCTTTTGTAGGTTAAGATTTTCAAAATGTTATGTTCTTATGAATATGATTTGAATGATATTTCTTTTGTTTACCCTTACTGTTCATTTGATCTCACCCTTTTGTATGTTTTCTTTTCCCCAGGTCAGGAAGAAGGATATTAAGTAGGATATTCCAAAAAATGACTCTAGGTATGATGAAATAAACGGGAGACAATGTAGTTAATTTTATGAACCAGTTGTTTATGTTTCCCAGTTTCTAAAGACACTATACCTATATGGCCCTTTCATGGTTTTGTTATATGTTGTAATAAGTGTACTTCAATTTTGAAGTATTAACAATGTATTTAAAGTATAGGTCATTATAATGATGATCTCCATTATCATATTTTTTTGGAATTCTCTAGGTGTAGTTGAGAATAAATTATCCAAGTATCGGAATTTTACATATCAAATATTCTACATTAATTCACTCATACATAAAAAAACATGCTTCCCACATATATATAATATTAAACTCTGCAATTTGGATAAATCATACATAACAAAATATGACTCTTATGTTTCAATAAGATGAAACTTATGAATTCATTTATGATTCATTGTATTAAAAAATTTTCACATCGATATTATTTTATATTTAAAATAGAAAAAAACTTATTCCTATATATTTACATTAGAGAAATTTAATTTAATTTTTTTCAATTTTTATACTTCATGAACTCATATTTCTAGATTTCCCTATGGAAACTTTCATGCCTTTTATACATGATCAAGGATACAATTATGTTTGGGTAGTGATCAGACTCATGTATTTATTTTATATTTAGGACTCAGAAATATTCCATTATTCTCATTCCAAAATATAATTTCATGTACTAATCAGATATACTAATACACATATGAGGAATTGGTCACATTCATCAGTCTGTCACTTTTCAATCTTTAGTTATTCAAAAAATTATTCCAATGAAACATATAAATTCATGACCCTGATGAAAATAATGTAAACTCCTTTTTAGTTTATTAATTATTAAATAAATACCAACAATATATAATTGAATAAAAATTTCAATAAAAATAGCCCAACTTATGATTTAAACCAAAATCAACTCAATTATACCACTTATGATATTAAATTATAATTAAATGATATTAAATGTGAAAAATACAAAAAATATAAAAATACATGATAATTTAGTGCTTTATTACTCCCCATACACTTAAAAAAGATATTTTCTTCATATTATAATATTCCCAATACCTCAAATGAAAAATTCCTAGTCATTGGATTATAAATAGAACTGCATTTAAAGGTATTAAAATTTTAACAATCAAAAACTTCCATAATTCCCCTTCCCTAACATCATTATTCCACTAATTGTCTTCACATATAGTTGAATACTTTTATATTATATATATATATATATTATCTTAACCTTCTTTATCCATGTTTAAAATTCCACAGACCCTTCCACCACGTTTTTTCAACTAGAACTTTTTGGATTTTTCTTATCTATGTTTTATGAAAAGAACGTATTTGATGAGTGTAGAAAATCATAATGTAAAATAACCAAATATGTTGTTACATCCCATAATATTTGTTTAATAGTAGTAGAAGGAATGAAGCACCTATGTATTCACCTCTTGTGTCAGCATTGCTATCATTTATTGTAATCTCAAAGCCACAAGTGTTTTTTTGATATAGTAAGAAAACAATATTAGTTACCATATACATGTTTTACATTAGTTCATATGAACTATCCAAATATTATTTATGAAGTCTCCCTATAGTGTTAATAAATTATACTAGAAAGGAAACTTAAATGGATGTTTCGAATTCTATTTTTTCTATTTTATAATTTTTATTTCATTTATTTCATCTGTATCAAAAATCTATTCCCTTGTTCTAAAATTATAGAATTTTTGGGCCCAGTGTGACAGGTTTATTCTTCATCAAGTTGAATGTAAAATATTAAATTCTAATTTATTTTTTATTTTAAAGTCTATAAATACATATTAACAATGGAAATTAGAGAAAAAAATTTATAATCAATTATAATTTTTACCCTCTTCCACACTTATCTTTGATTGGGCCTTTAATGAATTTCAAAAAAAAAATTAAATTAAAATAATTCATAAGATGTAAGAGTATAGACAAGTTTAATGGAACTATAACATCTATAAATACCCATTCATATGTATTAGAGACTACTTTGGACTCCACAATATATTCCTTTTAAAAAATCATCATGAAATTTATTTTGTTTTTTCATAATCACCTAAAGGGTATTTTGTAGTCATGCTCATTTGATCTCATCTTTCAAAAATATAAATGTATCCATTTTTGTGAATATATTATTCCATTTATAATGAATATTATATATATTGAATATAATATGAGATAATAAAATATTAATTTTTCACCAATATTAAATTTCCTTATCTGGATGAGTCTTTCGTTGATACATCAAGTTCATTATTTGCATAATAAATATTTCTCATAAGAATCCCTACTCAACTCCTCAAATTCAACCCTTTGAAACGTCCCCAAATCAATAGCTTTATTTAATTCTAGCATCACCTGTATTATATCTATGTAGTCATTTAAATACAATTCCACTCGAATATGATTGACCATACACTAAACAATTCTATAGAGAGACACAGAAGGGGGTCCTGAATACCATTTAGTATTCCAAAAGTGATATATCTAGTTACTTTCTCAATTATTTTTTGGTTGAAATATAATATTATTTTAATTATTATACATATTTTATGTATACTTCAACTTACCCTTTTTTTATATGGTTGGAATAAATTAGATGTTTTTTGTTGTGCATTACTCTTCATTATAAGTGATTCTATAAATTAGTTTTAAAATTTGGTACCTTGATCATTGATGATTCCCTAACATATTCCAAACATATAAATATATCTAATCTTATAAACTATATAGTAGCTCTAGAATCATTTGTCACATTTTCGTATCCCCCGATCAATTTTTAAACACAAAAAATTTCAAAATAAGTATTGTTAAATTAAAAATAAATACAAAAGGACGCCATGAATTCCATTCCCCATAAATCAATCATTCCACCCACAAAAACGTATATTGAGGTATTTCGTATCTTATTAAGATAACACCAGTAAATTTGTAGTTTTTACATTCTTTATAGAAATTATGGCATTATTTAGAAATATTAGTCATATATTATTTGGTCAATAACACCTTTTAACTTTAAAATGGTCCCTAAATTGACATCAACATGAATGTGTGTTGAAGAATATAATTGCATATGAAACCTCTTCATATGGAATTATCCTCTTAATCAATTAATCACCATATATTTTCCACAATTATGTATCCTTCCAAACATAGTACTGTGACTCAAATTTCATAATAAAGAAATTATAATTGTAAAATAATAACGGTACCATGGAGATTAATTTGTATTTAAATATGTATGAATAACATGGAAACCTTCCAATTATTTTCTAGATATAATCACCAGGAGAGCATCATTCATAGTATATTTTATGGAAAATTTATATTTAGTAGTGTGTGGAAGTCTTATCTTATTTTTTGTAATGAGGTTCTCATATCCCTTATTATCCTTGATTTCAATTTTTAATTATTTTAGAATAAGAATTCACCTTTCTATCATAGGTTTTTAATCAACATAAATTAGTGGGTAACTAAGATAGGTATATTCAGATTAAATGATTACTCTAATTCCAAATATATATGAAAATGAAAATTTATAGTATAAAAAATATATACAAAAAAAAATACTTTTATGAGTTTTTAGTGAATCTATGTTGAATCCAATGTTTAAAAATAACAATATATCACAATGGAGTTGCCTTTGATATTTTTAAACAATGTTTCTCTTAGGAAATGATTGGATCCATTGCACAACACTTCAAATGGTTAGTCTCAGGATGATGGTTTTATTATAGTTGTTTTCATTAGTATCTTCTAGAACCAGTAAATATATTTCTTACAGCTTTATCAATCCAAAAATAATTATCCTGTTTGTGAATATTAGTCATGGGGAAGGTAGTTTCTCTAAATCCTTTAATCCATTTTTTAAATCAAATATTTACATTTATGGAATATAGCCTCAAAGAGATGATATCAACCACCAAAGTTTCCACTTAAATTGATTCTCTAAAAATAATATATCCCATTGAATTATCTTCTTCCATTATAAGGGGAAATTTTTCAAAATTCTGAACCAAATTGATTTCAATAATATTTTTCAGATCATTTTTTAGATTTGAAAATGAAAAATGAAAAATATTTCAATTAACTATAATGTCATCAAGAAATTCCTCTATGTATCATTATATTATACTATAAAAGATACTAATCATGAAAATTTAATTTTTTTTGTCATTTCATAAACCAAAAGGCGTTATTTGTAATGTGATCATCCCATTGGGACAATTCAATGAATTTGTTTTCATAACATTCCAGTGATATATGGAACATGAAATAAAATATAAGTCATAATGAAAATTTTAATTTATCTTTATATATAATATCTCATGCATCTGATCTCCAAAAAATAATGGTGAAGTGATCATTTTGGGTTACATGGTTTAGTTTTCCATAATCCATAAACACACTCCAACTATTTTGAAACCTAATAGGAACTTGTTCATTATTTGTAATCGTTAAAATGGTGTTTTAAGTCATTTTTTAATTTTTTTATGGAAGTCTCCCATGAGGAGTATGATAT
Source organism: Viscum album (assembly GCA_963277665.1). Taxonomy (NCBI): domain Eukaryota; kingdom Viridiplantae; phylum Streptophyta; class Magnoliopsida; order Santalales; family Viscaceae; genus Viscum; species Viscum album. The sequence goes on from OY728123.1 coordinate 981,940,914, forward strand.
TTGATATATTATTATAATTCATAAAATTTGTTTAATAATTTCTTAATGAATTTATTTTATGTTGGGGTTATCCTCCCTTATGGATAGTTCAAAGATTTTAAATTACCCACAAGCAAAATCTTATGTATAAAAATAGTTATAATAATTCAAGGAATATTCCCTAGTATCTAGACTATAGATTAACATTTAAAACAATATATGTTCATGATTAGATTCTATTCCACTTCAAATTATCCCTAGTAGCTTTTCATATTCCATATGGTGTGGATATTTCATATTTGATGGTAGTTTATTTAATTTCTAATATGGGTGGTCATTCTAGATATTGTGTGAATTAAGTCTCACCCATACATGAAACCTACATGTTTCAAGGGAGACATCTATAAAATATTTATGAATTAAATAAAAAAAATATTCAACCACCAATTTTATTATTTTTCATTCCACGCAGTTTGTTTATCATTTAACCAATTTTCAAAATATATGCAATCCAAAAGGATTTTTGAATTAATATCCTATTTTAAATTTATTATTTCAACCAAAATTTGATTATCTTGATTTGATAAGAGATGTATTTCATATTGGTGAAGAGGAAACATAGAATGTTCTTCTTGTGAAATTTTTATAAATTATTTAATGTTAAAATAAATATTATCCTAAAATAAATTCTTAGAAATGTTCCCTTCAATAACATTGATAAAAAGTTTTTTTTACATCTTTAGAAAGTTCATTCTATATATTATAAGAGAATTAGTTGTACCCATCAATTCTTCTATATCCATAATGTAAAAGTAACTATGAAATAATAGATCTTTTACCTTAACAATACACATTACTAAAATCATGTTTGGTAATCTATATCTTGATGGGAAAATTGTACCAGAATGCTAGTTTTATTTAGATCTTTCACCTATAGTGATTAATAAATTGAGTGAGTAAAGAAATTTATTGATTCTACAAAATCAGATGTAGAATTAGTGAATTTCATATTTCTGATAGTGTGTGGGAAAGTAAAAGTACATGGATCATAATATTCCATTATAAATTTTGGAGTGATTAAAGAATAAATATTGAAACCTAATATTAGCCTTTATTATCCATATAGACCCATATTATTGTTACACATTTCCATAAAAAATAATATACAAGGGAATTTGATTGATTATATCCATTATATGGTTTTTTACTTCAAACATCTGGAATATTTATGAAACATATTTATATAGAGAATCTTAATTTTTTCTATTTGGTGGATTCATCCTTGTCAAGAATTGTGGTATGGTTTGAGGAAGGTCCTCCATTTTTTCATTTACTTTGTATATATTATCAAATTATTCTCATAAATTCCCTCTCTATGTATCTCTATAGGATATGATTCTTCTTAGTTTGGTTGTTAAATTCCATATCCTGCTTCTAGTGGGATTTCACCTCCTTGTTGAAATTCTCTACTACTCTATAATGTGATGAAACACACAATACTCTTTGGGTTAAGAACTTATTAGGACGGGAGATAACCGAATCCTGTATTTTCCAAAGTGTTCAATGTGGTAAAAATCTATCCATATTCAATTTTCATATCCTTATGTACAGATATATGAGTTATTAAGGAACATGTATTGATTTGTTGGTACTAAAATTACTCTAATAGCACGTATTTCATAGTGAGATCTTTAATTTATACCCATGGTTTGTATATTACTAATGAATGATAGTTTTTCATTTATATTGGTGATAGATGATATTCATGTGGAAGATTCTAATGAATGGTATCCTTATAGAGTATTGAATTATATATTTATTCAAGACTATGAAGTAATATATGAATCATTAGTTTCATTTTTATTGTGAATTCCATTCATATATGTCATCAAAACTCTTAGTTTACTATACTTTAGGGAAGTTGTTTACGGATTTCTTCCATGAATGGGATTGTTGAAGGATTTGAGGGGGTGGGGTGGGTTTGATAGTTCTTCACAAATTTTTCTCAATTATAACAATCTTATAAGAGATTTTGTATCTTCGGTTATAGTTTCAATTTAAATAAGGCTAGAAGACTCTTCCTCAGGAACACCTATGGTAGTGGTTATATTCCAAACATTTGCGAGTTTTTAGAGATCATATCTATCAACTAACAGATCTATGATATTTATTTTCCTATTAGAGTTACCCAAGTATAATAATATAATATGTTATTATTATATAGACGTTCTACTTAGAATAAAACCAACAAGGGGTACTCAACAAACTATTAATGTGAAAAATAGTAGTATGTTTCTTAAACCACACCAAAAACTTATACAGAGTCTATTAGCTAGATTTTTTATCATATTTATTTTCTACTTGTTCTAAATTTTCTTAAATATGTGAAAAAATTACTGATAAGGGATTTTTGGTACTTTTTCCCATTAGTTTCCTCTACAGGTTCCAAATTTCATCTCTATTATTTGTATGTTCCTTTAAGGGAGAATAAATAATTTCATTCAAAAAATCATGTAATCTAAAACTCCTTATGGGTTCATGGGGTTCCACAAAACATGAGACCTATTAGATTTATTTTTAATGTCATATCCTAGAAATACATGGAACTTATGTAAAATTTGGATCAATCCATGATTAATTTAAAAATCCAATTAATTATTTTCTTATAATAACTAATTATTATAATGATTGAAATTATGTGAAATATTTATAACAGATTATTTTTTAATTGTTGCAGATTTTATTTCTTTTGATTGTATCATAATGAATCATAATATGATATAGAATAATATTAATAATATTTCATTAAAATATTTAAAAAATTCCCATCCACATACTTATAAATATTAAAATTTTAGAATCTATCAATAATATTCATTTCAAATAGTTGATCAAAACCTAATAGGTGATATATTCTAGTTTAAAAAAATGTATTAAAAATTTAAAACAAATAAAAATAAAAAATAAAACACTAAAATTTTCCCCTATAATCAAAATTTCCTGGTTTATATGGTTGTTAACATGGGCCTTTCAGAAAAAAAATTGAACAAAATAAATAGTGTATATTATGAACCTGTTTGTCCTTAGAGACGTAGAATTTTTAATATGCTCCTTGTTTTTTGCACGTGGATTTAGGTGGAAATGGAATTCATATTGGTACCGAGCATGTAGAAGAATTGATAAATATAAGGAATATAAAAATATTCACCCCCTAAATGATGTTTTAATGTCATCATTTGAATTATAAAGTCAAAGAACCCCACCCCAAATATTTGATGTGAATTAAATTAAGAATGAAAGTAAATTTGAACTATTATCTCAGTTTATTTTATATCTCAATCATGTTCTGCTCTTGGATAGTAATTACTTATAAAAGGATCTGATATCAAATCATTATATATCCTCCATACAAACATTAAGAGCTTTTTTTATGTCAACCATCATTTTTTAGGAGCTATCACATATAATTGAGGAGGATTTTTTGGTCCATACGATGGGTTGAAAACATTTCCTTTGATTTTGGATAGAGGGCATAGATCGGGTGTCATGGATCTCCTCTTTACCAATATATAATTTTTTATGAGAAGTGGAATTATCTCTAAACATTGGTGGAATGAATATTCCCGTGAATTTTGGATTCACATGTTTTATATTAGTGGGTTTTATGTCTAATAATTTCACCTATCCCTTGAAAAGAATAATCATTATAAATAAGACCTTAAAGACACAAAATGACTTAGTAACTATGTCCAAAATTAAATTTAAATTTTCCGTACATACTTTCCGCATCTAACAAATGTTATCTTTCTAAATTCATTCCATTAACATGACTCAATTATCCTATTAAATACCCAAATGTCCTTGAATATTAATATTCAGTCATAAATTATCTATTCCTAATTCACCTAATTATGTGTGACTATAGTGAGTATAAAATTTCAGAAATCATTGTTCTAAATGTGAATAATATAGAATTTATTTGTTTTAAGGTGATCAGACCAACATAGATATCACCAAAACTCCATGGTGGGGCCCACTATACCCAAAAATATTATTAACATAGAAGAGGAGAAAGTCATTCATATTATCAGTGTGTAACCCTCTAGGTCCTTATCAGGATATAAATTAGTACTTATCACAGTCCATTAGTTCCATATGAAAACATTTCATGGTGACTATGATGTTAAAGTATAGTCATGGTAACGATAACCAATCTTATGAACACACACTAGGTAATATAACCACATTTTCTAACAATATATCATAAATATGTATATTGACCTATTTTCACACTCATTATCAACATTATTTATTATCATCCTTATAGGATAAAAATACTTTCAATCACCATAGACATGGATTTCATAAAGGCATTACCATCTTGGTCCCCTAGAGTAGATATATCACTTTCTTTAAGAAATAAATAATTATTTCTTGATTATTATAAAATGAAAATAATCATTGATTCACCCAATGAAAGATATGACAAAACTACATAAACATCATGGTTTTAATCTTAAATCAATGTTTGGGATCAAATATTACACATTGAAAATATCTCAAGTATAGAGAAAAATACATGAGCCCATAAATATGAAATACCAATGATACACGAAACAAGTGGGTTTAATATTGGATAGTAAATCATCATGATATACATTATAAGAGATCAAAAATAATGAAAATTTTTAGAATAATTTTCAATTCTCATGATCCACCAGAACATGACATCCATATGTTATCTTTCTCCTATCAGTATATTTATCTAGACTAGGGAACATATAATTAAGATTACAGTTATGGCATCCCAATGTTATCATTATAGTTGTAAACTAATATGACCATTTGATATGAGAAATAATCTAAGGACATGAAAATATAAATTTTAGAAAAATAAATAGGAAAAATATTTTTTTAATAATGAACCATGAAGAACTCACTATATATTTGATATAGAAATGAAAATTTATTATTCTAACTAGGTATAGATAATCATATTTTACAGCATTCTCACTTTCACTATATCGACTTGATAACCATCAAACTGTTCACTCTCACATGATATGATCATTATTTTTTGATTAATGTATTTAGTTAATTGTCCTTCCATGTTTCCTTATATGAAAATTATAATATCTATGATTTCACCTCATAGAGTAATATTGAACTAGAGATGGAAAACCTGAGTATATACCTTTATTCTATCAGAACCATGATACCATGGGTAGTACCATCATCAAAATATTATCTAAATTTGTAATTTGATAATACATTACACTATAGGGATTATTCCAAGAACTATAACAAAAAAATACTTTTTACTATATATTTTACTACACCAAAAGTAGTAACGTACTCAGTATTTATATATATGACTAGAACATGAATCAATGATATTTTCATTCCCATTTTAGTTTCCAATATGATATATCATCTCATAAATATCCATATAAAGATTAATATTTCCTTTAATAACTAGTATTCTTCTCCAAGTTCCATGTATATATCTCTTATACTCTTCAAGTATTATTGGATAGATAAGACTACTTCCCATATAGTTCTCCAAGATATCTTATATTTTTTTAGTATAATTTATTCAATGACAATATCATGTATTTTATATTTCATTGTATATTTTATAAATCTATCATTGATGTGTATGTAATTACACTACCCAACTAATATCCTTCCACGACTTTTTGGAATGATTTTTCCATGTGAAAATGACAATAATTATCTATAAAATTGGGATAACATTTAATTTTCATTACATTGTTAATTTATGTACTATTAATTAATATAATGAACCTTTAAATATACCTTGGGAGAAAATTTTCCCCAGATCATGGGAACTACATTAATTCAAATTATGGAGAGATATATTCAATACATTCTTAACAAACTATTAGAATGGTAATTATTTTCTCTATTATTTTAACCTATATAACATGGAAAACTATGGTTATCTCACAAAACTAATTTAAAGACATTGAATAATAACTATATAAATATTCCATTATATAATTATATGATGAAACTAACCCTTTATAGTTGAATCACGTAGACACCATCTCATATAAGTGATCATACCATCAAATACCAAATATTATGATCAATGATTGTTTCTATGGAAATTATAATTATAATGGATTTAAGAATAATGAAATGATGTAACCAATAAATCATTATTGGTAACACATATGTAACTCTTATAAATATTTTCTCATGAATAACCACTAGGGGATTTACATCAATTGGATAAATTTCTAAAAAATAGACATGATTTGGTACATGGAATTAATTTTTCTAAATTCAAATGACATCTTCAATCATATATTATATCCATTTACTAAATCCCAATAGGATATATTATTCTTAATAAATATTATATAACCATATATAGTGAATATATAACATCCAATATTGTTTTTAATTTACTACATTCAATGTGTCATCAAAACATTCCTTTTCTATGAGCTCCTGTAGTTGTCGACCCTAAGAAAACCCCAAATACATCTGAATCCTTGACATTATCTTTGAAAATATTTTACTCTATATATAAAATATATATGAGAACCACATTATATAAATATAATATATCACTTTACAATAAGTTTACTATCATAGAGATTTATATAATAACTTATAAAACTGTAGGACTAACCAGGAAGAGGGATAAGGTTCAATGGCAGCGAGTGATTTCCCCCCCAGTCAATTTGATAGTCACTCATTTCTCAGAGCAGGGACCTCCAGATCTACGACAATGTCCGAGTTTTCTGGTGGTGCTATTGACAGCGAGCTCGTGACGGAAAACGGTGGGGACTTGGCTCTGATTTTTGTAGTTGAATGCCATGTGGTGACGACGTTCGAGGATGTGGGTCATGATGATAGAGATCTCACGGTAATGAACATTGGAATGACTCTACTTCGATCTGTGGTTGAGCAAAATATTGTAGTGGCGTCAGTTGATGCTTTTTTTGGAATGACGGTCTCGAAGGCTGCGTTCGCAACTCAGAGTGATGCGTCTATTCGGCCGGTGGCTTTAGGAATCTCGGAGGGAGAGCAATGTGCTGCTACAAGGATAAATGGGGAAGTCTCGTTGGGTGTAGGAATGGTCAGAGAAGATAATGCAGGTCAAATGAAGATGGACTTCTCTACCGCAGTAGGGCTCGAGAACCATAAGAAGTTGAGGCATGTCCCTGGTGAGGGGATTTCTATGAATTGATCATTTTATTCCTTAAAAAGTGCATCTGACTCTTTTATTAGAAGAAAGGGGAGAATTTCTCACATCAAAGAGGATCCTGATGCTATTTTTGAGCGGCATAAAATTGTTTAGTTCTCGAGTATTGCTCGATTATTTCTACATAAAGGCTCTCAGCCCTTAAAAATTGATGAACTGAAGAAGTGTATTTCGTTGATTTGGGGATCTTCATCCTATAAATGTGTCTCACTTGGACGGGGATATTTCCATATTCTCTTCCCCATGGAAGAAACGTATGTCCAAGATTGGAGTTTTGGTTCCATTTATCTCAAACCAGGGATTGTTCCCCTTTATGAATGGGATAAAAAATTCAATCCTTTTGAGGTTGGTAACAGCACCACACAAACTTGGGCAAGAGTGTATGGGTTTAATTGGATAATTTGGAAGCCAATTTTTTTTAATGATATTGCTCTGTCAATTGGAATTTCTATCAAAATTGACAAAGAAATAGAAGTGGCTCGATTTGGGCACTACGCCTGATTTTTTTAGGTCGAATTGGGATCAACCCTGGTTGATAAGGTTATTCTTGCAACTGATGGTGACATTATTGAGTTAAAGATCAATTATTAAAAAATTCCAATATTCTGCAAAGATTGTAACATTATAGGTCATGAATTGTATACATGTATTCACTCAACTGTTTGCACCAATTGCTCTTCATGTGTACATGAGATGAGAAACTTTCCTAAAAAGAATAAAAGTCCACATGTTCGAATGCCTGATTCTAAGGGTGAAGATGGACCTTCCATTTCTGGTGATAAGGAAAAAGTGTAGGGGGTTGTTCCTTAGGATGTTTTAAATCCTTTTATTGATGAGAAGGGTGATTGGTCATGTACAACACCTAATATCTATGCCTCTACTTCTGAGAATAAGTAAAAGTCTTGGGCTACCATCTTTTCTGAAGAGACTAATTTGAAAAATGTTGATATTATCAATCAAGGAGAATGTATTAATATGCAGCAAATTTAAAGAGCTGAACATGTGACTAAAGATGAAATCTAGGAAGAAGTTAACCATCAAATTAAGTATAGGATAGTTGCTTCGAGTGTTTAAAAGGGTAAGAAAATTTTAGAATCTAACTCTCCAGTCATTTCTAAACCATGTCGTGCTTCTTCAAAACCTGTCGTGGACAATGGAGGCTTTCATCTTGTTTCTTACAATAAGGAAAAGTCTACAGCTATGATTGTTATAGGTAAGCACAACCATTCAGTTGGTCAACATATTGACAATGCCACTGAGATGTAGGATACCACACCGGGCTCTCCTGATGAGACTCAGGAGATCCTCTCCATGGCTCTTGTAACAAAGGGAGATACTTCTCCTGGCAAAGACAAAGTGGAAGATGACAGATCTGATTTTGAAAGCACTGTTATTGAGACACTTCTATAAATACTTCAAGCCCTTCTTTCGTGTCGAGGAAGGTCAAGAGGTCGGGGTCAGGGTCGCGGAAGAGCTGAATGGAAAGTAATTCAAGAAGAAGAGAGAAAGCTAAGTGCTAGATTGATGAAAACATTAGGTAAATGGTCTTCTACCTTGGGTATTTCCTTGTTTCCCGTACTCTTTTTGTTACTCTCTTTTGATTGATTTATAATAAAAGAGGCACATCCTCCACCTTCTTTAAAAAAACTGACATGTTTGTAAAAAAATAATTCTATTTAAACACATGGATAATGATAATATAGACTTATTAAACACATAAATCATATGATATCATTTTTAATAATAGTTAGAATATGTTTATGGGTTAACAAAACTATTTGAGATGTATTTCTTAAATGATAATAAATGAATTTTTAAAACAATAAAGATTAAAAATATAACCTCATTATAATAGAAGCCTAACTATGATTAAAATAAGAAAATGTGTGTTTTAGAATATTTCCACTATACATATTCATGATCAGTGAATTCCAGTAAGACTCATAATTGATCAACTTTTTTATGAATTTTTAGATTTTATTTATACGGAAATGTATGTTTACGAATAAATACACTCTAAACATTATTGATTAATGACATCTTGTTTAAGATATTCTTTGGTTGAGTAGACTTAACCATCACATAATTAAGACAAAAAATATTCATCACATCACTTTTACATCTATTAAATTGCTAAATGAATATCAGGAAGTGTATTAATTTACCTTTTTCATCATCCTATAATATATAACATGTATCTAATAGTATATATTAAAGATTATTTTTTTATCTATTGTAATGTTTAATAGAGTATTGGTAAATTAATAAACATAAAAGAAATCTTTTCAAATATTTTTTTTCCTAGAGTGTCTAAAATGATTTATTATAATTTTCATGACATATTCATCTAGATTTACTTAACCATGAATAAACATTCCAAAAGTAGGTATTATTGAGTATGAAATTTTATATTTTTCATTTATTATAAATTATTAAAGTATTATTAATCAATTATTAGAGTATGAGATGACACAAAAAATATTCATTTGAAAAGTGAAATAATGACTTTTTATATCCAATATATACATGAGATAATGTTGGAAATACACTATAAATGTTTAACAAGAGTCAATCAATTAGAAAAAATAGATGATTTGTTCATCTCACTCCTGACATAAAAACCAAACTTTCTCAGATGCTTATAGATTTTATTAATTTATTATAATACTTATGAAATTTATTGGACACTTTATTTGGATAATATTGTGTGATCCACATATTCTATCAAATAAATTAGAATTAAAATAAAAGTTTCACCTGAAATGATTAATATAATTAATTTAAATTATACTACTAAATTTTATTTCAATCTATTATAATTTTTCTTCAATAAACCTATCATGATATATGTGATGTAAATATCCACCTATGTTATACTCTTCATCATATATTTTAAATAAATTTAGAATATGCCTTTGGTGTCACATTTTCATTTAAACTTCCCCCCATAATAATGAAATATTAATCTTTCATTATGTTTAACATCCTTAGAGAAATTTACCCATAAGATATTAAACCATTTTCTCTATCTTATTCATTTTATTATTCATAAATAAATTGAATGAACTAGGTGATAAGGATAAGCGAATGAGATTTTATTGATTGATTTAATTTAATATGCTTTCCAATTATTTATTCAATAAATTTACTCTTTAGACATCACTAAATAAGAAAGTCATCACATTCAATCTTTTAATTTACATGTGTTAAGTTTAATCATAACTTCATTCAATTATTTCTTTACATTATCCTTTAAAACTTATCAATGATGTGATAATGTTGATCCCTCAACAGTATAAGTAGAGTATTATTATATTTATTACTAACTATTAGACATCATTGATTTAATAATATTATATATATCCCACTATTCAGTCAAATTCAAGCAACCCTCAACTAATATATTCATAATAATTATTTTCTTGTGTATTATAGTGTAATGGATCCTCAAACAAATTCCCAATAGTCCTTGTTATGGATATGCTTATATTTGGGTTGTTTCAAGGTTGGGTTTTGGTTGGATAACCACATTAACATGTGACTAATTCATATATTAAGTGGAGTTCCATCTAAGAAAAACCTAACATTACATTACTCAAAATATTACATCAAAAGTTCCAACAAGAGTGTTATGTATACTTATTTACTAGAAATATTTATTATTATTTAACCACTACATTCATAGTAATGTATATTAGTATGATTCACCTTCATAATTGGGATGTTGAGAACCTCTATCACAAATTTTTGTTCAAACTAGTTTGATCAAATTCATTATGAATAAATATATATTTGAGTGTTTTAAATTATTAAATTTGATTGATTTCCATTTTTTATTAGTCAATATATTTCTATTTAAACCCTCATTTTTTAACCATTTATAACTAAAAATCAGTCATTCCATATTAATTTGATTTTATCTTTGCATTCTCATATATTATTCTATGTGATCTTATATTTATAAAACATTAATAAATAATCAATGCATAAATAAATAAATAATGTGACTAATCCTAAGAATCATTTATTGGTCATTCCATTGATCATATAATTGGTCAACCAAGACTATGTGGGTAACTAACTGGGTTGGACTGGACCCAAGTTGGAATGTGCATCCCTATCAAATGTATTCATATCTCATTTATTACATCACCAAGCCTCATAGCTATTAGTGTCTTCTCCTATTTTCATCATTATATATAAATACTCACACACATATGATGTGTTATTCTTAATATAGGATACACATTATAAAAATTGATTATGGACAAGCAGGCATGTATATATAAAAAAAGATCATGGTATGATTCATAGAAAATGGATTATAAGATAATTATAATAACTACCACACACACTATAATAATTAAATTAATTAATCAATTTACAGACATATCCAATCCCTCTCATAATTTGTGGGAATTAAATATATTATATTATAAAATTGAATTTGTAGATAATTCAACTCGGGGGGTATAAATTATGAATTAAAATAAATTTAACAAATATAAATTTGTAATTACCATAACCAATGGCCCTATAATTTATTTATTAAATTCAAAAAAATGAATTTAATATTTAAAATTTAAATATATATTTTTCTAGATCAATTGTAATTTTTAATCCCCCTTGTGCAGTTTTTCACCAGTGTGTCACTAAAAATAGGTTGGATGAGTTAGAAATATCTATCCCAACCTCACCTAGGTCGGTGTGACTTAACTGGTAAAAAATATTTTCATGAAATCCACACTATATTGGTTGTGATCATTTAATTTCAAAAATATGATCCTCACCTTCATTTTTTAAAAGATATTAAAATTTTATACTTTTTTATAAATGATAATATATACCATTTTCCCATTTATTCTGGAAAATAAATTTTATTTCCTTTTTCACTTCCAAATTTTTCATTATAGGTTTTTTATTTTAAAACGACAATTTTATAGACTTTTTATGTTTTAAAGGCTCTATTTTTTCATTTTATATATTGTTTTATAAAATAATTCGTCATTTCCTTCACCTCTTTGGAATAACTATTCGTATGACAAGTATATGAAATAATTTTCATTATAGTAGTACAAGTAGTACTAATTACCATAGAATAATATATTTTTATTTATTTTTAAACTGAAAAATAAAATATTATTCCTTAGATAAAAATTACATGATCACCCAACCATATTTCAAAGCATTTTCAGTGGAGTTAGTGTTGTATAGAAACCCTCTACACAAATTTATACAAAATTAACATTATTTATTCCTAAGAAATTATATGATCTCATTAATTCCACAGGTCTTTACCATGGATAAAAAAATATGTGAGTGGGGAAAATTAATTGTATTTCTATATTCAATGTTTTTACATCATCATTGGCATTGTAAACATTCTAACCACTCAAGAATCTCATGTGAAATATATTAAGAAGGAAAATAAAATAGAATAGTTTCCTCTTTCAATTTATTGATGAAATCATTTTTCCCTCTTGGTAAGAAATTATTTCATAGAGAAACCAATGTATTCTACATCAATATATTCAAAAAACACATAAAGGACATATATTTGTGTTGATTTTTAGTTTTTGGGTGATGGAATTGAGAATCATAGAATATTTAAATCTATTTTCAATATCTTGAGAATTTCTCCATTGATCTGGGAAGATGAAATTTGATGAGGCTACCCAAATATTTTCTTTATTGCACTAGGATTTGGGAGAAAATTTTGAGTGGATTTCATATTCGAGGTAATAAATAATACCTCAAATTCGTGCTTGACGTTTATTATATTGGTTGTTATGAAATACTATAAATTTCAAATAGGCTCTTAAGCAACATAAACCTTCTAAATAGACCTTTAATGAGATGAAAAGAATTTTTAATTGTTTCATAATGGTAATTTTTTTAAAAATTCTTTTAACATCTAATTCATGTTAAATCATATCATTTGGGTTATTAACTAGACTCGCATCTCCCATTAAAAAAAAATATTAAAAAAACATTCTTTTAAAATGTATCTATTTATATTAACATATTGGATTATAAATAAATTGAGTAAATAAACAAAAAAATCTATACTATAAAGTTGAATAATATTTAATTTAATTTATTTCCTAGAGATAAATTAATCTTCAACATCACCCAAATCCAATGGCGGGGTCAGCCACATAAATAAATTATATCCACATAGAATATGAAATAATCTTTAATACTATTTATGTGTGACCATATGGGTCTTAATATTAATTATAATAAGTATTAATCATAAACTAGGAGAAGAGTCCATGAAACCATTAAATACCCTATAGAGTTATGGTATATTCTTATCAAGGATTATCTCTGTTTATAATACACACCGTGTAATATAATAGCTTTTTCTATTGTTGTTTCCTAATGATGGATGTAATTTTTTTCATCTTCCATAAATGTTTTATTTATTCATAACCTCATTGTATAGAAATAACATTCACCACCATGGTCATGTATGTAATAAAATTACTACTATCACGGTCAACATTTCTATATATATTCCTTTATTTTAGAAGTGATAATTTGTTTCTTAGTCAATTATCCAATGTGATTCCATTAATGACACACCCAACACAATATATATATATTCACAATATAAATATCATTATTTTTATCTTAAATCATTGTACATGATCAAATGGGAGTCACTGCAAATTATTTCCCTTCTATAGACCTATACACTTTCTCAATAATATAAAAACCCAATAACTCCACAAATATGTGGTGTAATCGTTGGAGGCTCAGTCTTAATGATCTCATTTATGTAAGATAATAATTTTTTAACATCGTGAGAATAATTTTCAATGATTATGTTCCCCAAAAACCTTATGGAATGATATCATTTATGTTCTATAGGTAAAATAAATTTGGATCATATGACTTGTATTTAAGATTACTATAATGGTATCTTGAGGTTTTCATTATATGTGGGAATGTTTACATCCTTTTGGTATGATCGATCATATAACTAATTTAACTAGTAATTATGGACATAAAAGTATCAATTCTACGTTATTAGGATCACATCATGCATACATAATATGGTAATCAAAAATTAATTTTCATGTTGGTTATAGGGTACCCTCCATTACAGAAAAGTAAAGAACATATTTGTGTGTGATTTTGAAAACATTAAAAATACTATTTGGATTTAATTTCTATGTTTTTTTCATTCCATGTATATTCCCTCACTATATATTTTAATTCATTTTTTTATACAATAAAACTCACTTACTCTCTATCACAAATTATTTGAAACACGAAACTATTAACTTAACAGAGAAATTTTTTCAGAAATAGAGGAAAAGGTACAAATCACTATATTCACTGGCCTTTCCTAGGAAAGTAAAAATATATATGGGATCACTCCAAAATAAAAGAACACTTAATTAAATAGTTAAAATTATAATTCATTATCATGGGTGGGGAAATATCATTGGATTAACTATAAGGGGTCTATTTTTTCCATCACTATAGTAATTACAAGTAGTGAAAACAGAAAAATAATTGCCAATAACTATAGCTTAATCATATTTATACTGAGTAACATTAGCATTATTAGGTAAAATAGGATTTCCTAAAATTTGGGATGACATTTAAATACTTTGTTTAAATATATCATTGCACGTGGATGGAATAGACTCCCACCCCATGGCAATCATAGTGATGTGTTCTCTAGACACCATTTGATTTTTTCCTCATCTTCTCAGATCATATGCCACATTTAAGTTCACGTACATTTTCTTATTTAGAAAGGTGTAGGAATGGAGTATTTATTTAATCTCATTATTCCTTGAATGGGATCAATGTCTATTGCAGATAATATCCATAGTGGTAGTTCACTAGTGTCCATAAGGACATAGTTGAGAAAACATTCTCTAAGTGAATGGATTTTAATAATCACAGTTTCTACATTAATTAACTCTTACATAACAATATACGACTCTTATTCACACCCAAACATTGTTAAAATTCAACTTTTCACTCTATTGAACTGATGTGTAACCAATAGAAGAATCTTATGTTCTTAAAAATAATTGTATCATATTCATAAAATTGAAAATTTTCCTCATCTTTATTTCATTAACAATTATAGAACACTAAAATTAATCTTATATATTAACATATAGATATTTTAAATTTAAATTATTAGAACTAATGAAAATTACAAAACTCATCTTTTGGGATTCATAAATAAAAAATTACATGAATTTTATCCATGCTCAGGGTAATTTTTATGTTTTGTCAATGGAGAACTTATGTATTTAGTGTCTCTATAGGACATATAATTTTATTTAAGGGACCTATTTAGATATAATCCACCTTAATAAGGTTGAATTAATGCTGGTGGTTATAAATCCAATTTAAACATAATTTTTTATGCATTTTCTTTTACCTCTATCACATGTTATGGTGAATAGTTTATTATTATTCAAAATCCTCACTTTCCTTATTACATGTAGAATAATCAGACACAAACACCCAAGATGGAAAATAATTCTAGTTTCACCTCTTAGTACAAGTAGGTCGGTCCATAGTGCGAAATGGATTCATCCAAATCCATACAACCCACTAGAATCATCATATATTATTTACACTATAGTCTATAGATTCTGTAAAATGGGTATCCCACAAACTTGTTTTTTGCATCCTACACTGTGGAATATCACATTCCTTGTAATATTATGAAATGTATTTTTCTTAAGGAGTATCAAGACTAATTTATATCTCTTCATGCTATAGATGTGCTAATTTGACCACCATCTTCTTCTTCTTCTTCATTCACTAGAATTGTAGAATGTATGTTTTTACACCTCATTTTTTTAAAATAATAATGAACACACATTATTATTTCTCCTCCCAATATGGATACATTTCAAACAAAGAATATAATACTTGTTCTTTACTGCACAAACACTTTTCCATAGAACTTCTCCTCATTTTTACCTCCTTTTCATTTCATCTTGTACATCTGAGTACAACATGACTATATTGGATCCCTTTATTCTTTTTCTTTCACTTTAATGTAAATATATGAATAAAATAGTTCTTATTAACAATATTTTAACTAGACTTTATCTTATGGATAATATAAGAGTCAATTATATCATATTACAGATCATCTCTATGTATTCTAAAATTTAGTTCCTTTAAAATTATATTTTCCTCCTCAAAAAATTATTCTCTTTATAGTAGATTTATTTTATTCACATAAACCTTACAATTTTTTTAGATTTAAATTTGATTTTAAAAATAAAATTAAAACTAACAATCTCAAAATCAACCCCTGTGTTATCTTTCATTAAATAGTCACTATATAATTCAAATGTTTACTTATTATAAGCTTAAATAACCACCAAATTTCTCAAATAATGCGAGTTTATCAAGTCTATCATAAATTACTATTCTCCACCTTTATAGTATATCCTATACCTCTACTATGTAGAATATTATTTTAAAAATATATATTATAACTTATATAGTACATTATAGATTTATGCAGTAATATGGTATTGAGGTCTTCCAAACAATTAAAAATGTAAATAAATTTCCAAACTCCTTTTTTGAATAGAATCCTTCTATACAACATGATATTCTTGCTTCCATCATGGTACATCTTTTATCGCATATGATAATTCACTATTCAAGAGACACTAAACACCACCATGTCATCTCTCATATAGTATGGTCCTACCTTCACAATATATGATCATCACTCAACGTGAATTATTATGTGGTAATCCATTATAGGGTAGCGGTATTCATAATTATAGAGTGATATAAAATATTATATAAACTCTTTGCGATATAGATTCTATTTACAACATGGTGTTCATTTAATAATAACATCCTAAAAAATGACTCAGTTTCCTTTATAGTGAAACATCTATTTTATGACACCAACACTATTTATTAATCTACATCAATAAAATGATAACATGATATGTGGTGTGAGACTAATTATTTTGAAATCTCACATTATTAAACCCTATCATGATATGTTATCGGTAAAAACCACTTAAGGAATCAACTAAATTGTATATACCAACATGATCCCCTAATCAGAAATTTGAGTATGAATTTGATTTAGACAATGTAAATGAAAACAAATAAAACAAATCACATACATTGTAACAAATTCTTCTTCTAACAAATTAAATATTTTTATTATTTAAAAATATGGAAAACACTAAAAAACAGTTCAATTTTGATCAAAAATTGTAATTGAAGAACAATTCCAAGCTTATTGAATTCCATTGCTGATATATGTAACATATGATTGACTTCTAGTTTTTGATGGCTGTTGAATTCATTGAACACATGTGGATGGAACCTTCAACACCCATTAATCATAGAATAATGTACTTCTTAGTATTGAACTCATTAGGTAACTTTAATCTTTTGATCACTTTTTTATGAAATAATATGATAATATCTAAATTATTTTTATATAGGGAATTAAACTGTCTCTCAAACCACCCTTCCATGAAATTTATTCAAATCATAAAACATTCATTTTTTTACACTATGAAACCTTCTTGGGAAATTATTCCATAATAATCATTGTAATTCCCTTCGTTCGTAATTAACACATCTTCATCTCCATCATTATTTAACATCCATTCTATTTCTCCTATTTCACAATGTTTACATTATGTCCATATTTATTGAAAACCATTAATGATAAATACAACAAAAAAGTGTGCTCAATAATCACCCATTTGTATTTTTTTGGAAATAACTAGTTGGAAAATGATATTTTAATAAGTGTAACTCCACTTAATTTGTTCATATTTTCCCCATTCACATCAATAATTCAATTCACTTCAATTCTCAAACTTTATCATTAATATTTTTTATTTTATTTTTTATCATAATCGTTGACAAGAAATAAAAAACTAATAGTAATTATTGGTTTAATTAAATTATTATTAATGTTATATATTGGATTCAGTCAAAATATATAGTATCTAAGCTCACTATATAATTAATGATTGTTTATTTTAACAAACAATGTTGTTAATTACCAAAATAATAGATGTTCACTAAGAAGAGATACTCTAAACTGTCCACGAAACTATCCAAACATTTCAATATGAAATAATTGATAATACAAAATTATATATTGTTAGAGGAAAAATTGATACCTTTTGAGATATTCCTTACTCAAGAGCTAAATTATCCAAAAATTTGATTCACTTGATTAAACATATAGAATAAATGTATTAATGTATAATATGAATGATTGAAATTTATTTAAAATTTCTTAAAACATTAATAATTTATGTAAATGATTAAATTTATTTCTCCTCATTAATATTTTGTTATAATTTTAATTTGTAAGTACAATAGATTAAGAAAGAATTCCTTTTTAATAACCCATTTATAAAATAGTCTCTACTATAATATTTTTTATAATGAAAAATAATCATTAAAGCTTCTTCTTAATTCTTATTCACTTGTATCCCCTTAAGGAAACCATCTAAACATTATTCATAATGGTGAAATAATAATATTTATTAATGATAATATTATTCGTATTGATAATATTTCATAACATAACATCTTCATTTGACTGTATAGATTTGAAAACTTCCTCATCATCACCAATGATAGTCAATTTAATGTCATCTCATTGGAATAATAACTTCTCAGATCAATATAATGTGGGATATTCATATTTTTTATTTCTAGTACTGACAAATACTACTGAAACATCATCCATGAAGATAACTTAAATTTAATTAAGAATAAATTGGGAAAATTATAATATGGAATATTCTTCTTCTTTACTATAAAAAATTGACAACAACCACTTCATCTTAAGATTCCTCTCAAAAATATACAACTCCTTCACTTTCCTATATAGAAATAAAAAATAAAACACATCGGTAAAATTTTATAAGGATTAAATTCTTTCATCTAAATGATAATATAATGGTTTATATGTTTATCTCAATGTAAATCCTATACACTTTCTGATTCAATATATGTTTTTCAAATATGATATATCTTTTCATAGAAGAGACTTATTTATATCCCCTTCTGTTTCTGGGTGAGATATCATGATTTTTAAATAATAAACCCCATGTAATCTTTATATATTTTTATTTTTTTTCAATAATGGTAAAAAAATTATTATTTGGTCGAGTCATGTTTCATCTCCAAAATATAACTTCATCAGCCCTAGAGTTTTCATCATTTAATAATATATTATAAAATTTAACTTCATCAGGTAGAATTTATTCTTTTACATTGGATGTGGATCATTATTATACCCATGTTTTCATAATTTCTATCTCCAAAAATGATATTCAAATAACTAAAAAATCATTGGTTGCCTTGGAAGCTTGTTTGGTTTCTTTACAAAAAATAATATGAGTTTCTTTCCTCTCATAAGTTATTTTAGAAACGATTCTCCTTTTAAACTACATGGGGAAATATTGGATCAATTTTTAATGATCCTTTTTTTCTAAGGAAAATTCATCCTTATTTGAAAACATATTTTGTATAATCTAGGTTACAACCTCTGTTACATTCCTTCTCTTGGATAAATTTTCATTCTTCACCAAAATTTTTTATTTCTTCTATTCACATCTAATTTTCAAACATTTTTAGATGTCCATGCACCAATTTTATGACCAAACTCATTATAAACATCATAGATATTTCCATTTTTTTAAAATCTAGTTGAGTTCAAATTTTTTTTTATCTTTGGAAGTTTCATATTAATCAAATTTCTTACAATTGGAATATGAATCTTATAAACCTATAAACCATTTTATTTTAACAGAAATTACAATTATCTCAACCCAAAACAATTAAACCACATGAAATTTCCAAAAAATCCATATTATTATCATCAAAACTATTTGTTATTTGCAGTTTCTATTTTTTCTATGAATATTTTGTATATCCTTTACAACTATTGGTTGGGATTTTATGGAAGAAGAAAAACATAGACAACTTCTTATATATAAAATATAAATAGTGGAATGATTTTAATCCCCTATTCTAAATAAAATTTATACATGTTTAGATTTTAATACAACAGTTTCAGAGAATCAAATTCAACATTATCATGGAATTTAGATATAGATAGAACATTTTTCTTCATATATTATTGGAAAAAAAATATTTATTATGTAATAAAAATAATTCCACTATATATAGGTCTATTAATATAAAAACCTTATATATTAATATTTATGAAGGTATCTTATTATTCATTATCTACTTATGAAGAAATATACTCGGATCTTTCAATTTTTTCTAATTTACCCTCAAGAATGAGATTCTTTATATTGATAATTCAACATCAATCCTTAATTACCTATTTATTTTCATCACTTTTATTCTTAAACCTATATATATTATTATAATTGATTTCTATATTTTCTTATAAAAATGTATTAATGTCCCAAATCATCATGGATTTGAAATCCAAATTTAAATTATTAGCATTAATGCTATTTTCATATTGACTTCCAAAGAATGGATCTTATTTTCAATTTATTGAGTATCATTATACTTCTAAATGATTGTGTTGACCCACACTTCTTCACATTTTAATTATTTCTTTATAAGATCCTCATACTCTACTTTTTTGACAGTGACCTTTTGAGAGAATTATACAGTTTAATGATCTAACTCTTAATGATTTACCTATGTTATCTAACCCTCCCAAAAAATATTTGATCATTTCTTACTAACATTAAAAATTCCACAAATATAAGAAACTATTTTTTGGTAAACTAATGTATCATATATTTTAATATTTCAAAATATATATATTGTGAATAAGTGAATATATGATCACATTTAATTGGATCATATTTTATATAAATTTAACAATAATATTCACATTCTTCATGATCACTTTACTTCCTAGATCTTTTTAGGTGGAAGGATTTTACAATATATTCAACTTACTCTAAAAAACATGTGCTTCTCTTCTTCTTCTATATTATTCATCCTTTATAGCATGACATGGATAAACATCATATTCTGAGTAGAGGGATAAATTCCTCGTCTAATTATTTTCTTTATATATCATGTTAATAATGATCTTGGTAGAAAATGAATTTAACCAAGGATAGATAAATCTTCACAAAAATTTCACTTCATTATGAATATGGAAATAATCATAAAATCAATAAAATAGTAAAACAACAAAATATTAGAATCCAATTAGAGGTGAACCATTAATTTATACCAGGTGAAGGGATTTATTGGGATATAAAACACCCTATGAAGGGGGTGGGTAACAATTTTTGAGACATTAAATCAAAATATTCACTTCTATATTTTAATCCATTTTATTTTACTATTTTAACTTATAAAGGTGAATGGATAAATAATTTTTTCACTTCTCACATTGATTTTTTCCATGATGTATAATCAAACACACTATAGTGGGGAAACATTTTACAAGGATCGCCTCTAAATATCTAAATTCTAGTCCATTTTGTGTACTTGATTATTTAAGATCACAAAACCAACAAGAATCCTCATGTATATTGTACAGTACAATGTTTCGGTTGTGTAGATCATGAATCATACCACTTTTTGGTGAATCCCACACATTGGTACATAAAATACACTATAATTTGATATAAAAAAGAAAAACTAAATAGTATTATCACCAATTTGGATCTCTCCAATCTATAGGTGTTATACCTTGATCTAATTATTTTTAAAATATCTCTTTCTTAACTGCATCTAAGAAAATCCCCTACTCTTTGACATGCAATATGTAAAGCGAAAAATCTTTTTTAATTACAATAACAAGTGATGGGCTATTTTCATATATATATTTCATGAAATCTTATCCTGTGAATAATATATCAAACACAATACTTCTTCTTATTCTTCTCACTTTTTCATTTCTTCTTTTACTTATGCATACAACAAGATTACACCATATCTCATCCTTATCTATCTTCAATTTCTATGTACAGATATGATTACACCATTTCTTCCACACTTTTATTGATTTGTAGTCAAAAATTTCATTAATAGAATATCTGTACATATCACCTTTTGGATCATCAATGTGTATTAATTAATCACATAATATCAAAACAATATACTCTCATTTTCATAGAATTTGTCTCTCTATTAATGATGTATATAATAAAATGAAACCCTCTATTGTTTTTTGTAAAAATTTGAATGTCAAACCAAAATTATAACCATCAACAACAAACTTGTCCCGTAGATCATCATCCATTAAATAATCACCATATAAATCATATTCATTGTTATTATAGACTAAAATAACCACAAAGAATTTCAGAGATATCCAAATCATCATGGATAATCAAATTCCCCAATTTTTCTTCATCATGGTGTAGCCTCCCTTTTTTCATTAGAGAATATTATTTCAGAGTTGTTATTTTTTAACGCACTATGAACATTAAGGTGTAGTGTGTTCCTATGATGCATATGTACTATAAACCGTAGAGACTTAGAAATAAATTCCCGAAATCATTTATATCAAGACATCCACCTCTGTGGTGTGATCTTTCTTCTTATGAAGTTGTACATAATTTAACCCATAGGCTTGATTAATATTTCAAAGAAATTAAATTACTGAAAATCTTATCTCATTTAGTGAGTCCCTACATTCACTATATAAGAACATCACTAGACATCCATTGTCGCATGGTAATCCATTATAGAATAGGTCCCCTTGAAAGTCAATAGAAATTGAAACTTTTGTAAAATGTTTTATAGATTACCCACTGTATATGGTGTAGAGTCCCTTAAATAGATAAAACCACCCAAAAATGACTCAGACACCATTGACGTATTGTATCTATTTCACCCTACAAAAATATTCTTCAATAATCTTCTACCATGTAATAAGAAGACCAGTTGTGTGAGACTAATTCCTTCAGCATATATCATCATTAACACATTTCATGACTTGTAATAAGTAGAACATATATCCAACATTAGTAGAATTGAATCTAAAAAAATATTCACCTCATCAGAAATATATGTTTGAATGTGATTTTACCATTGAAAATTATAGATAATACAATGAATAACATTAACTCAAACCTCTTATTTTCTCAAATACTACAATATTTTTGTTTCCTAAAATAATGTAAACACTAGAAAACATTTCCATTATGATAAGTAGTTTTAATCCAATAATAGTTCCAAAAAACATAATTTACATTGTTAAAATTTGAATCATTAGATGAAATACACGATTTTGGTAGTTTCAAACTCCGTCCAACACAAGTTGGTGGAAGCTTTAGAAAATAGTCATCATATAAATATAGAATGATCACTATTAGAACCTCTAAATAATTTTATTATTAAAATTACATTTTATATTAGTAATTATATGATATCCCAATTATTTTATGGTATAGAATTTAATAAAATAACAAAATAATATTCCATGATATGATATCTGATCAATTAAGATTTATAATATATTGAAACCTTAATGCTTTCATGGGAAATTCTTCAACAAAAATGGTATTTACATCCATTTATAATTAACACATCACCATAAAAATATTCATTAAATATAAAAGATATTTTTTATCTTCCACCATGTTAAACTCAACTCATTTTCCATTAATAAAAATTGGTAATATAACATAGAAAGTGGGCTCCAAAGATTCAATTCTTCCCGTAACCAATGTCAAGTTCATGTAATGAGAATAAATACTCTTATTCATTTTAGGGATTATTAATTTTCATTTATTGGTAACTTCCATTAAATCAATTATTTTACCATTGAATCATATGGAACATACAAATTCAATAATATTTTAAAAATAATGAAAAACTAATAATTTCTTTAGATTTTTTTTCAAATAAATTCCTTAATGATAGAATTAATAGTATGTTTATTAAAATTACATTTTATTAAAATTAACTCCAATATTGATATAAATGAATGTAAATTTAAAAGTTATATTGAATAATAATGAAATATAAAAAATTATGTCATGTTTAATACATTACCAGTTTTTCAAAAGCATCAAAGTTTTAAAATCATGATGTATTCCATGGTTGGTACAAGTCCATACATTGTGTATGTAGTGGGATTAATCTAGATATTCACTAAGAGCCTAGGAAGGGATCAATGGAGAGTGGTCAAGTAGATACTCTAGTATCTCAATGGATTGATTTAAATGTTATAATATTTTGAAATTAATGACCCATTTTAGGTTTTTATATATGTAGATTTCAGAGGTTATACTAACACGTAGAGATATACCAATGTATATTCTGAACTTTTATAGGAATGAATGTTATTTGGATTTCTAAAATCACCCAAGTATTTATGTTGAATATAATGGGAAAATAGTATTTGAATGACTGAAAATTCATATTTTTGATTTTTTTGGGTTAAGTGAGAACCCACCAATCAAATCAATTTGAGGCTAAAATATATGTTAGATGATATTATTAGAATCCAATGGAACAAAAATTTATTTACATTTAAAGAATAATCCATATTGAGAAAATTCTAAAGATTCACTCTATAAAAACCATATTATGTTGACGTATTACATCATTAGTAATTTTTTGGAGGATGGAGTTTCGGAACTATGGAAGGTTAATCATTGTTAGCATTCTGTTGAAATGTAAAATTAGGCCATAGTCCCTATTATTTTGTTGAAATATTCTTCCTTATTAGGATTATATGATTTAAATATTAGTTTTAAGACCACGGTTCCACTTTTTAAGTGGGGTAGAATGCAGAGATTTTAATGTTACCTTATAACATGGTGAATCCATGTGAAAAATATTCATGTGGGAGATTTTATTCCTATATCGTTAAAGAAATCTAGAAAAATTCAAGGATATCTATAAAGAGATAGTCCCCAATAGAGGTTATAAAATTAAATAGAGGTAGGACATTAGAATCAATTTAAAGAAATGATACAGTAGTGTAACATACATAATGTATAGAATGGCTATAGGGATGTCTTATAAATATTTAAATTATACACCTGATGATATGGGTGATGTTTGTATATTGTTTATTTATTAATGGTGTGATTGGATGGTGTGATTGAATTCCAAAAATACCAAATGATGGTGAAATAAAAAAGATGATTTCTATTATGGGGTTCGTTTATATGTAGATTGGTGGGGTTACTTATTCACATGTTTTATTGGGTGTTGTTGTGTTTTTATTTTTTGTTAGTTTTAATTGAAGCAATGGTGGAAGGAATTTTTCAGGGTATCATTAACACATATTCTATTTATTGTAATACTAATGTTCCATTATTTTCTACAATGGATTATGGAAAAAAATAAACCATTCATATTAAATGTTTTTTTGTATGGATATTGTTTTTATCCTCATTTTTTGTGATTGGAAATTTATTTCCACTGTCATATTTTTCATTTTTTGTGTGGTTGGGCTATAAATTATTGTCATTTCAAGATGGGGAAACATTAATTTTACTCAATTTTGTTAATTTTTATTGTGTTCCATGTTTCATGTCATATTGGGCTTTAATTGAATCAGTGGGATACATAACAAAACCCACGATGTGTCAGATACCGCCAAATTTTAGTACTTAATTTCCAATATCATTTGAGTAATTATCCACAAAAATGGGTGACAATGGACCATATAAAAAAATTTAAAGGGTCAAAATTTGATTTGGGGTATTTTAAAATATGTACAACGCCTCAAGGGTCTTCTTACCTAGATACTGATATTATGGGAAGGTTAATTCCCCATTCCCTATTTTTTCCACTCCTTCTTCACTTTAACCGAGATAATTTTAAAATCATTATTCATATCAATATGAGGTATTCTACCTATATATATACTTATTTTATTCATTAATTTTAGTGTTATGTGATTAAGGAATTTTTTGTGATTCCACAAAAGTGTGGTTAATTTCATTGTGATGTCGGTACTTATAGGTGTAATATTGATGGAGGGAGATTTAGTATAAAGAACCTATGAGGTTCCCAATTATATTTTAGAATTTATGTAACAAAACTAATTATTCATAGATTATCATCTATGATTAAATAATTTATTAATTATTATAAGTTTGTTTTGGGAATTTTTACCATATGGTAATTATGGGTTTTCTATATGTTTTCTAATTTTGATTTTATGGGGATTCATTTTACATATTCCAGATGGTTAGTTTTACCATAATACACATGTAATGATCCAGAAATATATATATATATTGAAATAAACTTATGAATAAAGATTCATGTTTCATATCATGTAAAATATTGTAGTTTAAAATACTTGTTCAAAATATTAATTGCCAAAAACACTTTATTATTAATTTTGAAAATTATTTTTAAGGAATAAATATTGTATTAATACTACTAATGGGAATTATTTTCAATGACCCCTACAACCATTTTTAGTGTAGATGTAATAAATATATTTTTAAAATTACTTTATATTAAGGGTAATTAAAATAGCTAATCAATACAGAATGGATAAAATATGGCTTTAACTAGTAATAATATTCCTTATTAGAGATTGTGGAGGAGGTAACACTGGTGGGGTTCATACTTGACCAAGATGAATAAATACATTAATAATTAAGGCTCAAAAAAATCATGTATGTGAGAAGTTCAAGTTAGTGGAAATCACCACAGGGCCATTTTTGGTCAAACCACAACATAAAAGTATGAAAATCAAAATACATACAATAAGGAATTATAATGGTTTAATAAGAGGGTATGTATGAAGGATATATGGTTTATTAAAATTTAAATTAATTAAAAAATATAATGGGTTTTACGCCAATACAAAAATCTTTTATATTTAGAAAAATATGATTCTTCATTTCTAATCAAGAAACTGACATTAGTTGGGGGTGAAATTCAGTATTTTTTTTAAATAGTGAATAATATTTTGTTATATTAAAAAATAAAAACTAAATTGATCTTATATTATGGTGCTCAATATAAAAAAAATAAATGTTTGAAATAATGAAAAAAAATAATTACTAGTAAAATATATTTTTAAAAAATATATTTTTGGTTATATTTAATAAAAATTTCCTAATTTTTGTTAATGAACTATATATATTTTTAAGAAAATGGTAAAATAATTTTATGAAATATTAAATAATTTTTTAATGAATTTAAGAATTAACAATGTAATACCATGGGTGCCATAGCATATTTATTTTGGATTAATTTATTTTATTTTTGAGCGGGCTTGAGCTCGAGAGGTTAGCAAAATGAAATTTCCATTTTCAATGGGACTTTAGGGTGTCGAATGGTTTGCCCACATAGTTAGGGAAACCATGTGATTCCCATGCGATAGGGATCTGTTTGACAGAACTATTCCACCCGATCACTTCATTTGTTTTCAAAATGGTGGCTTTCTCTAGGTGCATGTGGGAGGATACCTGGATAGGTTGTAGCCCTCGTATGGATGTCACATGGTTTAGAAAACCATATGATCAAACCATGTGGGTTTCCACATTTTTAAAGATAAAAATTATTAGTCTTTATTTTATTTTTATTTTTCCTTTTACAAATTTCTTCTCCCCCTTATTTTCTTCCACCTTGTGCGTTGTGCAAGGTGTTCACCTCCCTTTCCATGGCTACATGCATCCCTCCCTCTTGGTATCCTCTTCACTCAATGATTTCTTATGGTTTCTTCTCAAATCTCACTATGATCTTTGAGGTAAGTTCTTCTGCATTTTTCTACTCTTCTGATTTGTCAAAATTTCCACTCTATATCAATCTATCTCATTCATAAAAATCCATGATTTTGTCTTAATTTGATTTTTGTGATTTCTTCCATTGAAAGGGTATGAAAAAGGTCTCTCCGGTAGACTTGGTGTGTGTCCTGACATCTTCCACCATATGAAATGTGGATTGGATCATCTTGGGTTGTTTCTATTATCCAGGGTAGGGAATTATTTCTTCTTTTTTGTTTTTCAACTTCATTTTGAATTTATTTCGTGATTTAGGGTTTCTAGAATTTTTGTAGAGTGTTGGTGGTTCCACAAGGTGTTGCGTGCACATGTATACGTACATGTGTATATGTCTATATATACCATACTTTCCCATTTTACCTCATAGAATGGGGATACTATATAATATATTAATGGAATATATATAAATAGAAGAATTCATATGTGTTCACAAGTGTGAGATAGTCTTCATCAAAGGATTCAAGTTTCAGAGTGTCCCGATTGGACCTTATCCTCTCTTAGGGTCGGTGTCACTATGTAATTTGATTCTATTAGAGTTCTAAAATTCATGTGCCTAATATTTCCTTCGATGAAAATAGAAATATACTATTAGACTTATGTGTATTTACAGAAATATTATTATCCCTTGGTCTTGGCATAATTGTTTTGGGTTGGTGTAGTCCTTATTTATGTGTTAAAATGGTATTTTTGGTTGTGATAAGCTCTTATGAAATTTAGTGTACCTTTTTAGTGGTTTAAGGGTTGGGCAATGTATCTTGGCCAGATTTGGATTTCCTTGGGTGAAAAAGTTATCTTAAAAGGGGGATCATGGATTTAATTGGAGGTTCGACCTCAAATGGTTTCAAAATAGGATTTTCACTCCTATTTCATATTACGTTTTGAAATGTGTTAGTGGTTAACATTTGGTATAAATGACCGGTTTGCTAATTTAAATGAGGTTTGAAGGAAAATTGGTGGCCTTGGTCCTTGTTTTGGTTTTCAAAATTGAGTTTTAGGTGCAGCGAGTGGCTTTGTAATGTTTTGGGATGCTTCGATAGGTTTTATTTCAACGAAATGTTGGATGACCTTGTGAAATGAAACATTTCTTTGTAATGGGGATTTATGCATTCATTATGTTAGATAGAAATGATAATTAATGGTTTCATTGGTACATACACTTGATTATGGTACTTTAGGACAAATGGGTATTACAGTGTGATCAATTTGTGTTTAAAGGGGTCATCCTTTTCATAAAGGAGTTTTTGGTTTTATAAGGTAAAATGATGTCCAATAAAATTATTTGGTCATGCGTGGGGGAAAAGATTCATTCCATATAATTGTATCTAAGTGTCATGTTATTTCAAAAATGAATTTCAAAATGTATCTAATACGTATGGGGGATTGGTTGGAATTTGTGATGTGATATTTGTCTTCCACTAATGACACATATTCTTGTATATTATTTTGATTATGTTTATGATTTTTATGATTGAGTAGTGTAAATGATCATGTTAGTGTTCTCTTATTGTTCTTTGGGGTAGCCTTAGTTGGGAATGACCTACTGACATAATGAATTATTTAATTGAACCCTCATAATTATCCATGGGATTGATGGATGTTGTTAGGGGTTGGATTTAGGCTACCCATGGGGTGTGTCATGTTCATGAACTTGGGTTTGGGTTGTAAAATATGAAAACATTGGCACATAAGTGGTTGACCTATGTGTGTTATTTTAAATAGGTTAACATAAGCTTTTTGAAGGTGGGAATTGGGTTAAATTGGAGAAATGGTTTGTAAATGAGATTAATGCCAATTGTGTTTAATTGGTAGTATTTCATATGGGTGTGTTTGGTATAATATTAATGGGTTAATGAAAGATGATTATAAAATGATTATTTTGTTACCGGGTTATGTCACAAGGGTGATTCTTGTGAAATGTGTGGGTTATGTGTTGAATTATGATTGGTCGATGATATGGTATATGTGGTTTATGGATATATATAATCATGTGCACATGGATTGGAAGATTGGGGTATTGACTTGTGCCTCTACATCCATGTTTCAAGTTGGACTTTGGCCCTAAACATGACCCCACAATACATGGCATAGGGAAGGGAACATAGTTCTATTCCCCTAACAGTTGTATTCCACCCAGACTGAGGCATCGAGGTGAGGATAATGTGATTGTTATGATGTGTTTATCCCTAGATAGATAGGGACTTGTATTATATTCCTTATTTATAGTAATTGGATGGCTTTGGGTGATGTGAAAAATGTAGTTCCTAACCTATGGAACATGTAATGGAATTAATTAAGCAGTTAAATGGGTATACGTGAGGAAATGAAAAATAATGAATAAAGAATGTGAGCGGATTTTGGTAATTAATATCACCTTGTTTTTCCTTTTTTACCTTTTCATTTCCCCTCATGCATGTTCCATGCTTGTCGACCTGTGACATAGAGGTTAGAAAAACTAGACATGGTATTCTAGAATCCCTTGTGAGATTGGCCCTTGGTTGGATCCTCTGTTTTCATAGTGTGTTTTTTTAGTACCATGTTCGGTATGGAGTGATGAGATGTGTATTTCTGTTTGTTTTCGTTGAGTATGTGTTGATTATTCTTCCTTCTATTTCGATTCCTTGTTAGTATTTTAGTATTTTTTGTATAATTGGTCTTTATCTTTATAGGAAAAATGGTTTAAAGTGGTACTTTACTCTAAATATAGCAAATGGGTATTTTTTGAAATGATAATGGTGTGCGTGGTTTTTGGAATTTCTTTGTTGTTTTTTTTTCAAATGCCTGTGTTTGGTTTTTGAAAATAATGGAAATTATTTTGGAAGAGGTACATACCATGGGTATATTTGTTTAGAAATTTACTATGCTTATAAATCATATGTTTTATTATTATTTTAAACCATTCATTGAAGAATAGCCTTAGGAGTCCTATTTCATAATTTCTGTGGGTTGTGTTAACCTATTGGGATTTTAGCTCATGCCTATATCTTTCACGTTCTTATATGGTTTCATTTGTTTCATTGGGACTAGCATAGAGGAGGGTTGGGTGGAGATATTTTTGGTTCTCAGCTTGAGTCGGTTAGTTTTCCATCATGTTTTCTTGTAGCTTCTTCCTTTAGTTAGTTATTTTATACCTGATTCCTGTTTATTTACTTATTTTTGGTCATTAAATTTAAATATATTTCTATTTTTTATTTCAATTTAAGATAATTCATTCCCAAAAATATTATTGATGAATCTCATGCGCTAGTCCCCAACCTGTGGGGATCAAGAAAACCCTTCTGGCCTTGTGGCGTTTCGACTTGGGTGTCAGGTTGGATTCCATCTTACGACAAGAACTTACAAAGTGGTATTAGATCCTGTGTTCTAAATAGGACCTTGGATTTTTATATCCCATGTTATTTTGGTATGTTTGGGTATTATGATGACTAGGTTAACAAAGCTTGAGAGGTAAGGACAGGGAGATTCTATCTAGCTCTTGTATGTCTTGAGCCTCAAGCGGCTAGAAGGTTGGGTTTCAAATCATGGATTCGAGATTTCTTGGGATGTTTTGACAGTTTGATGTGATTGATATCTTTACCCACATTGAGTAGGTTAGTTATTTCGTGGATCGATCTTGGTCCTAGGGTGGAACGTGAGGAGAACATTAAATGATTGTTCGAAACATGTGGCCTGGGAAACCTTGTGGTGACCATGCAGTCATGTGTGTCTCTCATGAGTAGTTTCTTTCATGTTGGCTCACGGTCCCCCAATCGTGGGACAAATGCATGAAGAACACTATTCTTTTTTCGGTTGTCCTATTCTGGACTCCTCTTGATTTTGGATTTCTCCAATGATGGCATCCACTTTATTGAGTTGGATTGAGGAGTGTTTTCATATGTGTATCTTGTGATTCTTATATGGGTTTTTGTGTAGTGATTATGTGTGTATGTTTTCAAAATCATTGTTTGATAAATAAAAATGGGTTCATAGTAAAATATTTATTTTCAAATTGGTTTTATGGAAAATGAGAAAGGGTCAATTTATTTTGTTTAATAAAATGGTTTCTAAAAATGTTTTCCTTATTGTGAAATGGTTTTTTTAAAGGAATGTGGGGTTTGAATGGGAATCCATGGGTGCTTGTTTTTGGAAATGAAATGAAATTATGAAAAAGCTTTCATATGGTTTTCATTAGTTGGTAAATGTGTGGGTTCCAAAAATTATGTTTGTTTTCAAGGTTGAATGTTTGGTTTTGAAAAATACCTTAGTAGAGGGTGATTTTTAAGAATATTCATTGGTGAAAATGATTTTTTATAGGGAAAAGTTCTTGTTGTTAAACATTTGTGTACTTCTTTTGATGGTTTTTGTGTACCATGTTATGTCTTGAATTTTTATTTTGATTCTTTCATTTAGAATTAATAGTATGGGTTGTGTTAAAAGGAATGGATTGTCGAGTTCCATGTCTAGTGCCATTGTTTCATCCCCTAACATGGTCGAAAGTGTTTCTTCATATTCAATTCATATCCTTACTCCATGTGGAGTAGTGGATGCGAAATTTTCCTTGTTTGAGAGGTTGAGTTTTGGATTTCTGGTTCTAGTTGAGTTTGAAGGTGTGATTTGTGTTGGGTAGACATTCTTATTGGTATTTCGGTATTGATTTGGATATTGGGCTATTGATGTCAAATTTTGGAGGATGTTTCACCTCTTTAATCATTGAGTGATTTAGGTTCTTGTTTCATGGGACAAGGGGGAGGCCAAGGGTGCACAAACAGGTAACTAAGGAGTTGATCTACAGGCTGAGTTTGGTACACTTGATTGAATTTGACCTACTGAAAAATAACATTTTAATTATCAAAACACTTTTGAGGGTAATGTGAGCAACCACATGATCCAACATTACAATATAATAAAACCATAAATAAGGATAACCCAGATCTAGAATATAGGTTCTACCCCTCCCTAGCGATTACACCTTGGTGCTAAGACTCAACCATTGCATGACAGCTCGGTTAGCAGTGCTGTACAGAAGCAAGGGCAAGGTAATGATGGGAGAGCCATACCCTCTCAAACATTCAAATCCAAATGGAATGCGTAGGATAAAAGTTATTTATTTGAACCACATCTAGAGTATAATCATGTAGAAATTTGGTGTGAACACCTCAAAAAACAATGAAAAATCAAACAGAAACATCCACAAAGAGAGTCTCTAACCCAATAGTCAAACAACACAAAAATTCTCCTCAAGCTCTCAAATTAATCCAAAACACTAGAGAAACACTGTTGTGAATATATGACATCACACAGGTGATAAGTTGATCAATTAGGGTGAACAAAAAACCAACATCAAATCTGAATCAAAGGGAGAATGAAAATCCCCAAAATCATCCAACATTTCACCGACAAACCAAAATAGAACAACGAGTGCGAAACTATTCACCATGTTCAAAATGGATGCCAACAGATCTATACTACGAGCCTTTCAAACAACCACATTCAACTCGACTGATCCAAATTCAGTTTGGAAGAGCATATGATTAAAATGGACGAGCTATAAGCAGTATTATTCACCACCAATCACCCCCAACCAATAACCAGTACACCGATAAGCCATCACTGGTCATTGGAGCCGAATATGGAACCCAACATCGTAACACAGATTCAACCAAAAATGAGCGAAGACCAACATGCGAACAGTAGATCCATTCTAATTCAAAAAAGAAGGAAAAAATAAATGAACATGTAACCATCAACTTGTCGACGTCCACCTAGACTCTATAGCTTGCCGAACCCTACCAGAATATATCTCACAAATCCCATATCCACCATCCAATGTGCCTCGAAGACCACAACTTACCCCCCAGCGCACTCACAAGAGATAAGGGAGCAACCCTCCAATGTGGTAAATGGGTTTCAGCCACTGGACCATCACTTCAACATTATTGTAATCCCTATCCATTAGAGGCGGAGTGAGGTGAGAATAAGGCCATCAATGGTGATAAACGCCGAGTCGGTCGATCCCACGAGGTCGCACAACACCACTGCAGAAGGAGGACTCCACTACGAGCTCACTGATCAAGAGCTGAGGTGGGCCTAGCCAACCCGAGATGGAATAGAGAATGGTAGTGATGTGGAATCTCTAGCTGCGGAGATCCCCTTACGGGCCCTTCTCACCCACTAGTTGGCATTTGACTATCGTTATTTTGGATGCACCAAGTGGGGGTGATCTGCGCTTTGAAACCAAGTATATCTTCAAGACTTGTGACCCAAGTCCATAACTCTAGATGTATTTTGGGACATATTATGGTGGTTCTTTTTTCCTCTTGTGTGGAGGTGTTATTGTATGAGAATGTGTATTTTTTGGATGTTTAGTGTTTGGAGATAGGTTTTTTCATATTACTTTAATTAGTACTATTCTAGAGGAACACTAAATTGTTGGGAGATAATTTATACGATCCTATGAGAAGTAAGTTGACTTTTTTGAGGTTCTTTTTATAGTGATTCTTGGAGATGTGGATGTTTTTTTGGTTAGTTGGGGATATCATTTTTAAGGTATTAGTTGGTTTCCCATTTAGTTAATCTTTGTAGATTTTTTATTTTGGTTACATTCTCTTAGGACATTTCATTTTCTTTCTCAAAACTATCGATCAAGACTCTCTGGGGATAGAAATTGGAATGGTTGGTGGATAATAATACCCTAGGTGTTACTATGTATTTATTTTGAATTTTGTTTTTATTTTTGTGCGGGATGGAGCTTCGGAGGTTACGAGTCTCAAATTTCAGTTTTCAAAGGGACTTTTAGGCGTCGCACGGTTTAATCACACAATTAGGGAAACCATGGGATGACCATGAGATAGGGACCTGTTTGATAGATTCATTCCACATGACCTCCTCACGTTTTGTGAAACAATTTTGTCTTCTCCAGGTTCTCATGTGAGGAAGCCTGGTTAGGCAGTGGCCCTCGAACAGTTAGCGCATGGTTTGGAAAACCATGGAGCTGAACTGTGCGGGTTGGTTGATTTTTTTTTTAAAAAATTATTATTATTATATTTTTATATTATATTTTTACTAGTTTCGTCTCCCCCTTATTTTCTTCCTCCCTATGCATCTCACTAGGGGTGCCCCTCCCCCTCCATTGATGCATTCCTCCCTCCCTCTCGGTCTCCACTTCGTTCGAAAATTGCATATGATTTCTTCTCAAATATCACATGGATCATCAAGTTATGTTCTTCTATGCTTTAATTCTCTTATTATTTGGATGATTTACCCTCTTCGGCACTATATCTCATTCATCCAAACCCTGTATTTTATGTTAATTTTATTTTTGTGAATTCTTCCTTCGATAATCTATGTGGAAGGACTCTCTGGTCGACTTGGTTCATGTCCTAACATTTTCCAGTGTAGGTGAAGTAGATTGGATTGTATTGGCTTGTTTCCACCATCTGGGTAAGGGTTTCACTTCCACTACTATGTTTCACATCATCCATTTGGGTTAATTTAGTGATTTACAATTTCAAGAATTATTGTAGAGAGTTTTTGGTTCCTTGAACTGTTTCACACACATGTATATGTACGTGTGTATATGTATATATATACATTCCTTGTACATTTTTCATCATGGAGTGGGGAAACATAAAAATGAATTAAAGGTATATATATATATAAGAATGCATGTGTGTGTGCAAGGGAGTGATGGCATTCATCAAAGCATTCAGGTGTCAAGGTGTCCCAGTTGGATCTTCTCCTCTATTGAGGTATGTGACACTATAAAATTTGATTCTTTTGGGTTTCTAAGATGCATGTGCCATATATTTCTTTTGAAGCAAGTAGAAATATATTTATAACATTGTGTTGATTTTCAACTATTTTATTATCTATTGGTCTTGGCCTAATTGGTTGGGTTCTTTTAGTTCTTCTTTATGTTTTAAAATTTTATTGTTTGTTTTGATAAGCTTTTAGGAAATGAATTTTCCCTTTTTAGTGGTTTTAGGGAGGGGCAGTGGTTCTTGGCCCAATTTTGGTTTCATTTTTTGAAAATTTTATCTTAAAAGTGGGAACATGGTTTCAAATTTTTGTGAGACCTCAAATGGTTTCAAAATGGGGTTTTCACTTCTATTTAAAATGGTGGTTTGAAATGTGTGAGTGGTTTAAATTTGGTGGAAATTCTTGGTTAGCCACTTTAAATGTGGTTTTATGGTAAATGGGTGGCCTAGGGCTGTGTTTTGGTTTTGAAAATTGAGTTCCACATGTGGTGAGTGGTTTTGTAATGTATTGGGATGCTTTTTAGTGTTTTCTTTTAACAGATTGATCGATGGCCTTGTGAAATAAAACATGTTTTTGAAATGGGGTTTTATGCATTCATTATATTTGATATAAATTCTTATAAATGGTTTCACTGGGAAATGCACTTTATTATGCAAATTTAGGTCAAATGGGTATTATAGTGGGATTATTTTGTATATAAAGGGGCTTCCTTGTCATAACGAAGTGTCTATTTTTATAAGGGAAAATGTAGTCCTATTGACTTATTTTTCATGCATGAGGGTGAAGATTCATTCCATGGAATTGTATCTAAGTGTCAATTTATATCAAAATGGTATTTATAAAATTGTATAATATGAGTGAAGTCCCGGTTGGAATTTGTGATGTCATAATGGTTTTCCATTACTGGACCCTATTATTTTAGATGATGTTTATGTAGTTTATGTGTTTTCTACTTGAGTGGTGTAAATGGTCATGTCAGTGGTCTCTTGTTGTGCTTTGGGGTACCCATGGGGGAGAAAGACCAATTGAAATAATGAATTAATTAATTGAACCCTCATGATTCTTTGTTAGATGCATGGAGGAAGTCGGGGTTGGGATTTAGGCTAACCATGGGTTGTGCTGTGTTCACGGACTTGGGTTTGGGTTGTTAAATATGAAAAACGTTTTCACTTAAGTTTCTGGCATATTTTTTTTAATATGATAAAAAGGAATTATGGAAGGTGAGAGTTTGGTTAAATTGGTTAAAATGGGTGGTAAAAAAGATTACTACCTATTGTGTTTAATTAGTAGTGTGGCATAAGGGAGTGTTTGGTAGAATATTATTGGGTTAATTAAAAATAATTAGATAATGTTTATTGTGTTAACATGTTATGTCATAAGGGGGGTTCATGATAAATGTCATTTTTATGTGTTGAATTATGTTTTGTTGGTGATATCATATATGTTGTTGATGGATTTATATAAGCATATGAACATATATTGGAAGAGTGGGGTATTGACTTGAGGATATATTCCCATGTGTTGAGTAGGACTAAGTCTCTAAACTCCACTCCACAATGCACGAGTAAGGGTAGGGGACAATGTTCTATTCCTCTTATGGTTGCATTCCACCCCGACTGAGGCTTCGAGGTGAGTATAATGTGATTGTTATGATATGTTTATACATAGACAGATAGGGACTTGGTTTATTTCCCTTATTCATCATAATTGATTGTCTTCTAATGTAGTGTAAATAATATAGTTCCTAACACGTAGAACATGTAATGGAAGTAATTAATCAGTGAAACGGGTATGGGTGATGAAATGAAAAAAAATGAATAATGAAAATGATTGGGTTTTGTTAATTATTGGCACCTTGTTTGTCCTTATTTACCTTGAAATTTCCCCTCAAAAACATTTAGTTCTTGTCAACATGTAACCTAGAGGAAAGGATGACTAGACATGGCATTCCAGAATCTTTTGTTATGTAGGCCCTTAGTTTAATTTTATTTTTTCATGGTGTGTTTTGTTAGCACTATGATTGTTGTTGTGTGTTGAGATGTTTTTTTTCATTTGTGTTACTTGAGTATATGTTGATGATTTGACCCTATTTTTCTATGCCTACATGGTATTTGAGTATGTTGTGAATTAGTGGTCTATAGGCTTATTATAAAAAAGTTTTGAAGTTGTTCTTTACTCAATATAAGTTAAATGGGTATTTTGTGAAATGATAATGGTGTGCGTGGATTTTGGAAAGGATTATGAGATTGTTTGTTTTCAAATATGTGTGTTGTGTTTTTGTAAATAAAGAAAATGTTTGGGATAGGATTATACCATGAGTTTAATTTTTTTTGAGATTGACTATGCATGAAAATCCTACATGCTTTTTTTATTTTCAAGCTTTCATTGAGGACTAGCCTTCGGAAACCTATTGAATAGTTTCAGAATGTTGTTGTGACCTACATGGTATTTATCTCATGACTACATCTTTTAGGTTCTTAGTTGGTTTCCTTTGGTTCTTCGAGATAAGAATATAAAAGGGTTGTGTGATGATATTTTTGGTTCTCAGCTTGAGTCATCTAGTTTTCCTTCTTTTTTTCTTGTAGTTGCTTCCTTTAGTTAGTTAGTTTCTGCCTACTGCCTATTTATTTATTTATTATTGGTCATTTCATTTTTATATATTTCCATTTTTATTCATGTTTGGGTAAAATCATTCCCAAAACCTTTCTGATGAAGCCCAGACACTAGTCACCGGCCTGTGGGGATCAGGAACGCCCTTCAAGCCTTGTGGCGTTTTGGCTTGGGTGTTGGGTTAGATGGAATCCTGGACCGAGGCATTACAAGACATAAAAAATATAATTTTTTAATAAATAGAAAATTTATTTATGAAATTTAATTTCTCATAATTATATTTTTTAATAAAATATGTCAAACTGTTTAAAAAAATATTAACGTATTTTTTATATTTTATATAAAAAATAAAATTATGAGGTGAATTGTGAAGTAAAATCTAAGTACAATAGTTTTCAACAGTTTATATGATACTATATTTTAGGTATATAGTAGTTATATGATCATTTTTTCATTCCACTTATTATTGAGTTATAATCCCATAACTATTGAATCACATTTTTGGTAAATATTTGAAGATTGAATATTTTATTATGATATTTTATACTATAACACCCCTCTCCTCCCCATATAATTACCACCATTCACAACCCCATTTCTCCAAATATTTTAATCCCAATAGAAATATAAAATATAACAAAATATTTAAATGTACATATTTCCTATATCCTAGTGATCCTGGTCTCACCAAAATAATAATCTAATAATTCGTATGGTTTGGACTAAATGAGGATATCCAAGGAAGAGGTAGTTATCATTACTGGGTTATATTTATTCTTCATATTACACATATAAATTACTTAAATGCTTAACTGTTTAATAACATTAAAATAATATATATTCATAAATGTTACAAAATCATTGGGAAATCAATTATCCAAATCTATTTAAATCATAAATTTATAAATGAGAACATTGCCTATATTATGATCGATTTTCCACTTCCATTGATGATTTGTTTAATTTACCATTAACTCCTTATGGGGATGGATATTAAAATATATGTAGCGAATAAATTCAATATTTATAACCTTATTGATATTATATAAATCATAAATGGGTTTTATACTAATGATAACAATGAATAATATCCATTTTTCTCTTCACTATCCAAAGTATACATATCAAAACACCTTTTTATTTTGAAAATTTATTGTACACACCAACAAACTATAAATTTTGTGTTCTAATATAATGATTAATAATCTTTTAATATTAAATTCATAATTATATAAAGTAATTTTATAATTACATTTACCATGATCAAAATAATAATGAAAATAGTATGAAGTTGAGCAGAAATCATCATGTGACCAATGCGGGAAAAAGAAACAGAATAAATAAAAGAAAATGTAATAATATAGTGACTTTTAAAAATTAGGTATACGTGAAAACTTTTATTAATAGTGTATTATTAAACTTAATTTTATTATATAGGATGTTAGATGCATGTACCAAATTTTTTGGGACATAAGGAAAGGGATGTTATGGACCACCCTCTTCTATTTTTTGTTAATGAATTTTCTATATAAACCTAACCTTACCTTTTTATTTTAAAAATTTATTTATTTTATAATATATATATATATATATATATTTGTTCAAATAATTTATATATAGTTTTTGATATCAATTTTTTAGGGGTTATACATGCTTCTAAGGATCCCTTATAAAATTCTTCATTTAGGAAAACCTGATTAGATAGAACATGTATATTTCATATCCCATTTCAAGTATCACTCCATATAATGTTTCTTAATATTATATTTATTCTAAAATCACTCATTATTTTATTTAAAACCATTCTTCTTCAATATTTTATTTATGTAAAATACACTATTTTCACATTCTTTAAATATTCATTGGTAATTTTTAAAAACATTAATTAAAAAGATTACGTATAAACCTACATCTCCACTCCATTATTCAAAAAA
Source organism: Viscum album (assembly GCA_963277665.1). Classification (NCBI taxonomy): domain Eukaryota; kingdom Viridiplantae; phylum Streptophyta; class Magnoliopsida; order Santalales; family Viscaceae; genus Viscum; species Viscum album. Next base: position 981,981,131 of record OY728123.1, read on the forward strand.
AATTCACTTAAAATAAATTTTAATGACATACACATTCTTAATTGGTCATGAATTTTTATAAATTCATTAATACCCTCTTCTCTTGGAAATATGTATGATATGAATTTTGATTATCCGTAAGACAAGATTAGGTAATCTATGTCCTTTTAATTAATTTTTATAATTATTACTCATATATGATTTTGATATGTAGAACACACAGAAATATATATGTTATTAATTTTATAGGTGGTTATATAATTATAGAACCCTCTAATTCATTGGGAAATGTTTTCATCTCATGAGATTCCATGTAAGATGTATGTGTTGAAATAGTGGGTGCCCTTGACCCCACTATTATGTTCTTTTGATTTAAATATAATTTATACAGTTAGCTTTACATATTTTCATTTTACCATTATTGTAACAGAACAAGATTTCAAAGTATGCTATTTCTACAAAGTAATTCAATAACTTGCACTACACGCAACACCGAGTTCAAGTGCACCATGACTTACCAATCTAGACTTCCAAAAGAGTTTATGAATAGTATTAACTACATTTTGAATTTAATATACTCCATATAATTTTAACATCCATATTACATGTTTCTTAGACATAATATAAGAACAAATAAATTTTTTTAGATAAAGCAAGTATTTTGCAGAAAACGAAATTTTACCGCTTTTGAGGAAGAACCCTTTTTAAATACAATATTTGACACTTTTATAAATTCAATTTGAAAAAATAAACTTCTTCTTTAGAATCGGGAGATAAAAATTTAGCTTTGATAAATTTTTGGTATTTTTCTGATAACATTCATATTTTGGTGAATAGTGAAAAATACTAAATTTTAATTAAAAAAAACGTTTTTAATCAAAATAATTTAAAGTGTTAAATTATGAATTTTATTGTTTTTTATGTATAATTAGATTATATTTTTATCATTTAATACAATCTTGTTCATTATAATTAATTTCACTATGAAATTGGACATAAACAAGTGTCAATCGTTTGATAGATATTGTTTCTTATAAACCCGCTATTTGTTTTGACAATGGGAATTAATTGAAAATTCATTAATGCAACTTATATGTTTTGAATTTGGTTAAATATCATCATTTTTGAATTTGTAATATCAAATATATCTTAGGATGAATTTTTTGTATTTTTCTGAGAAACATCAATTTTTGATGAATACTAAAAAACATTGAGTTATTGGTTAAAACCGACCTTTTATTTAAAGAATTATTTATTTTATTTAAATTTATTTTAGTTAAAAATAGATACATAATAACAATATATGTACAAAATAATTCATTGGAGTCATTTTATACTAATGTTACAAATATAAAAAATTTTATTGAACTTTTTACCGTCTTTTATCCACCTCCTAGGAGTATTTGCAAATTTGCATAAAACATAATTTTACCACTTCTGTGAGTTGAATTTCAAAAATCTGAGAGACACGGTTAACCTCAGTAATCAAAATGCGGATCAATAAGATGAAAATATTTTTTGGTGAATAGTAATTTTTGACTTTTATTTACCACGGTTAAATGTAAATAGGGTAATTCAAGGTAAAATGAATATTGTAATACTTTAAAATTACCTTAACACATGTCCGAACCATATTTTATGAGTAATGGCTGACCATGGGAATCCTTGGGTCGATTTTGGGACCCCATGGAGCCACTTATGAATGATAATGACACTTTAGATTAATTAATTTAAAGTAAAGGAAAAATTGACATAAACAAAAATCGTTTAGTACATAATTCTATATGGCGTTATATAAGTAATATTTTTGACTATAAATATTCATTGGAAATCATAGAATATTTCCTACATCATGGTATTTTTTTTATAATTTTTAGACATCGAATAAATTATATTATTTATGACACAATAATAATCTATTATTTACCTCATTAATAAATAATTTAAATAAATTAGATTATAAATATTAAACTAAAATCTCATACATGTAAAATTATTATTGGATGATTTTATTTCGACCATGTGTAATCCTATCTTCTAACCTAATGATTTTTGGATCTTTAGAAACCAAATATCATTATATAATAAAATAATATTTTCTCACTTTCCTAAAGAGCTCCTCCTCCCCTTATAAAAGGAGACCCATTCTAACCAATTCCTCACACCTCTTAAGAATTTAGGCTCATCCAAACTCTGACACATTAAGCTCCCTACATCCCTATCCTCATCCTAGAAATATTACCTTAGGCAGAAGGCACTTCAAGAAGTCCTTTTGGTTCAAAGCAATGGAAGTTACCCAAATTAAAGGTAACCGTTTATCTTTACTTCTTTTATTTTATTTTACTTCTCCAACCCCTAAAATGTTTTTATTCCTTTATTTTAAAATTACACTAGTATCCTCAATATACTATTATGTTGTTACGAGAAGTATTCAAACTACACATACACACACCTCCATCTAATGGGTGAAGAATATAATGTTTCTGTGGATGGCATACTAACACCTCACGAAACGATGATAGTTAAATTAATTCCTACCACCCCTCATGGTGGCCATTATGATGGAAATGTATTTATATATGATATATATTATGTTTATGTTTTCATCATGCTTCTGTATTTTTCTTTTATAGCATACCTTAATGGTTTCCATTATTGGTAAACACGATAATTTCTTTTGAGGAAGTGCAGACTATCGCCCCCTCAAAGTGATATGACTCGTTAATAACATATGTGGGATGTATAAATGTTGGAGTTATAGATATTATATATTATATTATATTCAAATTATAATATACCTATGTATAATTATGTTTTAATTTCATTAAAATATGAAATAGAAATGAAAGTAGCGTTCATGCATATGTACGGCTTACTGTCTCTATGAACGGAGCATTTCATTTCTTACCCCAAAATGAAAAGTACTATTATAAATAAATGTATATAATAGATATATATGATATATATGAAATCTAAATCATGAATATCATTCTGGATATAATGAACCTTTGACCATGTGAACAACTTGTAACTATAAGTCTTCCATTTTTGACTCAAGTGCCAAATATCTACAAAACGAACATTATTAACTTAAATGATTACATACTGTTTATAAAAAGGTAATAAGTGATAAAAAATGAATAATAAACATGAAAAAGGTTCTTATACAAGTAAAAATTATCTTTAGTTTATTATCCAGTATATTAAAGAAAGAACGGGTCAAGTCAGACACGAGGTAAGGGGTTTCTTATCTCACATTTAATTCCATGAGGTTCCCATTGTTCAACACTTTTTTATTCTATGTGGTGTATTGTCTACTACCATTTGATATATATTATCATTTTTGTCTTTATATTCATTATATTATGTGATTAATTTTTTGGTTATTTTCTATTGTTCATAGTACTCGATTGATTACAATGAGGTAAGGGTTATTTTATTAATCTCATCATTATATGAGATTGTTCATGTGTAAATATTTTCTAGGATATACTATTCATAGATACCCATATTTTATAAAAATTATCTAAAATTGAATATTTTAAGGTTTTATGTGAGGGTCTATTTAACTAGATCATCATTTTAAATGTTATAATGATTTATCTTTCTAAACCCTTTTAATTAAAGTCCATGTTTTCAAAATGATCTTAAGGATTTATTTATATAGACATGAATATTTTGAAATGATAATTATTTTAAAAAATTTCAAAGTGGAATGGGACAATTTGATTCAAAAATACCTTCTAAATTACTACCTTTATAAATTGTGAGAATTTAAGACGATTTCCTGAAAAAGGGGTATTTCTCTCCATGAATTTTACTGATCATTTTCATCTATGTTAACATCCTTTAATGGATTTTAAACTTATTTGAAGTTGATTTATTATGATACAATTATTCCATATTGTATTTAATGTTTTCAGATATGTTTTCCCATGGATGTGTTATTTTAATAGCCTTCATCGTTTATGGATAAAGTATTGAAATTTCAAATGCTAGTTTTAATATGAATGTTTCTGTTATATTTCAATATTTTCTTATGATTAATCTATTGGACTTGTACGTTCCGAGTTGGGGACCGGTAAAAGAAATCCCTCTGGGTTGGGGTTGTGTTACAACAGACCCTATGGTTTGGAGTACGGTTACAGAGGCTCTCTGGGTTGGAGTCCTGTTACATAGGCTCTACAGGTTGGAGTCTGGTTACAGAGGCTCTCTCGGTTGGAGTGCGGTTACAGAGGATCTCCGGGTTGGAGTTCGATTACAGATTCTCTCCGGGTTGGAGTCTTATTACAGAGGCTCTATGGGTTGGAGTCTGGTTACAGAGGATCTCTGGGATGGAGTCTGGTAATAGAGGCTCTCCAGATTTGGGTCTGGTTATAGTTAGGCCATAGGTCCTGTCATGAGGCCCTGCCACATAAATTAAACTCTGTTACTTTACACTCCCTCATTATTAAAATAATATTGATGGTCTATGTGTTCATTCGACTAGTACAATACCCATGATTATGTTTTATTATGGAATTATTTACTCATCTCATATTCCATCCATAAAACTATTCATGTTTATTATTGGTAAAGGCATGTGGTTTTAATTATTCACCTTGATTAATATTTATGTTATCTTCTGCTATATTTCTTACACTTACTGAGCATTTAGCTCACCCCTTTCTTTGGGTTTTTCCCAGGATTCCAAGAAGTGTATTTCGATTGATATGCAGGGTTAAGCTAAGTGAATAATGGAATTCATAAAGGATTATTGATGCTATGTTGTATGTTATAAAGTGTAATGTAACATTCATGTATGTAATCTATTTTCCAAGACTGATAAACCGACTGGTCCTTCAAGACTTAATTCCATGTAATCCTGACAATGTATTAAAATAATTCACCGAATCTGGGTAACTGGGGTCGGGGATTTACAGTTATAGTGTAGTCTTTTCTGCACCCACTATTGAAATGGTATGGTCCAAAGGTTAATTGTCGCATTTAATGGTTATATCAGTTCCCAGTCTATAATTAGAACCTCTAAATACTATAAAATTAATCATGAATATATGTTCTATGGTCTAGATACATATTACTGATTGTACTAGGTAGATGTTTGACCATCAGTTGCTGGGGGATCAAAAGCATTGAGACTTATTCTCATGATGTTCGCACTTAGTGATCTCTAGAAGCGAGATCATGAGGACTGGCCCGCCAATATTAACACCACATGTTTCAGTTTTCATTGGATGTTTCTATCTACAAAAGTTTTTAATGGTCTCTTGACATGAGATCTTTGCCAATGTATGTCATTTGGTTGTGTACTTTGATGCAAGACGAATAAAATGTAAATGAAGTTATGGAGAGGTATTTTGTGTCTGGTGCATCGTTGGTGGCATTGAATTGGTTGAATGGTCAAGAAAGGATTTGTCGCATCTGGGTTATGGAAGTAATATATATCAGGACATGTTGATATGGATGGGAGTACCTTTGTAAGACCATGGTGATGGCATCCAAGGGTAAATTCATCCTGTTACATCAACAAACAATAAAGCAAGAAAAGAACGATGACACAAGGGTGCGTCTTTCTTTATGAGATATTACAGACAAAGAGATTATATTACATAGTGTGTGTTCGTAGGATGATTGTCAATGTTGTGACAACACTTATCTCTTTAACGACCATGATGGGTTGTTAGATCCCGGTGTTGTTCTATGAATACTATAAACTATTGTTGAGATAAGGGCCTAGAGGGCCACACACAATAGTGTATTCAAGAATATCCCCAATTAAGTTGAATAGAAATTTTGGACATAGTGGTCCCCCCATAGGGGTCTGGGATTTTTCTAGAGTTAAACGATCACCAATGAAATCAATAAATTATTATTTAGAGTTTAGAATAATGAATAATGAATTTATTTATTAAATTTATTTACGAGTTTTAAGTAAATACATGAAAAAATATATTAATTTACGAACATTAAATTATTCAAGGTTCAATTAATATTTATGGGAGAAACAAGTCGAGTTAATGACTTAATTATTATCATGTAATATATTTTAATACATTAAATGTAAGTGATAATAATATTTATGACTCAGTTTAGTAGTCATAAAATGTCATTCATAGTGTGTTATGTATTCGGGGGCCAGGTTGAAATTTCTATGAAATTAATTAACCACTTTAAATAATATAGGAGAGTAGATTTCTAAGTACTATTCATGGTGCTTCTCTATCTTCTCTTCTCTCCCATAATCTAGAGAGAGGATTTGGATCCAAGGTGAATGAATGGAGCCCTCTCTCGTGCATCACTAGCGAAGAGACATAGTGAACATTAGAGGGTCGAGGGCTTCATTGCAATTCTGTGCTAGCACCCGGATTATGACGAACGACACTCCCGCAAATTCCATGAAGCATGTGTGGATGATATAGAGGAATTAGACTTCAAATTCACCAAGAATCGAGCACGAATGGCGAGTAGATGTCGTGCATGGCTACAGAATTAAACCAAGTATTTTTACATCTTATTGTTTTTCTTAAAACCCTTCACTCAAGATCCTTGAATTTAATCGGGCTTCTCTTCAACAACGTCGAAAAGTTTACATCCATTTTTGATGGATGTTTTGTTTTGAAAACCCACCTATTTGGGGCTTCAGCTGCAGGCCTAGTTCTAAAAAGTGGTATTAAAGGGGTGCGTGATGATTTTACGCAAAATAAATTAAATTTTCATTGATGTTGAAAGAGAGCATTTATATGGTCCCAATGCCGTAGACAGAATCTGAATTGGGCATAGAATGGCTAGTCTTCAACCCTCTTATGTTTCGAATTCGGATTCGAGAATGATTTTCAATGGTGTTTCGTATTTCGACCGGATATCCTATGGCCAAAATACTCACTAGAAAATCAATTTTTATTGATATTGATTTTAAAAAATTAATTGAATTATTATTATAATAAAAAGTTATTTGGGTTTATTATAATAATATTATTAATTTTATTTTGATATTAATATTAATTACATTATAGTAATATTATTTTAAAATTAATAGTATTATTTTTCCTAAAACCTATACAATTAGGATAGAGAAAAATACAAATAAAAAAGTTGGGGGGAGAAAGACTTGCAAAGCAAGTCTTTGGTTAAAAAAAGAAACAAGAGGAGGGTGGATTTACGACCTCCATTGTAGGTCTTTCATGTTTAAAAAAATTGTTTTAAGGGGGGAGACAACCTCATGCCGGTCTTCATGATAAAAAAAATTAAAGGAAGGGGGGCAGACCAGCGGTTGAGTTTTTTAAAAAAAGGGAAAAAACTGTTGGGGGATGATCGCCCCCCTCTTCACCACCCGGTAGCCCCATCCACCAGCTATCCCTCCCCAGCATCGTAGTGGAACACACACAGCACACCAAGGGTGGCCCTCCCGCTGGCCTGCTCTCTTCCATATCGTCCCCCTCGACCTCCCTACTGGAGCTTCCTCTTGCACCCGACCCTCCTGTGGCTCTGTGCAGCATGCAGCCAAAATCATGTGCCCAGCTTGGCGCTGCACTAGGCCTAGTCGGCACATAGATAAACTAGTGGCTACATCTCGGTAACTATCTCTTGCAGTGCGAAGTGGCCATGATGGCCTCCTCCTTCTCCCTGTCACACAACAGTGCTCCCGGCCAAGGTTATGATAGGCCTCCACCTCCCTTGTTCACTCTGCAGAACACATGGCAAGGCTGGAAGACTCACTCCTTCCCCGTGACACCTCCTCTGCAAGACATCCCAGGAATCTCCCTTGAGGGAAGCCCCTGCGTTGCACTACATGTTCCTCCCACTTGCTAGCCAGAATAGGCTGTTGGAACACCTAGCCACCCACATCACCTCCCTCAGTGAGAGCCGGTGCACCCCAGTGCAAACATGCAACATCGACACCTAGACTAGACCAGGCCTCACCTGCAGCGACACCAGTTTCAATGCAGGCCACCCGCCACCTGTCTTCGGACCAATCTTGACACCAGACTTCGTCCTCCTTGCCACATGAAACTGCCAACCCCTCTCCTGGCGGCCTACACTATTGGTGTCCCCCTGAGTTTCCATCCACAGTCAGCCCAACCCTCCGCCTTGCCAACCTCCCTCTAGCTGCAGAATGGCTTGTACCATCATGAGGAAACCCCTACTACGAGTCTCGTTTTTTTTGATTAGCCTCCCCAGGTGACCGGGATAGTTTTCCTAGAAAAGAATGAGTTCTGGCGTGCCGGCTCGGTCTAGAATAGACCTGCACAAGATTGGCACAGCCCGGGATGGGCCTGTGAAGGTTCGCCCTGACCTATACAGGCTCTGCTTGGTTTTTCTAGGAGTTGGATAATTTTTTTGAATGAAAATTAATTAATCTAATTAATATACAGGTCTAGAATTAAATTAATTAAATATTCATTTTCGTTTCTATTTTTCTGTGGCATAATTAATTTAATTGGGAGATTAATTATGTTATTTAAGTTAATTTATTTTTTAGTTATAAAATTAAATTAATTAATAGGGACTGAAGGACGTTAAATTGAATTAAAAACAAGATGTAATTTTTTAATTCAATAAAATGACCTCATGTTTATTTTTATTGCAAGATTAATTTTATTCTGCATTTAGTTTACATATACGTGAGTTAAAACGTATACGGGTCATGAACCGCGGACCTACCAATGTATATTTGGTGAATTTATTTAATTTATTTATTTAATTATTGAAAGGTATTCTAATAATTAGTTTAATTAATTTATTGGTGACCTTCATCATTTTCTTAGTGTCATTATATGTACAAGGACCTGTATATCCACTTCTCTGAGTTGTACTTTTATACTTCGAGACCCCATCGTCGGCGTGGGAGTACAATTGCATAATAATGAGACGAATAGTGACGCACTTTGCGCCAGGTGACGGTGACACACTAGATAGTTTTTGCATGCATTGGATGAGAAGAAGTTTTTATTCAATTTACAAGCCATAGGTATAATTGTACTTACCCCTAGGGTTTTGTTTGGCCTATTATTCACTGAAAGGATCAACCAATAGTAGCAGCTCATGATCAGGTCATTCATTTAATTTTTTCATGGTTTATTATTTTTGTGCATGTGTAATATATTGTGTGATCACATAGTATAATAAAAAATAAACATGCAAGATAAAACGAAACATGTGACACGATGAAATTTATATTTCCTGCATGGTCAGTTGAGAGTGGGATGACCTATTTTGTTCATATAAAATTAGAAAATTATTTCTTTCATCAAATTAAAAATAACAAAACCCCTAAAAAATATATTATGTCATAACAGCCTTTCGTCATTCAATTTTTGGACAAAACTGGTTGTTTGAGGTGCTGATCAAGACATATTTGAGGGTGTATCTTACTACCTGGGAGTCCTTATAAGAATGATGGGTTGACTTAACTAAAATTGCAGCAATGAAATAGCCATATCTATTTTTTTTAATTTTATAGGAAAGCATTAAGTAAATCAAGTACTGATTTTAAGAAGTTGGAACTTCACTCAACAGATCAAGGAACCGCAAGTTAAACTAGCCGGCCATCCAAAAGCCCACCTAAAACCAACCAAGTAGTGGTGTAGTCATATCATATAGACTATTAGGGGTGTTTCACTGATCCTTTCCACTATAATACTCTAGTGACAGAGTATTACAATTATAGTATAGAGGTTTTCTAGAATCCAACAATATAGTGGGAGACATTTCATGATTTAAGTAAATAATCAAAAATTTCTAAACTGGTAATCAAATAAAAGGAACTCACCTACTAAAATTCATTTTTTGTAGAAAAAATGGAATGTTATACCACAAGATTAAAACTACGATATTATAATGGAAATGTAAATGTCCACACAGACACAAGTATCCGTGAATAGTATAGGTGAGTGTGAACAGTACTTTGTTATTTGAAACTCAAGGTGTCAGTGTCCCCAACACCGTTAAACAACCTCAAGAAGCAAGGGTGAAAAATTTCTTACAGTTGACAAATGTAAATATCATGTGATAATTATATCATTATGCTTTCATCAACGCCTGGTGCCAGTTGCAGTCACTACACTAGGACATGGATGATAACATATGAAGTCTGATCTCTAAGAATTTTGTAAGGAGAAAGCGAAGTAATGATAAGAATAAGGTGAAGTTTACACTAGTATGTTTAAATTGAAAGATTGATCATTATCATTAAATATCATTTTCACCACATTACTCAATTATGATTTTATGTTACACAATAAAAAAATATTGAGTAAATTCTTCATTACCATATTAAGAAATATTAATCATGATTATAAGAATAAAAGTAAAATAATCTTTAATTATTATGACAATAAATTGAAAGGCAGCGTATAAAGGTCAAATGAATTTAATGTCAATGACACATTTGTGACGTCCATAAATTAGTGATGTATTTACAATGGTTATTTTCATTGCATATTATAAAATAATACTATGGAAGTTTAAAAGTAATAACCTGATTTAAAGGAGCAAGTTATCCCTTCTACATCAGGCATAGTAATCAATTGTAATATTTCAATTTTTCTACTTGGGTATTAAAAACATTATGCTGGAGACATATGTGTATTTTAATATGATAACCAAGTTAGTATAGAAACCTTACTAGAAGTCAGTTGTATTCTCCAAGTGGCTATGAAAGGGTGATACCTAGGCCAATGGTGAGGAGTACATGACTTCTAAATTTCCAAGTGAAAGATTCATTTTGAGGTATTATTGAGTATAACCACAAACATTAATCTCATGTGTCCTTGGATGCTAGAATACATTCTTTCATGTTCTGTAATGGATGTTTTTTGGTAAATTCAATCACCAGTTTAATAATACATGAATCATTGGCAATTAATGAAAAATATAAATGTAAGACTTATACCCAATTTTGACAAGATAATTATTTTTATGTAATAGTGAAAGTGAACTTTATCAATATACTACGTATGGTATTTAGGTTTTGTATAGCTAAATAATTTTGGTATTATCGACGTCTTTAGTTTGGACAAAGTAGCCCTTAGAAATAAAGGTATCTCACAAAGCATTTGGAAATAGTTCATCTAATATGTATGAACTATTCCTAGTATATTCTAGAGGTATATATACTTCATAATATTCCTTTATTTAATTAACTAATAAAAAAGTGAAGTATATGCATGGTCCGGAGATATGAGTTGCTTCGTGTAGGGATATTGAAGAATCTATCGACCAAGCATTCATCAATCATGATAAAGTAGCATTGAGAAATTTGTAAACGCACATTACCTTATCGACATCACGACATTGATGTTAATGAGGAGGATTGATGATGAAGTCTTTCATATCAACATTGATCAAAAAATGTAGCATAGAGTAATTCTTAAACACACAATTTATACATCAAAGTATTGATTTAAGTAATATAAATGTTGTAACTAGAGTAAACATACATTTTATTTTATGAAATGCGTTGAAAATAAGGGTGATATCCCACAACCATATTCCAATTAAAATTAAAAATAGATATCATATGAGTCATAGCATGATGTAAATACATTATTTCATAAGGACATGTGTCGTAATGAAAATATTTTTTTTTGATACAAACAAACTTGCATCAAGACAAACACATTGTGCATTTATTATAATAATCCTAATAGTTGTTTAGGATGTTACATAAATCAATAATATAGAAGAGTCGATAGTCAAGAAATAGACTACACTTCTATATAAGGTTTCACATCTCTATTAGAGATAGTGAGAGCTATATTGAATTATGTTTAGTCAATGATAAAAATGAATAAGTAGTTTTCATAGGAACTAGTTCCACAAGGGCATGTGAAATAGATTATGTTCCAGAGACACATACTACGTAGGAAGGATAAAACCATTGTGAATGTTTTTATTCACCACGGTCGGTGATCAAATATTCAATGTGAGAAATACTTCTTACAAGTAAGTAGTGTATAGAAATTAGCTAAAATTGATAAGACTAACTAAAATTAAATTAATGGATTCCATGTATCAATGTGAAATGCGGCTTATTCTTTTTAATTCTCTGGTGTGTATTCAAGTGAGTTGATACATGGATGGTACAAGTGTAGTACCAATAAGGCTCCATTGGATTCACCATGATGTTATGCCTAAATCTGTTAGAATTTTACTTATCATAGATAATATCTATGATCAATTTATTTAGCATTGGATTTCATGACCCCCAATCGTGGATGGTGTCTATATGACACAACTAGAAAGGGGTGGTGATGTCACAGAATGCTAATAAAGCATGCAAGTTACTGAAATCCAGTTTAGGATTAAAGTAAGCAATGTGATCATAGAATTTACATTTTAAACAAATGATTTCCATATGTATATGGAAGGATAGTGGGGGAATAAATGTTTTCCATGTGAATTATGTTCGACAGCATATGGAAAATAGACAATAGTCTCACAGTTAGTTATGACTACGATCAAATTCATTCTCCAGTGATTGAATTAATGTAGAAACCTATATTCTTGGGAATGAGATCTACTGAGGTAGACCTATAGGTTTGTTGGTGAAACTCAATAGTACATATAGTGGTATTGTACTGAAAATACATGTTGGAACAATTCAATAGATGAATTGTTTCCTATGTCACATGGCATAATCTTTCCATGTAGACCTGTATGTGACATGGGAAGAAATAAATGTGGTCATTTGAAATCCATATGTCAGAGTGATGGATCAATCACGCATGCCAATATATGTACAAGAACCAATATTTCCATGTTATATTTTAAAATAGGAAAAAATTTGTTATATCTAAGATAACTACAAGGGATGTAGTTAGAACTATCTAATAGTACTTTGGCATGTACAAATGATATGTACCTAGTTTGTGGAGAAGAAAGGATACTATTTTTTGGGGATAACAACTAGTATGAAATGGATTAATGTGATCTACTATTTCAGTTAGGCTAAAGTCGATGAGCTACTCAAGCTCAAATCAACCAGTGGTGGTCATACCTACCAGACCGAGTGCATTGTACCTTTTAAGATATCTAAGAAGTAGTTAAATGAAATGATTTCATCTAGTTCTTGGATTCACACTTGATGAGAAAATTATTACCACAATGTAGATTATAATATTCTTACAATCCAAGATGTCCAATTATGATAGTGGTCAAAAAGTTATATACCCAGAATACTATAACATCTCACCTTTTCAATACATAACTTTTCATTACATTTTACAAATAGATGATCTTTAAAGTCTAGTATCTTGGAAATCAGGAATAAAAAATGAAAACATAAACACTCCTTTAAATCCCCTTGAAAAGATTAATGAAAAGTTCATCCTATGTATAATTAATTCATCTCATAACCTAGAAACATAAAATCAAAAGAAAGGGTGAGTATAAGGCTCAGTAATGGAAACAAGTAAAATAACGAACATGTGATCTTGAGAAATTTTAATAAGAATATGATATAAATCATAAGTCATGAGAAATAAAAGTATATGAATATCATGGTAAAATTAAAATGAATCATAACTTTTATATGTGGCTACAACATTTCATTTATACATTCATGAACATATCACCAAGGTTTATCCCAGAAGTGTCATAAAATTTACCAAGGATATTTACCGAGGTATCGTTAAACATGTCATCTCTACAGATTAATTCTTTAACCAATGCATTGTAGAACTATCAGGGAACACCCTTAATATGTATTAAATTTCTTGTGATCCACATAGATCATAATCAAACATTTCATATGTTACCCTAGGAGAAAAAAAGAAATGGGTTTCATTTTAAAATCATGACGTTTTAAAATGTACTTTAAAATAAGATTATTATGTCATTTATTACCCATAGAACGGTAGTGGGGATTATATGAATTTAAATTAAATAATAAAATTCATAATTTTTTGTATTTATTAACACCCATAGAAACGAAATTGGTCTGGGTGTTCACATAAATAAAAAAAGGATTTCTTGAGAGGAAGAGATTGGACATTCGAGATGAAACTTCTTTAGCGTAACGGCTACATAACATCTTTTTAGAAAAAATTAAAAAGAGAGAGTAAAAGTATCACCCACTCAGAAATAGCTCATAATACAGTTTGAGTATAAAATAAAAAATAAATAAGATCATGGTATGGATATTTGATGAAAATACCATATGAAAATGAAACTCAATGTAAAATAGAAGACGCAATTTCTTTTACAAAAATTCGGCTGGCTAACGGCGTCATTTAGAAATTTGGAAAATCAAATGATGAGATTGGAAAGGGTATATCATAATTTGGACATAAAATGTACAGTAGAAAGGATATAGAATAAAAATCCCCCACATAATAAAATGTAACTATAAAACATTACACAAATGAAGTCATGACTTAAAAGAGGAGGGTGAAAGGTTCCCTTGCCGATTTGGTAAATTTCGAAACATACACACCATGAAAGAATGATCATATAAATAATATGTGAATGCCAATAAATTAAATTATATTACAGAAACAGAACAATAATGGGCTGTACATACACCACCCAGATGAAAATAATGGAAAATATACTTTGAAACTCACATGAATAGGAAGTGAGATGAAAATATCTTACCACATTATATTCAATCAAATAGTCTGAACAAAAATTATAACCACCAAAAGAATCACATAATACCATGAATATAAAGAGAATCCTTATAATATATATCCAATGTAAGTACACAATACACCACATGCTATAAATAATTGGTGAATAATGGAAATCTCATAGAATTAAAAGTGAGATAAGAATCCCTTACCACGTTGTAATCAATCGAGTCGTAGGACCAAAAGTTAATAACCACCAAATTATTCACAGAATAACATGAGTATAAAGATAATCATGATAATATATATAAAATATATGTACAAAATACACCACAAGAAATAAAATAGTGGCAAACAATGGAAATCCCACAGAATTAAAAGTGATATAAGAAACCCCTTACCTTATTGTCCGACATGACTCACTCGTATGTTCCTTGTTATTCCTGAATAATAAACATAAGTTAAATTATACTTTCTTAAGAATATTATTCATTTTTATTATTCCTTTTATATTACTTATTACCTAGATATAACAATTAGTAATTTATTTGAGCTCATATCGGACATTTTGTCAATAATCAGAACATCAATCAAAAATGAACATGTTATAATTATAAATTGTCCATGTCATAAAAATTCCATTATCTCCAGAATGATATTCATCATTTAGATATCATATATATCCTGTATATATATGAATTTATAATATTACATAACAATTGGGGATAATAAATGAAATGCACCGTTCCTGAAGACGGTAAGCTGTACATACACATGAACACTACTTTCATTTCTATTTCATATTTTAATGAAATTAAAACATAGTGATTAATAGGTATATTATAATTCCATTATAATATTGATTTCATATATGTTACATAAGTTCATAAATTTTATCCTTTCTGTGTTCAACATATGGCATGAATGAGTCATATCACTTTGAGGGGGCGGTAGTCCGCAAATCCTCTAATGAAATTTTAGCGTTTACCCTTTATCAGAACCATATAGGTATTATATAAAAAGGAAAATCAAGAATCATAAAGAAAAAAATATAATATATATCATATAAAGATACAGTGCCATCATAATGGCTGCCATGATAGGCGGTAGGTGATAATTGAACAATCATCATTTTGTGAGGCAGTAGTTCGCCATCAACTGAAACAGTATGTTCTTATCCATTAGATGGAGGGGTGTGTAAGTGTAACTCAAATAAATCTAATAAAAACATCCTTTTATATTGAGGATTCTTGTGTTTTTATAAATTAATGGAATAAAAATTGTTTAGCGTGTTGGAGAAGCAAAATAAAACAAAAGAACTTAAGAGAAGACGTTACCTTTAAATCGGTTTACTCCATTTGGTTTGAACCAAAAGAGTTTCTTGAAGTGCTTTCTACCTAATGTAAGGATTCTAGGATGAAGAGAGGGATCTTTGGAGATTATGGAAGCAGAGGTTGGACAATACAAGGGCTTGAGAAGTGTGAGAAATGGGTAGGAAGTGAGGTATTTTTATAAGGGAGAGGAGGGGCTCCTTTGGAATGTCTGAAAATATTATTTTATTATAAAATGATTATAGGTTTATAAAGGTTAAAAAATCATTAAAGACAAAGATAAGGTGGCCCATCATCGAAATAAAATCATCCAATAAGAATTGGACACGTTTTGGATATTTTTTTAATTTATATCTTCTTATTTATTTAAATTATCTATTAATGACGTAAGCACATCATCATCATTGTGTCATAAATAATTTTATTTATTTTTTGTCTAAAAATTATAAAAAAATTACCACGATGTAGGAAATCATTTTATATTTCAAATTAATATTTATAGTTGAAATGATATCTTATATAACCCCATGTTAATTTTTTTTCGTAAAACAATACATGTTTATGACTTTTTATTTTTACTTTAAATAAAATGTTATTAATGTCATTGTCTTACCCAAGTAGATCCATGGTGTCCCCAAATTTACCCTTGGATTTTATTGGTTAGATGTTACTCATCCAATAATGTTATGACCCGTGTAAAGTTAATTTTTTATTATTATAACAATATTTTTCCCTTAAATTACCCTAATTACCTTTAATCTACGTTAATAAAAGTCAAAAGTTACTATTCACCAAAAATTATTTTCAACCCATTGAACCAAATTTTACTTACTAAGGAAAACCATGTATGTCGGATTTTTGAAATTAAATTCACAGATGCGGAAAAATTTCATTTAATTAAAAAAGTCGGTTTTTAAATACTACTTAGTGGTTTCACTATTCATCAAAAATTGAAGGTCTTCAAAAAATTCAAATGATTAACTCTAAGCTAAATTTTATATTCCAAATTCAAAAATGATTTCTATTTTTCAAAATTCAAAACATAGAAGTTTCATTAAATAATTTATAATTAATTCTCGTCGTGAAAATAAAGAGCATGTTTTTAAGAAATAATAACCATCAAAAGATTGCTACTTGTTAATGTCCAATTTCAAAGTAAAATTACTTCCATTTTAGAACATTGAGTTAAATGGTAAAACTATAATCTATTTACACTTTAAAACCAATTAAAAAGATAATCCAACCATATAAATAAATTAGATTAAAAGGTGGTTTTGAATTTAAATACATCATTTTTTCACTATTCATTAAAAATGTACATTATTAGAATAATATTAAAATTTCATCCAAAGTAAATTTTGATGTACCTATTATAAAGATGAAAATTATTTTGTCAAATATAATATGTAAAAGTGAAAAAACCAGATGTAAGAAGGGTTCACCATCAAAAGCGGTAAATCTCCCTTTTAAAGTAAATTTTGCTTAAAATTAGATTCATTTATATTTTAAGCCTATAACTTTTATTGGATGAATGTAAAAACATTTAAAAAACATATATTATCATATTTAAGTTAGTTCTATTTATTCCCACCAATACAATGGCTTGGAGTTGACTACCATTGAAAATAATATTATTATATTATTAGAGTTCCACGTAAGATTTCAAAGAAACCTGTTGTAACATGTCAAGTACACCATTGAATATAGATTCCCCTTTAAAATAAAATTAATATTTAATTCAAAAATATTAATAAATATTAACATGCCATATTCTGTATTTTTTTTGTAATGTTACATTCTTCCCCCCTTTTAGAAATTGCGTCCTTGCAATTTTAAAATTGGGCATGGAAACATCATTGAAAGTCCCACATCGGAAATAGAGTAAGTAAAACTATCACATTAAAAGAATAAAAGAGTAGTAAAAATGTCACCCAAGTTAACCCATATAAGGAATACATGTCGGAAAAAATGGATATGAAAGTTTAAACAAATTTTCAAGTTCTGATGGCGAGTGATAGAAAACATGATTAGGAGAAAGTTTACCACCAAAAAATCACAAACATAGGATGTGTTAAACGGTCATTGATTACCCAATAGGAAACGTTAACCAAAAACATTTTGGATTTACATTCCATTTCTTCTTTTTGAGGAATTAATTTACTACATAGAATAAAAACATAAGGAAATATAACTACCTTCAATTAGAGTTTTGTCCTTTAATAATTTTCTACCAAAACTAATATTTTCTCCAAACAATGACCATTCAAAAAGACTTGGTCTCATCAGAAACACAAGAATAACCTTTTAAGGAATCACATAATTCACAAAAGAAGAACTATATTTGTCCATTTTCTTTAGACATCAACTAATTCCAAAATGGTTAGTACCCAGTCATATAATCCCTAAAAGGATAATCCTTTATAAAAATAAATACTACTATTAATCTCCAAAATTTTACAAAAAGTACCCAATGTTCAAGAAATACCATTCAATACACAATTTTCCTTAAAATTCATCAAAATAATCCCAACTAATATTTAAACCCAAAACATAGAAGGATTTAATCACATAGTCTTCCACAATAAATCTTAACATTTATCTCCAAATAACATCGACTAATATTAAAGTCTCATACTAATGTATAATTAACCAAATCACATATTATCTGTGATAGGTTAATCATTTTCCAAAAATAACCCAAATCACCATATGTCCACAATAAATATGTTGATTCTTAAAAAATAAAAATTTCAACCATTCCTTCACAAATGAAATCCTGTAGTATTTTATTTTCTATAGGCATGTAGTATTCCAAAAGAGAAAACATCTTACAAAATAACCTTTATCATTTTATCACCACAACATTTTCCTATACAAACAATATCCATTTGTTAAAACATAAGTTCCAAAAATCAACTTATTCTTGATCCATAAAATCATTTAACTAAAAATATTATGTCTCACTAACTAGGGACTTCACGTAGGCCAGTGGTATGTGATAAAACCCAATCACACTTTTGTTGTGGGTTTGATTCCCACAGCATTGTCTGAAGCGATGAGATGTAAGACGGTAAGCATGTTGTTATTTTTATAAAACTAAAAAATAACCCTAGAATGTTTTAACCTTGAAGGTTTTCTTTTACCATTCATTTTCACCAATCACATTAGGATAGTTATGCTCGTATACAAACATCAATGTATTTTTTTGATAAACCACTTACTCCATACTCACCAAAATACCAGGATGTTTTTCTATATTTAACCTTTTCTATAGGGTTATGACTAACGTTTTATAGCCTAATTTATTAAAATAACTCATCTATCTTTTGATACCAACTATATCATCCCACCTTTTTTATACATAACATTTCATTACATTTTACAAACATAAGATCTTTATAGTCTAGTGTCTTGGAAATCCGGAAGAAAAACATGAAAAATTGAAAACTCCTTTGAATCCCCTTGAAAAGATTCATGAAAAGTTAATCCTATGTACAATTACAACATCTCATAACCTGGAGAAATACAATCAAAGGAAAGTGTGAGCATATGGCTCAGTAATGAAAACAAGTGAAATAGTTGACGTGTGATCTTGAGAAATATTAATAAGAACATGATATAAATCATAAAGTGATGAGAAATGGAAGAATAGAATATCAATATAAAAAAACATGAATCATAACATAAAATGTGGCTAGAAAATTTCATTTGTACATTCATGAACATATCACCAAGGTTTATCCCTGAGGTGTCATAAAAATTACAATGGGTTTTCACCAAGGTATCATGAAACATATCATCTCTAGAGATTAATTCATTACCCAATGAATTGGAGAACTATCAGGGTTCGCACTTAATATTACATTACATGAATTTGATCTAAAAATATCATAATAAAAAATTTCATAAGTAACCCATAGAGAATAAACGATATGGGTTTCATTTCAATATGATGATGTTTTAAAAAGTACTTAAAAATAAGATCATTATGTCATTTATAACACATGTAAAGGGAGTGAGGGTTATGTGTATGTCAATTACAGAATCAAATACATAATTTTTTTGAATTTATTAACACAAATAGAAATGAAATAGGTCTGGTTATTCACATAAATAAAACTATATAATTTTTTGAGAGAAAGAGGGTGGACTTTCGAGATGAAAATTTTGCAGCAAAACTGATACATAACATATTTTTAGAGAACATTAATAAGAGAGGGGACAAGGGTTACCCACTCATAAATAACTCATAATATAGTATGGGTAAAAATGAAAAATAAATAAGATCATGGTATGAATATTTGAAAGAAATACCATATGAAAATTAAACTCGTAGGTAAAGAGAAGACACGATTTATTTTATGAAAATTCGGCAGCATAACGGTGTCACATAAAAATTCAGAAAATAAGTTGATGAGAGTGGAAAGGGTATCTCATTATTTGGATATTTAATGGACAGTAGTAATTATTTAGAAGAACAATCCCCCACATAATAAAATGGAACTATAATATATAACATAAAGGAAGTCATGGCATAAAAGATAAGGGTGAAAGGTTCCCTTACCGATTTGGTAACTTTCATAATGTACACCCCATGAAGTAAGTATCATTTAAAGAATATGTAAATAACCATAAATTAATGTATATTACACAAATATTACAATCATGGTAAGTACATACACCAATAAAAATTATATAGTGGCAAATATACAATGAATATCACAAGAATAAGAAGTGAGATGAAAATCCCATACCACGCTGTATTCAATCGAATTGTATGACCAACAATTACTAACCAATAAAATAATCATATAATACAATGAATATAAATATAATCATGATAATATATATCCAATGGAAGTACACAATTCACCAAATTCGATAAATAAGTGGTGAACAATGGAAATCTCACGGAATTAAAGGTGAGATAAGAATCCCTTACCACGTTGTAATCAATCAAGTCGTATGACCCAAAGTTAATAAACATCAAATGACTCATAGAATAACATTAATATAAATATAATAATGATAATATTTATAAAATTTCAGTACAAAACACACCACATGAAATAAATTAGTGGTGAACAATGGAAGTCCCACTGAATTAAAAGTCAGATAAGAAACCCCTTACCTAATTGTCCAACTTGACTCACTCGTATGTTCCTTTTTCCTCCTGAATAATAAACTTAAGTTACTTTTTAATTTCTTAAGAATACTTTCCATTTTTATTATTTCATTAATATTACTTATTACCTTGCAATAAAAATTAGTTAATTATTTTATCTCATATCGGACATTTTGTCAATGTTTAGAACTTGAGTAAAAAAGGAACTTGTTATAATTATAAACTGTCCATGTGGTCAAAAGTATATTATCTCCAGAATTATATTCATCATTTAGATGTCTTATATATCATATATATCCAGTATATATGTGTATTTATAATATTAATTAACATTTGGAGAAAATAAATGAAATGCATCGTTCATGGAGACGGTAAGCCGTACGTACACATGAACGCTACATTCATTTCTATTTCATATTTTACTGAAATTAAAACATAGTTTAATAATAGGTATATTATGATTTCATTATAATATGTAAATCATATATGTTACAAAAGTTCATAAATTATATACTTTGTATGTTCCACATATGGCATGAACGAGTCATATCACTTTGAGGGGGCGGTAGTCTACACTTCCTCTGATGAAATTGTCATGTTTTCCAATTATGGGAACCATAAAGGTATGATATAAAAGGAAAATAATGAATAATAAAGAAAAGAAAAATATAATATATATAATATATATATATATATATATATATATACAGTTCTATCATAATGGCCACCATAAGAGGTGGTAGAAGATAATTGAACAATCATCATTTCGTGAGGGAGTAATTCACCGTCCACTGAAAGAGTATGTTCCTTACCCATTAAATGGAGGTGTGTGTAAGTGTAGCTCAAATACATCTCATAAAAAAATTCTTGTATATTTAAGATACTGGTTTGGTTATAAAATCAATTAATAAAATAATATTATGGGGTTGGAGAAGTTAAATAAAACAAAAGAACTTAAGAGAAGATGTTATAGTTAAATCAGGTTACTCTCTATGGTTTGAACCAAAAGGGTTTCATAAAGTGATTTCTGCCTAAGGTAAGGCTTCTAGGATGAAGAGAGGGATCTTGGGAGCTTATCTAAGTAGATTTTGGATGAGACAAGGGCTTGAGAAGTGTGAGAAATTCATAGGAAGTGAGTGATTTTTATAAGGGAGAGGAAGGGCTCTTTTGGAATGTTTGAAAATATTATTTTATTATATATTTATTTTAGGTTTTTAGAGGTCCAAATAAAATTAACATCGAAGATAAGGTGTCCCATGTTTGAAATAAAATAATCCAATAAGAATTGGTCAAGCTTTGGATAATTTTTTAATTTTTATCTTCTTATTTATTGAAATCATCCATTAATGACGTAAACACTGCTCATCATTGTGTCATAAATAATTTAATTTATTTATAGTCTAAAAATTATAAAAAAATTACCATAATGGAGGAAATAATTTTATCTTTCCAATGAATATTTATAGTCGAAATGATAACTTATATAACCCCACGTAATTTGTTTTAGTAAAACAATACATGTTTATGACATTTTTATTTTTACTTTAAATAAAAAGTTATTAATGTCATTATCATAACCTAGTGGCTCTATGGGGTCCCCAAATAGACCCATGAATTGTGTTGGTCAGCCATTACTCATCCAAAAAGGTTAAGAACAGTGTCATGTTAAGTTTTTGTTATTATATCATTAATTTTACGTTAAATTACCCTAATTACCTTTAAACTTGGTTAATAAAAGTCAAAAGTTACTATTCAAAAAAAAACTATTTTCATCCCATTGAACCACATTTTACTTACTAATGAAAACCATATATGTCAGATTTTTGAAATTCAATTCAAAGAAGCAGTAAAATTTCATTTAAACGAAAAAGTTAGTTTTTTCACCGCTACATATTGGTTTCACAATTCATCAAAAGTTGAAGGTTTTTAGAAAAAATCTAAAGATTCACTCTAAGATAAATTTGATATTCTCATTTCAAAAATGATTTCTATTTTACCAAATTCAAAACATAGAAGTTTCGCTAAATAATTTAATAATAAATTCCTGTCGTTAAAACAAAAAGCGAGTTTTTAAGAAATAATAATCGCCAAAAGATTGATCCTTGTTAGTGTCCAATTTCAGAGTAAAACTACTTCCAATGAACAACATTGGGTTAAATGGAAAAAAATATAATCTATTTACACGTTAAAACCAATTAAAAAGATAATCTATCAATTTAAATAAATTATATTAAAATGCAGTTTTGAATTAAAATACAGCATTTTTTCACTATTCATTAAAAATGTACATTATCAGAAAAATATCAAAATTTCATCCTAAGTAAATTTTGAGGTCCCGATTCCCAAGAAGAAAATTATTTTTTCAAATATAAAACTTTTAAGTGAAAAAAATATATTTAAAAATGGTTCTCTATAACAAGCGATAAATCACCCTTTTAAAGTAAATTATGCTTAAAATTAGATTCATTTACATTTTAAGCCTCTAACTTTTATTTGATGAATGTAAAAACATTTATCTAACCTATATTATCATATTTAAGTTAGTTCTATTAATTACCACCAATACAATGGCTAGGTGTTAACAACCATTTAGAATTATAATATTATTTTATTAATGCGCAACATATGATTTCCAGGAAACTTGTTGTTGCGTGTTAGGTACGCCAATGAATATAGAATAACCTCTAAAATAAAATTAATATTTAATTTAAAAATATTAAAAAATATTAAAATGTCATATTTCTTATTTTCATGGTTTGTTACAGATACAATCTCTTAAAAAATTTTACTCAATGAGATAAGGTCGCAATAGCAGAATAGTCATGCGGCGGAACCATGGAAGACCCAATAGCTAAAGTCATTAATCAGAAGAAACATGATGTTCATCATATGAGTAGCTAACAAGTTTTTTTTTCAAGTTGTCTCTAGTGAAAGTGGGAGTGTTGTAATAGTGGGTTCCCTAGACTCAACTATTAAATTCTTTTGACTACCATATCATGTATATAGTTAGATATACATATTGTCATCTTACTATTATAGTGTAAATTTTTTGTGTCCACTATTGAAATGGTAATTCTGAAAGGTTAATAGTTATTTCGAAAGGTTATAACAGTTCCCAGGCTATAATGATAACCTTTAGATACTGTGAAATTAATTTTAAATATATGATCTATGGTCTAGATACATGTTACAAATTGGACACAGTATATGTTTGACCATCAGGTGCCGAGGACTCATAAGCATTGGGACTTCTTCTCTTGATGTTCACACTTGGTTATCTCTAGTAGTGAGATCATGAGAACTGGCCCACCCTTAGGAACACATCACGTTTTAGGTGTCATTGGATGTTCTTATCTACGATCATTTGTAATAGTCTCCTGACTTGAGATCATTACCAATGTATTCCATTTTATGGCGTACTTTTATGCAAGATGAAAACCATAGAAATGAACTCATGACGAGGTAGTTTGTGTGAGGTGTGTCATTGGTGGCATGGAATTGGTTTAATGGTCAAGAATGGATTTATTGCTTCTGGGTTATGGAAGTAATACATCTCAGGCCATGTTTATATGGATGGAAGTACCTTTATAAGACCATGGCCATGGAAGTCGAGGGTAAATTTGTCTAGTTATATGAAAAAACAATAATGAAAGAAAAGGATCATGACACGAGAGTGTGTCTTGCTTTATGAGATATTACAAACAAAGAGATTATATTACATAGTGCATGTTCGTTGGATGGTTGTCACTTTTGTGAAAATCCTTATATATTACAGGGCTATGATGGGTTTCCAGATCTCGCTCTTGGTTTATGAATACTATTCTGTATTGTTGAGATAAGGCCCTAGAGGGTTACACACAATATCTTATTCAAGAATCTCCCCTATTTAGTTGAATTAGAGTTTTTGAAATAGTGGGTCCTGCCATAGGGGTCTGAGATTTGTCCAGAGTTAAACGATCCCCAATGTAATAAATAAATAAATATTCTACACATTTAAAATAATGAGTATTTAATTTATTTATTAAATTTATTTACAAGTTTTATGTAAATACATGAAAAAAATATTAATTGATGAATATTAAATTATTCAAGGTTCAATTAATATTTATTGGAGTGACGAGTTTAGTTAATGACTTAATTATTATAATGTAATATATTTTAATATATTAAAAGTAAGTGATAATAATATTTATGACTTATTTTAGTAGTCATAAAATGTCGTTGATAGCTGGTTAAGTATTTGGTGTTTGGGTTGGCATTTACAGTTAATTAATTAACCACTATAAATATTAGAGGGTAGGTGATTTCTATTTACTTCTCATGTAGATTTTCTATATTCTCTTCTCTCCCTTAATCTGGACATAGATGCTCTGGATCCAAAGATCTCAGATAGAGCTCTCTCTCGTGCGTCGCTAGCAAAGTGATGCAGTGATTGTTGGAGCATCGAGGGCTTCATTCCAATTATGTTCTTGCACCCAGATTATGACAGACGACTCTCTCACAGATTCCTTGAAGTGTGTGTGGATGATCTAGAGGAATTCGACTTTGGATTCTTCGAGCAGCGTTCACCAACGATGAGCAGACATCGTGTGCGGCTTCAAAATTAAACTATGTATTTTTAGGGTTTATTTTTTTGAATAAAACCCTTCACGCAAGATCCTTAGATTTAATCAAGTTGCTCTGTACCGACGTTGACATGTTTATGTCGAATGTCTATGGAATTTTTTAAAAACCCACCTGTTTGGGGCTTCCACAACATGCCTGGTTCAAAAATTATAAGGAGTTATCCTTCCATACTATTTTATGATGTCTTGATAATGAGTCTTAAACAATATGTTTGAGGTCATGTTGTATATTGTTGTAGCATATTTATGATTCTATATTCTTAGGATATTATTTTCATTATTCTATAACCCATGTTTATTATCATTTTCTATATAATATCATGATTTTCGTCTTGATTATTTTGTATTAAATCATCACTATGATTTACTCTGATTATTACCCTATTGGGATTTATATCTCACGTTACTCCATTATATATTTCCCAAGGGTTCCCTATGCATTAATATAATATCAATTTGATTTATAGGAATATTAAGTATATTTAAGTGTATCTTTTGTACTTTAGTTTTATGTTAATATACAATGTATATAATCTCTATAAGACACTAAAACATTAAATTGTATGGTTTTATTTTATGTAATATTATGTAGAAAATAATGTTATAAAATTTCTATAAGAATTGGGGTAACATAGGAGTTGTAAAATATATATTTGGGTTTTTATGTGGATTATGATGGAAACTCCGTTGTGAAATCCCTACAGATAATACTACATGTACGATAACATCCTAATTTTTTTGGAATGTAAATCATTTGTGGTGTCCTATCAATGAAACTTTTTTCTAGGCACTACAAGTGGATATATGCTCTATATTACATTCACCTTGTGGTTACAACCCTAAAACGTGTTTTTGGATATAAACTATATCCTCAGTCAACGTACAAAAATTGGTCTTAATTGTCACATACACTCCCACTCCGGAAGAATATGTCTTGGTGGATTAACATTAATTTTATTAACCATTATAATGTATTTTTAATATATATAATTTAATGTAATAATTTAATTATGTATTCTATAACTCAATAGGTTAGATATCCTAATAAGAAAATGAACCTGTATGATCTATATTTAAACCTAGAAATTCATATGATAAGGTATAATTTTCATTTATAATTTCTTGTATCTAAATTAATAATTTTCCATTTTATATGATTATTAACAAATGTATATTCATTATTAAAATTCCTCAGTTTAATAAAATAAATTTAAATATAAGGGATTGATCCAATAGCATATGATATGGTAAATTTAATGATTACCCTATCAAAATTCCAAATATGATTAAACTGGGAGTCCAAAACTCCATGGATGAACTTGAAAAACCTACTGATGTTATTAATAAAAAAAATATTAGTATTGTAAAACATATTTTTCATAAGAGAGGAAATTTTTTAGTTATCACTATTACGAAACTAATTCCTAAAAATTTTTGTGGATCCTCTAAACCTCTATTCATGGAAAATAGATTATGTACATTAAGAAAACAATATCTGTACTCCAATGATTTGAGAAAGAAAATTTCATATTATCCAAAAATCTTTTATATGGATATGATGATCAATGGTGGTCTATAATCAATATTATTAATGTGAAATATAAAATCAATTCAATGGGAAGAACACACTCAAGAAAATATTTTTTAATGAATATTTTCCATGAACTATCCATCTTAAAGTCGAGAGGGAGATCTCTGGACTTAATGCAAATATGAAAAAAAACTCTGCCTAATGAGGTGAACATAAAGTCTTACATGTTACTCCTAATGATTCATTACCATCCTTAAATGAAAGGGTGTCCATTTCTTTAGTAGACTATGTTCGAGTAATCAAAAAATGTTTGTGATTTGAGACTTTAACAACCATAGTGAGATTGTTGGATATTCCTTTAATGTTGAAATCGAGATTAATGACTCATAAAGTTCATGAGGTGTTGGAGTTGAAAAATTTATTATAGTGCTTAATTATGGAGAATTAATGGTTAAATCCCATAGAGGGTGGAAAATACAACATTACAATAATCATTAGTGTGGGAAGAATCAAAATGGTAAATACCTCGAGGGAATAAGGATATGTTTTATGTCTATAAAGTAGGGGCGTGAAGGTAATGAATATTGAATGGAGATAAAGAATCCCACTAATATAAATGATGAATATAATTGTATAACCAATCCATAACCTACAATGTAATATTTCAACTATAATAAATAGATACACTATTCCATTCAATGCTCTAAGGAAATCTCTATTAGAGAAAACCAATGAAAATATCCTTCATGTCCAAGATTGAAAATATAGTCTTATGTTATCACAATTTTTTAGGAGGATTATGAAAATTAAGTGGGGAAAGGTCTAATTTTAATTCATTTATATACATAAAATAATGAATTTGATTAGGATTATATGCATCAATTAATATCATAAAATTTTAGTGTTACTGTTATAACACATCATCAATATATAGATGTTCAATTATATATGAAAATGCTAAGTGGAAAAAAATCTGTATCAAAAGTATATTACTCCTATCTATTTAGAATTGTTTGAATGAATATCTAAGAAAACCTTTCCATACTACATTTATTATAATTTGATAATATTCATTTTATTTATTATCTATCTATATATTGAGCCAACACTATCTGTTTAAAGAAGGAAATAACATTCCATTGATCAAATAATAAATTATTTCTAGAAAATTGTAAAAATGAGGATGAATATACATATAAAATTTCTTCTCGGGCATTGACATTTTTTTTCCTATGAGTAATAATATTAATATCAAATTATTGAGATAAAAAAGATGATCATCATTGAGGACATTCTCATTTTTTGGGAATGTAATGATATATTACTCGAAGGGATTTCTGATATACCTCATAGATGATATGTTGAGTTTATAGTTAAAACATATATCATGATTTCAACCCTCAAAGAGGACTCCCTATAGATTGAATCCAATTTAAATAGAATAATGTTTTAGATAATCTATAAGATAATATGAAAAATATATTCATATGGTCATTTGATTCACAATGGGGTGTGTTATTCCTCTTTAATATGTTTATCTATGGAACAATACACATCTATACTAATTATCAAGAACACACAAAAATAATGAAAAATAATATATCTCATTATAAGAATTAATTAAAATTTTAACCATCTATTTGGTTTCCAATACTTCTGTAAAGTTTACATTCAGTCATTATATCATCAATTTAAGGTGAATATGGATGTTTTCAAAAGGCATACATTATAAAAATCTATATGCATTATGATTACATAGTGATTCCATTTGGAAATCCTACTGAATTTTAAATCTTCCTATAGTTTATGAAGTGAGGGTTTCAGTATTTATTAAAAATAGGTTATTGGTGAATTCATAAAATAGATTCATATATACTTTAATATAAAGGAGAACATGAGGAAAATATTTGTAATATGATAAATAATTTGAGAATGGAGAATTTATATGTAAATTATTGTAGATATTAGATTATGATGGATAACGTAACATTATTGGGGAATTTTATCATAATTAAATATATATATATATAAGTGTAATTTAATGAATAATGTAATTTAGGAATGTCCCAAATCAATAATTGTAATAACGATCTCTATTTTTCTTATATTTTATGGGTATTACCAATTATTTTTGAGTTACTTCTCATAATTTTCAAACCCACTAATAAATGATTCTTGGAAGGGTGTAGGGTTTTTATAAACTAATGAATTTGAAAAATCTTCTATGAATTGAGGAAGAGGATAATCGCTACATCTATACTTACACATTCATTATGTGGGGAAAGATTTTTGATCTACAATGATGCTTCAATGAAGATCGTAGGTTGTGAGATCATGAAAAAAATGTGATTGTCCTTGCCTAATGATAGATGAATGTTTGTGATCCAAATTATTTGATGCATGGAGTGGAGATGTATGAAGTATTTTTATCATTTATGATATTTAATAACTATTTCTATGTATAAATGTTTAACATGTGTATACATATGATATGATATTGGAGTATCTATCCACAAAAATGGAGATAAATACACGCTACTGAAGATGGTTATATTTGATCATGGATAATGACTAATTAGTACAGTAAAATCCATGGATGTTGAATAAAGTAGAAGTTGATCAATGGATAAATGTTCTCAAAAAGTTACATTTTAGAATGATTGATAAGGACATCATATTTTGATATAAAGGGATTGATATAGAATTCATAATGGAAGGAAAAAATCCTACCATTCTCAATGGATTTATCGATCATCAATTCGATGGAAGATTATGGAAGCTAGAAGGGGTGATTCATAGATACAAATGTATGTGGATTTTATATAAAAGAGTAAATACAAAAGGATCAGCATTGACAAATAAGGATTTTTTATATTTGGTATGTGACTATGTATTCCCTCAGAATGAGAGATAATGATGGTGCTATTAAAGGAACCTCATAGACCAACATTTTCTATCCAACCAAGGAAGGAACATAAGTATAGAGATATATTATAAAAAATTTTAATGACAATATTAAGAAGGATATATTTTAATATATATATAATCTTTTAGTACACCAATAAGAAATGAGAAAGAGAAATTGTTTAAGGAGATGATACAACCATGGAACAAAACTACATTGAAATGGGAGAACATTTCCATTTATTTTTCATTATTCCTATGATGAAATGAAAAGTAAATAATTATATATACTTTATAGTGGAACTTCATATAAATACTACTCTCTTCAAATCTGTTAAATTAGACTTATCAGTCGATCAACCTGAAATGATATACACAAGAAAATTGGTGAGGCTATATGGAACACCAATAAGAATTGTGTCTGTTCATGATTTAAGTATCACCTAAAAATTATGGATAAGTATTCAATATTCCATGCAAACATAGTTTAAATTAATTCTGTCATATCACCCATATACTGATGGAAAATCACAATAGACTATCCTAGACATGATTATATACTTATATCCCACTGTATATTCTTTAAAGGTGTCATTGATTAGGATATTCATCTAATTGAATAGTTATATAATAATATCTACCATAATATTATTATAATGGATCATTATTAAGACCTTCCTAAAAATAAATTTTGAATTTCATCATGTTTGGAATAACTTAGAGAACATATGATATTGGGACCCAAAAAAGGTAAAATAACTTATAAAGTCAAATCCACTCAATGACACATCAGAGTAGCACAAATTCTATACAATGGATATGCTAACAATCATCGATGAGATATGATGTTTGATATCATGTATGTGGTGTTAATTTTTAAATAACCAGAGGATAGAGTCATGATATTGGGAGAAAAGGGAATTTTATTTTCCAGGTACTTTCTCATATTTACGATTCTTATTGTGTTGTAGTTGTGGAATTTTTACTAGAACTCTCATCAAACCAATCTCCCCTGAATGACGATATAAACATAACTCTATTGAGATATTAAATACCATATACCTAACCTTAACATGACCTTGATGAACTAAATTTGTAGAATGATCTTTCTGATGAAGAAATGTCAGTAAACATCCTGGACTATAGAGACAAAGTTCTATGCTACATAAAAACACACATTGTCAAATTTCTATGGTGAAATAATAATTATATAGTGGAAATAAGGGAAGATTTATAATAAAATATAATTATAAGTACCATACCTAGTTTTTATCACATTTTGTGAGAGAAAATTTAAAATGGTGAAATTTATAAATAATAGAAGAATATAATTAACCAGAGCTCTATATCTTGAAATTACCATCTGAATAAAATTGTGTGTCTCAAATCTGTAAATAGAGAATTGAATAAAATATTTTCAAAATATAATAAACACCAAAATTATTTATTATTAATTTAAAACATTAAATTTAGAAAATGAATATTGTAATAGTATAACAATTTGAAATTACAACAATTGATCAATATAACAATTGATAAATTTTTTATAAAGTTGTGGTTGTCTGTTGATTTAGATAAGTGGAAATGGATGAAGAAAAGATAAATGATGGCCTAATATATAAGTATTATCTCATATTAATCATATTTATCAGAGATTGGTAGTGTGTTTTAATCATTGGGATCCTACTGCATCCATGATTATGTTTTAATTCAATAATTAAGGCTCAAGTAAAATGATCTATGGGATCAGTTCAAGTTACTGGAAATCACCCCCAGATCAATTTAGGACAAACCAACCCATGAATGCACCTATATTTTATATCTTACCCTAAGGGATTATGTTGATGTGATCAGGGAAACATATCTAAAGGGTAAAATTATTAAGAGTTTAAATTATTTCTGAAATGAATAGTGTTTACCATGGTGAAACATTTTGTAAGGGAAAGTTGGATTTGATTCTTTATTTCAAATCTACTGGTCATATTTAGATAAGGGTTAAAATAGATTTTTTTGATAAAAATAAAAAAATATTATAGCTAATTTAGAAAATAAAAATATGAGAAACATATATTAAGAAGTGAAATTTGAAAAACAAAATAATTTTCACGATGAAAGAATAATTATCTATTTTTTTCATAGTTAAATATATTTTAAAAATATATGTTATGATATATTTAAGAAAAATTATGATAAATAGTTTTAGGAAACAACATTTATTAAAAATATGATTTTATAATTTCATTAAATCATAATGATATTTTCAAAGGGTCATAAATTTAATCATGACATTAAAATTATTATTTTTCAATAAATACTTTTTTACGAAAATATTAATATTACCATATTTTAAAAATAAATAAAAAATTGATCACATTTTTGTAATTTTCACATCAAAATATGGTTATGTTTTCATATTTTTATTTTTTATAAAAAATAAAATACAGAGCTGAATAGTAAAATATCGTATAAATTCTGTATATTATAAATCATTGTATGAATTAATTTTTTATGTTTATTGAAGTTGTTTGAATTTTTATCCAGTTATTATACTATTTATTCACAATAGATTTACTATTTAATCATAATTTCTATTTCTATTTGATGATATAATATTTAATTCAAATTTTATATTCTAAAACAACCCTCTCATCCCATTATAAATACTACCCTCTACCAAACCATTTAGTTAGAAATTATAAGCCTCTTAGATCATCCAAACACTACCCAAATCTATCCCCAACCCTTTTTCACATTTCATAAAGGTCAAAGGATCACTAAAAGAAAAATCTATGAATGTTTAAGGTGTGATATGAAGGAGGATATCCATGGAAGAAGAAATGTTATTAACCATGTTTTACGATGTATCACAATTCCTATATCTCATATAGATCTATTTAATACATAATGATATAATGAAATGAGTAATATATATATATATATTGATATGTTATTTTACAAATTTAATATAAAATATCATACACACTCCTTGTCATTAAATTTAAAATGAAATCATTAACTATATTATGGCCAGTTCACCACCACCAGGGTTGATGTGATTCATTTTTCATTACCAACCTATGTGTACATATCTAAAAATGTATACAATGTGTAAATAATTTTTTTAACATTATTTACATTTTACAATAGAAATTTTTATTTATATTAATGATAATGACAAATTATGTTCATTGTAATTTTAACCTTCCATAATATGTATATTGATATATATTTCTTAGTTTGATTATATATTATTACCACCCATTGAAATTTATAAATTTTATTTTAATAGAATGATAAAAAAAATAACTAAATTTTTAGAGATTATGTTTCTATTTTAAAATTCATTTTATGATGATTAATGTACTGAAGTAGTTTGGAATATTTGAACATGAAACTTCATGTTGAGAATGTGAGAAAAAACCATACAATAAATAAAGGAAATAGAGTAATAAATAAACCATATAAAATTAAATGTATAGGAATTTTTTTTAATATTCTATCTAGTTAAATTAATTTTATTACTCGCAAAATTATATACACATATCAAGCTTGTCAAGAACTAATGTAAGGGAACATTCTAACGCCACCCTTTTATTTTAGGTTGATCTTTTTCTAAATAAACCCCACCTTATCTCCCCATTCATATAATTTTTTATTCAGAGTATATGTTCATCACATATATATACCGAGTTTATGTTACAAGTCCTTTCTTTCAGATAAATAATCATTTATTTTTCCCTTTTAAATTTATTCCTTTAAGAGAAACCAATCAATTAATGGTAACTTATCTATATATTGTATCATTTCATGTACCACTTAATCTAATGTTTCAAAATATTGTATAGTGTCTAAAATGACTCATTATTTTTATAGTTACATTTTGGATTAATTTTGTTCTAAAATCAAACATCTTGTTCTCACCTTCTTTAATTTAATATTTACACTTTCCTTAAAAACCATTCTCAATAGGATCAATTATAAAACTTCTTCTCAACAGATTTCTTATGAAAATTATTCAAATTAAATTTATTCGCAAGTTCTATTCTTCCATTCTATGTTATGAACATCCAAAACATCTTTAATCACATAATCTCGTCATTAAATTTATGACATGAACTTTATTTACACATTATGACAATATTAGGTAAGTTATTTCATTTTCTAGGGTATTTATGATAATGTTATGTGTATGGTTTTAAAACATGGAACAAATATGCATGTATATTTAATTAATGTGATGGGTATTCCCAAAATTAAATGACCCCAAATGAATTTTTAATTATTTTCATTTCATCAGATATCATGCATTGTTCATAGGTAGTCATCCAAGCACACTAAGTTATGATGTCTTAGAGGTGATCCCTGACCTATTATTATGATTTAATTTATTTATATTTTTTTCACATATATAAAATTCTTTGATATTATGGTATTTTTATATTCCATTATATAATGCTTATGATCCTTTACTTTTTGATATAATGATATGTCTCTTGATTCGTATATATTACTTCTCTACCATGTTTTACTCTTAATATCCCCTTACAAGTATTTAGAGATCATCATTTTTCCTTTACATATGTCACCAATTTATCATATGTAGTAATATAAGAACAAGGGTATTTAAGAGAAACCTACACATATATAAATAAATATGATATATTTTATTTTAAATTTAATTTATATTCTATCCAATTTTTGAGAGATATTATATTTTCAAATTTATGGAAATTATTTTAGAGAAAAAAATGTTAAAAATCTTGTAATAAAATGTGCATGAGAATTTAGTTTTTACAGAAAATTGATAAATTATTCCTGAAATACACTTTTAAATTTAATATATATTTTTTTTAAGAATTAAATTCTATTTTATTATAATAAGGTCTAGTAGGTAATGAGAATGACCGATACAGTTTTAGATGAGGGTGAAATAAGATTCTTCCTAGGGGATAACTCTATGATATGTTTTTTGGTCTATAAATTCAACACATTAATATGTAATTTCATGTGTTTTAGGATGTATATGTTAGGGTAAGAAGGGATTATATTCTTAGGTATGATATAATGGGTTATGGTTGACTATATGAAATTAAAAATGTATTAATAGGTATATGTTGGAGATTCCACACAATTTTCCTTTTAAAACGTTCCACTATCCATCACCTATAAATTGATAAGCATGAAAAATAGTATATAAACCCCAAAAGGGTATCCATCCTTTTTAAATAACTCATGTAACCTAGTGTGGTTTGACAGTTGATGTGTGATTCCCTATGAAGTGTAGTAAATATTTTATGGTTATAGATATAAGATATCTTATGATCCCATATTTAGAAAGGGATCATCAAGAGTTGTATCATGTGATATAGGATTTGGATTATTAAGAGAGGCCCTGAGAGGCATATTTTACATATAAATAAATTTTCTACGGAGGGAGTACATGTGGGTTAACTACCCTGTGATCAAGACAACATAGGTATTTACATATAAAATGGTTTAATGACTAGATTTGTTTGCAAATTATCCATATTGTAGGTGACTTATAAAATGTTAAGGGTTAATTAAATTGATTAAAGATAGTTTTATTTGAGTATGTGTGATAAAAAATATACGGTTAAGTATAGTTTAATAAAACTGATAACATGTATTTTCCAAGGCCTCTAATATATGAATATGAGTTATGGACAATGGGATAGTGTAACATGGGAGGTAATTTTCTAGAGTTTTATTCCATGAATTTTTTGAGCATGTCCAAAAATTAGCATATCATGAAACATGAATTTTTTTTGTTTATTATTGAATTGAACAAAGGGATGTGTTATTTAGAAAATAGAATTGCTTCCGCATGAACTATTATTTTCTATTAACCAAGGGATAAGATTGGGAATATAAATAATAATGATTGTTATTACAATGATTATTCTCGATTATTTGTACTTCTGTGAAGAACAACAAATAAGTGGGATGGATGATCAAGTCTTCTATTCGAGATTAAACATAACAATGTTTACACATAGACTTCATTTTTTAAAAGGATTCCTTATATTATGTGTGTTTCTAGAAAATTATCTAATATATTATTTTATGGACAAGGATTTTCTAATGATTTATTTTACATAAAATTATCCTAGAGATGGAATTTTCCAAAATATAGTTTTTATACGATAACATGGATTGATCATTTATCTATATAGTGGAGTCATAGATTATTCAATGAATTTGGAATTTTTCTAGATAATGGTGTAATATATTACTCACTAGAGAGGATTATTTATATTAATAATTGTATCATATTATTCTATTAATTATGTATCGTCATATCCATTATTATAATATATTATTCAATTCAATATGAATTTTTATAGGAATATGTATGGATTATTTTATAGGTGTTGGATCGCCTTACCATAATATGATACCAATAGACCCTTCTATGGTTGAGTTTTATACTGACTTGGTATTAGAAGATTATTATGGAACTTGGGGACCAACCTAGATCATGGGGATGACACTAAAACATTAGAAAATAACTTCCAATTAATAATGTTAAATTATTATTCCACTAAAAAGAGACGTTAACCAAAGTATGTTGTGGCCAATATTAAGGGTCACTTCTCTAACACCATATAGTATGAATAGTGTAGTGCATGTGATTATTTACAACTTCCATTAAATATTATAGAAAAAATTATATATTATTTATTATTATAGTCCCATTAGTGGTTTATTACTCCATTTTATGCTCACAATATACACATTCACCTTGATTGATGTATATACCATATTCTTTTATACAATTTTGGGAAAGGGACATAGTATAGTTAAATATTACATAGTACCTCATTAAGAATATGGATAATGTTCCATGAAATAGCTGAGGATAAGTAATAATGGTTAATATATATATAAATTTACCTTTATATATATTTATTATATACAACCATCTAATTGGGTGATCTTTTATTTGTGGTGTGACTTTATGGAATGGAATGAGATTCATTTATTACATCATAGTATTGTTTAATTATTATGGTGAGTCATTTGAAATAATTTAATATTGTTCTAATACATTAAATAGTGATGATTATTTCTTATATTTCACAATTATTTTATGTAATAATATATACGATATAGTCTCCTCACAAGATATTATCAAACAATTCATAATGTAATGGTATAGGTTATCCTTACATGTCACTTGGATTTCCCCACCACAAAGCCTGAGGTGTGGTCCCGATTTCCCGAGGATATAAACAAGTGTCATGATAATAAATTTTAACCAAGTGGGAATAGTTTCAAAATCAAGGTACAATAATAGAGTAGTAGTGCGATATCATGAATATAACACGATGCATCCATATCTTGGAATTTTTTGCATATAAAATAAACAATTTTAAATAACTAAATAATCAAAACAATGGAAAAATGAAATGAACATCCAATGAGATAAAATAAAAAAAATGTGATTACACAAATATAATAAAACAATTGTCATAAAAAACTAAATCAATTTTATAAACACATAAAAATAAAATACCTCATGTAAATCCAAAATAAGAAGGGATAAAAATTATGTACTACTACTTGCCAAATTTTTCAATACATATGTTTCTGAAAACAAACCAAAAAACTGAAAAATATAAAATATTACAACTTTAAGATCCATTATTATGAACCAAATTAAAAAACACCCATCAACTGACCAAAATTATAATCAACCAATCTAAGATCACAACCTGGGCACTAGTGAACATGAGAGCTACATACACATGCACAAGTGTGTATATTGGGTGTGGTCTAAACATGCCTAATAGGATTTCATAAATGTTTCTAAAAATATATATTATATGAAAAATTTTAAAAATGATAATTGGATCCAATTTAGATAATAGAGTTTTTAAATTAAATGTACATATAAAACATGTATCAACTATAACCCTTTCAAAAATCCCAAATATAAAATACATTTTTGAGAACAAAAGGAAAACTAGACCTTTAAATTGATATTTTTAAAATTATATGAATAAAATGAATTTCTTTTGAAAAAATTATTCAAATATAATTTTTCTCAACCACCGAAGGATATAAAATTTAATGGGTATAACCCTTTAAATCATTCAAAAGGTAGAACTCCATGATTATGAAAACAAAACATATTCATTATCATTATTTCAAAACCATTTACAAAAATCCCCTTTTCATGTCTTGATTGAAAAGTAAATCACATCGTTATAAAATAAAAATTATAAATAATATGTACTATCATATCAATAAGAAGAAATAAAATTGAATGAAAATAGTGAAAATACCATCAATCAAACATATGAAAACAAGGGAATGCATGTAAAGTAGAATGTCAGAATACCTAAGATAATACCATCAACAAAAATTTAATGGCATGAGAAGCTTACTAGATCTAAACATAAAGAACATGAAAATGACTTGGAGAACATATTAAATAGAGTTGGTCATTCAATGATGAACCATAAATTGTTAATAAACCCCATATTTTACTTTTGGACTCAATTAGTGACATCCCCAGTGTGTGAGAAATATCAAGACTAGGTCACTAGATATTTCACAATATATGCTAGTGTAGTTCTCATCCAAATCTTATACATATATAATAAGGGTTCTAATAATGTAATAAAAAAATAGGTGTATAATAAATCAAGAAAAATATCATCAAACATATAAATAATAATATATAATAAATAAATCTAATCTCACCTCCAATACTCTCTAAAGAAATAGCCCCATTCACAACATAAAAGCATCAAAATAATAAAACCATTGACTTCTCATGAGGGGGGTCTATAATATATATCATGTGAAAAAAAGTAAATCCTAAAAAAAATTATATATTATGATTTATATGTATTCATTTTATGTATTTATATTCATCATTTTTTTATAAATAATTTTATAATGGGTTTCACTAGAAAAAGTAGTAGTATTATTAAACAAAATTGGTTTTCCAAAAATTATATGAATTTATTTAATATTTAAATTTTTTTAATTATTATTTTTTAATATTTTTATATAATCAAATAAAATGTATTTTTGGGGTGAATTAATGAATGTTTCCTGAAAATATTAATTTACGAGTAAATAATGGAAATTATCATTTATTGTAAAAGATCCTTTTTTTATTTATATGTTCTAACATAAAAGTATAATAATATATAGGATTTGGTTATAAATACACATATGGTCCATTTTATAGAACATAATATTATTAATTCATGTTAGTTATCAATATATTTTATTTTGATATAACTTCATTTTTATGCTTAAAAACCCAATTTTTATAAAATAATTTATCATTCGGTTTTGAAATTTTTTATTAAAAGTAAATTATTCCAAGTAGAAAAATTCATTATTTAAAAATGGATTCCATATTTTGAATCAAGTGGTTCCAATTTAGTAATTATTTTAATTTTATTTTCTTT
The DNA here is from genome assembly GCA_963277665.1 of Viscum album. Classification (NCBI taxonomy): domain Eukaryota; kingdom Viridiplantae; phylum Streptophyta; class Magnoliopsida; order Santalales; family Viscaceae; genus Viscum; species Viscum album. The sequence goes on from OY728123.1 coordinate 982,020,648, forward strand.
CATAGTGAAGAGTAACCATGGAAAATGTGTCACTGTGGTAGGGGATGAATTAGACCAATTAAGGTCAATAAACATTTGTACTTCAAAAACGTATCATATTAAATATTATTCTCTAAGATATTTTGAACCTTATAACCTTATATTTTATATATTATTGTTTTTGTGACACAAAACCAGGATTTTTACATTTATAATATTTATAATTTTATAAAATTAAAAGAGTTTCACTACAATCAATTATAAACTATTTCAACTTCTACACTTTTATTAATAACATTTGAGAACTATAGTTGAGAAAAAACAATACTCAAATATGTCCATGAAATTATTAATATTTTATTATATGTCATTTTCACAACAAAATACCAAAAATAGAAGTCAAATGGTCTAAACCAATACTGGTTTCCCAAAGTAGATTTTTAACTTTTATCCGTGTATTTTCATATTTATTAATTCATCCCCCCGTAAAATCACCTTAATACACCAATAATATTAACATTATTATAGTCCATATACTGATATTTTATTATAATAATACTAAAACACTTTATATTTTCTTATTCCATCATATGGGAAATAAAATTATCACTTGTGCATATGTGTGGACTACCACCTCCATAAAGGGATGTGTTTAGTTTTTCAACACCAGATCATATGGATTGTAAAACTAATGACACAAGTAAATATTCACAACATTTAATATATAATTAATATTTTTTAAAGATAATATATTACTTACCTTCTTACCCAACCATCCATTATAAAACCAAAATGTTTCTCGTGTATAAATGTGGACCACCACCCCACAAAGTAATATGATATATTTTTAATTTTTTCATTACATGAACAGTCATAAGGATATAAATGATGAATAAATTACAACTTTATAACATATATATATATATATATATGAAAATATAAATTAAATATATTATTTACCTTATTTATTTTATTCCACTTTTAAAAATTAACGTTCCGTTTATGTGTATGTAAGTAGTACCATCTCTAAGAAACGCCAATGTTCATTTTTTTATGATTATCTCTAATTATTGGTTTTAAATTTTCATATAATGTATAAATATAATAATTATTACATTTTTACATTATGTATTTAATTGAACCATTATCCCTTTTACATTGTTAAACACAACAATTTCGTTTTGCTGTTATAAACTGAACATCCTCAAAAAAGAAAACACGAACTTAACCATTTTATTAACTAAATAAAAAATGTGAAAAAATAAATAAAGGGAATATTGATAATTGAAATAAATGAAAACAATAATTAATAATGTATAAAAATAATATAATTTTATTATTAGGACGGTATATATACAAAAAAATCTATTTATAATGGTTAAAAATAGAATCTTTCAAATGTTTTCTGAATGGGTAATTTATGAATTTAAAAAAATATATACAACAGAATGTTTTTAATGTTTAATATATGATCACCTTATCCCCTTATCCATATCATTATTAATTATCAATATACCTCTTCAATTTAACATGTTTTTCCAAATAATATCATTTTCAAACTCTTTTTAGATATTTTCAATTTTAATAGTGTTCAAATAAAATGTATATTTCTCATCATGCTTATGTGAATATAGAAAAAAAATTTGTATGGGTTTAAATTATGTTTTACAAGGGTTATAGATGAAAAAGTGAAATATTAAAATTTTTTTGTTCATGATATGGTACATTAGAAATATATATGATTTCATGTGATCCCAATATAGATCTTATTGATTGTTGATCTTGATAAATTGATTCAATTCCATAGTTATTGATTTAGTTTTAAAGGGGAATCAATTAGGGAGATAACCTAATAGGATTGTCATGAACCATCCGGAGTCGACCCTAATCTAGTAACCCACGTCGGCCCATGGCACGGCCTGAGGGGCATTCCTCATCCCCATAAGCAGAAAACTAGTGTCGACCATAAAAATAAAGCTATTGGGAATGATTTGTCCCATAAAATATAAGTAAAGAAACAAGAATACATTGAACAATACAACATACCAATAGAAGTGGAATAAACATAAAACTGAATAGCTAAACATACCTACAGATAACATCATGGTTAATCACCAACCACGGAACCCCACTCTCTCCTAGAGTGATCCAAAAATAGGGAGAAACTGAAACTGAAATGATAGAGTAGGTGTGATCATTGAGAATCTCTGTAGGGATGTGAAAGTTAAACCATGTCATATTCCTCACCTTTAATGTGAAAACCATTTTTCTATTTTTAAATGCAATATATAAAAGTATGGTTTTCATTCTTTTAGAAAAAAAAATGTGAATTTAGCTTTAAGGAGACCCCCTTTTTCATTTCACTCTCCAAAAAACAATTTCTAACAAATGTATTTCATTTCAATAAGATCCTTTCAAAACAATTATTTCTAGAGTTGGTGTTTTCAATATGGAATGAATAGTAAAGGATTCATTAGTTCAAGTAACAAAAAGTGACACAGAAGAACTAAGAACATAAAAGTTTGTAATATCCAGAATTTCGTAAACATCTCTAGAATCATTTCTGAGACATAATCTATTCGGAAACACCTTCCTGCATATAAGGAATCCACAAATTCAATAACCAACTGCCTGGCCTAACCTGGAATCACTAGTGGCACAACCCTCCAAGCTTGTCAACAACTCAAGGAGGGTACCATCACATTTAATTAGGGCTACTCAGCTACTTTCGCTCTACCCTCTAAAAGAAGCCTTGTAAACCCATGATAGTAACATACTATGTATGTTGGTTGCCCTTAGAAGAGTGACACACCTTACTTGTCATCACCGCACTTGCCTACCCCAAATACAAACATCCCCTATATGATAACCTATAAATGGAAATCCTAGATAAGGGTGACTATTAAATACATATACATATTTCACATTATTTATGGTCCCAATCGGGCCATCATTTAACATAATCATTAAAATAATATCATAATGTTGTTTAATTTTCCAATCAGGCATTCACAATATCAAAACCACATAAAAACGAAATTTTACTTCAAAAATGACATAAGGTTCCAACCAGGCCTTTAATATCACCCCTCAAGTATATTGAAAGAATATTCCCAACCATTTCTATAATAAAATAAGACAACAATTCCACATGCACTACCCATATGAGTATTTATATATTCAAATCAAATTCAAATTCTAAATTAATTTCCAATTCTGGTTTAAAAACACACAACACACCTAAAATGGATCAGATGGGCCTTCATGTAATTTATCTATGAAACTACACTTCATGGATCCAAAACGGTCATGTATTAAATTACACAATTAACTAAATCCATTATGATCCACAAAATACAATTCACCACATTTCAACAACCATTTCTAAGAAGTTATAAAACTCCATTTCATAATATACAATGTCAACAATGCAATACAATAAATATTAAATTTTAATAAAAACAAATTTTCATTATTCTCGTAAGTTTCAAAACCATTTAAAGTAACAATTACCCAACCAAGGAAGCACACATTTAGGTGCATGGTTCAAAACATGAATAATTCAAAGAAAACCATTATAAATACTTATTACATAATAAAAACCATTTTGGAAAACATTTTTTTTATTCAACATTTAAAACCAATTGAGCACCAGAAATACATCACTACTTTCCAACAAGGTCAAAGACATGCTATAATATGAAAAACCTAGGCTGTAAGCATGGATAAGTTGTGTAAAATAATTAAATAACTATTTCTATGAACTTCATCTAAATTTCAATGAATATTCATACTACATAAATAAAAAACAAATTTTAAAGTAATCATTAAATTATGGGTTTCAAATTAATGTATTTATCGTAGGGAACCTACCTTAACATGAGAGCGGACCAAGGCTAGAAACTTTAATGCTTGACAAAATAAAGGTGGTGAACAATTAGTACTGCTCCACACTGGCACGCACATGCACCCTTATATATATATATCCTTTAGTCTAAGGCGTGTATTCCATGTTCCATGAGAGAATACTCTTGAGAGATATATATCTTCCAATGCATGTGTGTAAGAACACAAAACATATTTTCAGGTATGATTTTCTTTTCTGGTTGTTTTTGAGAAAAAGAGGGGTTCTAGAAATTTCAAGAGTAAACACCATGTACTTTTAGTACATGTCGTTTACATGGTTTCTGCTGATGACCATGTTCTCGGCGTGTAATGACCGGGAACATTGCCATTTGTGGTGACCTGGAGACTGCCTAAAGCGGATTCCAAAAAAGGAAAGTATACACTCTTTAATTTTAAAGAACAGTCATGTACTTTTTTTCCTTAAATGTACCAGGGTCAAGTCTAATGAACAAAACACACTTCTTCTCGTCCTATTTCATCTAGGAGCATCCATACGACTGTAGATCTTCTTTGAGTCCCTGACTCGCCGTCCATTCACCGAATCGACCTGCATTGATTACATTGGAATCACATTAGTGAGTTATTCTTTCTTTTTGAACTTCATCTCCACTTTTCTTATCTTCTATAAGATATCCTCGGTTGAAATTTTTTAGCGTTTTGTAGATCTACAACACTCTAGGGAGATTCAAGCCCTTCGGTTCACATATATTGATCTCACGATGTCGCAGAAGGTGGTTTGTGCCTTTCCGTAGCAAGTCCTTGATTTATATGTTAAAAAGTTTCCAATACCCTCATTCGGGGTATTGTGTGTTTATGGTTTTAACCTTTCATATGCGTGTTATGCATTGTTTGATTCGATATTGGTTAATTGTTTGATAATTGGGTTATCTTATCCATGTTATGGATGTTTTGTCCATGTTTTCTTGTTTTTTACCGTTTTTCCTAGCCTTGCCTATAAGGCAGTAGCTTGCTTTACCTGCCTAATATTGTTTGGTGGAGGGTTTAGTTTTTTACATGATATTATTTACTATAGTTGTTATCCAAGTAGTTCTTGAGGTTTAATTTGGATACTAGTTATCGTTTGTGAAAAATTGCTTTACACGGGGTTATAGGAACCTAGTGTAGTGAGACCATAGGGGAAATTGACATTGAGGGATTTCCCAGAGTGTTTGTTATAATTATCACATTGTGAGACCATAGGGGATATTGACATTGAGTGATACCTTAGAGTTTCTATAGTTATGTTATGAGGCCACATGAGGAATTTTCATAGAGTGCTTCCTCAAAGTGTCATTAAGTTACAGTTGAAAGACTATATGGGGAATTGATGGTGAGTGATTCCTCAGAGAGTATTTGATCACACATGACTAAAGGGGGAATTGACAGTGAGTGCTTCCATAGAGATGATTTGCTATATCTTCTCTTTTATAGTGGACCGGAGGGGTAAGGATATGAGAACTACCCATAGGGATTCTTGTATTTGTTTTTGGATGGTAAAATACATAAAAGAAAATTTTGGTAAATGAAATTGTAGGACTGTTTACTTTTGAGTACTTCTATGTTCACTGATTCTTTTTCCTTATTGTCTTCCATATATATTCCCTAACTATTAGCCATAGATATTTGGGTGGTTTCCTATTACGATTAGTCTCACACCCTGTTTGGGTCATGCTTTTAGGCCCAAACAGATTATATAGCTACAGGTATAGATATGAGAATCTTTTTTCTACATAAGGTACTAGATTGTTGTGGAGAAAGAGAGCTTGAGACCAAGATGAGCCTTGTGATGCTACTTGGGTATATTTGTTTTCTTTTGTACCTTGGTTTGCTACTGTATTCCAGCATTGTGACTTATTTGGATGCTTTCCCAGACATATGTATCATGCATCATTATATATATGTGTAGCGGTTGTTTATTTCTTCAGTCTTCCTCTATTTACTTATTCCATGGTTTTACTACTTCTTCTATTGTATATTTGTTATTTCCACTACGTTACTATGCCAATGAGGGTGTAGTTTCCCCACTATCACACCTAAGGCCCTCATTGATATACAACAACCTCTATAATTTGGGGAAATGTGTCTGAGGTCACGTGGCCAACCGAGTATAGGGAACCAATGGGAGGCTTCCAGAACTGGGACGTTAAAGAGTGGTATCATAGGGAGGTTATTTTCTTCTTGACATAATGTTTGGAGCTGATAGTCATGGATAGGAAGGAATAGGAACTTGGTAATAATATTTTCTTTGGAGTAGCTAACCCATGTACAGGGAAAATCCAATTTAACTCGTTATTGCAATTTTTCTGGTTTGGTAGTTTTACAGTTGCTTGGATTTAACCGTTGGGTAATTTAATTGTTTTGGGATGTTATCGTAGATATTATTAAAGATCTATTTCTATTTAAACCTGATGAGATGAGGGTATGTGTTAGTGCCGATATTTTGGATGAACTAGAACAAACGGAAAGCATTAGGGGCTGCCTTGTGAAGCCTGTTCGTGGAGCCCCTGGGGCCTCGTGCTAGTACAAATCTCTTCCTTCACGAAGTAGCCATGGAGCAAGGAGTCGGGATGCTCTGTGACCCCCTTTGATGTTTTCAAAGCTACCACAGTGCAAGAATTAGGGATTCTTTATAAACCCCTTTGAAGTTCGTGAACCCCTTTGATGTTCGTGAACCCACCACAGAGCAAAGAGGTGGGATGCTCTGTAAACCACTTTGACATTCGCAAACCCTCTGCAGATCATGCTCTATCTTCATGCCGAGTGGGCTCTTCTTCGTAGTGCCTCTCAACTATAAATTACCATCTCACCCCCTTCATATGGAAGATTACGCCGCCCCTTGGGCGGCTGATCGCTCCCATTTAGTGGAGCTCTCAAGCTCTGCAAAGTGATTCCCTTCATGAAATTTGTGAATGAGGGATCACCTTCATGTTTCTCGAGGCTCCCCAAGTATCTTTCCTTCACAAAGATTCTCTGCAAGTTCATGCTCCGCGAGCAGCTTCCTTCACTAAGTTGCTCCGTGAGTCCATGCTCCATGAGCAACTTCCTTTTCAAAGCTTCTCTACGAGGCATCGTGAAGGTGCTTCGCGAGACCCCATGCTACACAAGACCCCTTTTCTATGTGAAGATACTTCAGTAAGACCCATCATTTGTGATGCTCCTACCTTCATACCCACTGGTCCATACCGCGGGGGATGCACCCCCGCAACCCTACTCGGGATCAGTTCCGCACTTCGGTCCTCAACCTCTAGGCTGGTCCCTTCGCTACCATCACTCACCCATATAATAAATGGGGAGTTGCACTAGGAAATTTTTGGACCGGGGTGTCGGCTTTTTCCATTTTTCACCCAGCTTCCACATATGGAATGCCATGATTTGAGATACTCCTCTACACACCATTAAACACCCTGTGTCAAAAAATTCCCCTTGGTTTGTTTCATATGTCATGAGTTGTGATTCTCATCATTAATTCTCTGAGTACCTTGAGTTGAACCATTCCTCAAGTAACTCATCCAAACCCCATCGCATGGCTCATATACCAGGTTTAACCATTAAGAGCCGCTCTTATCTAAGTCCCATCACCAACCATTTATAGACTCCTTCTACCCAAAAATCCTATCTACATGACTATAAACTGTGGTGAAACCTATGTTCCATTCATATGATGTCACATTCCCCAAAAAATAGATTTTTTATGCTCCAAGGATAATATTCCAACTATCTTATCTATAAGACTTTAAACTATAGTATAGCTTATGTTCTAAACATAGGATGCCACTTTCTCCATACAAGAGATTCCTTATGCGCCAGGAATAAGATGCAAATAGTCCTCTCTACATGACTTTAAACTATATAATTACTTATCATTCAATAATGGGATTCCTGTTGTTCGAAATAAGAGATGGACTATATGAAAAGAATAAGATACCTCATTCCATGTTTATAGTGGCGTAATTTCTAGAGCATTGGAATCCATTCAAACATTCCATCACTCCACCTCACGCATTGCATGTCCTTTATTCAGATCTTCATCATCATCCATGTCTGAAGGGACCCCCTAACAGTCTGGTCCCATGCCACATCTGCTCACCTACCATCTGGGGCCAATGCCCCGTAAGACTATGGACAACACTTTGAGTCAAGTCCTATGTTTCGAAAATGGTCAGCAGTCAACCCTCATTAGTTTTTCCCAATTTCTAGCTTACGTGATATGAATGATGTGTTTTGAACATGTTCAACAATTATCCTTCCTTTCCATTCCACCCTCACTGCATTCTGAATGTCGGACAAGTGATTCACACTTTTCAACTCCATTTGATCTGTCTTATTCCAATGCCCTTGGCATTATCCCTCTTGTGCACACGCACATGGGTGAAGGCTTAATCCCAACAGTGGGTTGGGATTCCCTCATGTGTAGACATGAGGATGACATTATGGGAAAATTCCTTGCATAATCCCCAGTCACCGATACTGCTCAATAGTGGCACCCGGTTAGCTTCCTTACGTAAGACAAATCCACCATTACCACTCCATAGTGACACCCGGACAACTTCCTTGCATAATCCCCATCCACCATTTCCACTCCATAGTGGCATCCGGGCAACATACTTGTGTAATACCCATTTCTCATTTCATCTCAATAGCAGCACACATGCATCTTTCATGCCTAAGCTCATTGCACAATTTTCGCTCCATTGGGGCACCCAGGCAGCTTCCATATCTATGCCCCAATCCCCATTTATTCTCCATAGTATCACATGGGCTACAACCATGTGTAAGCCCCATCCACCATTTAAGCATCTTAGTGGCAGCCATGCATCTTCCTTGCATATGCCCCATTCACCACCCATCATAGACGCACCATTGCACTGTGATCACCTTACCACCTCTTGTTTCTCACACCGAGCATGAATCCCAATTGATCATGACATCCTCTCTAGGCCACCAAGAGTTTAATCCCCAAACACTATCCCAAACTATGTGTAATTTGACCCTTTCCAAGGTAGGGTAAGTAGGAAGCCTCCCTAAGTTTCAAGATCAACACCCATTGGTTATGACCATTTCGAATAGATGAAACATCTTGAACTATGTGGAATTTGATCCTTTCCAGTGCAAGGTGCATAGGAAGCCTCCCTGAGGTTCAATCCCAATGCCCATTGTTCCCAACCATCTTCATGTTGGTTCTCAAAACACCCATATGAACTACGAGGTCTTTGATCCTTGCCCCAGAATGGTATGTAGGAGGCCTCCATGAGGTTCATTCCCACCATCCACTAGTTCCGACCCATTCACATTGGTCCACCACACCTACACTATGTGGTATTTGATCCTTTCTAGGGAAAGGTACGTAGGAAGCCTCGCTGAGGTTAAAGCCAAACACCCATTGGCCCTGACCATCTTCACTTTTTAATCACTCCACCTGAACTATGTTGTCTTTGATCCATGCCAATGCAGGGTATGTTAGAAGCCTCCCTGAGGTTAAATCCCACCATCCAATGGTTCTGACCCCCTTCACATCAAACCACCTTCATCCCACATGATGCAAAACTGCATGCCCCCTTTTCATCAAGTACGATGTTAAACTGCATCAACCACACTGAACTACATTGTCTTTGATCCATGTCTCCTAGACATGGTATGTAGGAAGCCTCTATGAGGTTCATCCCCATCTAGTGGTTAGACGTTGTAACCCCATCTAGCGGTAAGCAGTTGTGACCACATATAGTGGTATGCCGCTGTGACCCCATCCAACGGTAAGCAGTTGTCAACCCCATCCAACAGTAATCCATTGTGACCCCATCCACCGGTAAGACTTTGAGACCCTATCCAGCGATAATACATTGTTATCCCATCAAACGGTAAGCTGTTGTTCCCCCAATCGTTGGTAGGTCATTGAAGTCCACAGTCGTCGGTAAGTCATCTTCATATGAACTATGTGGACTTTGATTCCCTGCCACAGGGATATGCAGGAAGCCTCATTGAGGTTCAAGTCCATCACTCATGACTCATCCAGACCTACCTCACGATCCCATGTGTTCTAGGAAGATCATTCCCCAAAATAGATGTTCTATTTCCTCATGATCCCGTCCATGCATCCATTATCATAGGCCACCTCCTCACATGTCCCATCATCTCACCAAACTATGTGGACATTGATTACCTTACACGAGGATACATAGGAATTCTCTTCAAGGATGAAGACCAACATCATCATCATCCGCATTTCGGTTCCATCCCATTCTCCCGCAACTTCACTCAACTCTCCATCATCCATCTTGATTATTAACCGGGCCGCCACATCCCGGTGGGATCATGTCATCCACCTCCTCATTTCTCCTAGTAGTACTCGGGCACTTTTCATGCGTTAGCCCCAGCGTGTATCCAGGACGTTGTCCTTTGTGTACATCCTGATTCATCACCCCTTTGAACTACGTGGGTTTTGATCCCAGTCGTCATTATAGGGTGCGTAATTTATAAGGTTCAATCCTAGCCAATGGTAAACCATGGTGCACCCCCTTTATGGTGTGCACATTCCCTGATCTGCCCTCAGTGGTTCCCATAACATCCTTCATGGTGTGACATCTTCCATTTATGGGACACACCATCTTGTGTCTACCCTAATTGAGTGTTCTAATCCATCCACTTGGTAAACCTTCCATGTAACAACCCGAGAATTTATGAAAAATATTCTTTTTAATTTTATTAATGTCTTGTGTTGTACGCTACACCAAAAGAAGCTTGCACAACACACCTTCTTGACTTGCCTTGCATTACACGCAATCACGACCTTCCTCGATAGCGTGTGTAATACGCAATACCGAGTTTCACTAAACAACGACATGCTATTAAAATAATATTAAAACTAGCCGTTATGAATAGTAATAACAACTTTTTTAAATTATGTAAATCTTATTTTTCAAAGTGAACTTCATTTTTGGATTCGGAGTATCGAATTTAGCCTAAGGTGAAATTTTGGTACATTTCGGATAACTTTCATATTCTGATGAATAGTGAAAATTACTAAATTTTAGTTAAAAACAACTTTTTCAATCGAAATAATTAATAGTGATAAATTATTAATTTGAGTGGTTTTAAAGTATATTTAGAATATATTTTTACAATTTAATACAATGTTGGTCATTGGATGTAATTTCACATTTAAACTAGACATAAACAAGTGTCAATCTTTTGATAGATATTGTTTCTTAAAAAACACGCTATTTGTTTTAACAGCGGGATTTAATTATAAAATTAATTAATGCAACTTTTATGTTATGAATTTGGTAAAATAGACTTCATTTTTGAATTCGGAATATGAAATATAGCTTGGGATGAAATTTTGGCATTGTTCTGGAAAACATCAATTTTTTATGAATAGTGAAACTACTAAGTGGTAGGTTAAAAACTGAATTTTGCATAAAACATAATTTTACCGCTTCTGTGAATGGAATTTCGAAAATCCGAGAGACACGGTTAATATCAAGGACTAAAATGTGGTTCAATGAGATGAAAATAATTTTTTGGTGAATAGTAACTTTTTACTTTTTTTACCGTGGTTAATAGTAAATAGGGTAACTAAGGGTAAATATGATATTAATATTACCCTAACACATGTCCTAATTCTATTGGACAAGTGTAATTCGACCAAAAACAAACTTAGGAATAAAATATGACCATTTAGGCCCACTTGGATTAGATTAGGACATTTATTATTAATTTATTTAAAGAAGGGTTAAAATAGTTAAAATCAAAGTTTAATAAGTGAATCATTTTTAATATGGGGTTATACATTAGATATATTCGATTGTAAATATTCATTAGAAAGCTAAAACGATTTCCTACATGATGGTATTTTATTTGTAATTTTTAGACATCAAATAATTTAATTTATTTATGACACAAAGATGATGCAGTAATTATCTTATTAATGAAATATTGACATAATTGATGTTATAAACACCAACATAAATGTCATTTGAGACTTTTTATGAATTACACTAATTTTCTAGGTTACTATGATATAATAGTGATGCTCTAATCAACTTGGTTCGAACATATAATTCTGATATGACTTTCACAAAAATCATATATCAAATAGTGTCAAAATTGACACAAAATAGTTTTTAAATCAAATATTATATTATTAATTGTTATTTTATTCCTAAAAATCTACGGTTCGGCCAAATGACTTAGATAAGGATATATATATTAATAATAAACAATTTGGGGTTCGTTTGGCATGTTATAGTAAGTGTATTAACCATATAGTGAAAGAAAACAAAAAGACACGGTAAAAGTTAAATTATTTAACTTAGAGTTAAATCTAATTGATAAGGTTAAAATAATATCCTAAACTTGTCTAAATTCTATTGGTTGATAGGATTTCGACCCATCCCCACTTTAGCTTAGAAATAAGACCCTTTGGAACCATTATAAACCGATTTTGACTTTAATATAAAATAATATTTTGAGGTATTCCTAAGGTGCCCCTCTCCTCCCTTATAAAAGGACACCTCTTCCCCCTCCTCCTCACACCAATTTGAGCACTCAAGCTCGGCCAACCCCTGCCATTTTCCCTTCTCCACTTCCCTAGAATAATCCTAGAGGTCCTGGTCTTCTCCAAAGACCAATCTTAGTTCCTTAAGTGGAGGATTCAAAAAGGCGTTCCAAAGAAGAGGTAATATCCATTACCGATCTTTTCAATTTCTTTCTTCTTCAACTTCTTCTTCTTTAGTTGTTTCATGATAAAGTAATAACATCAGTATTACTTACATACTGATATGTTATTATAAATATGAAACAACCCTAATTCACCTTCTATCCATCCTACGGAAAAATGAAATCACCGCGCGTGCGTACGTACGGAATACCGTCTCCACGCCGTGGTGTAATCTATTTTCCACCATCACCTTAAAAGGATGGGTATAATGGTGTAATGAGTAACTATATATGATTATTATTAAGTAATATTGATACTGAAATAATATATATATATACTCCAATACAATTCCACGATCATAGGAACGATATCATCACTCGTGCGTACGTACGGAATACCGTCTCCACGATGTGATGCGACTCGTTCTACATGATCTTCATTTCATAATGATTATATAAATGAATTGAATGAATAAATATGATATATGTTACACTAATACCATTCTGGATAGAAGGTATCTATATCCTTGAAAGAAGAATAAGAATTATTCGACAAAACACGCATAAGAACAAAAGTTATAAAGACCCGAGTAACAAGTAACAATGAAATATTACTAACAAGAAGCTAATAATATGACCATATATGATCTCATATCAATATGTATGATTCTGGAATAAGTCAATAACATTATTTAAACCATTATACAGGAGCTTCGGACACGAACAAAGCAAATCGGACCTAAGGTAAGGGAAATATCACAATCTCATTTTTATCCGAGATTGTTTATTCGTAAGTATTTACTGGGGTGTATTTTATCATCCACATCCATGTTCCCTCAATATGTAATATTGTTTCCATCCACTTGAAATAGTTTAAATCCAATTTTACCCTTAGGTGAGTTTTTAGTAAAGAATATGAAAGGAATCTTTTGTCGTTTTTCCGTACGAGGTACTTTTTGACTTTTCCGACAAAAGTACGAAGAATGTTTTTTTTAACTTATACGACATGAATGGATTTTTAAAACATTACTTCAAAGAAGCTTCCTTTACAAGTTTTCAAGTTTATTTTTAATCAACTTCTTTTATTTTAAAGTTGTATGACATGTTATGAAAGGAAAAATGTTTTTGAAGAAGAAAGGATATTTTCCTCAAGAATTCAATTCAAGTGTTTTATCAAAATTATTTTCCATCTAAGATAATAAAGGGTTCTGTTTCTATCCATATTTTTACATTGGTTTGACTATGTTGTGATGGAATTATGTTTATGAATTCCTTTATCATATATGAATTGATTTATGATGTCATGATGTTTCAAGAATCCCATTTTTGTTACATGTGTTATGCGATGATGCATGTTTTATGATTATGTGGCACACATAAGAAAGGATTCATTATAAGATGGGTGGGACCTATATCTCCCTCCAATGCATTGGGTAATGATTTTATATCTCATGAGATAGACATGGCTGGAACGGAAGGTTATTTCGGTTCAGTGATACAGGACTGAAACGAGGAGTGAACTCAGTTCAGAAAGGGACTTTGTCCACTAAGATAGTCTTGGCAATGAGTCATGACTAACAAGAAATGATTTTCCATGATTATGTGTGCATGCCACAAAGATTCAAGTTTTATGTTATGATTATGGGGATCTCATTTTCACTTCTATGATTTATTCCATGTTAAGATATTATGATCTCTTTTGCAGGTTTTAATTTTCAAAAAGATATGATATGATTTTTATTTCCTTTATTTGCCCTTGCTGGGCATTTGAGCTCACCCTTTTATGTTTTCTTTTCCCCAGGATATAAAGAAAGGTTTTAGGTAAAAAAAAGGATGACCTTTATGGGAGATATTGAAGAACTTTCACCATGATTAGAAGATTACGTTCCGAGTTTCCAAAGACACTAAACTATTACGATCCTTTAGTGTGTGTTTTTGTTATGTACTAAGTATTCCACAAATGTAATGTAATGTCCATGTACGTCAGGCTACGGGTCTCTACAGTTGGTATCAGAGGAAAGGTTTAGTCAACCTTTGGAAACTAGGATGCGAAAACGTTAGTGAGATCCCTAGAGATATTTCTAAGGTATGTCTAGGGATGCCCCTAAGGATAAGTATATGTATAGGATATAGTCCTAGAACTATGGTAACGATATTAGATTAAACCAAAGATGATAGATATTTAAGTTACTCCCCCTTTATTATGATTTTTTTCATCTAACACTATTCTTTTTGGGTTTTAGAAAATGGTTTGAAACAAGGTGATTCACGATAATGGAGGATATGATGGACAATGGAATGATATTCTTCATGAGCAACCAAATGAAATGGGATTTGGATGTCCAAACATCATTATTATGCCGAATCAGAAATCTCACAATATGATCAATAAAGTAAAATTTGGTAAGTTTCCTGACTCGACTAATAAGAGAAAGATGGAGTTCCATGATGATCATAGAGGAAAGAAAGTTCAATTTCCCCTATGTAAATCATGTGGGAAGAGGCATCAAGGAGAATGTTTCAAGGGAACTGGAAGATGCTTTGGGTGTGGAAAAGAAGGACACAAAGCAAGTAAGTGCAAAGGAAAAGGGTCGGTTAACACCATGGATGAGGATAATGGTAATGCTACGACATCAAAAATGGTTAAGTGTTTTAAATGTGGAATGTATGGGCATTATGCAAACAAATGCCCTAAGGGAAAGACTCATGAAGAGAATCAGTATGGTCATATGGGTAGTATTTATGTGGATGATGATGAAGAGACTACAAATGATATGTGAGATGAAAGAATTTTTGAAGCTCGGTCAATGGTTTGAGAATGTAGTGGAATGATTACATGTTTATCATGTGTAATTTTGGAATAAAGAGATATATATGGATTGTTACACTGTTGTCTTTCCTTGTGTTTTGAAAGTGTATGATTAATGTTACCAGTATCCATGAAAGGTTATTCAGATATTTTTGGAATGTAGATGATATGCGCATAATGAAGGGATAAGGAGAAAATTAAATGTTTGATAGTATTCATGAGCTCATGATTGATATAAGGACTAAGTGACATCATGGTTTGAGTATATAGAATTTTGAGGATTTTGGTATGTGGAAAGTGTTAACTTTTAACTGCACTCATGTTTTCACTAAGGTATTCAAGAGAATACACGATTAAGGACTTTGAATGTTTGGAATGTGACCAACAAGACATATCTTATGATATGTGGGGATCAGCGACAGTATTAAATCTCTGGTTATCGTTGACTGCAGTATTATGTATAAGCCTAAAGATTAGACTGGATTATGTTGGACATAAGTTAGTATTGTTTAAGGATAGAAGATTTTCGATATTATTGATGGGATGTTATAGTAACGTAGTTTTAGAAAAAGGACAACCTGCAGGACGGGCGACAACCCATCGCTTCGGACAAGGCTGTAGGAATCGAACCCGCAACCGAAGTGCGACTGGCCTTTATCGCCTACCACTGACCTACAGGAAGTCCCTGTTTAGTAGAAACTAGTTTTATTATATTAAGCAGTATGATATATGAAGTATAAGCCCATTTTAGGAACTATATATGATTAATCCCACTATAGATCGACTTATGTATATAAATTTTGCTAACCTTTTGAGACAGATGGAATGACCCGTCATTCTATCACATGATCTGCTAACACTTCACGAATAACAAATTCAACTTCATTTATTTAAGAGATGAAGTGGAAATTGTTCAAGGCACGAACAACAGTGAGATTGTACCAAAATAAAGTAAGTATTTATTCTAATTCAAATTTTCAACTTTAGGGAAATGATCTTGAAAACCAAAAATGTTGTCCTAGTGATCTTATACCTGATGAATCAGATGGTACCTTAGATCGTCACAAATTTATGGATTTGTGATTACTGGCTTTTCCATAGCCATGTTCTCTACCACTCTCCATCAGAACATGATTGTTAGATTTCTCTTCCATATCCATATTTTCACCTATGTGGAAACCCAGTGATTAGTTTATTTGGGTAATCGTTACATTTCATACTTTAGTTTTTAAAGCCATGTTTTGGTATTCCTTTTTACGATGTGGGTTTCTATTAAAGAAACTTTCGAATAGTAAACCATTTATAATCCCGACGAATTTCGAGGGCGAAATTCATTTTAAGGGGGGTAGAATGTAACAACCCGAGAATTTATGAAAAATATTCTTTTTAATTTTATTAATGTCTTGTGTAGTACGCTACACCAAAAGAAGCTTGCACAACACACCTTCTTGACTTGCCTTGCATTACACGCAATCACGACCTTCCTCGATAGCGTGTGTAATACGCAATACCGAGTTTCACTAAACAACGACATGCTATTAAAATAATATTAAAACTAGCCGTTATGAATAGTAATAACAACTTTTTGAAATTATGTAAATCTTATTTTTCAAAGTGAACTTCATTTTTGGATTCGGAGTATCGAATTTAGCCTAAGGTGAAATTTTGGTACATTTCGGATAACTTTCATATTCTGATGAATAGTGAAAATTACTAAATTTTAGTTAAAAACAACTTTTTCAATCGAAATAATTAATAGTGATAAATTATTAATTTGAGTGGTTTTAAAGTATATTTAGAATATATTTTTACAATTTAATACAATGTTGGTCATTGGATGTAATTTCACATTTAAACTAGACATAAACAAGTGTCAATCTTTTGATAGATATTGTTTCTTAAAAAACACGCTATTTGTTTTAACAGCGGGATTTAATTATAAAATTAATTAATGCAACTTTTATGTTATGAATTTGGTAAAATAGACTTCATTTTTGAATTTGGAATATGAAATATAGCTTGGGATGAAATTTTGGCATTGTTCTGAAAAACATCAATTTTTGATGAATAGTGAAACTACTAAGTGGTAGGTTAAAAACTGAATTTTGCATAAAACTTAATTTTACCGCTTCTGTGAATGGAATTTCGAAAATCCGAGAGACACGGTTAATATCAAGGACTAAAATGTGGTTCAATGAGATGAAAATAATTTTTTGGTGAATAGTAACTTTTTACTTTTTTTACCGTGGTTAATAGTAAATAGGGTAACTAAGGGTAAATATGATATTAATATTACCCTAACACATGTCCTAATTCTATTGGACAAGTTTAATTCGACCAAAAACAAACTTAGGAATAAAATATTACCATTTAGGCCCACTTGGATTAGATTAGGACATTTATTATTAATTTATTTAAAGAAGGGTTAAAATAGTTAAAATCAAAGTTTAATAAGTAAATCATTTTTAATATGGGGTTATACATTAGATAAATTCGATTGTAAATATTCATTAGAAAGCTAAAAAGATTTCCTACATGATGGTATTTTATTTGTAATTTTTAGACATCAAATAATTTAATTTATTTATGACACAAAGATGATGCAGTAATTATCTTATTAATGAAATATTGACATAATTGATGTTATAAACACCAACATAAATGTCATTTGAGACTTTTTATGAATTCCACTAATTTTCTAGGTTACTATGATATAATAGTGATGCTCTAATCAACTTGGTTCGAACATATAATTCTGATATGACTTTCACAAAAATCATATATCAAATAGTGTCAAAATTGACACAAAATAGTTTTTAAATAAAATATTATATTATTAATTGTTATTGTATTCCTAAAAATCTAAGGTTCGGCCAAATGACTTAGATAAGGATATATATATTAATAATAAACAATTTGGGGTTCGTTTGGCATGTTATAGTAAGTGTATTAACCATATAGTGAAAGAAAACAAAAAGACACGGTAAAAGTTAAATTATTTAACTTAGAGTTAAATCTAATTGATAAGGTTAAAATAATATCCTAAACTTGTCTAAATTCTATTGGTTGATAGGATTTCGACCCATCCCCACTTTATCTTAGAAATAAGACCCTTTGGAACCATTATAAACCGATTTTGACTTTAATATAAAATAATATTTTGAGGTATTCCTAAGGTGCCCCTCTCCTCCCTTATAAAAGGACACCTCCTCCCCCTCCTCCTCACACCAATTTGAGCACTCAAGCTCGGCCAACCCCTGCCATTTTCCCTTATCCACTTCCCTAGAATAATCCTAGAGGTCCTGGTCTTCTCCAAAGACCAATCTTAGTTCCTTAAGTGGAGGATTCAAAAAGGCGTTCCAAAGAAGAGGTAATATCCATTACCGATCTTTTCAATTTCTTTCTTCTTCAACTTCTTCTTCTTTAGTTGTTTCATGATAAAGTAATAACATCAGTATTACTTACATACTGATATGTTATTATAAATATGAAACAACCCTAATTCACCTTCTATCCATCCTACGGAAAAATGAAATCACCGCGCGTGCGTACGTACGGAATACCGTCTCCACGCCGTGGTGTAATCTATTTTCCACCATCACCTTACAAGGATGGGTATAATGGTGTAATGAGTAACTATATATGATTATTATTAAGTAATATTGATACTGAAATAATATATATATATACTCTAATACAATTCCACGATCATAAGAACGATATCATCACTCGTGCGTACGTACGGAATACCGTCTCCACGATGTGATGCGACTCGTTCTACATGATCTTCATTTCATTATGATTATATAAATGAATTGAATGAATAAATATGATATATGTTACACTAATACCATTCTGGATATAAGGTATCTATATCCTTGAAAGAAGAATAAGAATTATTCGACAAAACACGCATAAGAACAAAAAGTTATAAAGACCCGAGTAACAAGTAACAATGAAATATTACTAACAAGAAGCTAATAATATGACCATATATGATCTCATATCAATATGTATGATTCTGGAATAAGTCAATAACATTATTTAAACCATTATACAGGAGCTTCGGACACGAACAAAGCAAATCGGACCTAAGGTAAGGGAAATATCACAATCTCATTTTTATCCGAGATTGTTTATTCGTAAGTATTTACTGGGGTGTATTTTATCATCCACATCCATGTTCCCTCAATATGTAATATTGTTTCCATCCACTTGAAATAGTTTAAATCCAATTTTACCCTTAGGTGAGTTTTTAGTAAAGAATATGAAAGGAATCTTTTGTCGTTTTTCCGTACGAGGTACTTTTTGACTTTTCCGACAAAAGTACGAAGAATGTTTTTTTTAACTTATACGGCATGAATGGATTTTTAAAACATTACTTCAAAGAAGCTTCCTTTACAAGTTTTCAAGTTTATTTTTAATCAACTTCTTTTATTTTAAAGTTGTATGACATGTTATGAAAGGAAAAATGTTTTTGAAGAAGAAAGGATATTTTCCTCAAGAATTCAATTCAAGTGTTTTATCAAAATTATTTTCCATCTAAGATAATAAAGGGTTCTGTTTCTATCCATATTTTTACATTGGTTTGACTATGTTGTGATGGAATTATGTTTATGAATTCCTTTATCATATATGAATTGATTTATGATGTCATGATGTTTCAAGAATCCCATTTTTGTTACATGTGTTATGCGATGATGCATGTTTTATGATTATGTGGCACACATAAGAAAGGATTCATTATAAGATGGGTGGGACCTATATCTCCCTCCAATGCATTGGGTAATGATTTTATATCTCATGAGATAGACATGGCTGGAACGGAAGGTTATTTCGGTTCAGTGATACAGGACTGAAACGAGGAGTGAACTCGGTTCAGAAAGGGACTTTGTCCACTAAGATAGTCTTGGCAATGAGTCATGACTAACAAGAAATGATTTTCCATGATTATGTGTGCATGCCACAAAGATTCAAGTTTTATGTTATGATTATGGGGATCTCATTTTCACTTCTATGATTTATTCCATGTTAAGATATTATGATCTCTTTTGCAGGTTTTAATTTTCAAAAAGATATGATATGATTTTTATTTACTTTATTTGCCCTTGCTGAGCATTTGAGCTCACCCTTTTATGTTTTCTTTTCCCCAGGATATAAAGAAAGGTTTTAGGTAAAAAAAGGATGACCTTTATGGGAGATATTGAAGAACTTTCACCATGATTAGAAGATTACGTTCCGAGTTTCCAAAGATACTAAACTATTACGATCCTTTAGTGTGTGTTTTTGTTATGTACTAAGTATTCCGCAAATGTAATGTAATGTCCATGTACGTCAGGCTACGGGTCTCTACATTCCAGGTGTCCCCTTGGGATTTACCAATCAGATATTTCTATATGAGACATTGTGATCCCCCTCATTCCATCTCTGCAAGATGTTAAACTCTTGTCATACCTCGTGTTAGACATGAGATGCTAGAGGAAAACCTCATAAGACACACCTTTGGCGTAACTATCTCCACTAGACCTTAAAATCGTGGCATACCCCATGTTAAAAATGGGAAGTTGAGGAAAATCTCATAAACATGCCTCCAGCATAAGATACCCAATGAATGATGTGTAATTCCTCGGGTTATGCACCCTTAAGATGCCCCCTATGAGGAAGAATATAGATTCCCCAATGACCACACATCCACAGATGCCCTTACATTTCTGATGTTTTCATATACTCTGACCGAAGGTTTATACCATATCAAGACCCCCTGGAATACCCTAGAGGATGTAGTGTAATTAACCGACATCCACAAAGACATGGCACCGAGAATGAGATTCATGAACCACGACATAATATTTAAGGGAGACCCAGACTAGGTAACAAGTTCTAAGGAGGAATCAATGGAAGGAAGAAGCTAAATCCCATCAGCCCATTTAGATCAAGATGAAAATGTCCCTAAATATGGAATAGATTCCTCCTGCCATTGGAAAGTGGGAATTTGGGGCAACAGCTTCACGTCCTCCACAGACAGATGCACGTGCCCCGAGGAAAGCTTTGGAGACAATTTTCAATCGCGTGCATCATATAGGGACTTGTTAGAAATAACATGTCATGCATTCCATCCATGCCATTTATGGTGTATTAGTGATGGCATGTTGTTGTGATAGATGTTTTTCTAGATATACATGTTGTTGTGATAGATGCCTTGATATAATACCTTATTTTTATAGGGTATTGAATTGTGTATGGTCTTTTTTGAATAAACACCAAACTTTGGTTCTTGAGGTGTTATGGCCCCTCATGGATCGGAATTTGGTGGATCATTACACTGTTATGCTAGAAAATGAAATGTATAAGTTGCAAAGCTTTGATTCATAGGGAGTATGGGCCCTCATGGATCTGAATTTGGCACCTTAATGTTCATTTCATTTTTTTCTGGGTTTCGAAGTAGTTTCGAAGGCTTACTGTCCGGAAGAACCCAGAATTCACAACATGTAATGATGAATACACACCATGGGTCGTTCTGTTTGGGGAGGAAATGTTTTTATTATGTACAAACCCAGTACTTTATGAACACTTCATGTAGTCCCTAACCGCGTCACTTGTTGTGTGGTTAGAGACATGGGGTTGGGAAATCATTGGGGTAGCACGTTGTGTACCAGTTGTACATGTTGTGTTGTGTAGACCATGTTTCCACCCATGTGACTAACGACACTGATGGATAAAACATAAGTTATAGACAAATATTCAATCTTCAACATGTCGTTTAGTTTAACCCATGTATGTGGCCATGTATTGAACAACACAGGTTGATGAAATATATCTAGAACACTCCATGTCTGGAATAAACACGCTGTGTAGAGTCAACAGTGTAACTGGACATGTAACTAACAACATGAGTCGGTGATGTTTGTCTAGTACACACCATGTACGTCACTAACACTCTGTGTAGTATAGTTCTAGGAGAACTGTGTTGCTTTTCCATGTAGAAGAACTCGGGCATGGGAAGAGAATTCAAGTACACGTTGTGTGTTTGGATAAAACACAATGTGTATAGGGTGTTACACAACCTGGGTTTACTGAATTACATACCCATGTGTAGGATTTAGGGAACAAACCACGTTGGCAATATACACGCCATGTATCCATGTTTTGAAAAACATGAATGCTTTCATTCTCTTGTTCCCTTCTTACACTTCTAAGTTTCAGTCCCTTTTAATCTTGATCTGAGTTGTGCACTTGACCTTGTAGAGTCTTTTCATAGAGACTCCCTCTGGTTGTCCACCAGTTTCAGGGTAGTGATCAGACACCGAATATAGATGATCAAGTACTACTAGAAGATCCTTCTGTTGTGCCAGTCTTTACCCCAGCCACCATCCAGGACATAGGTGATGAGGCACAGTTTCGAGAGGGATCATTGAGGATTATGCTAAACTTATAGGGAGTACTGCATCCTACCCCGCCAATGGAAGAATTGAAGTAGGTCTTTCAGAAGCATCATCCTCCCACTTTCGTAGGGGATTGAGCACCCCAGGCTATAGAGTCATGTCTAGAATCCATGTTTAAGATCTTCGAGCATCTGGAGACTTCTCCAGAGAGGAGGGTCATGATACCTATGTATATGCTTTGGGATTTATCCATGAGATGTAGGCATATGATCTCACAGGCCGGACTCCAGCATGTTATGGCTTGGGAGAAGTTTCAGAGTACCCTATATGACTTTTTCTACCTAATGACTTTGAGGGCCGATTGAGCCTAAGAGTTCATGAGTTTGGAGAAGGGTGCTCTTTTAGTTATGGTGTACTCTTCTTTCTTCACAGAGCTACAATGATTTACACCCTTTATAAAAGGTGGCGATTTATTCATGGAAAGGATATTTGAGGATGGTATCAAGCAGTTAATTCGGGCTCAGGTGAGCATCTTCGGGTTTCATTCATCACTTCTATAGTCAACCATGTTCTTATCATGGATCAAAAACTAAGGGATTCTGGAGCTGTGAGCCTGGGTGATTCCGCATCTAGAGTTAGTGCTTATCTGATAGATAGAAGGAAGCACTACAGGGAGTCTACACATGGGGATCTGAGTAGGCGGTATAGACCACCAGGTTGCTAGGTAGCATGCTACCAGTGTGGACGGGTCAGAAATACAAGGCCACATTTCCTGAGAGGCCCAGTGGAGTGCTGATCTTGCATCATGAAGGGACATCTTCAGTGGATCTATCAAATCTTCTCACCATCAGCGGGTGACATGGGTTCTTCTATGACTCCTCATTTGGGAGCTGCACCACCATTTTCTCACCAGTCTGGGAACTTGAGTTCTTCTGGCCATTCAGGATGAGGTGGATGTCGTGGTCATGGGAGCCAGTCACCCGGAATTCAGTAAAAATAGGGTATATCAGCTTAGAGTGTCAAGGCAGGGTCACATGGCCACGTTGTAGGTCAGACTTTTGCAGTGGTGCAGACCCTGTAGGATCAGGATCCTAGACCCTTTACAGTTTGAGGTAAGATTCTATTTGCCTTAGCTTTTTCTTATGCACTTATCTATATACAAGGTTCCCCTAGATTAATGTCTATTGAAGTTGGGAATATTCTTAGAATCTAGATCATTTATTCTACTAATGTCTTGACAATAGACACTCCGTTGGGAACTAGAACGACTAGCGTACATCAGTGCAAGGAGTTCCCTCTTGAGGTTGGTGGGTGTCACTTCCTTTGGTACCCCTATGTCTAGGAGATGACGGGATACAATGTCATTCTCGAAATGGACGGGTCAATTCTCTTTTAGGATGTTGTTGATTGTTTTCATCGTAGGGTGAGTTTCACGTCACCAGAGGGAGGATTGTTTCATCATAATGATGAATGGGATGTTCAGGCGAGCAGAGCGGGACCCAAGAATCATGGCTTTAGAGGAGTTACAAACCAGTTTTCTAGTCTGTATCTCAATTACTAGGGGAATTCACAGATGTACATTCCTATAGTGGATGAACGTTTTAGGGACATCTTTCTAGAGGAATATTCAGCTTTTCCTATGAAGTGAGAGGTGAAATTTTATATTAAGATTGTGCCAGGAGTGGCACTGGTGTCCACTCCTCTTTATAGGTTGGCTACCCCAATGTAACATGAACTCATGAAGTAGTTGGATGATTTGCAAGAAAGGTTTTCATCTGACATAGTACTTCTCCTTGGGGTTCTCCTATCCTATTTGTGAAAATGGCAGACAACACCCTCATACGTTGTGTCGATTATCGGAAGTTGAACTAGTTGATGATCAAGAACCGATATCCATTGCCAAGGATGGATGATCTCTTTGATCATCTTCCAGGAGCTCAGGTGTTCTCAAATATTGAATTTAGATCTGGAAATCATTGGTTTGTTGCTATACCATCAGATATACCTCTTATAGCCTTTCGAAGCAGGTATGGTCTATAAGAGTGTGTGGTTATGTTGTTTGTTCTCATGAACGATCCTGCAGTTTTGATTACACTGATGAGTCGAGTGTTCTATCCATATTTGGATTCCTTCATTGTGATCTTCAAGGATGATATCTTGGTGTACTCTCACACTCGACATAGCCATGCCACCCTTCATGAGATCATTTTCCTTACACTGAGAGAGAATAACTTATATGTTAAGCTCTCAAAATGCCACATTGGGATGGACCAGATTCACTTCTTATGTCAAGTTATCTCATAAACAGGATTATCATCAGATCCAGAGAAAGTGAGAGAAATAGTTTCCTAGGATCATACAAAGAATGTCTTTGAGGTACGATGATTTCTAGGGTTGTATGGTTACCACAGATGTTTCATACATGACTTTTTACGCTTATCAGTTCCACTGACTGGACTAACTAAAAAGGGTCTAATGTACTTGTGGTCTGATTATTGTGATTCATCTTTTCAGGAGTTGAAAAGGAGGTTGACTTCAACACCGATTCTTGAATTTCCAGAGCCAGGAATGAGGTATACAGTATACTATCATGAATCAGGTATCTGGCTGGGAGTAGGTCTTATGCAGTGAGAAGGGGTAATTGCGTACGAGTCTAGACAGTTGAGGCCAAATGAGATAAATTACCCAACACACATTCTCGTGTTGGCTGTAGTTGTTCACGCTTTATGATGTTAGAGACATTACCTTTTGGGAGAGCAATTTGTGGTTTTCACCAACCACAAAACTCTGAAATATATTTTCACTCAGTATGACCTAAACTTGAGACAATGAAGGTGGGTTGAGTACTTCCTGTCATATGACATTGAACTTGTCTACATTCTTGGGAAGGAAAACGTAGTGGCTGATGCGTTGAGAAGGAGGACTTAGGTACAGGAAATTTTGGAGGCCAACAATGAGTGGATTCTTATGGCTCTGTTCTCTGAAATGCATTTGGTGGTGGATGAATGACAGTGGCAGATGTTTCTATCATCTGTAGTTTTTCCCTATACTCTTCTTGATTGAGTTCGAATAAGGAAACTAACAGATTTATAAGGAATATTCATAAAGGAGAGTGTTTCAGGAGAGGAACCTATTCTTGGATGGATCGTAGGTGAGGATGTGATCTTGCGTTTTCATGGTCGTGTGTGGGTGCTAGAAGAAAGACATGATGAGCTGATGCATGGCTCTTATTCGTTGGTTTGAGAAGTTCATCCTAGTGTCACAATGATGTGTCATGATCTACACCATCAGTATTGGTGTCTAGGTATGAAGAGAGATGTTTCTGGTTTTATCATGAGGTGTTCCACCTATCAACATGTGAAGGTGTTGAATCGGCGACCAACATGGATTTTCAGAAGATACCCATTCTGGAGTGGAAGTAGAATGAAGTCATGATTGATTTTGTTATATGTTTGACGAGGTCGCGTCAAGGGAATGATTCAGTATTGGTTTTCATTGACAGAATCATGAAGGTTTCTCGATTCGTACCGATCAAAGAGACCTTCATTGTCGATGAGCTAGGATGGTTTTACATCTGAGAGATCTTATGTCTATATGGGGTTCCACACTCCATTATTTCAGATAGGGATGCTTATTTTACATCTCGAGTCTGGCAGGGTCTTCAGAGGGAATTGGGTACAAAGGTACGTCTGAGTATATCATATCATCACCAGATATATGGCCAGTCCGAGAAAACAGTTCAGGTGCTCGAGGACATGCTTTGAGAATGCATATTGGATTTTTTTAGGATCTTGGGATAAGCACATACCACTTGTGGATTTTGTATAAAATAATAGTTTTCAAGAAACTATTATTATGGAACCTTATGAGGCCTTGTATGGTTGGCCATGATGATCACCCTTATGCTGGCTATAGGTAGGAGATCCAGCTATGCAAGGACCTTGTCTTGTCTAGGAGAACTCAAAGCAGATTGAGTTGATTCAGAAGAGGATGGTTACTGGACAATCATGACATAAGTCTTATGCTGATCAATTGAGATGACCTCTAGAGTTTGAGTTCGAAGATCAGGTTTTCAAGTGTGTCACACTGAGGCTTGGACACAGGAGGATTATGAGACTGGGTAAGCTTTCAGAAATGTATGTTGGGCCATTTGATGTGTTAGAGGGGGTTGGGCCGGTTTCATATCAGTTGTAGTAACCTCAGGTGTACGAGGCTATGGACAATGTCATTCATGTTTCTCAGCTTCAGCATTACTTCTCAGACCCATATCTTATTTTTCATCCTGAAGAGGTTGAGTTAGAGGTGGATTCAATGTTCGAGGAGCATCCTCTCGAGATTGTTGATCGAAGTGAGAAGGTTCTTTATTGTCAGGATGTTCCTCAAGTACGAGTGCTATGGCTGCATAGGTGAGTACATAACAAGACATTGGAGAGGGAGGCCGACATACGATCGTAGTGGCCAGATCTGTTTGATGATTCTTCTTCTACGACACACTGCTAGGGAAATTCCGGGATAAATTTCTTTAAGTGGGGATGTTTGTAAAAACACAGACCATATTTTTAGGTATTTTTTTTTGTTTTGGAGAAAAAGAGGAGTTCAAAACAAATTCAGGAGTACACACTGTGTACTTTAAGTACACACTGGGTACCTAGTTGCCAATAGCGACCCTATGCTGGCCGTATAACGGTCGAGCACAAGGCCGTGTGTTGGGACTTGGAGACCACCAAAAGAAGAGGCTGAAAAAGTAAAGTACACATTGTGTACTTTTAAAGAACGCGTGGTGTACATTTTTTTCATTAAACGGACCAGGGCTGTTTCTGATGGATATAACACACTTCATCTCGACCTATTTCGTCCATGAGATTCCATACAACCGCATATCTTCTCCAATCCCATGAAATGTCATCCGCTCTCCGAATCTACTTCCATCAACTGCGTTGGAATCACATTGGTGAGTTCTCTTTTATTCTTTAACTTCATCTCTTGATTTCTTCTCTTCCGCAAGATATCCTTTATTGAACATTTTTTTGCATTTTTCTAGATATATGGAATTATAGGGAGATTTAAGCCATGATATTCATGTATATCGATCTCAGGATGTCGAGGTCGGTGGTTTGTGCCTTTATTTATTTAGTCCTTTAGTTATATGTGCAAAGTTCCCAATACGTTGGTTTGGGGTTTTGTGTGTTTATGGTTTTACACTTTTATTTGACTTCCCTCCCTTGTTTGATTGGATAGAGGTTAATAGTTTTATAATAGGGTTATCTTGGCCAAGAAATGGATGTTTTTCTCCTGTTTACTTATTTTGGACAATTTTCTCTAGCCTTTCCTGTAAGTTCGCTGCTTTCATTACATGCCATGTATTGTTGGGTGGAGTGTTTATTATTTTAAATTCTATGATATGTTGTAGTTGTTTAGGAAAGTCATTCTTGAGGTTCACATTGGCCGATAAATAGGGTTTGTGGATGATTTCATTACACGAGGCTATGATAACCTATTGTAGTAAGACCATAGGGGAAATTGACATTGAGGGCTTTCCCAGAGTGTCTGTAATAATTATCAATCTGTGAGACCATAGAGGGGATTGGTGTTGAGTGCTCTATCATAGTGTCTATATATACATTACGAGACCATAGGAGGAATTGATGTTGAGTGGTTCCTTAATGTTTCTATAGGTTACCATTAAAATACTATAGGGGGATTGATTTTGAGTGCTTCCTCAGAGATTATCTGATCACAAATGACTAAATGTGGAATTGATAGCGAGTGCTTCCTCCGAGAGTCTTTGCTATATCGTCTATTGTATTGTTAACCAGAGGGGTTAGGTTGTGAGAACTACCCATAGGGATGCTTTTATTAGTTTTTGGATGAATAAATAATTAAAAGTAAATGTTTGTAAATGAAACTGTAGGACTATTTACTTTTGAGTACTATGTTCACTTCTTCTTTTTGCTTATTGCCATCCATAAATATTCACTAACTCTTACGCACAGATCATTGGGTGGGTTCCTACTAGGATTAGTCTCACACCCTATATGGGTCAAGATTTTGGGCCCAAATAGACTTTATTTCTGTAGGTATAGATAAGGGCAAGCACCCTTCTACTTCATGTACTTGATTGTGATGGAGGTGGGGATCATGGGACCAAGCTGAGGCTTGAAAGGCCACTCGAGTTTAACTATATTATTTTGTACTTTTTTTACTACTATATTCCAGCATTGTGACTTGTTTGGCTACTTTACAAGATATATGTATCATGATTCATTATATATATGTGCTCCAGTTGTTTATTTCATCAGTCTTACAATATTTACTTATTGCATGCTTTTACTACTTCTGCTATTGTATATCTGTTATTTCCACTGTGTTACTCTTCCAATGAGGGAATAGTTTCTAAAGTATCACACCCATGTCCCCCAATGCTAGTTGGAAGCCTCTGGCATTTGGGTAAATTTTCTGGAGGCCATGTGACCAACTGGGTACGGGTGACCTCTGGGCGGATTCTGGATTCGGGATGTTATAATGTACGTACACACAACCAATGATGATTAAAACTAACTATAATATAGTTTTGGAAATCAATGTACATTTAGAGTAACAAATTAAGGATGGGAATGAAATTTAAAAATTAATTCAAGAAAGAAAGTATTAAAGGAATGACTTAGAATAAAAAATAAACTAATTTGGGTAACTCAAACATGTGCAGACAGGACAAAACATCAATGGAAAGAGGATTACACACTGGGCAATGAATCAAAAATCCTAGAAATTGACGAGAACACAAAAACACAACCCTAGGTAATATGTTTTTTTATTTTGAAAATAAATACCTAATAATTGATAGAGAATGAACCTAAGGAGGAAAATGAACATGGATGGTCAGCCTGGAAGGACACTATCAGAGAGAGTGCTTCGGGTGAGGTGGGTAGCTTTAGAGAAGGACGCTTCCAGTTTTCAGCCAGGAAATATACTTTTGGTGATAGAGGAGTGCATATGGAGTAGTAGGTCTCAAGAATGGGGTTTCTGCCTTGTTTTCTCACAGCAGGATAGAAGATTTGGCCGGAGGAGGGGGTCATGCCTGAGCTTGCTAGTCGGAGGAGGGGGCATGCCCCGATGGGATTGAGGGTGCATAAGAGCATGTTGGATGGCCTATGGGGCGGGGATCGTGTCGGATTGGGTGGAGGTTTCAAAATAGGCCGCCATAGGTGGGGGAGGCTAGAGGGGGGGTTCATGGTGGGCCAATATAGTATTGGAGTCGCGCAGGGAGTGTTTGGGTGGGGTGTTGTGCCATGCGATGGGATGGGGAGGAGGTTTTGGGTTTAAAAATAATAAATAAATAAATAAATAGAAAAAAAGTAATTGATAATAATAATAATTTATTCAGTTCATTTAAAAAAATAATAATAGTAATAAAATTTTTATAATAATCGTATTAATAACATATACATATTTATAATAATGTTATTATTAATAATAAAGTAAGAAGAAATAACACAAAGCATAACAAATAATAATAATAATCACAATATTCTAATTATTATTATTATTATTATTATTAAAAATTCTTTTAATTTTATTCTACTCTCATATTATTTTAATTTCTATTACTTTTATTTTTCATTTAAATTTCAATCCATCGTTAAATTTTTATTATTTTTGGTGCAGAACTGGCCGCACAGTCTGCCAGGCTGTGCACCAACTATGTGATAACCATAATTTACCTGAATGTTTTAACATCCTATATGTTTTTAGGGTCTCAACTCAAACCCCAATTGGAAAATCCTGAAATAGAAAATAATAAAAATAAAACTCTATCCGATGTCGGTGTGGGGTAATTATCCCCAATGAAGAAATGTTTTGCGTAAACAAAGTCAAAAAGCTGATAGTTAACCAAAAACCAAGTCCATAACCTGAACAAAAAACAATGAAAACTGAGAATATTGATATGAGATTACTTTCAATAGGTCACAATTGACTTATAGATAAGGAAACTGAAGCCTCATATTGAGAGGAGATCATGGGGGGGGGGGGTTCTATCCCCTACATGAACTCATCTAGATCAGGAAAATTAAAAAAACTACCCATGAATTCATCGAGAAACCCACTACATGGGAACCTGTCAAACTTTCACACTAGGAAGAAAGAACCAACACAACCCTTTCTCCACATTAATTTAAAACACCCCCAATGAGTTTGGGAACTCCCGAAATGCACTTCATCCAACTCCCTTAGCATCAGCATAACCACACCAGCATGAAAAGTTGATTACCAAAACTAGTTAAAAACCAAAAAATGAAACTCGAACCAAAATAAAACACATGAACACACATTCAAAAATGGATCTTATGAAACACTTACATCTCAAAACGGTCAAAACTAGGACCAAAAACTAAACCATCCCATGTGAGGGAAAACAACCCCTAAAAATTTTGACGACTCCAAAATCCCCATTTGAATAGTTGAAAATTCTTGGATAACAACTAAAAAATCCATCATATCCTTACAATGACACGATGAACTTATAATTGTATGCGAAAATAAGAAAGAAACATTAAATGTGTCTATTAAAAGATGATAGATAAAGAACCTGAAAAAGGTCTCACAAACCCATGACAACCTTGACTATGCACGAGCATCACCTAGAGACTTCAGGTTGGGGATCTGATTGATTCAGAATCTACTACCTCACAGGTATGCATGACCATCCCCTAGTCACAACTCATTCTTCATGTAATTATCCTTATAAGTATTCCCCCGATGACCTGAACATCCACATCGAGTGTAGATCATTGGAGGGATGTGAAAAGACACATGACTCCTTAGGGGCAGGTTTATTCAGCCTGCACTACTCACTAGATGGGGATCCTTTAAAAACAACAATAAAAAAACTTTATTTTGGACTCTCTACACTTCAAAAACCAGCTCATTGAAGTGGTCAACATGGACCTTCATTGTCTGATGATCTCGTTGACCACACATGAGATCTTACTTATTCATTATCTTTGACTACTCATGTATAAACCATGATATGAAGAAAGACATTAAACCATCCCCCGTAAACCTGAATTTTAATTATCATTGGATGTATAGCTCTCATTTGTCCAAAGATGGACCTTTAGACAGACCCAGTATAGAATGCACTCTGACAGTTTTTGAAGTCCCCAACATCCAGAAGACATTCTCTACACCTTCAATCCATATATCTTTCTCTAACAGAACTCTGACACCATAAAAGATATTCAACACCCAAGAACACTCAAGAAATTAGCATGAATCGTTAGGACATTGAGGGACCTTTCTATTAGTCACATTTCCAAAAACCCAAAAAACACCAACCAAAACCAATATCAATCCAAATAAAACTGAAATATGCACTCCAAGCCAAAAACAACTCTCTAATAATCCAACCACATACCAACATAAACAATTATCCCATTTTAAAAATATCCCAGTCATTTTAAAAATTCAATATCGCCCTCTTTCACAGCCACTTTCCAAATTCTAAAATCCCCTTTATAAAACCAAATTCAATTTAGAAGATAATACACCCTTCTAAAATACATTAGCTAGATAAGGCCAAAACTTTAATTTCAAGTACACACCCAAGTAATCCCATGTAGTATTTCACATGTGTTTATCCACTTTTATCTATATGCACCAACACAAACATTCCCAATATATCCTCACATGTGAAAACATTTATAAGTATTACAGAAGGTTACACCCAAACTACCTCTTTACTAATTTAAAATAATTTAATGGATAAAATTTTCATTTTCAAAAACACACTTTCACCAACCAAAACTATGATTAGAATAAAATACATCAAACGACTGAATAGAGGGACTATCATCTATACCCAACTCAGTGACATGGTAGTGGGAAAATTTTCAAGTATGTCATAATGCTATGAGGAACTTAGACCATGAAATTGTACATCACATGGGTCACCACTCGATGTGGGGTACCAATGTGACACATTCTCGCCAATATTGTCATCTCTCAATCTAAAAAATGAACAAAAGAATGTAATCTAGGACTTCACCACGTAACTCAAGGATCGGTGTAAGAATGTGTTCCTGACACAATTCGCACACGTATGTCCTATGTCCCAGAAATCCTAATATCCATCTACCACACAAACTAAAAAACCAGGGCCACCACTAATACCATTTACTCTGGAACTATCTCTAGTAGATCCTGAAAAGGTCACCCAAGTAGTCCCGCGACCCATACTAAGGGGCATTCCCCTTCCCAAAGTGATGTAAACTAGTGTCGGGGATCAAAATAAATCTAATAGTAACAATTTGGGCCATAAATGAGAAAATAAATAAAAATAATACACATAAAAATAAAGCTAAACTCTAGTAGTGGAATGAGCATAAAATTTAATAGCTAAACATACCTCCATATGACCTCATGGGTCACAACCAAAAATGAAACCACACTCAATCCATGAGAGATACAAAACTAGGAGAACCTGAAACATAAAAGATAGAGTAGGTATGAGCACCAATATGCTCAGTTGGGATTCCATAGATAGACCACATCATATACCTCACCTTTAAAGTGAAAAACATCTTTTCTAGATTGAAATATGTTATATGAAATTAATTTTTTTTATTATTTTACCAAAACAATAATATGATTTTACTTTTAATAAAAAACTCATTTTACAATTTACTATTTTTAAAAAAATTTCAATGCATGTAAGTCATTTCAATATGTTCATTTCAAAGAAAATTAATGCTATAATATGTATTTGAAATCTGAAACAAAACGTAATGGTTCCATGAGTTCAAAAAACGAAATGTGCCAAAAAATTAAGTAGTAACATAATTGTGTAATAATAGGAATTTCCTATACATCTGTAGAATAAATGCCAAGATGTACTTTGTTTAGAACCACTTTTTGGCGTATGGTGATGACCCTAATTCAATAACCAACTGGATGCCCTAACAAGAACTCACTAATAGAACAACCCTTTGGTCCTGTCAATAACTTTAGGAGGGTACCATCCCATCTAATATGGGATGATTAGAAACCGTCAAACGACCCTTTAAAATATTCCCATGAAACCCATGATATTAATATAATTTGTATGTGTGCATCCCTCGCAAAGGTGACACAAATTACATGTGGTCACCACACTTTCCTACCCCAATCATGGACATCCCATATATTATAACCCATAATAGAAAATACTAGATAGGGGTGGAAATTATATACATATACATATTTCACATTTCTGAATGTTCAAATTGGACTGTCATTTTACATAAACATTCAAAATAATTTCATAAAGTAATTTAAGTTTCCCACCAGGAATTCACACTAGAAAAAAAACTTCCCAACCAAATTTCACTTAAAAATAAAATAATGTTCCAAACATCCCTTTAATACCATCACTAAAATATATCATAAGAATATTCCATACAATTTATTTAACAAAATGAGACACCACTTCCAAAAGCACTAGCCATAGGACCCTCTAAGTTTTCCAAATTATATTCAATTTCTAAAAGCATTTCCAATTATAGTATAAATACACACAACACACATAAAAAGTACCTACCAAACCAGCATGTCATTTAATTTTCAAACTAAACATCACGGTTCAAAAAAATAATGTCTTAAATGACACACTTAACCAAAGGATTTATGTTCCACAAAGTACACTTCACCACATTTCAAGAACAATTTTTAAAAATATTTAAAACACCATTTTATAACATAAAATGTCAATTGGGATTCACAACATTATAGGAAATATTTATGTTTAAGAAAAACACTATTTCATAACTCCCTTATGTGCTAAATACTTTTAAAAGAACAATTACACAACCAAGACCCAACACATTTTGGTGCAAGAGACAAAACTTGCATAAATTTAAGAAACCCAGTAGAAATATTTTTTAAACACTAAAAAAAATTTGGGGAAAAATTTAATAATCAGAATTTAAAACCAATTGTGAACTAGAAATACATGAATGCTTCCAAACAAGGTCAAAGACAAGTTTCATTATTAAAACACTTGGCTGCATGCTTCTATTAATTATGTAAAAAAAATAAATAACTATTTATATCAATAATAGATAAATCTTAAAGCATAGAGATACAAGATAAATATAAAACACATTTTAAATTAATCATGAAATTATGGGTTTCAAATTAAAAGAATGGGCTTAGGGAACCTATCTCAACACAGGAGATGACCAAACCGAGACACTTCAGGCTTATAAAAAAGGTGACGACTACTCAGAATCGATCAACACTATACCACACATACACCATTATATATATATATATATCTTTTTGTCTAAGGTGGATATTTTCCATGCTATCTGGGAATATGCCCGAGGGAGATATATATATATATATATATATATATATATATTCATACCTATCCATGTGCGTGTGCACCACCAAAGATGATTAAAACTCCATTTAATCATGGATTGGGATTCAATATACCATAATAGTACTAAATTAAAGGTGAAAAAAAATTAATAATCAATTGAAGAAATCAAGTGTTAAAGGTATAATTTGGAAAAAAATACATGAATTCTTCTACATAAAACTCGTGCAAATGCAACAATACTTCAATGAAAGGAAGATTACACCTTAGGGAATGAACTGAAAATATACGAAATTGATACACAGACACAACCCTATAAATTAGAGTTAGTATTATGGGAATAAATCATTAAATATTGATAAATAACTCACCTGAGGAGGACCGCGCACAGGGACAGCCGAACGGGATGGAGACTGTCGGAGAGAGGTCTCTCGACTAGGTAGGTTGTGGCTAGGAAGGATGTTATCGATGAGGCAGGTCACAAACAAAAAATAAATTGTTAGTGATGGTGGTGCGAGTCTAGAGAAGTGGGTCCTGAGTTGGTGGTTGACACCATGATATATTGCACCAGGAAGGAAGATTCAACTAGAGAAGGGGGCTCGCACCTGATCTAGCTAGACATAGTGGGGGCTTGCAATGGTGAGAGGGAGCGTGTGTAGTAGTAACCTGGCTCGGTTGGGGGGAGATTGAACATGATTGGGTGGGGGTGCCGAAATAGGCTACTGGAGGTGCGGAAGGCCGGAGAGAGGGGAGGTGCAAGGTTGGGGCGACGTAGCATTGGAGTTGTGTAGGGAGTTCTCAGGAGGGGGTTTTTGAGCCATGGTATGTGAGGGGGAAGGATATTTAGTGTTCAAAAATAAAAAAAATAAAAAAAATAAAAAAAAGTTAATTATATTGAGAATAATATTAAAAAAATAAATATTTATTCATTTCATTATAAATAATAATAATAATAATTACAATTTTATAATAATAATACAAAAAAGACAGATAATAATTATTATAATAATGTTAAAAATAATAACACTAAACATAATAATAATAATAATCATCATCATAATAGATTCATTTCTATTGTTATTATTATTATTAAATTTTACATTAATTTTATTCTATCCTCAATTTATTTTATTTTAATTCTACTTCATTTTCTATTTAAATTTTTATCGTTCATTTAATGTTTATTATTTCTAGCATAGCGAAGGTCGCACGATCTCCTAGGTTGTGCTCCAACCGCGTGTAGACATGAATTCACACTAAATTTTTATCATCCTATAATTTTATAAGGGTCTCAACCCGAACCCCAATTGTAAATTTCCAAGACCATGGAAATAATAAAAATAAACATGTATCTGGTGTTGGTTGGGACAAGTTTAATCAGATGGTCAGTCGAAATAGCCCAAAGGCCATCATTTTTTAATTATTTTGATAATCCACCTTTTAAGAGGTGAGGTGGAACCTTTACAAGGACTGTAGGCTTAGAGACAATTACATGACTCGTAGGTCATAGAGGGAATCACCCAAACAAGACAACTTGGAACTACTCCTCCCCAGCATATATCCGGATATCAGAACTCCACTTTTGCAGGGTTGGTCGGCTAGCAGTCCTATGCAAAGCTGCACTGGCATGGTACCATTGGCAAAGCCATACACTCTCATTATTCCAAATCCGGTGAGGTCTACTCTGACTTGGAATTAAAATAAGAAATAATGGGTTATTAATATGATTCTCTAAGATACTTAAATCATTCTTCCAAAATAGGTTTTTAATGTAAATATTTTTTTTCCTTGAGGTAATAAAATTTTATGAACATTAAATGGTGAAATGTTTTGAAATGTCCTCATAACATGGTAACTCAAAATGCCGTCACAGTTTTTCAATGAATACTGTTAGGTTATCTAATTTTTTTAGTGCATAAAGGATTTATTTTTAACATGTGTAAATGATTTTTTATGTCTGCATATTATATTGTGAAAAAACGTAAACATTTTAATGATTTTTATTTTTTCCACTAGGATAATGTGATTCATTTATTTTTATATCATCTACCAAGCCTTTTTTTGTAATAAAATAATTTAACAAAAAAATATTAGGATCCAAGGATTCATTGGATGTTTATGGAGGTCATAATTTCTATTATGGTGAATTACGTGTAACGAGGATAATTTTTCATGAGTGAAATGGGGTTGTTGACTTAATTCCTCTTTTTGGGGAATAATTTCCCACAATGTGAACATGTCTTCATTATAATGTAATTTTATGCAAGTTATATAAAAATCTATGCTTGAAAGATCTATGAAGTATTAGAGTGTGTAACCCTTATTATAAATCATGTAATTATGGGTTTCTTAAGATACTAAGAGTTATAGTTTATATCCAGGATTATGATTACACACCTATAGAGTTCACTGTAATATTAAATGTTTCTTTAAAAGGCTCGAAATTATGTCTATATTTAGAATATTTTCAGGTTCCTTAATCAAATATTTTATGTTGAAATAATACAAAAATAACATAAGCTGGGGTGAATTGTGTCTTTTTCTATGTAGATTATTAATTTTGACCTCCTTTTAGATTTAAAAAAATATGTAGTGTTTACTTCAGTATGAAATACAATTCCTGGATAAATATAAAGAATGAAAACAACAATTTTATAGTGGTTTGTGGCACAAATATCTCGTAGTCCACTCCACCAATGCTCTCTCTGTGAGTTTGGAGAATTTCACTAGAATGGTCCTTTAATCACTAGACCTTTAAATGCAAAACTTAGTGCCGACAGTTGACACCATTTTAGTCAAGGATAAACAGAGACTTCTGGTTCTTTAAAAGGGAACCAGTTATTCATAGCATATAATAGTAATCTAATACATAATACACAATTGTTTTCAAGGACTTGGCGAAACAATAAATCAATGGATATTTTTTTTATTTATGGTTCAAGTTGAACTTCACATGTATAGAAAAAATTGATAATAGATAGATCATCTTATTTAGAAAAGAATTTCTTCTAGAAATAATAATTTTGATGTTATTCCAGTTGAAAATGATAATCAATTATAATAGCTACAAATAACAGTTGTAATTTACAACAATATGACATTGAAATATGTATATCTCCAAATTATAGCTTATTATGTAAATAAAAGAGTATTTCATTGGTTGAGAAAGATCTATAAAATATATTCACGAGTATGAAATCATATTTATGAATTTTATATATCATTATATTGAAAATATACACTCATAGTTTGTATAGCGCAGACTACATGATATGGTATTCTAGATCTAAGAAGATCACATGATAGATCATTGATATTGAAAAACAAAATTACATAGGGGAGTTGTAACTTCCCTTAAGAAAATGAGTGATTATCTTCAATGAATGTGGTTTTATGAATCAATCATAATAAACATTGAATCAGTCTTAAAAAATCCTTTTATCAGCCTAAAATTAAATCAAGTCCATTTTAGAAAACATGGATTAAATAACCAGTTTAAATCTATGATGTTGAATAGTCAAAGGTAGGGTTACTTCAAAAAATGAAAAAAATACCAAATGTAGGGTTCAACTACACAGTTTCCATTCACCAAACATGAGGCTAACTACATAAGGCTGATCATAAACAAAACGTTTATGAACCATATATTTATCTCTCAAACGCAGGTTTCATTACTTACATAGGGCTCCTTAACCATACATTCTCTATTAAAAAATGTAAGGTTTGATCAAAATATAAGGTTATTTAACTATAATTGTTTAGTAGCATAAGGTTGATGATCCATATTTATTGTTCTGAACATAGGGTTCAATCTGTTTGTGTTATTTGGAAGCATTGGGTTCATTCCGTACGTTAAGTTTATCAATAGAAGTTATGAACAATGTTTCCCAAATACACTAAAATACATTCCGTACAATTTAATGAATATTACTGGTGAATTAAATGAATAAATAGAATTAATGAAAAATTATTGAAATGAATCACAATTTTCTTAAATATAATTAATTTAATATCATTAGTAAAAAAACAAGGGTATTTGAGCGGATAAGAATCCATATGATTTATAAATTATTGTTGTGACAATACATTCCAAACAGTATTACCCTTTTTATGATCAGAAACCCAATAAAATAACTAAAAAAATTAGGATTTTTTAAACACATGTAAATAATAAATAAAAATAATATTATTTCAGATTTACATTAATATTCAACATTTAAAAAAATATTTGAAGGATATGTTTAATAAAATGTGGTGTTTATCCAATTTTCTCCCCTTTTTTGAAATAAAAAATAAAGTATAAAAAATTAATTATAACACTTTCAATATAGTACAAAACAATAAATGAATGTTTATATTGTGGGTTTTAGATAAATAAAGAAGGGATTCAGGTAATTGGTATTAATACATTAGAAAATATAGAAACAATGTAAATAATGTAATTTTTATTAAAATAACTTTACAAATAAATCTTATGTTTCAGATTGGGGAAAGGATTAAAAAATAGGTTTCGTAGAAGGTGAAATAGTTTTGTTAGGGGAAGGTTCTGGTGAATGTTCTGGGGATTCATGATCTACTTGAAAAATTCTTTCAATTATGGAACCTAAGATTGTAAACCTTCTAAAATATTTTCTTGCGACTTAGTTATCAAAATCTTTGAATCTTGATTAGATATTTGATTTTCAATCAAATTTACTTCTCATAAGTCATTTATATTATCTTATGTCTATAGAAACATATATAACATGACATTAACCTAATTGAGCAGTATCCTGATGACATGTTCACTTGATGTGAGTTTCTCAGAAAGATATATCTGTTTGTAAAACCAGACTGATAAGTGCTCACTATTTCACTGAAGATTCGGAAATCTGTCATTCATTTCATCCATTACTAATCTGATAGATCAAATCCTTATGATCAATTCTTGCAATGTTATAGTGGCATGACTAGAAGCTATTTCCTCTTTGACACTCTGCTTCATAGATTCTAAATGACTTCCCAAGTACGATTTCAAATATTTGAAATCTATTTTAGAAACATATTCTGATATAACCTTCCCCACCTGATCCTACATCTCCATTTTAAACACATAATAATATATTTTGATATATAATTATCCCTGATTTATTGAATCAAAGTCTAAAAAGATTCTAATTGCGTTCTTGGAACAAATAATTTTCTCAAATTATAAAAATATTCTCAAGAATCTTCCTATTCCTATCAAAGATTTGAATTCACTTCCCAATACTTGTTAATCAATATAATTAACACTTCAATATGATTTTACAGAGAGTAATATGTTCCTTCATATATACTATTTGACTAATCATAAACATCCACAATGGCTAAGTGATTAGAATATGATTTATCCAGAGAATTCTCACTTGAATAGGACAAACTATCAAGGACCTTTTTCCTTTATCCAGAAAGAGATGCAGTTATCTCTATAGGCTTACCAATGGAAGAGATAACCATATTAAAAGTGATCCCAACAGAATGAGTTAATG
The DNA here is from genome assembly GCA_963277665.1 of Viscum album. Classification (NCBI taxonomy): domain Eukaryota; kingdom Viridiplantae; phylum Streptophyta; class Magnoliopsida; order Santalales; family Viscaceae; genus Viscum; species Viscum album. The sequence continues at coordinate 982,061,247 of OY728123.1, forward strand.
ATTTATGAACTTTCTGTAATTATTGATCATCTTCTTCTTAATGATCTAGTTGAATAATTTCTTCTAGCACTTGATCCTGACTTTCTTCTAGTTGATCCTTAGCGTGTTCTCATTCTTCCAAATTAACTGATTGAGTCCCCTCTCCAAATCCTAGCATTGGATCCTCATGCTATGGGTCTTATATGTTCCTTGGTTTTAAAACAAGTATTTAATTAACAACTTATTCTTTTAGATTTTCATTAGCAGTATTTCTATCATCCTATCTATGATTTCCCTTTATAGGATGATCAAAACCTTCTATTATGGATTCTAAAATTTCCTCATTCCTTAATTTACTCCACTCCCAGGTGCAATAGATCTAGATTTTTGGTGGTTATTTTCACCAACATAAATCATCATAACATTTATTTTACTCCCAAAAAATTTCTTTAGAGTCCCAACATTCAATACATTATTGTGATGACATTTAACATGATAATAAAAAAGTCAAATCCAGTTTTTCCAAAACATTAGAAGAGATAGGATCCTTCAAAATGGGTATAATGTAATTCTTAATTATTAATGGAAAGAATAACTCATTTCACTATGGATATATATGAGAAAAGTTTACATGATGTCACTGATAAATAAAGACATGATATACATATCTGGATATAAAATTTTCCCTCTCTAAATGATTGTTGGAGAAATAGTAGTATTAATGAACATTACTAAAACATTTTGGAGTGCCTCAAGATGCATTAGAAACATTTTTCTTATATTAATTAAACCAAATTGAGATTACAATATTTCTTCAGACTGCTGATCTTGATTTCCAATTTATCAAAGATCAAAGTGGAATAATCTTTCTTGAGGACATTTTAAAATCTAATAAATTTTATCTTACGAAATTGAAAATTCATTGTCATCTATTGGAGATGATATTTTTTCTTCCTATTCACTAAAAGTAAACTAAACACTTCTATAAAAGTGACTCAGTTCTAAATCATATTGAATCTTTTTATTTACTTCATTGAAAAGAATATTTGAACTTGAAATGCTATTGCCTCTTTGAGTAGAAGTATCATTTGATTCACCCATTAAAAATCAACAAAATTTCCTAGAATAATAATTCCTGAGAGAAAATGATGATGCTTCAGATCAGTTGGTTCACCTTTATCTATTATATTTCTCATTGTTATTTCTATGAATCATAAATTTGAAGGTTTTCAAATTATAGGTTTTAAGTGAAAGATGAGGGTTCTGGGAGGCGGAACATTTCAAAAATGAAAATGTAATGAAACGTGACGGTTTCAATAATATATAATGCAATGGTTTGGATTCTAATTCTGATTACAAAGGGTAATAATTAATTTTTAATTTTTAAATATAATATATTTATAACTAATAAAGAGACAAATATATTTATGAAAATAAAATAAATACCCAATTGATAGTGAAATTAACGTAAACAAATAAATATAATAAAAAAATTTACCAAAATAAATGGAATAATATTAAAATATAAATTCGTTAAATTAAATAAACTGATAAAAACATGTTAAAATTAAATAAACCAAACTACCCATAAAAAAATCAAAACATGAAGCATGAAGTGTTTTAGTTAAAATTTCATCTAATTATAATTTTTTATTAAAAAAACTGTAAACAAATATCATTTTAAGAACAGGATCCCATAAAAAATGGTGTCTGATATCAATATTTTTTGACTTAAAATGACTTATAGGGGTTATTTGAAATATTAATAGTACTAGTATTGTCATATAAAATAGGTATATAATTAAAAATCAGTCTAAATTTATACAGAGTGTTTTTCTCCACCGTACTATTTTATAGAAACTTCCAACAGATACATTTTCTTCCTCGATGGTCGATAGGGAATCTGAGTTTCTTTTCTTATTTGACCATAATAATATGTATTTTCCTAAAAGTGATAGGTTCTTAAGTTTCTTTTTATATCAAATCTGCATACTCCAAAGTCATCATGTGAATATAAAATTAAATTAAAATAATAATTTTTGGGGTAAAGATGATATTGAAAAACAATTCCATTTAAATATGTAAATTTTTTTTAACAAAATTAAGATGAGTTTCTTTTGGATTTGCCTGAAATATAGAACATAAATATATAGAAAACATAACGAATGGTCTGATAGTCGTAAGATATTACAATTTACAAATCTTACCTCTATATAACATGTTGCCAACTGGTTTTCCAGCTTCATACAAATCAAGTTTTACATTAGTACATAAGGGCATAGTATATTTCTTATTGTTATCAAGTCCAAAAATTTACAATAAATCAATAATATATTTACATTGATTTAATTAATTTATATACACATTTTTATAAATATAAAATCCTAAAAATACTTTTAACTCTCCCATAATACTAATTTCAAATTCTTTTTGCATTAATTTTAAAAATAATTATAAATTTTTTTATTTATTGAACAAAAAATTACATCATTAATATAAATTTCTAAGAATGAAATATGAGAACAAACTGTTTTATTTAAAATATTTGGATCGGCCAATCCAACATTAAATCCATTTTTCCAAAAAAGATCTCCATCTATTATACTAAGATCTTGGTGCTTGTTTAAGTCCATCGAGGAATTTAATTTTTTTAAAAAAAAAATTTGATTTATAAAGGTTTTAAAAATTATAAGGTTGTTTAAAATAAACATCCTCTGTTAAATATCCATTTTGATAGGAAAACTTGATATACATCTGATATAATTTAAAATTCATTTGAGTGTAACAAGATAAATTTTTTATAGTTGATTCTAATCTAGCTACAGGGTAAAATGATTTATCATAATATAGTATTTCTTTAGGTTTATATACATCAGATGGTAATCAATATTTTTTTCTAGTTATCATCCCTTATTCATCTTGTTTATTTCTAGTGATCCATTTGGTTCATATTAAGGGATAATTAGATGGTCTCTCAACTAACTCCAAAAAATCATTTATTTTGAATTGTTTTAGTTATTTATTAATTGAAATCATCCCAATATCATCTAATAAGGCTTACTCAATAGTGTTTGGTTCTAACTAAGACAAGAAGATAGATAATTCAGCTAGGTTTACTATATTTCTTATAGTTCAGATTCCTAGATCTAGGTCTCCAATGACAGTTTATAGGGGATGGTTCTTCAAGGTTCTAGACTATTTAGGTAAGACACTTTCAGGAACTTCAGTATCTTGTTCTTCTAAACTGTACATAATTTTATTAATATTATTTTCAAAATTAGTTATAGGGGTTTCAATTTTCATGTGATCTAATGAGTCAAAAAATTCATATATTTGATCTTTCTCTTTAATTAAAGGGTTAATTTCATCAAACATCCCATGAAATGTTACTTTAATAATAATTTACATTTTATTAACCACTCTATAAGATTTTGAGGTAGAATAATATCCTATGAATATCCCTTCATCAGCTTTTAGATCATACTTACTAATGTTATCCTTATTATTCATGATATATACCATACATCAAAATACTTTTAAGAACATTAAATTTGGTTTTTTTATCCTAAAGTTCACAGGGTTTCCATTTAAAAACAGGACTAATGAAAAAACTATTCATAATATAATAGGATGTGATCACAACATCCATCTGAAAATAGTTGGCAAGATTGTATTCATTCATCATAGTTTTTTCCCTTTCTTGAATAATTTTGTTTATTATTTCTATAATTCCATTTTGTTGAGGTATTATTGTTGTAGGGAATGTGTGATAAATACCTATATTTGAGAAAAATGAATTAAATTCTTGATTATGAAATTATCCACCATGATCTATTCTGAATGAAATTATTTCAATACATTTTTTATTTTGAACAATTTTGAAAAAGTTTTCAAAAATAGTGATTAATTCACTTTTGAGTTTTAAAAAATATACCAATGTAAATCAAGAATAATCACCAAAAAAATTTATAATTTACTTCGAAAACCTGCTATTATGGATGGTCCAAACAAATCCATGTTGATAAGTTCTAATGGTTTAGATGAATAAATTTTGATAATTGATTTGAACTAAGAATTATATAATTTTGCAATTGGGCATGAATCACAGAATATATCATCTTCAAACATAAGACTTGGAAAATGTGAAACTAACTATTTAGCAGATAATTTATGTACATCATATATATTGAAATCTCTATGTAGTCTATGCCATATCCATGATTCATTTTTCATATAAGTTAAACTATTCACTATCTTTTTACATGAAGAATTTAAATCCAATGTATATACATTTTTAGTTTTTGATACTTTAAATTTATGCAATTTATCTTTCAACATAGATATTTAACTGTTAGAAAAATAAAAACAAAAACCATAATCACAGATTTGAGATAAACTTATTAAGTTTTGTTTTACCCCATGTACACACACTACTTTTTTGGTTGTGATATTCATTCGATCTCTAGACAATCCTACTCCAAGGGTCAATACTTTTGCATTCTCACCGACAGTTGCTAGTGATCCATTCATTAAATCCCATTTATAGATATTTTATGAGTCTCCACTCATGTTTCTATAATTTTCAGTTTCTATATACCATAATTCATTTTTTTTCTATGGAAAATTTCCTATAAAATAAATCAAACATTTGTTTCATTTGACACCCATATTTTCTTGGGTCCAGCTCTGTCAGTGAACAATGATCTTGGAATAAGGATCTACCTTATCTTTCCATAATTTGTATGTATTTATTTTTATTTTTTTATAAATTAATGGTTTTTTAATACCACTAATATTTGGATTTCAAATGTAATAGTTGTTATTGAAATTTCCTTTTATTCCAAAATAATAACATGTATCTTGTTTTGAATTGTGCACAATAAAATTCTTATATAATTTAGATTTTTAACCCTTACATCCAATTAAAAATATTTTCCTTTTAATAAAATTATATAAATGAATATCATTTAAAATATTTTCACCTTTAGTAAAAACAATAGCATCACATTTATAATATTCTAATACATCTTGTAATTATTTCAACCTTTTTATAAACAATACAGCATGATGTAGATGAATTAAATTTTTATAATTAATTCTTAATGTTGTTTTATCATTTTGTCTCTTTCTCCTAAAACAAAATTCATAATATTTTTCAATTATTTATGTTTCTTTAATAAATTATAATATTTATATTCTAACATTAAATAGTAAACATCCAAAATATCATTTGAGAAACTATCAAAGTAAGAGGTATAAAAATTATTAGTTCATACACCCTCTTCTCCTTCAGCCATAAATCCCATATTTGCTTTAATATTTTTGGAATCTTTCTATTAATTATATTTTGAGGATATTCAGGAGTATTCATATGCACATCATTTGGATTTCATTTCCCTTTTCTATTTATAATCATAATTATAATTATGCTAATATTTCTTTTCTAGAATTTTTAACTCACTATTCAATTGAGTCACATCAGGTATAATGTTCCGCAACTTTTTTCATTCCTTGCAATGATATTTTGGGGGTTCTTTCTTATCATTCATAATGGATTTTATGAATCTTATTCTCCTCTGGTAGAATTTTATAAACATTTAAGGTAGATGATCTTGTTCCATTTCAATGTTTAAGGAGTCTATGTTTTTGTTTTCTATTTTTACTTCTAGTTTTTTTAAATCAGTTATGCTTCTATATTATCCCATTGAGAGTGGTATTTTCCATTTTCTACAATATTTTGATCTTCATCTTCATATTTTATTTCAATTTTATACATCATAAATGTTCTAATCAGTTAATTCATTGTCAAATTATTGATAGGTGATGATTGTTGGATAACTATAGATATTCAGTCCCATTTAGAGAGTATTACTCAGAATACTTTTAGTGCTTGATCACATTGATTGATAAGATCTCCCAAGGTAATAATGTTGTTGAAAATCTCTGTGAACCTTCCATTAATATATCTAATGCTTTCACCATCAAAAATTATAAAATAGTTAAACACTAGTTTGGAAGAAGAATATATCATCGTTATGATGTTATCTATTCCTTAATTAGAGATCGCTATTGTCTACCACATATCATTGGTAGTAGGACAATCTGATACACGATTGAACTAATCAGGACCAAGTTTGTAGATAAAAGCATTCATTTACTGTGAATTGATGTAATATTATACTTCTATTTATGTAGTCTAAGTATATTGTTTTTTGGGAATCTCATAATATGTAATGACCATCCAATAAAAATTGAATCTAAGATTCTTCAGATAGATAATCATTCTATATTTCAAGAATTGATAACTTTATCCATTAATGTTGGGAGGGTGAACTATATACATACATTCTCTTGGATCAATCATTTTCATCTACTTTGTATAAAACATATTATTTTCTTCAAGATATATCTTTATAAAAAATCTATCCTTTGATACCTGTTATTAGGTCATAATAATACAAAGATAACATCAGAAGGGGGAGGGGTTGAATTTTTTCTTTTCAAAAATCTGGGTAGATTCTTTATTTTGACATACATTGATATATATGTAGATATTTAGTGTTTACTTATATAATAAATATGAGTAGCAGATAAATAGAAAGAATGAACACAACAATTTTATAGTTTTTCCGGGCACAATTATCCCCAAGTCCACTCTACCAATGATTTCTCTTCAATCTTGATGAATTTAACTAGAAATGTCCTCTTATAACTAGACATTTAATTCCCCAACTGATTGTAGACAATTTAAACCTTTACAATCAATGCTAACATAGCATTCCAGTTCATTAACAAGGAAGTATTTTTCTATAACATAGAAAATGAATTTTATATTTAAACCACAACTGAGTACGGGCAGTTGATAATCCAATAAATCAAAAGTGATCTGATTTATTGATGGTTCAAGTTGAACTTTACAATTTTAGTAAAAAAATTGTATGTAGATGAATATTGTTGTTCAGAAATGAAATTATTCAAGAAATGATAATTCTTATGTAATCCTAGTTGCAAATGATCTTGAATTATAAATGAAACAAACAACAATAGTAATCTCACAGTAGTTCAAGTTTGAAATATGTTTATCTCAAAACTGAAGCATCTTATTTAAATAACCGAGTCTATCAATTATTGCAGAATATCTATAAGAGATATTCACAATTATATAGTTGTATGTATGAATGTTGTATATTTGTATATTGAAAAGATACATAAGAAGAATATTTAGTAAAAAATACTTGATACGGTATTCAAGATCCATTAAAATATTCTGATAGATAATGTATATTCAAATTAAAAATAATCAAAGTGATTTGTAAGTTCCTTTATGAATATGAGTGATTTTATCCTTAAAATATGTTTCTTTGAATCAATAATAAAAATCTTTGGATCATTCGTAATTAATCCTTCAATAAACAAGAAATTCATTCATGACCGTTGTAGAAACTCAAATAAAATCATGGATTTAATTCTAGACGTTATATAGTCAAACATTTGGTTCCATTAGATAATGAAAAAGTACCAAATGCTGGATTCAACTATGTAGAGTTCATTATCCAAACATAAGGTTTATAATGTTAGGATGAAAAAATTAGGGTGATCATAAATGTGTGGTTGATGAACCATGTGTTTTTCTCTCAAATGAATGGTTCCTTACTTATATGGAGTTCATTAACTTTACTTTGTTATCTTAGAAAATTTATGGTTTTATCAAAACATAAGTTTAATTAACATTGATATTCTGATAACATTGGGTTGATGATCCATATGTAATTTTATTAACATATGGTTAATTCCTTACATGGTGTTTTCAGGCATAGGGTTCATTACTTATGTTATGTGTATCAAAGTAGGGTATGAACACTATTTCCAAATTACACTAAAACATGTTCTGAAAACATTAACATATATTAATTTAAAAGTAAAATCTTGAATATAATTTGGGAATAAATATTTCAATGAATATCAATTACTTGGAATACCCTTAATGTAATATCATTATAAAAAAACAAGGGTATTTGGGAGATTCAAAATCAATATGATTTATGGAGTATTGTTGAGACAATACAAGCCCAACATAAACATTGTTTACCAACGATGGGTTCCAATTGAGAAAACAAGGAAGATATAGTATAAATTCATCAAGGGAGAAATATTATATAGATTCATACACTAGGAATGGTTGGAATAAGGATGTTTGTGGTAGGGTTTTCTCAACTAATATAGTATTCAAATGTTGGCACCCAAGAAGGAGAGATATTTCATCCTCTATATAGGAACTTGTCTTTTGTGGATTATTTAATAAAGTAGAAACAATTTTATTTCAGTAGATCTTTGAAACCTATAGAACATAAGGGATGAAAAAATTCATCAGGGAATATATTTTAGGTTTTGGTATGTAAAATACATTAAAAAGAAAATCTTATTAATTATCATTTTGAAGGTGAAGCTAATTGTTGGTGGTATTTAGTTTTGAATTATAAAAAACTTTATGAGGTTAATTTCATGGTGTGAAAGAAAATTAAATAATTTTTTCATGATATGTATTTTTCTAAATTTCATTAGCATAGAATAGATATATAATTTATATATCTGAAGAAAATTTAACAATACTTAGTGGCTGCATAAGAAGAAATTTTTTCCAGGCCATCTATATATGTAATAAATTTTATTATATACCATGCTAGTAAAATTTAATGATTTTTTATATGTATAAATTATATTTATAATGATAATTGGCCTTGTAACATCCCAATATAGTACCCAATAAATAGTGATCTATTCTGTTGGGTCACATGGGCTCCTGTTCACCTCCCTTTATGCTTGATGTTTGTCCAATAATTGTGAGTGTATAAGGGTGTACAATTGAGAGACAGTACCCTCAAGAGCAGAGTATCCCAATAGTTAAATAAATTTATAATAATATGCATCATGATATCAAAGAACAATGAAATTTATAGCATTAATATATAATAAATAATCATTAAAATCAACTTCTAGTACCATATAAAAAAGGATGTAATGTATTGTATCTATAAATAAGAAACAACCGGACATAGAAGTGGTCATGTAGAATAATACATGTACCAAAAGAAAAATAGAAAAAAATTAATATCCATATAGAATCACGATCCACATATCCATCTTGTTCTTCCCCACTCTATACTAATAATTAATCAAGCTTCTTCGACTCGGCACTTCTCCTTGTCCCAACCTATTTCAATATAATATTCTCAAGTGCCATCGGTGAACTAAATAGGGTGGGATATTAACGTATAGTACCACAAAATAGTTTATATACATTTCTATTGAGTTCAAATAATATTATCATTTTTTTGATATAAAAATAATATGATGTAAATAAAAATAGTAAAGGTCTAGCTTTAGATCATCAAGGATACTAGGCTGACACTACCAACTTCAACATATTTTTGGAAAAATACTGATATAATTTCATCATGGAAGTACAAAAATAAAAATATCTGAATGTAGGTATATATATGATCATATATATGTAGGGATAATAATATCAATATATAAAGTTACATAGTGTTATCTAGTACCTGATGTTTAACTCAATAATCAATGTCTTTTCAACAATATATCGTAAGGTAGTAGGGGATGCTATGAAGTAATGTCATATAAATTGAGATTCCATGCCCAACTCTTGTAATAGTTGGGACATAATACCCATATATCATAAAAGTAAGAAATTCATGCCCATGTATCTTGTTAGTAGGATATCCCCACACATTTATCATAATTTAAATGGGTCACCATGGCCATTTATCAAAATTAATATGGTTTTTGAGGAAAATTTAGCATAATCGATAAGGGGTACCACACCCATGTTTCAAAAATTTCAAGGAAACTAAGCCCAAGTATTACAATATATGTTCAAAATGGTTTTATCTCATAAAATAATGAATAACATACCCCTATCTCATTAATGTACTGATGTAAATCCCACATATCATTGGTGTAATGGAAACCTTTCCCATGTCTCAAAAAGTAGTAAACAATCATAGACATTCGGGTGAGCCTATAGTTAGTTTATAGTTCATTAGAGTTTATCTTTAACAATGGAAAACAAATTATTCTATTTAAGAAAGTAACGTTACAGTACCACTATCTTTCAATTAAATTCAATGAAATCCTCTCTCATATGAGACATTCAAAAACCCCTTAGAATATGGTTTGGTCATTTAATTGATTATAATGACAATGTCAATTCTATAAAAACACCCCAACGGGTGGAAATAATAAAACGAGACATATCCCATCATGAATAAAGGGTTATTAGGTTAGGTATATCAAGGATGCAGAATTAAATATATACATAATCATTAAAAGGGAAATTATGTACAATATATCGTGCGGGAAAATGAAACATTGTGTAAGTCAAAAATACTTGATGGATATTTACTGGGCCACATATTTCATACATGTGGAGGAACACTAATCAAATATCTACATATGGGTTGGTCTAGATCATAATAAAAATTAAAAACCCAAAAATTCCCTTGAAATAGGATGTACGAGCACAAAAAAATAATATTCATTATAAAGACAAATAATGAAAGGATAATAAGGAGTAGAGGGATTTCATGAGTTTATCTAACAATAATGATGGATGTCAGATCAGATTTTAGATGGGGAAATGGATTCAAAGCCTATGATAAACATGAGGAGAGATACCAACTTAAATAAATGGAGGGATACTATTAGTTAGAGTGGGAAAATAATTATGGGAGGCATCCATTAAAGTGGAAATGTAAAGATAGTCATTTCACCCAGTTTGTAATGGGCCCCATGGGTCAACGACATGGTTGTCTAAACCATGAACTATCTATGAATAGAACACTATCTCAAGAGACCCCACAAATGGGCTTGGTGCATAGCTTAGCTAACCATTCAAATCCCAAGGGAAACTCATTTGTCACATTTATGGGAATAAACAACACGACCAAGTGGTCTGGGTCACCTGGTTTGGGGAAAACATGTGGCCTCCCGTTTTTCACTGAAACACCCACACAGTTTCATCTAACCATTAATACTGGGTGGAACTGCTCTTCTAACAATGCATCCTAGCTACTTCTTTGAAAATATAGTGTTCTGGGTTCCAAAAATGCCTCTGAAACAATTTTATTATCAATATATTTATTACGAATTAATAATAGGTCAAAAAATGAATAAAAATGAAATATAAAAAGTTTCATACCTCATAGAAATGTAGGTTCTCAACAACTTCCCCCCTTAAAGAAACTCACCCCAGAGCTTCCATTACAATAGAATTAATACATTGTCTAATAACAACTCCATCCACTGAAAATTTAGTTTGTTTTATCTCTCCAATGTATCGTCTAGTACACAATCATGATTCAACACCATCCATACTGTAGGGAATAAACTTTCATGGATAATATTTATTCTACCATCAATTACGTGAAGGGTATACTACTAAAAAGAAGCATAAACATCCATTTCAACATCCTTATAATCAAAAGTGTGAGGCATGTATGCATGGGAAGGATGAAGCTGTCAAATGTGAAAGAAATAATTTAAGGAACAATACCTTTGATGTAACAAAAACTGATAGTCTATGGTTTTGTTACCATCTATGATCTAAAAGGTACTGAAAAAATGATTCAAAAACATTACTTACCTATGTTACAGTATATCCCCATTTTTGGGTGATACCCAAAGGTAAACATGATCCCCATCATCATACTTTAGAGGCCATTTATGGTGATCGAAATCTAATTTCTATATATACTGGGATGTATCCTTACATTTCACATTCAGCTTCACCTTCTCTATAGTATTCTTCATAAGATGATGACCTAAATGAATTGCCTCCCCTTCCTCTAGCTAGTACATATGTGAACATCATGGAATACTATATTTGGCATTATCCAAATCAATTTTAATTATCTCCCAAAATATATTGTATAGAAAAACATGAATAGAGATATATGTTTTCCCAAGAACCCCTTAAATCAAGGAAGGATTCATGAAACATGTCCTCCAGTACCTCTCTCATTAATTTTGATTAACCGTTGTTCTGGGGGTGAAAGGATGAACTTAAAATTACTGGCATACCCAAAGCACTCTGTACCACCTACCAGAAACTCGACATCATATGAGAATCCCTAGATGATGAAATAATACAATGGACTCCATTTAAAAGTATAATATCATCGAAAGACCTTATTCCCATCTTATAAACTATGAATGCTTTGATGATAGGAATAATCTGGGTTTCATTCTCTAGTCGATCCAAAACTACTGATATTGTGTCTCATCCTAGAGGTGACATCGATAAACTGGTTAAGTATTCCATCATTATGTCCTACCACATCCATTCCAGGACTAGTAATCATTGTAATAGGATAGTGGGCCCCTACTACTTCACATTCACCTTATAAAAGTTGGAAAAACTACTAATAAAACCCACTATCAGATGTTTTATCCTAGGCCCCCAATACTTGAATCACATATCATGATACATCTTGGAGATTTCTGGGAAACATGCCCACTAAAAATCATGGGATTCATGGGTATGTTTCACTATCATGTCTGTAGAAACCCAAATATGTCCATGTACATGTATGATGTCATATCATAAAACAAACCAATATAGTGGAGTGTCCTCACCATATATACATCCCCATAGTACCAAAGGATCAGTATTTGGAAACTTCCTTCCATTTATCATATACAGTATTGAAGACATAACAACTAAGGATGCAATAAAATTCCACGCATGAATCTCATGAAATTCCTACTTCATTTTTAAAAATATTGAATTCAAATTATTTATTACTTACATCCTAAATAGCCCGTGCCAATGTTATTTTGGCTTTGTACATTAGCTGCCACATTCCCATATCCAAGCATATGGGCAAGATCAATGTTTAAGGACTAAAGTTAATCGACCCACCATCAATGTTTTAGATTCAAGTACCACTACATAATGATATATTTTATTCTCGTGTGGTCTGTATACAACAAAATTTAAATGGAACCCAATCCCTTTTCACATATTATTAAATTATTTTAAAAAATAACCATCAAATTACAAGACAATGATCGTATATTCAACCAATTTTATAAGACTTGGTACACCAAACTGAAACACATGGGACTAAATAAAACATTTAATTATCTATCGTCAATTATGATATCCTCACTTCTTTTGATCTGTTACATATTCATTGGATAACCTAGGTATAACATAAATAATGTGATGAGCTAAAAATCTTAGTAAATGAACAATCATAAAAATAAACACTTACAAATTGCTACAATCCATAATAAAATGACATAATAGGAATGCATATAAATAAGGAAAAATAAAATATATAATAATGGTATCAGAGATGATGTGGAAAAATCATAAAACATTATATAATCATGACTCAAAACTCATTTCATATAAAGGATCATGAGTCATTGTTAACAACCAAGACGATTTCTCATGGATAACAAGTAAAGTATAACCACCAGAACCGCTGTACAAGACGCCTCATGAGATAAATATTACCCAAATAATTTGAGCTCTATATGGTCACCACCATAATAGAATACTCATTCATATGGATTCCACATGAAGAATAATACATAAGGAATCAAACTTAAACATATGGGTTACACATGGTAAGAATTTGTTATCATAATCTTGTCAAAAAGTCATATCAAAAGGGAATATCACAATGGTGTCCCTGAATGAAAGGATTTAAATATTACATGAACCTCAAAAAAAGAAAATGTTCTTATAGAATTATATATTATGTTAAACATAATTGAATACATTTAATAAATTGAATTTAATAAACATTATAATTTAAATTTTTTAGAGCAGTTTAAGGAAAATATTAAGGATAAATTAAAGCAGAAAGTGGGATAATATTTTGTATAAATGCAGAAGTGAACCAAGAATTTTTTCATCATATGTTTTTATTATTTCATAAAAATAATGGTGGATAAAAATATATGATGTAGTGGACATGAAAATGGGTAACAATTCATGAAGTTTTCTTAAATCTGGATTTGTTATCAGGAAGAATGGAGCCGATAACCTTTTAAAAAAATGTATATACCTAAAAATTAAGTAATAAATGATATTAATACATGATTCTAGAAAATATAAATATATTTTTGAATATTTAGATAAAAAATGAAATAACAATTCATTTGGGTGATGAGAGAGATCGAGTAACCCACAGGAATAATAGAGGTTCAGGTAGAGTCCCTTGTCTTATGTCCAAAACGGTTCTTCACTTGATCTTAATGTAGTAGATAATCCAATTAGATTAATTAATTAATTATTACAAAAACTATAATACATGTATTTTATTTATTTTAACTTTATTATGCTCATTTATGGCCTTTTTGATGGGTTAAGTGATTCAATATCATCATTTTGGAGCATTGGTTTCCCTGGTTTTCATGATCGGTTACTTGTATACATGTACATAAGATCATGTAATGTGGGGAATAATTATCTATAATTGAATAGATATGTTATTAATGATCATAAATAGGTAAAATAAGTATTATATATCATTTATATTTATGATATGAGGATTAATCATTAGATAAATACTTTATTATATTCCTTTGGGTTTATTTGGCTGTTTCAGATCATGAAGAATTCATTTTGTATTATAAATTAAAATAATGTGTATATAATGATTCCCAAAAATTAAATAAGATTTAATAAATATATAATAATTTTTTTAACCATGAAAATGGTTTTCTAATCATCCATTAATACTGAAATCGAAATTGAAAACCCATCATCCATGAATACAATAAATTAACACATCATGGAGGATGTTTTAATTTTTATTATAAAATGATAGGGAAAGATAGATAGGGATGAATTATTTCTTTTGAATAATAAAATTATAGTATATATTTGGAAATGGTGTTTTCCTACCATTTTGTTTAGGTTATGTGAGGAGAGAAATATAAAAAAAGGTTACTTTGAAAAGAAATTAAAAGAAAAGAAAGAGGGTTTACCTCTTGATTCATTCTTCTTGAGAACCGCCATAAAAATTTGGTTTTGTACATTTGATAAGAAAAAATGATTTAGGAAATGGTTGAGGGGATTATATGTATATTTTAGTTTATCTTGGACAAGGCTCATGGCTTTATTTTTGTGTGGATAAGATACGGTGAGGGGTGGTATTTATAGTGGAGGAGAAGGGTGTTTTAAATTTGTTATATTCGTTAGTTTAGTATTTTTGGCTCAGGAATATGAATGGTATTAGAAATATCACAAAAAATATTACAATAAGTATAGTTCTAGAATTTTGGATCATATCATCCATACATCATCTATCACTCTATAATTATTGTATTTAGCTTTTATCATAAATTATCTTTTTTTAATTTTCATAAAAAATCCAATTATTTCTGAAAAATACAAAAAATAAACCATAACCATTTTTAAACCTGTAAAAATGAACTCCATTTTATGAATATAATATATAGATATGAGAAATTTCATTTCTAATTAAATTAATCATTTACTTGGAAAATAGAAAATTTCAAACTATAACTGATTTTGTAACACTAAAAAAATTAATTAATGCCTCATAAAATTATATTATAAGCATAAGATAAAAAATTATTATTTTCTGTGAAAATTTTATTGAAATAAATATTCATTTAAAATATTATATTAATTATAATATTGAAAATTAATACTTAGGTTTTATACAAACTAATACTCTGCCCATGCATTCACACAACACTATAAATTAATTGTTATTATAAGTAACAGAATATCATTTATCAAACATTATATTTCATAATAATATTGAAAATATATTAAAAAATTACATACATAATGAAGAATAAAATGAAATACATAATCAAGGAAAAAATGCCATGCATAATCAAGGAATAAAAATGATATTTTATTAATTTATTAAATGAAGGTTGATAGTGTTGTGAGTTTGTAGTATTAATCAAGAAATTTTTATAGTCAAAAAATGACCACTCTGCCTTAACACATACCACTACTCAGAGCTGGATCCCACACATGATGAAGTAACCAACAAACTAGTGGATGTGGGGCATTATTATAGAGCATGGATGATGAAACCGTAGAAATTACCCAACACCCTGCACTAAAAAGGTAATTACATACACATGTAATATGCATTGGAGTCAACATATCAGCATCCAACTAGTAGACAATTATTTTTATTCCATCAATAAAATGTCATGTCAAAATTGAAAGTGAGTAAATGACAGATATTATTATGAAAAAACAACCAGAGACATGAAACAGAACTGCTTAATATTAGGGACAATCAGAATATTGTTAGTTAATGACTGTAACAGTTAGGCTCACTGACATCATGTCAGAGTCTTTCCAAGATCATGTTAATGAAATAAAAATGAATACAGTAAAGATGAAACTATTAAACTAGTAATTCTATTAAACTGGAAAAAAAGACCCTAACATCAATGAATATTACAGCACTACTAAATTGACCAGATATGACAACACTACTAAGTATTCCAGTTATGGTAAATTTGTTCATTTGTAGATAAATGAATTTCACTAAAAAACATTACAAAATGTCAATTTCATGAATTTTAAATCTATTGAACTTGGATCACATAACTTGTAATCCAAATCTATGTTACGGTGAACCACATAATGTCAGAGACATTACATGATCATGTTAATGGAATTAAAATAAATACAGTAATTCTGAAACCATTAAACTGGTAATTCTGTTATAATGGAAAACAAAAATGACCCTAACAATAGTGAATATTCTAGTACTGGTAAATTGTCCAGATTTTACAGTACTGGTAAATATTCCAGTATTGGTTTGCTCATTCCATGTAGATAGTGTCATGTCCTATGGTCTATGTTTTTTTGGTTGTTTGTGAACCCATTGTTGAACGATGAGAAGATGGTTCAGGTACATTGGTCAAATTAGTTTTATAATATTACTAAATAACATTAATAATAAATGCACCATGAAAAATAAAGAATGATAGTGGTAAATATTAAAACTACTAACCATCAGTACATATTAGGGATAACGGTACTCGTGTGACTCCATCTATGTATCCAATTGTTGGTAGAGGTGCAGTTACTGTATAAGATGACCAAATGGTACACTTCAATGTTTAATATCTAGTAGGTGCTGGAGGAGCTAACTACACAGGAACTATGGTCAAAGAAGTATTTGGTGGAGGAGCTGACTATCCAGGAACTGTTGTCAAAGAAGATGATGATTATAAATGATAAAGGCGAGCATGTGAGTCATTATGTGATGTCATAGATTGTTAGTGGCTCATTTATTTTAGTTTCAGATTCATCAGATGATGCAATGGAAGAATTTTCAATATATTTAGACATTTTTACCATGTTAGTGTTAAGGGAATAAAATAATGAGACATAGATAATATGTTGGAGAATTTATTTTGAAATAAAAACATTACATACAAAATTAGATCTTTACTTGATAAATTGCCTCTTCTATAGCCTTGTATATATCGAGATGGAATTTGATGGGTCATACATGTTTTTCAATGATTGAGGAGTATATCTTACTGGGACTGTTGTTAAACAAGAAGTTACTGATCAGTCAGTTCTGTTAGTCTGGAAGGAAGTTGAAATTTCGGTGATTTATTTTTGTAAAGATAATAAGAAATAACCATTTCCAGAGATAGGTGAAAATGGCATTTCTCTGAGCCCATGTGTGAGGATATCATTTGATAATGGTCCAGTGAACACAGTAGTAGACATATTGGTAGATGGAATTGAATAATATGTAGTAGACGTCCGCACTGTTAAGTTGGTAGTTTTAATGAACACTAATATTAAGACAATGACCAGAAATATACCAATTTCAAGCGAACATGTTAATTTTGAGAGAAACGTTGTGTTTATTTGTCTTAAATAGTGATCCAATTTAAACTGAATAGAACTGAATACATAAAACATTAGGCCACCTCTTCAGAAGTTGTCTCTGCTTTAACCTTTCATCTCTTGAGGTTTATGGGGAAGAAATGTTTGTTTATGGTTGAGCAGATATTTTAGGCACTGTAATCAAAGAATATGTTTAGGACCAATAATATGTGTTGTAATGTGAATTTTTTGGTACAACACCATTTCTTTTTTTCATGAAAATAGAACTAACCATTGAAAGTGTAACACCCCGAGCTTCCACGATACGATTCTCTTTCAACAATGAAATAGCTTGAATTGTACGCAAGTTCGAGTTCTAACACACCACGACTAATCAAAGTAGCCGTTATGAATATTAATACCCACTTTTTTAAAATTATATAAATTTTATATTTCAAAATGGACTCAATTTTTGTATTCGTAATATCGAAATTATCCTAAGTTGAATTTTTTGTAATTTTCTGAGAACTTCCAATTTTTTATGAATAGTGAAAAATACTTAAAACAACTTTTTTAATCAAAATAATTTATAGTGATAAATTATACTATTTAGTGTTTTTAAAGTATAATTAGAATATATTTTTACCATTTTAGCCAATGGTGGTCATTAGAATTAATTTAACATTGAAATTGGACATAAACAATTGTCAATCTTTTGATATATATTGTTTCTTAAAAACACGCTATTTGTTGTGACAACGGGAATTAATTATAAAATTAATTAATGCAACTTATATGTATGGAATTTTTTAAAATATACATCATTTTTGAATTTGGAATATCAATTATAGCTTAGGGTGAAATTTTGGCATTATTCTGAAAAACATCAATTTTTGATGAATAGTGAAACCACTAAGTGGAAGTTAAAAACTGATTTTTCGTTTAAATGAAACATTACCACTTCTGTGATTTGAATTTCAAAAATCCAACATACATGGTTGTCATTAGGAAGTAAAATGTGGTTCAATGGGATTAAAATAATTTTTGGTGAATAGTTACTTTTAAGTTTAATTAATCGTGATTAAAGGTAATTAGTGTTATTTAAGGTAAAGATAATGTTATAATAATATTAAATGACCTTTAAACTTCTCCTCCCCTATTTGATGAGTCATGGCTGACCAAGAAAATCCATGGGTCAACTAGGGGACCCCATGGAAGCACTTTGGTAGGAAAATGACATTAAAAAGTTTTTATTTAATGTTAAAATAAAAATGTCACAAACATGAGTTGTTTTACTAAAACAATTTTTAAATTGGATTATAAAAGTCATATTTTTGCCTATAAATATTCATTAGAAAGAAAAACAGATTTACTACGTCATGATATTTGTTTTATAATTTTTAGAAATTAATTAAATTAAAAATTTTGTGACACAATGATGATGCAGTGATTACCTCATTAATTAACGATTTAAATAAAATGAAAAGATAATGTAAAATCTAAGTCTTACACTTGTCAAAAACCTATTGGATGAGTATATTTCTAACCCTTATCACTGTAGAATCAAAATATATCATTGTAGGACCTTTCGAATCCGAAAAACATTTCATAATAAAGTAACATTTCAATCTTTCCAAGAGTGCCCCTCCTCTCCTCTTATAAAAGGCCCCCACCACTACCACTTTATTCACACCTTCAAAGCATTTTGGATCAGCCAACCTCTGCCCAAATACTCTCTCAACTTCCCTCCCTTACTCTTAGAAGCCTCACTTTAGGCAGAAGTCTTCCCATGGATGCCTTTGGCTCAAATCAAAAAGTGTTACACGATTTTAAGGAGGTTAAAGAACGATCGAGTCAAGTCCGACACGAGGTAAGGGATCTTCCTAACCCAATTTCCATTCTTTGGGTTAATCTACTAATTTCAAATTATTTCATGATATTATTATGTCCTATCTTGTATTTATAATTTCTTTATGTGTACATATAGTTAATACACATAATAGATATATTTTAATTAAAAAATGATCTTTGTAAGGGAACTTCTTATCCCAATTTCTATTCTTTGGGTTAATCTCCTACTTTCAAATTATGTCATGATATTATTATGTCCTATCTTGAATTTGTATTTTCTTTATGTGTGCTTATAGTGAATACACATAATAGATCCATTTTATTTCAAAAATGATCTTTGTAAGGGACTTCATCTCAATCTCATTTCATTGAGGCATATTTTGTTTTATACACAACTTTCTTTTATACGGTGTATAAACCGCATTAACATTTAATTTTATTCAAAAGGAATATTTTTTATATGAATCATTTTACTAAATGAAAAAAGGTAATGTTTTTTTCATACGTATGTGGCGACAATGACTTCTCCACCACCGTGACCATTATTTGAGTTTCGTCTTCCTTTACAAGCCATAACTTTTTTTAAATGAAAAAAATACTATGTTTCAATTTTCATTTATTTTGGTTTTGAAAATGGTATGTAGAAAACGTTGTTTAAGAGTCTTAATATATGAAAACCTAGTGCAAATGTATATGTATTTAACTCAATCTTAAAAATGTTTTCCGAAAACCCGACTGTTGAGTGTGGTAGACAGGAAGGGATTGGGCGTGGACCCATCATGGCTTGTAATTAGTCGAGCAGTCTCAGAATTAGTTATTTTGTTTTCAAAAGCTTTCATAATATTCTCATAAGAACACTGGAGTATATTTGAGGAATTTTAAACGTAATTATCTTCTAAAAAAATTTGCATCGGTTGGTCTCATGAGACAAACTAGTGTCTTGGCACGAGGCCATGACAAAATCTTATTTGTAGTCTTGGCAAGAGGCCTTGGCTACGTGGTTATGATAGTCTGGCATTATGCATTCCATCATTATGAAAGTGGTTATTGATATTTCATATGATTATTCGACCAGTATAATATCCATGTGAAGAACTAAATTGAATTATCTCATTTTACTTTTGCCATATTATATTGAAGTTCAAGTTTAAAAGGCTTTTGTTTTCGTTATACATTGCCTTAAATTTTTATGTTTATTGATGAAAGCTTCCGCTATATTGTTATCCTTACTGAGCATCTGAGCTCACCCCTTTAAATGTTTTAATATTTCCAAGATGTGAAGAAGTATTTTATAAATGACCTGAAGGGATAATATGAGAGGATATGAAGACAAGATGTTGTTTTAGTTTTGTTTTACTTTATGATGTAATATAAGACTTATGAATGTATCTAGTGTTTCCAAGACTACTAAACTAATCGGCCTTTCAAGACTTGTTCTTTTGTTATCATGCCAATGTTACATAGTAATGCACCGTCTCTGGTTAACTGGGGTCAGGGCATTACAGACTGGCAATGATGATAGTGACATTCTTGTTATGACATGTGTGATGTTGTCAGTTGATAAAGGTTCAGTTGTTGGAGTACATGATATTTCATTAGTTTTCATTAAATAAGTACCATTTGATGATGATGTTGTAATTTTGGTAGTTTTTATGAATACACATATCAGAACAATGAAATTAATTATATAATCCTATAATTCACACTACATTGAACTTACAAACTTTTTGTTGATTAGTTAGAAGTTTCATATGTGGTAACCTATAATATTTTTAGTTTGAAGGAAAAGACATGATTGTTTTTGCAGGAGGAAACGAATTCATTGGCATTGTTGTCAAATAATAAGTTTTTGAATATTAATATTTGGTAGTATGGATAGTAGTTTAAAGTGTAGTGTTGTATTGTGCTTAATAAAATCAGAACTAACCATTGGCAGACAGAGATGACAAGGGCTTGTGTGTGACTCCATGTGTGAACCCAATTGTTGATACATGTTCTTTTAATGCAGTACCAAATATATTGGTAGAAGAAACTGAAGAATTTCGAGTACATACCTTCACTATTGAATTGTAAGTAATAAAAAATAATACTACATAAACTATGGAAATAAGGACTTTGTGAAATGAATGTAATTGATAACTCACAAAAGTTTTATTGTTCGTGCATTACTTCCATACGCGGTAACATTGCATTGGTAGAGCTTGATGAGGCAGACATGTGTGTATTTATTTTATTTATATATAATTTTTAAGATGTGAAATCAATGAAAAATATGCACAGTTGGACATACTGTTATTGTAATGCACATTGCATGGGCGAACATTAAATTATCTAAATGTTTAATTTCAAAGAAGTATACTGTTAGTAAGGAAAAGAAATGAACCATGGAAAAACAATACAGTGAAAAATATATATTGAAATTTAAAAGATAACCACACCCAAGTTAGAAAATATTAAGCTCTATAGAAGGAAGCTGTTGATCCTACTATTCCGAGAGGTTTTAGAAATTTAACAGAGGCTAATATAATGGTGTTTGCTTAGCAACTTCACTACAAATAGAGTAGTATTTATGAAGAGAAGAAAATTCATGTGAGAACAAAAGGAAGTTTACAATATTAGATACATTTAATTGCATAAAAAAATAAATAAATATCTTATAATGAAAAAATTAGAAATGTGTAATATTAATCAAGAAACTAATGCAGAGAATTTAAAATGGATCAAGAAAGTACTGCAGAATTATTCAAGAAAGAGAAGGAAAATGATTCAAGAAACTAATACTAATTTTCTCTGAAAGCAATAGTTGTTGCTATCAAAATATAGTAGTAGCTAAGATTACAAATGTGTAAAATATATGATGAAACTTCTGCACAATATTACAGAAATAAATAATGGAATTTTTCAGAGTTCAGAAATCAATTAATTGGGCGACCACTATGTGGGTGTGATGAGAGAACACCTAAAATCAAGAATCAATAGACATCCTGTGTTATATGCGAGAAAAGCAGAAAATAACACTGGAAGGGTTTTATGCAGTTGTATATGTTGATAATGCATTAAGGTTACCTCAAATGTGAAGCTGGATTCCTTGAGGAAATGGAAACGCAGGGATTGAGAGGTGAGGAAGGTCAGCTAGATTGTTGCGGGAGGAAAAGGAGGAAGCGGTCCTCGTAAGTGTGAAAGTTCGGCTGGATGATTGGGGACAAACAACCTGACAACCGAACAACATCCAGAGGAAATGGTGTTGTCTATGTTGCAGCTTTTAGAGAACAATTTTGCTGATGTTTGCAGACGATGATTATAAAAAACAAATTCCGAAAGAGAGGTGTAAGGGAGAGAGTGAATTAAAAGATAGTCGATGCGAGAAGTCGAGATGGAAATTATGAGTATACAATGAAATGGAGGGTGGAGTCGACACTAAACTGAACTGACCAAGCTGGAGAAAGAGAGAGAATAGTCGACGCCAAACGGAGCAGAGTATGGAGTCTGATTAAGAACCCAAAATGGAAAGATGATTCTGGCGGAGATAGGGTGTGTAATGTCTCCGCGATACCAAATCAAGTGAGATAAATGGATTTTGGAGGAGGGGTGTCCTCGAGGATGTCCAGTGTGGAAGCATGGAGTCTTGTTTGAAGGACATTATAGCGGGAGGTAAATCCATTTATTAGTATGATTAGTAGATATGAACACTTAATTAATAATTTCTAAAATATTTATTTACATATAATATGATATAATTATTTCATGCTAACATTTATAAGATTCTACAATTTTATTTATAATTTCATAGGTGATGTAACTACTCATTTGGTTGGTATACTATTCATACGGGTCAATTAACTATTCATAAGGTAAAGTAACAATTTTATTAATATATGTTGTTTATATTCTAGAAATGATTCTCATTTCAATCATTCCTCATTTATAATGTTTGAAATGTACTCAAAATATGATTTGATGGGGTTTATACTACAAGATATAATTATGAGATGGGATTTTCCATTTAAATATTTCCGGTTCATTACAAATGTGGTCTTCCATAAGATAATGCCTCCATCAATGCTAATCATGAATGACTTCAGAAAGCTCAAGGTCATGCGTAGTGTAATTATACTTTTGAGGTCTCAACAAGAATGAACTGTGTGCAACGAATTGATCCTTCAACATCAATACAACTCCCAGAACAATTCTAGATACATCCCAAGACACTGTATTACAAATGATAGGTTATAGTAGAATCAATATTGGAGATGATTCAATTCTTCCCATCACCTATTGAAAGGCCTTCTTGTGAACTTATAAACATGATAACTTAAAACCATTAATTGTTAGGTTTGTAAGAGGTTTCATGAGTCAAGTGATGTCCCATATGAAATACCTACAATAAGATGATATCACCATGAAATATCATATTCCAAAAAATATATATAGTTGATCCTAGGTAATTATAGAACTCACCTTCTCTAGGTCAACTGATACTCTTGATTCTGAGATATTATAACCCAAAAGTGAACATTATTCATCCAAAATTTGAATTTAGAAAGCTTAACTTATAGTTGGTTGTCTCTCAGTGTATTCAAAATGATATCATGATTTTTAGAATGGTCATGTTGAGTATGAGAATAGAAAAAAAAACCATCTTCGAATACCACGAAGAAAGAATCCACAAATGTTTGGAATTCCCGATTCATCAGAGATAAAAAATGTCTATCTCATTTATGATACTAAACTACATAACTAGATACTCATAAAGACCATAAAAGATTTGATATGTTGTTTAATGTATGTTTAAAAGTCCTAAACTCGCCAGGTTATAGCCAGACCACAAGTCAATCTTCATGAAAACCCTATATCATTTGAGCTCATAAAAGCGGTTGTCTAAATGAGGAAAGGTATACTAGTTCATACCATTTATTTGATTCAAATTCTGATAATCCAGATCATGGATATGTTTTCTATCCACCTTCATGGAAAAATGACCAATGAACCCCGGGAAGATGTACTAGGATGTATAAAATCCATTTCCTCTAAGTCCTTAAATGATCTCTTCAGCTCATACAACATAGTAGTGGAAATCATATAAGGAAGAATGGAAAATGGTGTAGGTCATGGAACCTTCTCAATATGTTACTCCACCTATCCCACTTTAGGTGAATTAGAAAACTCATCCGGGAAGTCAACCATGAAACGATATACTGTATGAGGTAAATTAGACAGATGTAACCCCTGATCATCCATATAATGGCTATAAATCTACTCTATTTTACCCTTAAAACACGATGCCCTAGTATATATATTATTTGATGGAAATCACACATAGCTTATTGAATTTATGTTACCCCATCTAGGTATGTGAAGGAAACCCCATGATGATAGAAATCCACATAGGAATGATAAGAAACTAATCATTCCTTCCAAAAAATAATGTTGAAACTAAATATCTCAAGGATGAAAAGTTTTTATAGGAAATTGTATACACCTATCTTAAGGGGGAATTAATTACACTGGAATACATTCATTGATATAAGTCATAATGATATATTATATAGCATTATGACATAAAAGTACCCAGTTTGAATCCAAAGTCATTACAAAAGAGTTATAGAGACAAAATAATGTGACACACCGACGATTTATAAGGATGAAATGATTTTAGAACAAATGAGAATAGTACCACAAATATTAGATAGCCGGGAACCCTACACCTCTGATATAGGATATGTTGAATAAATCCTCCATGATCCATGACCATATAAAAATATATTTCTACATTGAGTGGGTCCTCTCTGATGTCACTTTGTATCTGAATCATGGATACCATGTTCATGAACATCCCCTCAGCTAGTGTGACTAGTAGTACTCTAGTACCTGCTATGTTAGGTTCTACTAATCATGTTCCTCAAGGATAAGATGACATGGATCCTATCCCACATTTTAGAGATGTTATGTTCCTTCAAATACAGTAATGATGCCCAAAACTTCAGCAACCTCAACACTTAGAGGGGTCTCTTCAACAATATGGATTATTACTCCCTAGCATCCCACATTGGTGAAAACCCATGTAACTATTAGGGGGTGTCATATGGCCACCGCTTCTCCCGTATATAGTCTTGTAGAATAAAATTCAGGTGATAGTCAATCGACTTTCCTATCATGGTTCTGAACTACCATGTACCATAAAGATAGCTTCCTTAGTATTTATATCGATGATGAGATATTGGTTTTATATTTCAAACAATGTACCCAACAAGAAAATGACCACCTCATATCAAATAGTATTCCTAATACCATCATCAAATCATATTTCTTTCACTATATAATCACCATCATAGATTAGCGCAACAATATTAAGATCAATAAAATAATATTTGTTTTCCACAATGGACTTAAAACCCTAATACAGGTTCAGTAACCTCTTTTAATGATCATCCATGAAGGTCTTAGTGAAAAAGTGATCATATAAGATGAATTGGATATCAATCCAAACCACTTATCATTTTTAACCCCCCAGGTTTAGAATATACCACCAAGATTTGTATGATCATCAAATAATATATATATATATAGTGATATTTACCCTCATCCTAGGGGGTGTTTCCATGTTCTTAAAGATATATAAGGACATATTAATACCAAAACTTATATCATGGGGGCCACAAACCCTTACAAAATTAGCTGGATGTTGAAACTGAAACTCCCATGTCAACTCTTAAATATGAGGGTTAGGTCACAAAGCTCCATGTATAGTATGTATATGCTGCTGAAAATCCCCCCAAAACTAAACATTGTCTCTTCTATTAGGTTTAATAAGAGCTTCCAAAAGTGGCACAATTAGGGGTATCAATGGTGGATCAGGTACCACTACCTTTAGAGCATTGCCACCACCACCCTCATGGAACAAGACTATTGGTTTCCTAGTGGAATGAATCTAAAATTTCAATCCCACACCTCTAATATGATTGAATAATGGTAAATATCATAGATAAATAAATAGGAGAGGTACATGCCTTCCTATATAGAATTCACACTCTTCTTCCTACTCCAAAGCCTGGTCCATGAGATATGAACAATGAAGAAGAACATGAGATACACTACCTACTAAAAATTATTATGGTTAGGTCTATATAAAGATATTTGATTCTTTATAAGGCCCCAAATATAAGGACTGCCCGTTGCAATTTATAGAGGGAAAAATGTTTAATTTTCAATTTTTACCCCAATTTAATGGAAACCATATTTAAATTAATGATTGAAAAATTTATTGATTTAGATAATTGAATTATTAATAGATATTCAATTCCCAATTTATAAAAATTAATTATTTTATAATTAAAAATTTTAGTTAATTTAAATACATCCACTACTTTATATTTTATATTCGAATGTAACATGTAATAAGAAAGGATTTGACTATATCTATCATCATTTTCAATCTACATAGGTGCATGAATTAATTATATCATAAATGAAATTCATTTATTTTCAATAAACTGACATTTAATCTATGTGACCTCAGTTATATAACTGAAATATATTGTAATTGGTTAGTTAAGGTGATATCATCAAAATATATGAAAAAACTATTTAGGATAATGCGTACAAATTAATAACCCATTACCTAATCTCATTTTTATTATATAATAATTACTTGTATAACAGATAAATCATTCAAGAAACATACAAAAAGTATCCTGATGTCTGGAAATGAAATCAACATGGCATGGAACAAGTCCTGACATATTAGTCCAACTAGATGGCTAAAATGATGCATGATTAATGGTTCCATGATGTATTGGACCAAGGATAAAATGTAATCCAACATCATAATAATAGTAATAAACATCAAATATATTGTGTTTCACCCAATGGTGGAATTAAATAAAAAATAATAGGCATAACCTAAAACATGATATCACATTCTCGATAATTTGGCTCCTCTCTATACATGGTTTTACTACTCACAATAATAGGCTAATTTTCAAATCCCAACATGACTTAGCTTCCTTTCTATAATCCCAAGATTTATAGCAAAATTAAAGAACCCCTCGAATATCAATTTGTAATGTCCCAACCGAGGATCCACTAAATGGTTCCCAATTATTTTGGGTCACATGGTCTCAAGTGCACCTCCCAATTTGTGAGAGGATATAGACTAATAGTGAAGGCCCAAGGTTGTATAATGTAGAGACATTACCCTCGAGATAAGAGTATCACATTGGTCAAATAAAAAAACATGTAGTGGAGGAATAACATCAACTGATAGAATATGGAAAATCATCCATATTTAATAAATAATACAAAAAACAATTTCCAATACAATATAAAAATTAATTAATTTCCTATATCAATCAAAAGGAAACATGAAAACATGGATGAAGGAATATAGACCAACATGAGTATGAAAAAAAAAATAATGATATAAACAACATCTCGAGCCATAGATATATCTTATTCTTCCTTGCTATCAAACTAATAATCAATCCAGAATCATGAAGTGAGATCTTTACCATCAACCTACCTATATCAACAAAATATACCGGTTATATTTCTGGCCCAGATAGCATATGGGATTAAATAAGTAGACCACTACTAATGGTGTTTTTAAACATCCATTCTGTGCATATAATATGGGCAGCATGCCGATATAACAACGGTATGAAGTAAATAAAAATTGTAAAGGGTAAGATATATATCCTGAAGGACACTAAGATTACACAACCTGCTATTGACTTTTTAGGGAAAACCATTGAATAAATTTCATAATGGGAAGTGTATAGAAATATATATATATATATATATATATGAACTTATATACATAGGGAAGTTTATATCCATTTACACACATTTGTAGTGCTAGCTAAGACTGAGTTTTAACTCCAACATCCATGTATAGTCACTAATATCTCAAAATTTTGTATGAGATTCCACTCCCAAATGTTTTATGAATAGGGACACCATGCACAAGACTCGGAACAGCAGGGTCATCATGCCCCTGTATAATAATAGTATAGATGTCATGCTTTTGTATCATATCATAAGTGTCTCAATGAACATTTATCATAATTCATAAGGGTATCCATGCCCATATACCATATTATACAATGGTTATAATGCCCATTTATCATAATACATAAGTGTATCCATGACCGTATATCTATGAAGTTTCAGACTCCATTCCCAATTATCACAACATTGCGATCCATGTCTGAGTATCATAGTATACACACTCCATTCCGATATCTCATGAAAACTAGGGACACCATGCTCATATCTCACAAAAACAGAGGTGACATGTGCACATATCACATGTGTAAGGGATTCTACTCCCTTATCTCATAAATGTTGTAAATAGTCATATGATTTAAGACACATTGATTGTTATATCATATATCATTATCATTCCCAATTAACAATGGTATAACCATTATTCCATTTAAGTAAGTAATCTGGTCTTACCACTATATTTCAATTCAATTAAATATAATATGATCACATAGGAGATAGACCAAACCATGTAGACGATTTTTTATATTAAATTATTTATAATAAAAAATGAAATTATATAAGCACACCTCAAGGTACAAAAACAATCAAAGAGGACCTATCCCGACAAGAATAAAGTGGTAATATGATATTTATATAAATGATATTGAATTTAACATGGTTATGTTTATTTTATGGAATTTCATTGATAATCTAGAATAATGGATCCTGACACATGGGATAATATATCTAGGATTTAAGTATATATAATAGAACACAAACAATGGTGGAACAACCATCTACTATTGAGCTCTATCTTGGTCCAGAGAGGAATAAAATGATAAACTATGAAATTTCTATAAATAGGGAATATGTTCTAACCCAGAAATAATATCATTGAGAGAAATAAAAAAAAGTAAATGATTCTGAGTGGAGAAATTAACAGTGTTGATCAAAAATGAATGATGAAATTCAAATTAGAGTCCAATTTATGTAACAACTTCAAAAACTATGTTAATATTGAGGAAAACTCCCAATGTGAATAAATGGAGGGTTCTTGTATAGTAGAAAATGAAAAAAAATATGTGTGTTACTTAAAATTGTTATGGTAAATATATTCATTTTTTGTAATTTTTAATGAGGGGCATGGTTTGGCCGCATATCTGTCCAAACCATGCACCAACTATTTTCCCTAAATAACTTAATAGACCCCTCGCATGGGAGTTATGCACATTTTGACTAACCATACACATCCCATGTGAATCTCTTATGTCATATGTGTGAGACATGTTCCATGTCCACTGAGCATGGGTTTCTTTTTTTGGGAAAATCATGTCACCCTCTACTGGACAATAAAAAACTTTTCACTAATTTCTATTATAGTGAAGACTAGGGTGGAAATTTCTATTAACTGTGGAGCTCAACTATTTTCTTGAAAAGATGGGGCACCGAGCATCGAACAAGCCTGAAACAACATATTATCCTATATATTCTTACAATGAATTCATATTAGAAAACAAACAAGGAAATAAATTTAAATTTTAAATGGATGGTACTTTAGAGGAAATTGATGTACATAAAATTCTCTCTTCAATTTAAAATATATGTGGAAGGTTTTCATTATATTGAAAAATTTCAGATGAAGTTTTTTGACTCTTATGTTCTTATTGTTAATGTTTTTAAAAAATATCCCAATTAAAAAGAAATTGAGAATAATAAAACCAATAAATATAGATGTGTTCCTACTAAATATATCTAATATTATTAAATACATTATAAATAAGTTTTCATTATATTTTTAAAGTGTTACCAATGTGATAAGCATATACAATTAGCTTATGACTTTGAGGAAAAATTTCTAACCATACCTATAATATAATTATAGATAGTCATCCAATTGTGAGATATTATTGTTTTAATGAGTTGGATTCTTATAGTAACTCATATATGAAGTTTGTTACTCAATGTAGGAATCATAAAGGCCAATAATATAAATTTATTGAAAATAATTTTTCTAACACTACGATATATGTTTGCACATAAAATATAATTGTGTCAGGAAAATTAATGTATATTAAGACTGTACTAATGTCATGTTTGATTCAAGATCTAAACATTATTTTATTTATGGAAAATTTAAAATACGAATGGGAACACAATATCATGAAATGATATTATCTATTTGGGAAGACAATCTTCGAGGAAGTACAACGATGATACAAATTTATATTCAATGTTTTATTATTATTTATTAAACATGTTTTCCTATAAAACATATTTTCTTTCCCCTTTGAGAGTGTTATGTTTTTCTAAGAATGAATTCAGTTACAATATATCATTATAAGAAATATTTCGAAGATAAGTAATTTAGTTTTATTTATTATTTTATGTCTCAAATCATATATAATAATGGGTTATTTCATTTGATAACGTATAAAAATGCTAGGAAAATGAAAAATGACATCAGTAAATGCACCATATCATTAAAAAAGATATAAGTTAAAATATTTTGGTTGCATTATTGAATGAATTTATATATATATATGTGTGTGAATTTAGAAATGAAATTTTAAAATTATTCATGATTGGTAGGTTTAGTTTACTATTTAGTAACTTCCCAAAAAAATACAATTTCAAAACCCCTTTATCATATCCATTAATTTGATTGCTTATAATTAAAGACAAGGTTATTTGTGTTTCTTTATTAGGGTCTCATCCAATATAGAACACCTCTTTGTGGTGAGCCTAATTTATTTGTAAGAAAAAGGTGGTTTCATAAGACTCTTAATTTATGATAGAGCATTCAATAACTTCTTTGTTATGAATATGCACATTTTTCCTCATATTTATTGTTTGTTTCATTAGATCTTGGGAAAATTTTGTTTTTTAATGTTTTTCCATATGTCATGTTATCATTATTTAAATATGTTGGTGGAATAATTTATTAAGATATAATTTTTTTACATGTTATAGTCATTATTATTTTGTGGTTATGCAATTTTGTGATAAACAATACACCTATTTATTCATGGGTTTCATGGCTATTTAATTTCATGAGTATTTATAAAAAATAATTACGGGTTACATTGATTAAATATTAGTTTATTCAATGATCTATGGGAAGTAAGATAAAAAACGAAGGATTATTTTTGAAACATTTAGAGAAATGAAGTTGTATGGAAAATTTAATAAATATGAATTTTTGAAGTAATAGATTTTTTTTTGGAATATTGTTTTTAATTATGAAATAAATATTGATCCTACTAAAATTAATGTGGTGGAATAATGATAGAGACCCCAAAATTTCATTGATATTCAACATTTTCATAGATTATTAGGTTTGTATTGATATATTGGTGATAAAGTTTTTCAATTATCATGGATACTAACTATGTTATATTGAAAATGAGTCAAAATAATCTAGATAGTGGAAAATTATGAATGATTTTGTGAATGGAAAATATGATTGGTTAATTATATGGTGTTATACTTTCTAATAAAATATTGTGAATTGGTTATTTATAGGGATTCTTATTTGAAAGAATTTGGTTGTGTCTTGATGCATGGTGATCAGGTAATTTCATATGCTTCTTATCAATTGAATATTAATTAATATAATTACCCTATCCTTGTTCTTCAGATTATAATAGTGTTTTTGTATTTAATAATTTTGATGAAGGTTTTATATGGTGTAAAATTTGAAATATATACTCTCCATAAATGTTATAAGTATATATAACTAAAAAATGTGATGAAAATGATATAGATAATATGGATAGAACATATATTGGAAAATGATTGCTAGATTTACTATAATATACCTAAAGAAACCAAGTTATTTGATTCCTTAATAAAAATATAATGACTCATTAACCATACTATATTTGGAACATGATCCACTAGTAAATAATTTATTATGTTATCTCATAGAAATAGTTTTTGTAGAAACCTCTTCTATTGTACCTAATTTTTCACTCTATTTATATTTGTTATAAATAATTATGGATGATAATAATTATTATCAGAGTTTTTAGGAAATATTAATATATATCAATGATGGTATGTTACATGTGTTTAATGTAGATTAAGATGGTTTTATCATATTTTGATAGAGGTTTTGTGTTCTGAGTGACTCCATATTTAAGAAGGAATTTTTAAGTGAATATAATAGCTCATAATTTTAGATTAATCCTCATCGCAATAATATAAATATATAGTTTAAAAAATAATTATTTTTAGAAGATATAAAGAATGATATTATTGATTTAACCATTAAATTATTTACATTTCAATTGGTTAAAGGTGACATAAAACTAGTATAGTGGATGCATAAGCCTTTTCAAGAGCCTGAATGGAAATTGAGAAATAAATACATGGATATTATGGTGATATTAAAAAATAAATATCTAGTCAATAATGAGATTTGGGTTACTGTTTATCAATATATTAAATCACTACATTTTATTCCTATTTTTGGTACTTTTTCATTAGATAAACTTTCCTTACATTATCTTGATGATATAGACAGATTGTATGGGGTTCCTCTCTCAATTATATTTTATTGTTTTCCTAGACTTTCTACAAATATTCTTGAATGGAATTAAATATTCATTTCGTTCTAAATTGAATTTCATCCTAACCTTATTTTCTCAATATACTGAATAGTCAGAGATAATGATTAAGAAAAATTAAGATATTAGTAAAGCATTGTCATTGGGTTATTTGGGATGTTGGGATCATGATATTTTAGAAGTAATGTTATATTATAATATGAAATTTTATTCTAGTATATGTATTGATCCTTTTGAATCATTATATAGAAATTAGTGTCGCACTCTAGCATATTGGTACAAATTCAATGAAGGGAATTTGTTAGGTCTATAACTAGTAGAATAAATGGAAGGTAATGTAAAGAAAATTTAAATTCACATTTCGATATCTCAATGTAGATTTTAGAGTTATATAGATTATAGGGGAAAATCTCCCTTTTGTGGTAGAAAATAGTTATTTTATTAAATTATATACTTTTAAAAGTTTTATTCATTTTTTAAGAAATTTAATGTTTTGATTATGGTTTATTACTCCATATAAAATTCTATTAAATGTTCTATTACTTTCATATATAATATTTTTACATTAGATTTTATCATAGGGACATGATGTGTTTCTTGATTCATTTCTAATAAAATACATATCTGAGTCCTTTCATATATTGAGCCCGAGGGTTTTATAATTAGAAGATAATCGTTCTAATAAAGAAAAGTTATTTAAAATTTTGGATCATATAGATCAGAAATTATAGATTATGTTTATTATCCATGTTAAGGTTTTTAGGAAGAATCATATGAAAAAATAAGATACAAGGGAATCAAGAAAATATATTGGGGAAAAACCTAAATTTATAATTTATTGAAGAAAATAGTTGGACTATAATTTATTTTTGGGGGAGGGATAGGCTCAGAAGGAATTTTTGATTCCTCTGGGAATTGAGTAGTTTATAAATTTATAACCAAACCTACAGTCATCTATTATGGAATAATATGAGTATATCTAGGGTCAAAGCCTCAAGGACAGATTGTTAGAAAGGAAACCATGTGGTAAGAAGCTGTTATGAAGGATTCCTCACTAAAAATCACTTTGTATTGAATTTTTATAACTTTTAATATGTGGATTTTAATCATATTTAAAGTAAGGCTTCAAGGGAAATTTTAGGGTAAATGTAATGATGATTCCTTTATATAACATAGGATAGACATATAGAATAAACTATAAATCACTACAAAAGATAAAAATTGTTATCGGTCCAACCAATTGGATTATCTTATGCTGGAAAAGACACCTTGGTGTAGATTAATCGAAAATATAAGAACAATATTCTTGGCTTCTAGGAGGAAATATGCACAGGTTATTGGTCTCGAACTGATGAACTCCAACTAGGGGATGTCCATTCAATTTTCACCTTTAATGTTAAGGTAGGTTTCAAAATTATGATATTGAAACTTGTAAATCTACTAGAAATATGGTTACACAATTTCGATTTTATATATTAAATGGATTCAAACAACACATAATCTGAACCCTTATAAATAAGTGGAT
The DNA here is from genome assembly GCA_963277665.1 of Viscum album. NCBI lineage: Eukaryota > Viridiplantae > Streptophyta > Magnoliopsida > Santalales > Viscaceae > Viscum > Viscum album. Next base: position 982,096,039 of record OY728123.1, read on the forward strand.
TATTCGGGCATGATGTGGTTGATTAAATTTAAGAAAATACATGACAATTTTTTGGAATAAAAAATAAATTACTTATTGAAAATAAATCCACAATTAAAACTATAGGATGGAAATTTAAAATTTACGCTAATGAGGATAAAATGAATAACTTGATGGTAATTGGGGTATTCCAACAATTTAGATTGAAACCAAATCATTGAAACTTTAATGACCAATAAGAATTTATTTGAGTAGAAAGTGTAAGGAAAATAATTTGTTTGAGAATAAAAAAGTATATTAGAGATAAAAATGTATGAATATGGAAGAAAAAAGTGTAAGAATGGGGGAAAATGAAGTTGATGTCCTGAACTACTATATGTGGTAAATTCACTAAATGTTTATTGAGCCCAAAGGTACAAAATATGTAAATGGTTCATGTAATTTGTCATATTTATGTTCCATATTCTTCCACATTTACAATATGTGTGGTAGGATTTAATTTTATGTACTTAAGATCGACAAATATCTTTAAATATTTTGGATCTTCACTGATTTTTAGGCTTGAATCTTCGACGACAACATTCTTTTGAACTTCTGACATAATACCATGATTCATAATTAGTATTCTTCATTTGGGTTGAAGATTCAATCATCTACCGTGTAAAATTAGGATATACATTGTGTACTTGGTTCACACATTATATTCGCTGTTAATGATCTAGACATTGGCTCACAAGTACCCTGATGGAAGAGTTTATGTCATGTACTTCAGATTCACAACATAAAATGATGATTTTTCCCATTTCACTACATTTAACCTTTTTGTATTGATTTCTTAATTGATGTAAACCAATCCAAAACCAAATACATTATCAAATAAAACATCAATGAACCATAATTTAATTTATAATAAATGTGTAAATAAATTTGTATCATTAAACCCCCCACTAGAATAATTTCATTCCACCCTAAAAAAACAACTCAATAGGGATTCCATGAGAAACAATTTTCATAATTGAAACATACATTACAACTAGGAAAATAATTCTAAGGGAATGTAGAAAAATAAAGTCATCTGAAATTAATCATTTAGATAAAATCAGTCATGACTCATTGTTAGGTAATATTTTCATACTCTTTCTTCTTTTAATTAAAATTTAATAAATATTACTTATTTTCCACACCCATTTCTCAATTTACCTATCAATTAATTTTATCTCATTACTCAAGTTAAAATATAATGGTATTTATGGTCATATCTCAAATACATGTTCCTGAATAGAGGAATCCATTGGTTCTTTCAACACTGCTTCATGAAGAAAAATAAAAAATTAATTTTTAGCGATTCAAAAATAGGGTAATAATGATTATAAGGCTGAGGACATATGTTGAAGTGATGGAAATAAATCTCAAAGAGGAGGTTAATCTCTAATATAAAATCCTTGATAATCGTGAATTCTCCTTGAAGTATGTACTCTTAGAAATAATATTTCCATGCTCAAAAAAGATCAATATGTATCCATGAATATATCATTTAGGTATCAATAATTTACGGTTTTATTTTACTTTTCTATAAAGATTTTTCAAAAACAATGTATAAGCCAGATCTCACATCCATTACCTTGGAATATATGATCCATTATATGATTAAACGGTCTGATAATGGAGATTATTTCCATTCTAACACACAAACCATTTCATTTTAATCAATTTTAATGAAATGGGGTAATAATAAAAAATTAAAAAATTATTAATAAACCACATCATATCAATCTATAGAATGTTCCACCATACATCTCCTCAGTGTCAACATTCTGTGTCCATATATAGGGAAAATTACCACACACTTGTTTTTTTGGGAAATCATGTATCATAAAGAGAGTAGGGTTGTAAGGGATAATAGGCTTGATATGGCTCTATACTAACAAGGATATTCTTGTCTACTATGAGATAATGAATGAAATTTACTCAGGCATGTAACCATTAAATGTATTTTTAATGATTGTAGCAATCATTTTAATGTTGTATTTATTAAATCATAGCCATAATAATATATCAATGTATGTTCAGATAGTTTTATATTCCCTCTGTATCTCTCAATAAATATTCTAAAAATGAACATGATAGTGTATGTCTAGGAAAATAGCAGGAATTGGTGTATACAAAAAAATTGGTGATCACTCATGGTATAGAATCAATTAATACTTCAATGAAAACAAATTTATAGAATCATGAATTAGAATTAAATAATCAACTAAAAAATCAATCTAAAAATTTATTCACGAATTAAAAATGGATTACAACAATCTATAACCGAACATCTTATTTTATTTTAATGGTTGTAATAATTTTCAATGATTAAAGCATTAGTTTAATAAAAAATGTCTCCGAAATAAGAGAAAACTTGAAATAATCCAATTTTATCAATAATAATGCTCAATATAGTATCCCAGCCACATGAATTGAGATAGTTCAAACATAGATATGGAATTATAAATTGGATATTTTAACGTCCCGACACGTATGACACACACTGGTTCCCTGATTCGATTGGTCCCATGACCTCAATCATGCCTCCACATATGCTAGATGTATCTTACTAGAAGTGATGGTATAATTCCATTCTTTGGGAAACTATACACTATTTATCAAAGTAACACAATATCATAAATAAATAACCAATAACCAAATTAAATATTGTAAGATCGAAATATGAATGTAGATACTCAATATACATGGGGGGGGGGGGTGAATTGTATTCTTTATAATTCCTTTGTAACTTTTAAAGTTATTATAAAATGTTTTTTTAAACATAAGGAAAACTATTTTAACAATGTTAAACAAGGTAAAATCACAAGACCACTTAGTTCTACAAACATTCTAGGTTCTGAAACTATGGTTCTGACAATGAAACCTGAGAAAAGTTTACAAGGAAAAAGATTCTACCTTAAAGCATATAGAATCATACTAATCAGAGTATACAAGTACAAGAAAGTATAAGATAGTTATACTTTCCTTATTAATCAAAATTCAGCAGAAAATAAACATGAAATAATACAAGTAACAAGTATGAAATGTTTTAACCCAACGAGTAAGGTATCCAAAAACCATAGATAAAGGTCCCTAGATTTATACATTCAAGAAATTCTATCTTACCCACACCCGGGTAAGCCCTCGATTGGAATATCGAAGTCTGTTCTGCTATCCCCACAAGCACTAAAACTTCATGGTTGTCAGCACCTTAGCCTTCCTAATCAAGGTAGTCCACAAACATTACGGTAGTCAACAACTCTGTCTTCCTATCCCTAGAAGTTTTCGAACATTAAGGTAGTCGGCACCTCTGTCTTCCTATCCCTCGAAGTCCTCTATTGTACAAAGCAAAAATAAAAGTCACACAAAGTAATCTGAACAAGATGTTTAGTAAGCACAAGGTTTGAGAGTCTCTCTCTCAAGAAATCACTTCAGCAGCATGTAATCTCTAGAGTTATAGAACAGTCAGTTTTTGAGCTCGTTCAAATGAGCTCCTATTTATTGGAACTTTCCAAAATTTCGGCTCCCTCCTTCAACTATCCTATTTTTTCATGAATCTCAGAGGGACCTGTACATGTGTCACTCAAACAATGGTAAGTTAGAAATAAAATGCATGAAATAATTTCATATCTAAAAAAAGGTATTTAAAATATGGTTGCTCAACCAAATCTATTTTTTAGAGTCTAAGAAAAATAAAGCCTAGAGTCTAAGAAAATAAACATTCGGAGTCTATATTACAGGGATATTTGGATTCTGTTTTCACGTAATTCATAAAAAAAATTCTATAGGCTTTGGAGTTTGAATTCTAAGGAATTCAGAATCTGAATTCTATATTACTCGGAACTTGAATTCTGAGGAATTTGGAATCCAAATTCTGAGGAATTTAGAATGTGAAATCTAAGGAATTCATAATTTGAATTATGAGGAATTCAGAATCTAAATTCAGAGAATTCAGAATCAGAATTCTGAGGAATTCATAGTCTGAATTCAGAGAATTCAGAATCTGAATTCAGAACCTGAAAACAAAATACACTATATCTTAGTATTTATAGGATTCCATGGTTTTAGAAAGGAATCCAAATTTTACAATTATAAATAAAATGAGATATATTTAGTGAAACTAAATCATGAATATTGAAAACCTATGAAAGGAAAAAATTTCATTGGGAAGGAATGTTTTTCATAATAGGATAAAACTTATGGGAAATAAAATTTTCCTTGGGATAGGGTGTATATTATTTTAAAAACATAATGGAATTGAAAATTCCTAAGGAAACCTTATTGACTCTCCCATCTCCCCATTTTTGGAAAGAACAAAAATCCTTACTAAGAAGAATCTAAGGACTTTTTAAATTTCTTGGACTTGAAAATAATAACACATCTCCATTTACTTATGGATCAAAGAGAATACGACTAACTCCCCCTTAGGTATTGGAATCACTAAGGATTGTATTCTTGATTTCTTGAATGATATTTTTCATTTTCATGCATTTGGAAAACATCATTGATAAGAACATTCCTCTGGAAGAAGTCCCCCTTACTTTTGGAAATCAATTCTTTACTTTTTCATCTTTTAACAATTCCTTTCTCCCCCTTTTTGATTTTCAAAATGGAATAAAAGGGAATGGAAAAAAATTTATACCCGAAACATTAGTGCAAAGCAACCAAATATATGAAGAACTACAACAATATCATTAAGATTGAAAGAACATGTACAATGAGGAAAATAAAACAAAATATCTGAATGGGGTGAAATTATCATTCTTTCTCCTTCGACATCAACTTCTTCATAATGGTTTTTAGCTTCTTGACCTCCTTGTGATCTTCCTATACACACTTAAGTTACTGATCTTGATCTTCCCTTTTATTCTCTAAGGCTTGAAATTTTTCTTCCTGATCCTTAAGAAAGTCTTACTTTGCTTTCCACAATTCTTCTTATTTAGAAATCATCCCTTTAATCTCTATTCTGAGATCCCTTTCCCACTTCAAATTCATGTCCACAGAATTATTCTTTCCATTCAGATCCTTAACCTTTTTCATCCGAGTAGTATGTTCTAGGCTTAACTTTTCTTCAAAAGTATTTTTAAGATCCTTGATCTTCTCATATTCAGTTTCAAAAGAATCCTTGACATTATAGTCAAATTCATCGAAGATTCTTATCTATTATATTGTCTTCTTTTGCCAAATTTTTGTCTTCTTGCACTATATTTTTGGAGCCTCATAACTCATAAGGATGGATTTGAAATCTACCTCAAGTGCAACACATTTTTCCATCACCCTGGAAATGAAATCATTCTTCTGATTCATCATATGATAAAGCATCTTGTATCTTATATCTATGATTTGGAATAAATAAATAGTACCAACAATATTTTTCAAATATTGAACAACAAAATTAGGTTCGAGGGAAGATGATTCTGAATCCTATTGATTGGTTTGTGAGGATTATTATTCAACATCCTCAGCTTTCTTATTTGCTGAAGCACCAACAACATTATTCTTCACCACATACTTACTCGGTTTATCTACTTCCACTATCCTTCCCTTATCTACTCTTGGAATGAAGTCTTGTTCTTTGGGAGATTCATGCTCACTATTAGATAACTGAAGTATTTTATCTTCCACAACTTTCTATTTATCTATATCATCCACTAGATCATCTGGATTAATGAAATCATGATTACTGATTTCATCATCTGTTGGCTTATTCACTTCTTCATCACACTTCTCATCTTCTTATGGTGTTGTAGATTTTGAGTATTCGGCTTGAGAAGTCTGGATTGTTAATTTTAAATAGGGTATTTCTTTCTCATGATAATCTTAAATTTTCTCTATGATATCATCAGTTTCATTGCCTTCTTCTACAACCTATTTTGATTCTTCTATTTCCTCTTCCTCTTCCTGATCAATTTCTTCTTCTTGATGAGATTATGGAACCACCACTTTCTTTCCCAAAGTATCATGTTATGGTTCTAATAAAAAAGATTCTAGTACGGATATTTTATCAGAGGATTTTTCATTAGCCTTGAGAAGAGATTGAATGATTTTAGCTTCTGACAATTTCTTACTCTGATTATTTTATTTTTATTCCTTTTCAAGGTTCTCAGTAGCCTTTTCCCTCAATTCTTTAGCCTTTTCAGGGTCCAGATAGAATTTTGGCTCCACTTCTTTCTTGTTCTTTTTATCTTCTCTCCACTTCACCACTAATTCATCCAGATACACTTTTTTCATTGGATTTAGAGGTGCTGAATGAATTTATTTGGACACAAGAGTTTTTCTTTTATCTCTTGTTCCCTTAGACATTCTCTTCCGTCCACCATTCTTAGAGGTTTCAGACACTTCTGGCTTCTTTGAAAAAGCTTCAACTTCTTATTCATAAATATCATTAAATTCTATAGATTCACTAGAAAAACCAATTTTCATTCTATTTTGGGTGTCATCACATTGAAACACCACTTTGTAATTTCATGGATTGGAACTGCATGGAATTTTGAATAACTGAAGTCAAAGAATAATAATCATTGAATGGATTTATGGATACATCATAATCTGGGAAATAAAATTTCCATTCTTGATATTCTCAATTGGTACCAAGATATAATTTACCAATATTGTCTTTCCTAGGTTCATCAAGAAATCCAATATATATATTTCACTCTTCTTTAGAGTATCCATATCCCCTTTCTTTGGAATTATAAATCCATGAACCCACAACTCAAGAATCTGAAAGTTCGTAGAGAGATGAATAATCTTCAGAGTCGTCACTTATTTCAAGCCAAGAAACTATATTGCCTTTTCCTTATCTAAATATTCGGATTCATCAGGTAATTTATGAGTATAAAACATTTCTTCTCCATCGTAGGGAATTCCAATAATAATTATTTCCTTTCTATATGAATGATATTAGGTCTTTCAATACCACTTAATAGAAAACATGTCTCTACATTTTCCTTGAAGAAACATGTTGTCTCATATAAATCAATCAACAAGACTGGATAGACCAGATCTTCTGGTTTTGGTTTTGATACACATACACTCTCCCAACCATTCAACTTGACATTTTTAGATATTATAGAGTCATACATTTAATAAAACACCAGATCGACCATCCTTTCTCTGTATATCAACCACTCGGAGAATTCCTTAACAGTTGACATTTTATTTTTAAGGAGAGGCTTCAGCAGACATCTTGAACTGAGGAAACATTGAAGATTCGGAACATCCTTAAAAAATAGAGTCAGATCGTCAACGTGTAGGAGACTAAAAAACCTAATGTGGGATAACCATTATGGGGGCTTTATATTGGTGATTTAGGACACGGTTCATCTTCCATCATTGATCCAATGGTTGATGTACTTTTAATCAAATCCGACGATTGTGATGATAACCGAAGAATGATTTTTATAGGTTCCGATCATTTGAGGTTATTTAAGATAAAAATTCATATTTAATCAAAATTGAATCTGAAATAATTTCTTAAACAATATAATAATACCAAAAAGTAAATAGATGATTAAAAAAACCTAAAAAAGAAAACATACCTTCTGGATTTCTCGGAAAATTATTTGTAATGAGGATAATTCTTCTACGCTGCGAAAAAGTTTGACTATGAAATTTTTTTTACTATAAAATAATTTGATTACAAAAAAACATGATTATGAAAAAAAACATGATTAAGAATATATTTTATTAATACTAAAATTTAATACCCTTATGAAAAAAAGTTTCTTACTGTAAGGATATAGTTTTCAACAAGATGTTAATAGGGAAGATTACCTTATGGTTATCATTCCGACTTTCAGTTTAATATATTCAAATATATCATAGTGTAAAGATTTTGTGAAAATATCAGAAAGTTGATCTTGGATTCCCATAAATTGGAGAATGATATCTCCTTTTTGTGTGTGATCCCTAAGAAAGTGATGCCTAATATTTATGTGTTTTTACGAGAGTTATGTTCATTTTTTTACATAATTCAATGGCACTAGTATTATCACACAATATTTTTGTTTTGGTAAAACTCATACCATAGTTTGTGAGTGTGTGTTACATCCAAAAAACATGAGCACAATAACATCCAGCTACTATATATTCCGCTTCAGCAGTGGAAAGTGCTACTGAGTGTTTCTTTTTGCATGACCAAAAAACTAATGAATCTCCTAAGAAATGACAAGTTCTGGATGTTCTTTTCCTATCCATTCTACATCCACCAATGTCAGCATCTGATAATATTTTTAAAATTAAATCATTTCCAGAAGTATAAAAATGTTCGCAATCCATGGTTCCCTTTAATTAGTGAAAAATCCTTTTCACTACCTTTAAATGAGATTGTTTTGGATTGGATTGATATCATGCACATAAGCATACTGAAAAAATTATGTCTGGATGACAAGCTATCATGTAAAGTATACTTCCAATCAAACCTCTAAAATATGTATGATCTACTAACTTCCCATCTTCATCAAGATAAAGTGAATTAGAGGTACCATTTGGAGTAATTATACTTTTACTGTTGTAATATCCATAATTTTTATGAAGATATTTAATATAATTTTGTTGGGATAAATTAATTCTTTCTGGTATTTGAGAAATTTTAAAACCAAGGAAAAATGTCAACTCACCCATAAAACAAATTTCAAACTCATATTTCATTAGATCCGCAAAGTATTTAGTCACATAATGCTGAGTTGAACCAAATGTAATGTTATCAACATAAATTTGAACAATCAAATTTTTTTTATTATCATTCTTTATAAAAAGGATTTGGATCAGCATTTCCCGTAACATTATTGTTTTAAAGAAAAAACCTTTTAAATCTATCATACCAGGATCTAGGGGATTGTCTAAGTCCATATAAATCTTTGGTAAGTTTGAAGACATGTTCGGGATGTTTTGTATCTTAAAAAATAGGAGGTTTTTTAAAAAAAACTTCCTCTTGATCATAACCATTAAGGAATAAACATTTGACATCCATTTGAAAAAGTATTATGTTAAAGAATTCTGAAAAGGAAAGTAAAATACGAATAGATGCAAGTCCAAATACTAGATCTTAGGTTTCTTCATAGTATATTCCTTCTTGTTGACTATAGCCTTTAGCAACCAATCAAGCTTTATTTCTTACTATGATTCCATTTCCATTACATTTATTTCTGAAACCAAATTTTACTCTAATAATAGAAGTTTCTTTAGGTCTTTCAACCAAGGTCCAGACATTATTCTTTTCGAACTCATTTATCTCATCTTGCATAGCTTTTATCTAATATTCTTCACCTAAAAATTTACTAATGCTTTTAGGTTCTAACTAAGAAAGGAATGCTATTTTTTTTACTTCATTTATTATGGAACTGGTATTCATTATAGGTTGATTTATCTCCCCAATGATGCTATCACTGGGATGATTCTTAAGAAACAACTGATTCGGGTTTTGTAAAACCTATTCAACAACCTATGGTAGGAATTCTTCTGGGCTAAATGCTCCATAAACATTTTATTGAACATTTTCTTTATCATCAGGGTCTTATATAGTGGATTGATAATTAGATTTTGAAAACACATTGGAAGATGTTGTTTGAGGTTGTTTAAAAATAAATGGATTCGTTTCATCAAATTTAACATGTACTATTTCTTCAATAGTACCCATATTTTTATTGAAAACCCTATAAGCCTTTGAAGTTGTGGAGTAGCCTAAGAAAATTCCTTCATCTGATTTTATTGTGAATTTGTTTAGATTATCTTTAGTATTCTGAATGAAAACATTGCAACCAAAAACCATGAAGTAGGAAAGTCTAGGATTTCTACCATTCCATAACTCATAAGGTTTTATATTAAGAAAAGGACTAATCAAAACAAGATTTATAGTATAACAAGAAGTACATACAGATTTAACCCCAAAATTCTTGGCTACTGAATATTCAATCAACATGGTTCTGGTTATATCTTGAAGAATTTGGTTTCAACATTCAACAACACCATTTTATTGAGGATTTCTTGGTACTGAAATGTTATGAGTAATGACTTTTCTACTACACAAAGTTTCAAAATCAGAATTTTGAAATTATCCTCCATGATCACTATGAACAGTTATCAAATAAAGGTTATTCTCATTTTTAAATAGGGATTTAAAACTTTTGAAATAAGGAAAATATCCATATTTCTTTGCTAGAAATTAGACCCATGTAAATCTTGTGTAATCATCAACTAAGAAAAATTCCTAATATTTTTCTGCAATGCATCTAGTTTACATTGGAACAAAAAGATCCATATTCACCAACTATAATGCATCATTAGTTGAGACATCACCAAATGATTTAAAACGTGATTTATGTTGCTTTCCATATTGAAAAGGATCACAAACATTTTAGGAATCAAATCTATGCTCTGGTAGATCCTTAGAAAATATTTTCATAGAGTGTTTTCATAACTTCCTATGGTTATAGTGTCCTAACCTTCTATGTCAAAACCATGAATGATCTTCCATTTCACTAAGGCCTGGTTGTTCTGGGCTCCAACATACTTCGAGGTTTTGTGTGTATACATTCTCTTTCCTATGGGTATAAAGAATAAAATCTTCGCTGGAAATGTGTACTAAACACTTATCATTCCTAAAATTTACATGGTAACCTTCATCACATAACATAATTATACTTATAAAGTTGTTCCTAAGACTGTAATCAAATAAAAAAATTGAAATAAAAGTTATTCCAAGAAGAACAATGTTACCTATACCAATAATTTCTCCATTATCTCTTAATGTTACATTTCCACCTTTCGTGTTGATAATATTTTCAAAGAAGTTTTTGGTACAAGTCATGTACCAGGAACATCCACAATCCATATACCACATATTTCTGTGGGCACAATCATTACTTTCTTTAAAATGAGCCTGTTACACTTTCAGAACCCAAAATTTCTTGGATCTGGAAACATCTGAATGAACAATTTTAGGAATCCACATTTTCATTAAATAATAAGCTTTAGGAAAACCTAATGACTGAGTTTTGTTTAAGGAACAATTTTTTTCCTAATGCACACAACACCGACACTTAGTGCTGAATGGAGCACTTTGAGGAACAAAATAATTATGAACAAAACCCGGTTTTGAATGAGTATAACCAAAAAAAATTATTCCTTAGAGGTCAAATTTGGTAATACATCTTGCAAATTTTTTCCGTACCTAAGGTAATTTTTCACAAAAACTTCCTCAAGGAAAATATTTCTGACTTTAGTCTAATAACTATGTTTTTATCCTAAAAACTTTATTTTTTAACACTACTGTTAGTGTCTAAAATATTTTACTTAGAAATTACTTTTTCTATGTCCTTAGAAAGTATATCCTTCTCCGAATTAATATCCACAAGGGTTTTTTAAACACTTTAAAAATCATAAATTTTCCTATCAATATTTTTAGAATGATATGATACTTCATTAGTAAGAATAGAAATTACAGAATTTTTATTATCAAGAATTTTCTTGACTTTAGAATTTTCGTTCTCAAGGTGCATAGAAAACCTATAAACTTATTCAGATGTTGGTAAATTATTATCATTATCAAAAAATGATTCTTCATCCAAATATTAATAATATTTACTATCACTATAATAAGCATTCAAGGATACATTGTTTATAGATGCAGTATTGTGTACCTTGTCTATTAGACAATGATTTTCTAAGATTAACGTAGCAAGTAAACCAAGATTATTCTAACCAGAAGAATCATACTCTGAGGATTCATCAGTTGATTCTCTACCACTGAAACTCTAGGTGTCATTAGATTTTAAAAAATTCCTAGCTTTATTTTTGTATTTCTTCTTTCTATTCTTCTTTTAATGATTTTATTTTCTAACATTTTTCTTAAGAATAGGAAAATCTAGCCTTATATGCCCTACTATTTTGCATTCATAACAAGTAAATTTAGATTCCTTCTTGTCCTTTCATTCTTTCTTCTTAAATCTATACTAGAAGTCTATCTTTCCAACTATCTTGTTCATCCTTCGAGTAATATTAGCTAGTTCGTTATCAGAATGTTCACTTTCACTTGATTCAAATAAAACAATGACCTTATTAAACATAGATCTAGTAACCCTTTATGGAGTTTTGACTTTATTAGTTGTAAAGGAAACTCCTCCATTTCCATTCATCTTCTTATACAAATCATCATCTCTTTTCATTCTTGTCTCATGTAGTCGAAGAGTTCTAAAAAGCTCATTAATAATATTTTTAGATACTTTCCTATTCTCATCAAAAATTGATCTCTTGGATACCCACTCATTAAGTAAGATGTCTATAATCTTGTCCACAAGTGGCTCATCATATAAACCATTTCCTCCCATGGATTGTAAAATGATAACCATAGTCATAAACCTATGTTGTACCCTACACACTAGTTCTCCATGAGGAAATAGAAATCCTTGATATAATCCTCTAAGCATAGTTCTCCTAGTTTCTATAACCTTAGATTTACCAAAATGAGTAACCTCCAATTGCTTCCAAATACATTTTTCAGCTTTTCAAGAAGAAATATGATTGTATATATTCCTGGTCATGGAACATAGAAAAGTATTTTGTACCTTGTAGTTTAGTTGATATTTTGACTTTTTTTATTAGTAACAGTTCTGAATTTCTTATCAAGAATCTTGTAATCTCCCGTAAGAATGAAAAAATTTTCCACACCAGTATTAATAACAAAAGACATCATACGATCTCTCTAATATTCATAATAATTAGCATAAAATATAGGCGGTCTAGTAGGACTAAGATTGTCAATCGAACCAACATTCATTCCTACCATCTAAAAGAAAATATATTTCCACAGAAACATGTTAATAATAAATGATTGTAAACAAGGATAAAAGTCCAAAGAACGGAATATATTGAACAATTAAAACATGAGAAATAAAACTTATATGTGAATATAAGTATTTCAGAGACCTCCTATGATTGCACTTGTAGGATCGAAATATGAATGTTGATGCTCAATATAAAATATGTGTGTGAATGGTATCCTTTAAAATTACTTTGTACCTTTTAATGTTTATCTAAATCTTTCATTTTTTAACCGTAAGGAATTTTTTTTTAAAAAATTTAATGAAGGTAAATCACAGGACCTATTAGTTCTACAAACTTGCTATGATTCTAAAATGTGGTTCTATAAATGAAACCTGAGAGAAGTTTACAAGGAAAAATATTATACCTTAATGAGTATAGAATCTATCTAATCAGAGTATACAAGTACAAGATAGTATAAGATAGTTATACTTTCCATATTAATCAAAATTCAATAGAAAAAAATTTAAACAATACAAGTAAAAAGTATGAAATATTTTAACCCAAAGTGTAGGGAATCCAAAAAACATGGATAAAGGTCCCTTGATTTATACATTAAAGAATTTATATCTTACCAACACTTGGGTAAGCCCTAGATAGGAATATCAGAGTCTATCCTGCTATCCTCACAAGCCCACGAACTTCAAGTTAGTTAGAACCTATGTCTTCCTCATCAAGGATGTCCTCTAACTTTAAGGTAGTCGACACCTCTTCCTTTTTATCCCCAATATCCCTCGAACTTTAAGGTAGTTGGCAGCTCTGTCTTCCAATCACAGGAAGCCCTCAATTATGCACAACAATAATCTGAGTCGAATGAATCAATCTAAACAAGATTTTTAGTACGAACAAGGCATGAGAGTCTCTCTCTCTTGAAATCATTTCTACTGAATGTAATATCTAGTGTTATAGAAAAATCAGTTTTTGAGGTCATTCAAATGAGCTCATATTTATAGGAACATTAACAAAGGTCGGCTCCCTCCTTCAATAGTCATATTTTATCTTGAAACTCGGAGGGACCTATATAGTTGTCACTCAAGAAATGTTTAGTTATAAACAGAATGCATGATATCGTTTCATAACTAAAATGAGCGTAAGTAAAATATGTTTGCTCAACCAATTCAATTTTTCAATGTATTTGCCAAAAATGTTCGGAGTATAAGAAAATAAAAATTTGGAGTCTATATTACATGGATAATCAGATTATGTTTTTCAAGGAATTCAGAATCAAAATTCTTAGACTTCAGAGTCTGAATTCTGTGGACTTCAGAATCTAAATTCTGTAGAATTTAGAACCTGAATTATGAGGAATTCAGAATATAATTTTTTTTCAGAATTCGGAATTGAATTTTTTGAATTTGGAATCTTAATTATGAGGAATTGGGAGTCTGAATTCAGAGAATTCAGAATCTCAATTCAGAAGAATTCATTGTCTGAATTCAGAGAATTCGAAATCTGAATTCTGAACCTAAAAAAATAATACTCTATATAATAGTATTTATAGGATTCCAAGGTTTTAGAAATGAAAACAAATTATACACTTAGAAATAAAATGAGTTATATTTCATGAAACTAAATCATGAACAATGAAAATAGAGGAAAAGAGAAAATTTCCATGGGAAGGAAATTTTTACATATTATGCTAAAACATATGGGAAATACAATTTTCCTTGAGATTGGGTGTTTGTGATTTTCCAAACATAAAGTAATGGAAAGGTCATAATGAAACTTTATTGACTCAAAAAATATAACCACATACATAACAATACTAGTATCACAAGATGACCAGAACTAGAAATACAATATCAAACCAAACAATAAATATTCCATGACCATGTATTTTATAAATGTCAAAATGTAATAATGAAACTAAAAAATCGAAATTGAGTTATGAACCACGTAGGTTTCCCTCATCCATGATCTATCCCAACACAACTATATAACACATATCATTTTCCCTTATCCTATATTGCAACTAGAAAATCTATCCAGGTATCGATCTGGATGCCCGAGTAGGTGTGTGATAGACTCAGTAGGACACCAAAAATGGTGTCTAAACATGATATCCATTCAATAATAGAGTATGATTTTTTATAAAAACATAATAAAAGAAATAAATTAAATAGCTTACATTTATTCAATTACTCTTTATTTAACCACATAACCCCCATGTTTCCAAGAACACCGTATCCATTATACCTGCATTGGCATGTGCCCGAGTCTAAACCATGTTACATTTTAATTCCTCATTTCTTTATAATATAATGTGATTTCATTATCAATTCATTTCAATTCAAAACAAAACCACTTGAAACCATAGTCTGATGGCAATATCATGGATGTAGAATGTCATATCTAACACCCCGTTGGTATGTGAAGCATTAATACCTATCCGACACCCCATGGGTATTTAAAGCATCAGTCCTTTACCCATAAAAATATTCAAATGAATGAATTTAATTCTAAAATTCTATGTCCAGAACCCATGTGTGTTTTTAGGGCACTCATGTGTGTCCCTCACCCAATTTATCAATAAAACACAAATAATCACATACATCACATTACTCAAGGATTATCAACATTAACCCTTTATCATAATACCCAATAAACATACCCACCATTCCATTATTTAATTTAACACTTAATTAATCAAATCAAATCAATTATTTAATTTATTAACATATAAATCAATTAAAAATGTCAACATTTAATAATTAATTTGACAACTAATTATTTTAAATCAAAAATAAATATCCAATAAATAATTCAAAAATTAATTATTCAAGTCAATATCAAAATCCCAATCACCTAATTAATTAACTAAAATGTTAATTTATCATATTTCATCATTTAATTAACCCAAAAATTAATTAATCCAATCTAAAATCATAAAACTATACATAATTAATTCATTAATGATTCTGTAACGTCCTGGTTCCATAAGCCACCCAGAGGCGCCCCGTACCCGGTTGGTTACATGGCCTCAAGTGAATTTCCACAAACGTAAGAGGCTGCCAACTAGTAGCGAGGGCCTTGGGTGTGATAATGGGGAAACTATGCCCTCATTGGTAGAGTACATAGCGGAAAAGAAAAAAAAAACAAATAACAACAATAGAAAAAGCAGTAGACAAAATACATGAGTCAACGATGAACATCGGAAGGCTAACAAATAAACAACTGGAGAAAGAATATATGTAATGATGCATGCTACATATATGTCTAGGAAAACAGCCAATCAAGTCACAATGATAAATACAGTACTAAACCAAAGTACAAAATAAAAATAGATGAGCGACTCCTAAGCATCACAAGCCTCGGCTTGGTCCCATGCTCTCCAGCTCTACAGAAATCAAGAAACTGAAGTAGAAGGGCGCTTTCCCTTATCTATACCTGTAACAAAATAATATTTTTGGGTTTAAAAGAATGTCCCAAACAGGGTGTGAGATAAAATCCCAGTAGGAAATCACCCAATGATCTGTGCCTAACAGTCAATGAATAAAAGGAAAGTAAAAGTGATGGAAGTAGTAAACAGAAAAGCACACAGCAGTTACAAACCACAGTTCTAGCATATAAAGTACACAAGTGAACAACCAACAACAAGTAGAAAATAGGTAACCCTCTGGGTAGCTCTCACAGACTAACCCCTATGGTTCAACCTACCAGTACTAGTAACCCTCTAGGAGGCACACTCAATCTCACCCCTCTGGTTCAGCTAATATTAGACTTTCTGAGGAAGCACTCACCGTCAATTCCACCATATAGTCTCGTATCATACTAAAGGATCTCTGGGGAAGCACTCAACATCTCATGCCCCCTGTGGCCCGCGTCAAGGAACTACAGACTCTCTGACGAAGCACTCATCGTCAATTCTCCTATGTTGTCTCGCATCGTATTAAAAGACACTATGGAGAAGCCCTTAAGCCCATTCATCCTATGGTATACTACACTAGGTTCTCATAGTCCTGTGTGAAATAAACATGCTCAACACGTGCGTATCATCCCAAGTAAACCTCAAGAACTACGTGGCTATCATTATAAGGCACAACAATATAACAGAACAACAGTTCCACTATCATACAACAAGGCATGGAAATTGAAAAAACGCCTAATAAAAAAAACATGCAAGGAAAAGTACATGAACACAATATAAATTATCCTAATTTATAAGCAATGATCTCTACACAAGAAATCAAGCAAATCAGACAAAAAAAGGGATAAAACCGGAAACCCACAATTCCCCGTTCTAGGGAATTGGTGTAATTTGCACAAAATATTCATAGACTTCCTATGGAAAGGCACAAACCACCTACCTGGATGCTAGGAGATAAAAATACTTGAACCAAAAAATTTGATTCCCCTTAGAATGGCGAAGATCTACGAAGACACACATAAATTTCAACCGACAATAACTTGACAAAGAAGATAAATTGGTAAAAAGGGCTCTAGGAGAAAGGAGGAATCACCATTGTGGTTCCAACATAATCAATGACTATCGAAACAGAGAACGGATGGAGGAACGGTGGCTCAGAGATGATCTGCAGCTGTACAGGTCACTCTCGGACGAAGAAGCTGGAGAAGAAGATGTTTTCCTCGATTAGGCCCAACCCCGGTCCGTTTAATGAAAAAAAAAGAAAGTACATGGCATGTAATTTTAGAGTACACGGTGTGTACTAGGTCTTTCCGTACTCTACCAAAATAAGTCTCCATGTCACCCTTACACACCATGTGTGTAGCCCGGACACGGCCATAACACGGCCTCAAGCGGGAAAAGAGTACACGGCGTGTACTCAGAAAGTACACGGCGTGTACTTAAAAAATTTCCAGAAACTGCATTTTTCTCAAAAACTCTAGAAAAAAGAAGGAAAAACCTGAAACGAAGATCCAGGTTCTTACAAAATTCCCCCCTTAAAGAAATTTGTTCCCGAATTTCACTAACGAGGCATAAAAAAAGAAACCTCGAACAGTTCCGGCCACTGCGATCGTACATCAGCCTCCCTCTCCCAGGTCTCATTTTATACTCGCCCATGCTGCCATAGAACCGATACAAGGGGGACATACCTCCCATGGAGAACCTTCATACTGCGATCGACAATCTAGATTGGATTCTCCTCGAACGACGCATCTGCTTCGAGCTCAACTTCCTCGGGCTGAAAAACATGAGACGGGTCCGAAAAGTAACTTAGGAGCTGAGAAACGTGGAATACGTCATGCATAGCCCGGTACCTCTGAAGTAACTGCAGCCTATAGGAAACCAGACCGACTCTCTCCAAAACCTCAAATGGCCCGACATACCATGGTGAAAGGTTACCCTGTCTCCAAATCCTCTTGTGTCCCAACCTCGATGCGACACACTGGAAAAAATGATCTCCGACTTCGAACTCCATAGGTCATCCCCACTGATCAGCATAAAACTTCTGTCGATACTGTGCAACAGTCATCCTCTTACAAATAAACTATAAATGCTATGAGGTCTCCTGAATAAGACAAGGTCCCGGTAAAGCAACCTCGCTGGCCTCCAGCCAGCATAAAGGTGATCAGCATGGCCTATCGTACAAAGCCTCGTAAGGTGCCATCTGAATGGTCCCTTGAAATCTATTGTTGTATGAGAACTCCATAAGAGGTATATGCTTCTCCCTAGAAACACTGATGTCTAGAATTCAAGCTTTGAGAATATCCCCAAGCAGCTGGATTGTGCGCTAGGATTGGCCATCAGTCTGGGGATGGTATGCTATACTCAAAAGTACCTATGTACCCAAAGCCTTCTGAAGTCCCTGCCAGAACTAAGAAGTAAAGCACACCTCACTGTACGAAAAAATGGAGTGTGGAACTCCATGCAGACGTACAATCTCTTGGATGTACAACCATCCTAGATCAACAACAATGAAGGTCTATTTGATTAGCAAGATGTGTGCGACCTTTGTGAGTCTGTCAACGACAACCCAAACAACATTGTTCCCCTGAGGCGACCACGACAACCCAATCACTAAGTCCATCACGAAATCGTTCCACTTCCACTCGGGAATGGATAACTGTTGTAAAAGCCCTACTGGTCACTGATGCTCTACCTTCAGCTGCTGACAAGTAGAACATATCATGACAAAACCATCAACATCATTCTTCATACCTGGCCAGCAGTACTGGCGGTGTAGATCCTGATACATCTTGGTGATGCCAGGATGAACTGCCCAAACTGAGGAATGAAAATCCTACATCAGCTCCTAACATATGTCTGCTGGCACCCATACGCGACCCTAGAAACGCAAGATCTCATCCTCTTCCACTTTCCATCCCGGAAGAGGGTCCTCTCCTGACACACTCTCCCACCAGACTAAGCCTTCTGAGTCTGATAGCTGCCTCATTCGTACCCGATCAAGAAGTGTAGACGTAACAGCTACTAAAGATAGGTTAATTTGTTCCTGTCTGTCGTGCACCTCCAGATGAATCTCAGAGAACATATCCACAAGCTACCACTCACTACTGGCCTCCCGAACTTCATGAATCTAAGTTCTCCTTCTCAACGTATATGCCACAGTGTTTCCCTTTCCCAGCATATAGGCAAGCTCGAAATAAGAAGACTGAAGATAATTGGCCCACCTGCGCTGTCTCAGATTCAGATCACGCTGAGTGAAGATGTACTTGAGACTCTTGTGGTCGGTGAAAACCACAAAGTGCTCTCCCAGAAGTTAATGTCTCCAATAGAGTAAGGCATGAATAACAGCTTCCAACTCCAGATCATGTGTTGGGTAGTTCCTCTCATGTGGCCTCAACTACCGAGACCCGTATGTAATGACTCCATCTCCCTGCATAAGCATAACTCCTAGTACGATACCTGAAGCATCACAAAAAACAATGTAGCTCTTTCTTGGATCTGGAAAGACTAGTATCAGTGCTGATGTTAGTCTTTCCTTCAGCTCTTGAAAGGCTGACTCACAAGAATCTGACCATAAGAACAACACCCCCTACTTGGTCAGACCTATCAATGGTTCTTCTAGGCATGAGAAGTCCTGAATGAAGCATTTGTAGTATCTATCCAGCCCTAGGAAACTCCATACCTCAAAAACGTTCTTCAACTGCTCCCAAGAAACTACAGCTCTCACTTTCTCTGGGTCTATGGATACTCCTTCCTCTAAGATGACATGACCCAGGAAGTGAATCTGATCCATCCAAAAGTTGCACTTCGAGAGTTTAGGATAAATCCGATGCTCTCTCAGTGTACTTAGAACGATCTCATGATGTGTGGAATGGTGATGTCGAGTGTGAGAATACACCAAGATATCATCCACGAAGACCACGATGAAGGAGTCTAAGTAAGGAATGAACACTCAATTCATCAGTGCCATGAAAATTTTTGGCGCATTCATGAGTCCGAACGGCATGACCATATACTCGTAGAGACCATACCTACTCCTAAAGGCTGTCAGAGGCACATATGATTGTCTAATGCGCAACTGATGATAACCGGACCTCAAATAAATCTTCCAGAACACCCGGGCTCCTTGAAGCTGATCAAAGAGGCCATCGATCCTTAGTAAGGGATATCGGTTATTGACTGTCAACTGGTTCAGCTACCGATAATCCACACAGAGCCTAAGGGTACCGTCTGCCTTCTTCGAAAATAGGATAGGCCAACCCCAAGGATAAGTACTGGGTCAGATGAAACCCTTTGCCTGCAACTCCTACAACTGCTTCTTGAGCTCCTGAAACTCAAGTATATCCATCCTATAAGGAGGAATGGACACTAGTGCTGCTCCTGGAACAAGCACAATCAAGAAGTCTACCTCACAATCCAGAGGCAAACCTAACATTTCCTATGGAAAGACATCCCTAAAACTATCCACCACTAGATGAAAGTTCAACTGTGAAGTCCCCTGGTCAACCATATAAAGACTAGAAATCTGGGCCATCAACTTTCCTACCCCATGATTCTTGAGTCCTTCCAGACTCTCCCGGACATCCCATTCGCCCTTATGAAGAAATGATTCACCCTCTCGTGAGATGAAACTCACCCTATGATGATAACAGTTGATGAATTCCTAGAAGGGAACCAACCAGTCCATCCCGAGAATGACATCACAGCCTATCATCTCAAGGACGTAGAGATCCCATAAGAAATGATACCCTGCAACCTTGAGATAGAACTATCCACATTGACATACATGAGATTTCCTTTTCCCCAAAGGTGTGTCTAGTGTCAACGAGTCGGCAGAAGAAAAGATAAAGAGCCCAAGGCACTCCACGATAGAAAAAGAGATAAATCTATGCGTAGCACCAGTATCAAAAAGAGCTGAAGATAAATCGAAGGCTACTAAAATCGTACCTTGAACTATAGAAGGTCTGGGATCCTGCTCATGATGGGTCTGTTCCATGGCGAAAGACTGGCCTGCACCACAACCCGGTGACCCTGCCTGACTGCTCTGAGCTGATCCACCCTACTGACGCTGCAAAACTAGAGGTTGACTGCCATGTCCCCGACCTCCACCTCGGCCTGAACAGCCGGAATAACTCTAGTTCCTCGATTGGTGAGAAACTGGTGGTGCTTCTCCGGAACGAGGAGTCAGAGAATAACTCCCGTCACCAGCTGATGGTGAGAAAACCTAGCAGAAATGCTGATGGTGACCCATATTTCCGTAGGATTGTCACTCCACTAGGACTCTCTGGAACTGTGGCCTTGTGTTCCTTGACTGGCCACACTGGTATCATATCACCTAGCTGCCTGATGATGCATCTCGCTACCTCGGATCACCACGCGTAGACTCCCTACAACTCTTCTTGCTGTCATCTGGAAGAATAATAGCTCTTGAAGCAAAACCACCCTGGCTCGCAGCTCCGAGGTCTCTCAGATTGCACTCCGCAATCAGTGCCTGGTTGACAATGGAAGTGATGGAAGTCAAATGGAAGAGATTCACCTGCGAGCGGATCTCCTATCTGAGACCATCCTCAAACATCCTTTCCAAGAACACCCCACTTCCATCCTGAAGGTGTGTGAAATTATATAGATCGGTGAAATGAGATGAGTACTCCATAATAGATAGATTACCCTTCTCTAGACTCATGAACTCTCGGGCTCGATCGGCCCCCAGGGTCTTCGTGTAGAAGTATCCATAAAACACGTGCTGGAACTCCTCCCAAGCCATAACCTACTGATGACCTGCCTGTGAGATCACATCCCACCACCTCTTGGTGGAGTCTCGTAGCATGTAGGTAGCGAGCTTGACCCACCTCTTTGGAGGTGTTTCCAGATTCTCAATGATAGTCAGCATGGCTTCCAGCCATGACTCTGCAGCCTGTGGTCCTCCTTCCCCCAAGAAAGTAGGAGGATGATGCTGCTGAAAAACCCACGTCAAGTCTTCCATAGACATGGTAGGAGGTTGTGCTACCTGGAAGGTCTGCATCATCCACATAAAACCTTCCCTAAACTGCGCATCAGCGACTGCAACTGGTATGACAGCCGGTTCCAAGGCTGGCCCGACCGAAGGATCGGCAGGAAGTCCCTGATCAGCTGCATCTGGTGTCTGATCACTGCCTGACCATTGACGTACAATCGGAGGATGTCTCGGAGGCATAACTCTGAATGGTCAAAAGCAGACCTTATATTATAAAAACAAGGATATAGAAAAAAGAGTACAAAACGAAAATAGGGGAAGGAAACGCACAATATTTACAAAACAAGACTACATGGCGTGTATAAATTCTACACGGCGTGTACTTAACTCTGCTTCCCTGCCCATGTCTCCTTACACGGCTAACCCACACGGTCTTATTAAACTAATACTACACGACATGTTGGAAGTGGAAACAGCGTGTAGTAGGCACAGCTTCAATGACTCGTGTTATTGGCTACATGGCCAGCTACACGGCTAAGACTACACAGTGTGTTCCGGACAAACACGGCGTGTACTTGAAGACTTTTCCTAACCCGTGTTGTTGGCGACACATCCAAGTACAAGGCTGACCCTTACACGGTGTGTTCTGAACATACACGGTGTGTATGGAAGAAGATAACACTGACCCATGTTGATGGTGACACGGCCAAGTACACGGATGACTCTTACACGACGTGTTCTGAACAAACACGGTGTGTATGGAAGAAGATAACACAGACCCGTGTTGCTCGTGACATGTCCGGGTACCTGGAATGAGAATACATAGCATGTTGCTATCCAACACGGCGTGTTCTACTCTAGCTTCCCCGACCCGTGTTGTTACTTACATGGCCGGGCACACGCTCACTACTACACGGCATGTACCTACCGTACACGGCGTGTTCCTGGCGATTTTTAACAACCTGTGTTTTTTCTCACACAGTCAAGGACACGGTTTAAAAACTACATGAGATGTAGTCAAAAAGCACATGCCGTGTATTCTGAGTTTTTCTGGGTAGTAGCTCAGAAACTGCAAAGAAGCCAGAAAACATAGAAAACAAGTCAAAGAGGTGCCAAATTATGATTCGTGAGGGCCTATACTTCCCACGAATCAAAACTTGGAGATCATTTAAGCACAGTAGAACAAAAAAAATCCTCTAAAAAGGTAGCATAGATTCTATCAAGAATCTATCACCACAGCATGCATAATCTACACAAAGTCTATCACAACAACATGCAATCGCTAATTCACCCTAGATGGCATGGCAAGAGTGCATGGCATGTGATTTCTAGAAGTTCCTATATGATGCATGAGATGACATACCCTCATATCATCGGGTTGCAATAGAAATAGAACCGCAATAGTCAAGACAATAACAACACAAGGCATGAGAATCACTCTAGGTGAAATAATATCAACCGTAAAATCTCAAAACCAGCAAACTGCAATTGACAAGGTAGTATGGATTTTCCCTGTACACGGGTTAGATACTCCTGAGCACATCTTAATACCAAGTACCAAATCCATCCTATCCCTAGCTAAAGGCCCCAAATAGTAATTTAAGAGAATAAAAACCCTCTGATACAACATTGTAACATCCCGGTTCTAGACGCCACCCAGAGGCGCCCCGTACCCGGTTGGTTACATGGCCTCATGCGCATTTCCTCAAATTCCAGAGGCTGCTGACTAGCAGCGAGGGCATTGGGTGTGATAATGGGAAAATTATGCCCTCATTGGAAGAGTACACAGTGGAAAAGAAAAAAAACAAATAACAACAATATCAAAAGTAGTAGACATACATACATGAGTAAACGATGAACAATGGAAGACTAACAAATAAACAAATGGAGCAGGAATATATGTAATGATACATGCTACATATGTGTCTATGAAAACAGCAAAACAAGTCCCAATGCTGAATACAATACTAAGCCAAAGTACAAAAGAAATATAGATGAGCGTCTCCTCATCATCGCAAGGCTCAGCTTGGTCCCATGCTCTCCAGCTCCACAGTAATCAAGAACCTGAAGTAGAAGGGCGCTTCCCCTTATCTATACCTGCAACAATATAATATTCTTGGGCCCAAAATCATGGCCCAAACAGGGTGTGAGATACAATCCCAGTAGGAAATCACCCAAAGATATGTGCCTAATAGTCAATTAATACAAGGCAAGTAAAAGTGCATGAAGCAGTAAACGGAAAAGCACACAACAGCTACAAACAACATTTCTAGCATATAAAGTACCCAAGTGAACAACCAACAACATGTAGAAAACAGGTAACCCTCTTGGTAGCTCTCACAGACAAACCCCTATGGTTCAACCTACTAATACTAGCATCCCTCTAGGAGGAAAACTCAGTCTCACCCCTCTGGTGAAGCTAAGATTAGACATTCTGTGGAAGCACTCGCCGTCAATTCCCCCTATAGTCTCGTATCGTACTAAAGTATCTCTGGGGAATTACTCAATGTCTCATTCCCCCTGTGTCCCACGTCGAGGAACTACAGACTCTATGAGGAATCACTCATCATCAATTCCCCATGTGGTCTCGCATCATATTAAAAGACACTCTAGAGAAGCCCTTACGTCCACTCTTTCTATGGTCTACTACACTAGGTTCTCACTGTCTTGTGTGAAATAAACATGCTCAGTGCACGTGTATCATCCCAAGTAAACCTCAATAACTACATGGATATCATTTTAAGACAGTACAACATAACAGTACACCAGTTCCACTATTCTACAACTAGGCATGGCAACCGGAAAAACGCCTAGTAAGAAAAACATGCAAGGCAAAGCACATTAAAACAGTATAAATTATCCAAATTTACAATCAATGATATCTACTCTAGAAATCAAGCAATGTAGATAAACAACAGGGAAAAAACAGGAAACCCAAAATTCCCTGTTCAAGGGAATTGGTGGAATTTGCACAAAATATTCATAGACTTCCTACGGAAAGGCACAAACCACCTACCTGGATGCTTGGAGATCAAAATACATGAGCCACCCATATTTATTCCCCTTAGAACAACTATGTTCTACGAAAACCCACAAAACGTTCAACCAATGATAACATGAGAAAGAAAATAAACCGGTAAACAAGGCTCTAGGAGAAGGGAGGACTCACCGCTATAGTTCCAACGCAATCTATGGCGATTGAAACAGAGAACAGACGGAGGAATAGTGTCTCAGAGAAGATCTGCGGCCGTACGGGTCGCTCTAGGATGAAGTAGCTGGAGAAGAAGACATTTTCCTCGATTAGGCGCGACCCCAGTCCTTTTAATGAAAAAAATATAGTACACGACATGTACTTTTAGAGTACACGGCGTGTACTAGGTCTTTCCATACTCCACCAAAATCGGTCTCCATGTCACCCTTACACACTGTGTGTGTGGACCAGACATGGCCAGAACATGGCTTCGAGCGGGAAAAGAGTACACGGCATGTACACAAAAAGCACATGGCATGTACTTCAAAAATTTCCAGAAGCTTCATTTTTCTCAAAAAATCAAGAAAAAAGAAGGACATACTAGAAACGAAGATCTGGGTTCATACATATTCATTTCAATTCAATAATCCCAATTTCACAATGCCTAAATTAATTAATTTAAAAAATTAATTAATTCAATATTGGAATACTCAATTACTAATCAAACCATATACATTCTACAATTATGTAAACCTATTCAAAATAAATTCTAGGGGTTTTGAATCCATACTAACCACCTCAATTCATTGATGAATGATCCTCCAAAACAAATCGCAAATTTGAATGGAATAACGATGTTGAAAGAGATCGGGATCTTAAACTTCAGTGGGATGCATATATTTTATTTGGGATTCAAATCATGAATACCGGAGTTCGAGATGGAATTGAAAGATTCCAAGATCTTCAAAAATTGAATGAATACAACTTGTTCTGATTTGAGGTCAATATTGGGTAAATTAGTGGGTTCATGTGATTTTAAATCAAACTTCCTGATTAATTAATGTAGAACACAGTGTTTTATGGGATGAAGGACACAATATATCCTAACCGTGTTTCTTAACTATGATCCTCTTCTCGTGGGTTGCACGAATTCTCCTTTTAGGGCGAAACATTTAATGAACCGTGCGCCAGCCAGGCGAAACCTCTCTATTTAGGGTTGTATGGTTTTCTGTGACACGACAAACTATTAGGGAAATCCATGTACCAAAAGTGTACTACTATTTTTCTTTCATTATTCAAAAAATCTCACCCAAACATGCTCTGAGGTAAAACCCATATGGATAGTAATCAACAAATGTAAATACAGTACCCTAAATTATCCTGATACATACCCAGAAAAGGTCAGGATTTTACAATCTCCCCACCATATAATAGCTCTTCTTTGATCTATACTCCCAATAGTCTCTTAGATTCTATGTAAAAAAATATTAGTCCATTGGTCCCTCATATTTTCTTCTCTCTAATAATATTCCTCATTGACAAGGTAATGTTTCACAAAAACATGAACTATTGGCATAGTTTCTCACCACAACACTTTCTCACTTTGATCTAACACACATATCGGATGATCCTCAAAGGATGCATCTATTTCAAACTCAAAATCATTCTCATAAATCAAATTATAAGGTTTAGGGAGATGCCAACATTGTTGTGACACATGGAACATTTCATGAATTGAACTGTATCTATTTGAAAGAGCCAATCGACGTACCACCTACATGATTCTCTCTACAACCTCAAATGGTCCCATTTACCCGGTTACCAACCTAACATGCCTCCATTTCCTGTGGTGACCGAATCTAGGTAAATTCCCAGGGAATACATGATCACCCTAAATAAAATATTAGGGTTTATAATGTCGAACAGTGTATGAATGTTTCCTAATCAGATCGGTGTCCATATATTTCCAAAGTAGCAGAACCCGCTCTAACATCCCTCGCATATGACTCAGTCCCAGTAGCTTAAACTCAACTACCTCCATCCATCATAGGGTTGATCTACATAGCCTATCCAAGAGATCCTTGTATGATTCAATTTATATAATTTCATGATAAAAAATTTAATAGGTGAACTATGCTGAAGTCAGGTTCTTCTACCAAGTCCCACAAAAGTATAGAAGACGAACTCAGAGAATATCCTCAAGAACCTATATAATAAGCTCAATCTACCAGTGTTTTTATGGGTGGAATTCCATACTCTATAAAACTAGTGTTTCAAGAGCATTAAATAATCCCTTCTAGGAGTATGAATTAAAAAATGAATCAAGGTCAAACATAATAGTCTATAGAAACCCATCCAGACGAATTATTTTTTGAAAATACAAATTTCACATATTTTTCACTAAGAATGTAGCACATATAGGTAAGAAATGAGGTAGCTTCATAAAATGGTCTAAAATCCCCCAATTAGAATCATTTTTTCAAGGCATCATTAGGAGACAGAACAAAACATCTATAGTAAAGTTATCCAACTTCCATTTCATAATGGGAAACCACTTTAGTAAACCAAAAGGTCATTAATGCATGACCTTCGTCTATTTATAGGTGTATCATCATTTCCTGAACCCTTTTGTCTCCATTTTATTTCTCAACCACCAAAACTATCATCATAGGTCATGATACATTTTGTTCACACCCAGATGTACTACCAATTTTGAGGCATGAAATTTTTATATCAAGTCCTCCAATACGCTCTTAGGTCCAACAAAATGATTTCTAATATAGATGATCTTATCCACATTTCTACTCAAATTGGATGGTGATTCCCCACCATCAAGTATTTCCCTAAATGTTAAAAATTAGAGATCTTCGTACTATATTTCCTTGATCTTCTCAATAGTTTATATTCCATGTAAATTAATAGCAGATTCATCGACTCCTAGACCTCAAAAACCACAACATTCATATTAGCTCCCAAGGTCATCATCTTCCATTCATAAATAGTGTCATGAAAATCCAAACTCTATGTTTTCCATTTCAATGTGTCTGTCACACTCTTTCCATTTTCAGTATGTATGTAATATTACAATCAAATGACTTCATATACTCAACCAACCTCTATATTTTGAGATTTAAATATGGTTGGGAGAAGATATAATTCTAAATGTTATGATATTAATAAATAATAAATGTGTTTGGGATAGATAATATCGCCAACACATCAAATAATAAACAGTTACTTCCAACTGAAGGTTGTGAATAGGGTAGTTACATTTAGGTCTCCCCAAAAACCAAGACCCATATGACATAAATAAATCACTTTTAATCATCACTACTTCATGTTTGATCCCTCAAGCTCCCAAAACACCACATAATTCTCCTCCAGCCAATGTAGGATCAATATTGGTACCTATTTCAAAAGATTAATCATCTCTTGAAATGAATTCTCTCATTATTTCACCCATTCAAACATTACCCCCTTCTTGGTTGACCACAAATGTGGTACTTCCAAAAGGTAAAGTCTTTAATAAACCTCCAATAATGTCCAGATATTCCCAAAAATATGAAGATATTGAAAATATTCTAAGGATAATTTCAATAAACATCTACCCACACATTCTCTATGTAAACTAACACACCATTGTCAAGGATTTTATGTCCCCACAAGTGTATCTTATCAATCCAAAATTTATACTTAGATATTTGGGTGTATAGATAACTCTTTATAACTGTTCTCATGTTGAAATCAAGAGTTTGGGCATGGCTTCCATGAGCCTTGGAGTACACCAAGATGTCATCCAAAAACACCACCACAAACTGATCTAGGTATAGATTGAATATTTTATTCATCAAGTCCATAAACACAATTGTTTTGTTCATCAACCCAAAATACATCATGATGAACTCATATAGGCCATACTTACTTCAAAAACTAGTCCTTAGTATATTAGAAGTTCAATCTCCCAAAAGTCGATACCCTGATATTACTTTTACCTTGGAGAATACACAAGCTCCTCATAACTAGACAAATAGATCATTGATTCATAGAATATGATACCAGTCTTCACTGTATTCTAGTTCAGATTATAGTAATCATCACACAAGAATAGAGTTCAATTGTCCAGCATTGAAAATAGGGCTAGATAACCCCTAAAAACCTAATCAGTTGGATATATCACTTATCCTCTAAATCCTCTATCCCATTCTAGAAATATCAATGCTCTGTCAGTGCCATTCTGTATGGTTGAATTTAAACTGGATAAGCCCCTAGCATGAGTTCAATAGTATATTACACATATCTATTAGGTGGTGGTCCAAGAAGTTTTCAAGAAACACATACTGAAACCTTTCCAATATTGGTGGAAATGCATCTATCATTTAACCCCCATCATCCTGCAATATACTAGAAACCTAGGCTATATACTACCCTTATTGCTGATGAACCATACCTACATGGCCCTAAAAGATATACATGTAAAATCCCAGGTAAATAATGAAATATTAAATTTTCATATATATTAATATTTGTGAATTAAATATTAATTTTACTTTAAAGGGGATTTCTATGATCGATGGAATACCACATACGCAACAACAGGTTTCTTTGAAATCTAACATGGCACACTTATAATATAATATTATTATTTAAAATGGTTGTTAATGCCTAGATGTTGAATTGGATGAAATGAAGAGAATTAACTTAAATATGACTATACATTTTTGTTAAACATTTTTACATTTATCTAATAAATATTAGAGGTATAAAATATGAAAGAATCAGATTTTAAGCATAAATACTAAAATATTCATTAAAAGGTCGATTTACCACCTTTGATGGAGAATACTCTTTAAATATAGTTTTGGTAACTATTATATGTTAGATTTGACAAAATAAAATCATTATTTAGAATCGGGACATCAAGATTTACATTTGATGAAATTTTGGTATATTTTTGATAAAATTCATTTTTAATGAATAGTGAAAAAATACTCTATTTTAAATCAAAACTGCCTTTTAATATAATTTATTTATGAAGTTATATTAACTTTTTAATTGGTTTTAAAGTGTAATTAAATTAATTTTTACAATTTAATACAATTTTTGTCATTGGAAGTAAATTTACTATGAAATTGGACATAAATAAGTGTCAATCTTTCGATAGTTAATATTTCTTAAAAACAGACCTTTTGTTTTGATAGTGGGAATTAATTTTAAATTATTTTATGCCACTTTTGTGTTTTTAGTTTGGAAAAATGGATTCCATAGTTGGAATCTGAAGGTACAAATTATGAAAATAGATAACTTTTTATAGACATTATTAATATTTACTTCAGAAAATATTTTATTTACAATGGTTAAAGGGTAAATTTGGTAAATAAGGGTTAAAAAATATTACTATAATAAAATAAAATTACACTAACATGTGTCATAATTATATTGGTTGATACATATCTGACCATGGTCATCTTTGGGTTGATTTTGGGACCTCATGGGGCCACATGGGAGTGATAAGGACACTTTTTTTAAAGGTAATGCTTTGGTCAAAGGCCAAAGCACAAATTATTATTAAAAAAGAAAGAATGTTACAAGAGTCTGAAATAGGGGATTTTTTTACAATCAATATCAAAAATCTCAAACAAATCAGCAGGTATGGAGTCCATCCAAGTCATGCGCTGGTGAACTCCTTTGTTCGCAAGAGCATCAGCAACGGAGTTCACTTCACGGTAGGTATGGGTGGCGATGAAATCAATCCCGTGGAGCGAGTTAAGGCAGTTCATCCAACGAGAAGTATGCTTCCAGGCTAGATGAATGCTGCCATTACAGATGGAATGAATGATGGTGGATGAATCACTCTCAATCCATAGCTTCTTCCAACCTCTTTGAAGAGCAAAATCAACAGCATGGATGACACCCAACAGTTCCGCCTCCAGCGATGACGAGTGTTCACATCCAACGAAGAAACAGCCCTGACACTGACCAGCAGAATCTCTGAAAATAGAACTGTAACTGGAAGGACCTAGATTTCCTTTGGAAGCACCATCAACATTAACTTTGATCCATCTCGACATTGGCGCCAGCCAGAAAACCTCAAAGGTGCGTTTTGGCTTTGGATAATTGCCAAGAACTCGAAGACGGCGAAGGAACTCAAAGTCCCCAACTGAGTTGCTGCAGCAATATTTCTGAATAAATGCAGATTTCTGGATCGCAACAAGGATCCGAGATTTTCCTGCATTAAGATTGAAAGAATGATAATTATGAATAAGGTCATTTCTAACGTACCAGAACTCGGGAATGAGCTCTTCCACTACCGCCAGCCAGATGTTGTTGATCTGCAAAGAAAGTTCAGATCTAGTGCAGTTTTTAAGAAACACAGATATAGAAGCAATAAAAGACCATCTGTAATTGAATAGATCAAAAACAAAATTCCATAAGGCAGAGGAAGTCGCACAAGATAGGAAAAGATGATCTGCATCCTCCCTGTGTTGGTTACATAGGCGACATTTAGAACAAAGTTGGATACCAAAATTTTGGAGAATAGTATCAGTAGGAAATCTATTATGGGCAGTATGCCAAATGAGAGTGAGCCTGGAGGGTTTAATCCAAGGTTTATTAAACTGGCTCACCCATATATAATTTGATTCAATGTGAGAAAAATTCTTCTTATAAAAGTTTTTGGAGTCTAGAATTCCATTAGGGGCAGGTTCCCAAACCAGGAAGTCACCATCAGGGGAAAATGAATGATTATCAATTATCTGCATAATATTATCAAGGAGATCATGACGATGAAATTGAAGAACATCTTTTATAGATTGATTAGCATCCCCAAGAATGTGACTAGAATGTAACAATGTTATCAAGGGGTTATCATACCATTTACCACACCAAAAGTTAATAGAATAATTAACACTAACCATCCATCTAGATTTCTCCATGATCTTACGATAAGAGTCCGTAATAGATGGCCAGATGGAAGAGTTAATGAAATTGAGATTCCCTTTTAAGAGCTTAGAAAGAAATCTGTGATACAAAAAATTATATACTTTAGAAGAGGGATTAATAATATTCCAAGTGAAATGAGCCTGGAGAGCGTCATTGAAAAGCTCTAAATTTTTTATGCCAATCCCACCTTTGTCAACAGGTCTACAACAAGAATTCCAAGGAATAGTGACAAGCCTCCTTTCAAGAATACTTCCAGTTCAGATGAAAATTTTAATATATGTATTAATTTTCATGAAAATGCCAGCAGGCCATTTATAAATCATGAGGGAGTAGACCATTTTAGATACAATGGTTGACTTGACCAAGCAAATTCTCCCAGCCATGGAGAGAGATTTCCCATTCCAATTGGAAAGTTGTTTTATAATTTGATTGATGACATTAGCGAAATAACTGGATTTGGGCCTCCCCTAGAATATAGGAACTCCTAAATAAGTGAAAGGAATTAGACCCTATTTAATACCCAAATAAGTGGTAATACTATTTTTCCTACCGACAGGAAAATTCTTACCAAAGAAAATGAAATATTTATTCCAAGAGATCACTTGACCGGAGACCTCCTCATAATGAGCAATGGCTTTCATAAGAATATGAATATTCTTTTGATCCCCTTTTAGAAACATGATAATGTAATCAGCATATAGAAGGTGAGTGGGGGCATTAAGATTTCTAGCAACCTGTATAGGTTTAAGCTTCCTTTGATCAACCAAATTACTAAGGAGTCTACTAAGATAATCCTCAGAAATTACAAAAAGGATAGAAGAAAGAGGGTCACCCTATCTAACACCTTTAGAACAATTAGAAAACCCTCTAGGAGTTCCATTAATAAGGATAGAGATGTAAGATGAAATAAATAAGGTCCTAATTCTTCCAATGAAAAGATCTTGAAATCCAAAGCTTTTTAGAACTTTAAAGATAAAATTCCAATCAACAGTGTCAAAAGCTTTTTTAATATCCAGTTTGATAGCCACACATCCTCCTCTATTATTTTTATTTAAACTATTAAAGAATTCAGAGGCAAGACAAATACAATATTGAATGGATCTACATTTGATAAATCCAAACTGGTTCTAAGAAACAATTTTATTGCAAATAGAAGCAAGTATATTTGCAATGATTTTGGTTATGATTTTGAAAATTGTGTTAATAAGAGAAATAGGTCTGAATTGGTGGATCTCAAAAGCATTCTCAACCTTAGGAATTAAGGTTAAGAATTGAGCATTGATTCCATGCAGGAGTAAACCACGTGTGAAAAAGATCTTAACTAGGTTACAAACATCCTTGTGGATTATGTCCCAATGATTTTGGAAAAAACCATTGTTAAACCCATCTGGACCAGGAAAACTGTCAGGATTGAGGCCAAAGACAATGTATTTATTTTCATGATCAAGAGGAGTTCTCAATAGCAAGTCATTGTCCCTATCATCCACCAATAGAGGAATAATAATATCAGGTTTAAGATTAGTGTTTAAACCTGGTCCATTAAAAAGATTAAAATAGTAAGAGGTAACATGATCTGTGGTGGCCTCTTCAGAGCCAGTGATCACACCATCAATAGTAAGTTTGGAAAGAGGACGATTGGTCTTTCTAATTCTTTGATGGCAATTGTAGAATTTGGTATTACGATCTCCATCAGTAAGCCATTTGGTCCAGAACATGTGTTTGCGAATGTTATCTTTGAATGTAAGCAGGGAGTTAAGTTTGATGGAGATATTCACTTCCAATTGAGGATCCAAGATGAAGTCAGAGTTGGTGTTTTGAGTTTGAAAACAACTAAGCTCTTTCTCAAGTAAGAAGATATCCAAAAAAAATTGAGAGTTTGAAGATTTGCACCAGCCTTTGAGGGCCTGTTTGAGAGTTTTCAATTTATGTAAACAGGCAAAAGAATCTTGTTGATGTTTCATAGAATTCTAGATTTTATGAATGAATGCAACACAATCAGAATTCGGAGACCAAGAATTATTAAATTTAAAATGAAGGACATATTTCTTGTCATATATGAGAAGGCTAACCAGAATAGGATGATGATCAGAGTTGAGCCTAGGGAGAGTGACACTATAAATATTATCCCAGTTATCAAGGATCTTCATGTTAACAGATGACCTACCAAGCTTACTAGCAACCTTTTTATTATGGTGGTTTCTGTACCAAGTAAATTTAGCCCCAGAAAGAGTGATTTTAAAAAGCTTTCAGTCATCAATAGCTTCTCTGAATTCCCTAGAGGATATAGAAAGGTGAGAGGGTCCAATTTTTTCACAGGGGCTGAGGATGGCATTGATGTCACCCATGACCACCCAAGGAGACTGAATACATTTATCCAAATCATGAAGATCATTCCATAGGTCTCTTCTCTCTTGATATCTATTCATGGCATAAACCAAAGTACAAAAAGTATGACAATCATTCCACAAAAAATAACAGGTAAAATGTTGATCAGAGGTTCTAAAAATGTTGACATTTTTCAAAGAGGTATGGAATAAAATCCACAAAGAATCAGAGTGAGAATATCTTTCGTAGGAGCATAGGGAATTGTAATTGAGAGAACCAAATCTCAAGAAATTTATTTTGAAAGTGACTTTAGGTACAAAAAGATCAAAAAGAAGAGGTTTGTGAGTGTTTAAGAACCTCCTACGAGTGATGGAGGTGTCATTATTAGCCACTCCTTGATAGTTCCAATATAGTAAATTCATTAATAATTGGGTTTTGGGTTAGAAAACTTCTTATTTTTTGATTTCCCATCACCTTTCATCCCTTGAGATCTCATGACCATTGGGGAGGATGAGGGATTTTGATTGGTATCCTGTTTAGACTCCTGGTTTTAAGAGTTTTGCAATTCATTTGCTTTATGATTAGAGTTAGGATTTATGATAGAGACCAGAGGATCCTTAATTTCAGACCTGTCCAGTGGGTGCTCTCACATAGATCCATGAATAGGTAACTGGTCATATAGAGATTGTGTCACATCCAAAGCAACATGATCTGGAGTGGCCATGTCAGAAGTGGAAGAAGGACTAGACATGGGAACAACAACATGATCAGAAGAATGTTCAGAATAGGAATGTGTCATAGACTCTAGCAAGATAGAGTCAGAATATGATAAAGGTTTATTATTGTTTACATGGAAAATAGAACATAAACCCTTAGGATTCTGCGGATCAGAAGTGGGAATGATATTAGAAGCAGGTTTCTGTTTGCCAATAGGTAAATTGGATTCCACCATGCTACCCAAATAGGAGGTAGCATCATGAACAGATTCAAGCACAGGAACAGAAACATCAGTAACTAGGAGAGATAAGTTGTGAGCAGCAATTGTAATAGCTAAAGGGAGTGGTAGATCATTTTTACCAGTAGCTACAAGATTGTATTTTTCAACATGCAGATTCAACAGTGTGGCACTATGTGAGACAACTGAAGGCTTGGGGACTTCTATATTAGCAGAAATAGTAACGAGCTGTGTAATAGAGTCAGAAGCACATGTACTGTTATGAACAAAGATAGGAGAACCAGAATTAGCAATAGGTAAGTGATTCTCTAAACTAGGCATTTCAGTATTAGAGATAATAGAATTTGCAACAAAAATCTATAATACAGGATTACCTGAGTCTGGAATTTTCCCCTTTTCACCATGTGGTTTGAAGAAAACATCAGAAGTGCCTTCCTGAGCCGAAGGAGGTGAGACCTCCTATTTGAAATAATCTCTCAATATCCCTATCTTCCATATAGATGCCTTATCTTAGGTAGAAGGCACTTCAAAAAACATTTTTAGTTCAAACCAAATTGAGTTACCCGAATTGAAGGTATCATCTTCTCTTAAGTTCTTTTGTTTTATTTAACTCCTACAACCCGCTAATTTTTTTTATTCATTTCTTTTATAACAACACCATTTTCCTCAATATACTAAGTTGTTGTTATGATATGTATTAGAACTACACATACACACACCTCCATCTAATGGGTGAAGAACATACTGTGTCTATGGACGACGAACTACTGCCTCATGAAACGATGATTGTTCAAATATCTCCAAACATTTCTCCCAGTTTCCATTATGATGGTAATATTTTTATATACGATATATATTATATTTTTATTGTTTCAATTCTTCTGTATTTTTCATTTAAAGAATAACTTTATGGTTTCCATAGTGGGTAAATACGATAATCCAATTTGAGGAAGTGAGAACTACCACCACCTCAACATGATATAACTCATTTATGCCTTATGTGGAAGGTATAAAGGGTGTAGTTGATGAAATTATATATGATATTATACTGGAATTATAATATACTTATGTATCATTAAGTTTCCATTCCATTATAATACAAAATAGAAATGAAATTAGCGTCCATGCGTACGTAGGACATACCATCTCCATGAACGGTGCATTTCATTTCTTATTTCAAAATTTAAGGAACTATTGTAAATAAAGGTATATAAAAGATATATATGATATATATGATATCTAAATCATGAATATAATTCTGGATATAATGAAAATTTTACCACATGAACAACTTGTAATTATAAGAAGCCCATTTTTGACTCAAGTACCAAATATCGGCAAAACGGCCATTATTAACATAAATGATTACATAATATTTATAAAATTGTAATAAGCGACTTAAAAGGAATGATAAACTTTAAAAAATGGTTATTAATGATGTAGAAATTAACTTTAGTTTATTATTTAGGAGATTAAAGAACAAATGGTTCAAGTCGGACACGAGGTAAGGGACTTCATCTCAATCTCCTTTCATTGAGGCATATTTTTTTAATACATGACTATCATTTATACACTGTATAAACACATTTTAATTTTAATTCCATTCAAAGGGAATAATTTTCTTCAAATAATTTTACTAAAAGACAAAAAGCAATTAACATAAGCAGTGACAAAGACCTTTTATGCTTCCATGAGTATTAGTTGATCTTTAGCTTCCTTAACAAGCCATAATGTTTATAAAAGGAAATTAAATACCATATACACATTTAGGTATTGCGGTATTTAAAATAGTATTGATAATGTATTTTTTATGTCAATATATTTAATTAATATATTATTATTGAAATGTGGAAATGTATTCTTTCCTTTATATTTGTTGTATGTGTTATGATTTTACAATGGTACTTGAAAACTTGATGGGTGGTTACGTGGTAAACCAAATGATTCATGGTGTGGTGATAAACATGGAATAGTGGTTACTTTATAACCTTCAATGCATTGGATATGTAAGTCAGCCGTATGGTTATTTGATTTAGTGATACGTGTTGAAGTCGACCATTTGGTTATTCCATTTAAGTATGTTTATGTCCCAAGTTACCTTTAAATGCAATCTGTTCTTTATATGGGTTTATGGTAATCTTTTGGTTTTAAAAGGGAAAGAAATGATATTTTATTTACTGAAGAGTATTATATACTTCATGAAGGTGAAAAGTATTACTTATGATAAAGTATTCATAGTTTACTTGTTCTTTTGAAAAACGAACATTTTTCCTTCTTTGTGTATCCCTTACTGAGCTTTTTATTCTCATCCCATGTTTATGAAATGTTTTTCATGGGACATAAAGAGGAATAGGGTCAGGGATGAGATCTAGAAAAAGTCATTATGTCTAAAACATGGAACTAGACATGACTTTTTTTAAATAATTTCTATTTTGTGAAAAATGATGGGAACTGAGTAGAAGTGTCTACTTTGTATCTTTTGGGATGTAATGCTACAGTTATGTCCTAATTATCTAAAACTCTAAACCTGAAAAGATCCTCAAAGAGAATTATTAATTTAATTCAAAATTATGTAATGTTTTAAGGATGGGTCATTATAATAGCACTCTCCACAGTTGATATACATGTTAACCTTAGGATATGTAAACATCGACCTACTAAAGTAACAATAAATGAGGCCTTAGTATGCTACTAACCAGTACATACGCATAATTTGGTTGAAGCATGACTTATCTAGAGTGTAAAGATCCCAAATAAAAGTGCACTCCTTAATCACTGGAGAACACACCTTTAATTAACAGATATATCTATATCTTACCCCAAAGGGGACCCTATCGTGAAAACCCCACTCACAAACTCCACCTTCATGATCAAACCATTAACATGTTTTAAAAAATAAATGAATGAGAGGAACTGGTATAAAATAATGAATTGGTTAATATATAATCAAAAAGAATAGTTCTAAAGACCCAATTCTTGACGTACATGGACATTACATTACTTTTTTAGAATACTTAATAAATTACAAAACAAATTCCCAATGAACGTATTAGTTTTTTGTCTTTGGAAACATGGAACATAATCTTCTAATCATGGAGAAATATTTTCAACATCTCCCATAAACATCTTCTTTTTTTCCTACCTAAAACATTCCTTTATATCCTGGGGAAAAGAAAACTTAAAAAGGGTGATCTCAAATTCTCAGTAAGGGTAAGCATGGAGAAAATAAAACAACCCATATACATTTGAACTTAAAAACTTGAACATAAAGTTTAAACATCAAAATCTTGAGTAATGACATTAAACATGGTAGTAAGTAAGGTATATATCATAAGGGAACATCAATCATGATAAAATATCATGGGAATAAAACATGTATTTGTGGAAAACCATTAAGCACATGATATGATTTCCATAGTATATAAGGCATTGCTACCAAGACCGTCATAGTGGACAAATTCCATTACTGAATCGGGTTTACCTGCCATTCCAGCCCTATATTACTGTACGAGATTTACTTGACATTACACCCATGTCTATCTAATGAGATATAAATATTTACCAAATGCATTGGAGGGAGATATAGGTCCCAGCCATCTCATAATGAAATCATTCTTACGTGTGCCACAACATAATCATAAATCATTCATCATAACCCAATGAATAAAATGGTTTTCATAAACATTCTCCCATCATAACATAATCCATATAAAACAAATGGATATAATTTCATCAAATGAAAAGTGAAACCTTGTATCATACACATATGAAATAATATCATCTTATATGGAAAATGGTTTCGATAAAATACTTGAAATGAATTCTTGAGGAAAATATACTTTCTTCTTCAAAATCATTTTCTTTTCACAAAATGCCATGAAATTTTAAAATAAAATTATTTTGTTGAAAATAGTCATGAAATATTATAGAGTAATATTCATGAACATAAGGCGTTACAAAACCGTAAAAATCCATTCATGCCATATAATTTAAAAAAACATTCTCCTCCTACTTTTACCAGAAAAGTCAAAAAGTACAATGTATGGTAAACAAAAGAACAATTCCTTCCATAACACAAAGTAAAAGTCAAAAAGGGGTAAACATGACTATAAATATACATCAAATAATATTAAACACTTTATAAAGAATCATTTTTGTGGACATGGATGGAAAATATAACTCCAGTAAATACTTACGTATATGCAATCTCGGATAAAAATGAGATTGAAAAATTATCCCTTACATTATGTCCAATTTCTTCCATATGTGTCCGAGACTCCTGTATAGATGGTTTAAACAAATTATTAA
Organism: Viscum album; assembly: GCA_963277665.1. Lineage (NCBI taxonomy): Eukaryota > Viridiplantae > Streptophyta > Magnoliopsida > Santalales > Viscaceae > Viscum > Viscum album. The sequence continues at coordinate 982,135,688 of OY728123.1, forward strand.
CTTGTAACAGATCCATAATAATATTTATGATATCATATATGATTCACATACGACTTAATATTACCCGTTCATTTGTCAATTCCATGTTAAAGCAGCGTTTTGGGTAAAATTGTTTCATTTATCATACGTGTTTTGACTTGATTTTCATGATATTATTAATTATACCATGATTTACTTAATTTTATAACATAAAACATGATTTATATATAACATATATTCATCATATAAATATATATGATAGATTGATAATGGAATGAAATACACCGTTTATGGAGACGGTAGGCCGTACGTACGTATGAACGCTGTTTTCTTTTCTTTATTGAATTGAATGGAATTAAATAAATGAAACATATATGTAAATAAATCCAGTATAATTATTATTTAATATCTTTCATGATTATTCATTATATATACTTTATAACCATACATGAATGGTTAATATAAAGAATGAATCTCATCGCCTTATGGAGACTGTAATCCGTACGTACGTACGAGGGATGATATCATTCCCATAATTATTGAATGTAATTGTAGAGGATGATATAATATCTCAAAATAAGTATGATGTTATAATAACAATATATAGTTATTCTTTACACCATTATACCCATCCAAGTAAGGTGGTGGTGGAAAAACAGACTACACCACGGCATGGAGACGGTATTCTGTACGTACGCACGCACGGTGATTCCATTTTCCATAGGATGGATAGAAAGTGAAGTGATGTCATTTAATATTTAAAATAACATATCATCATATTAGTTATAATGATGTCATTACTTTATAATGATACTACTAAAGAATAGATAGTAGAAGTATAAAGAAATTTTAAAGAATCGGTAGAAGAGATTACATCTTCTTCGACACGCCTCCTCTTAACCTCCTCTTAGGGAACTAATGATAGCCTTTGAAGAAGACCACGACATATATTAGGTTTATATGTAAGTGGAGTAGATAAATGGGTAGGGTTTTTCCAAGCATGAAAGCTCAAAAAGTTTGTGAAGATGAAAGGGAGGAGGTTCCCTTTTATAAGAGGGGTGAGGGTCACCTTAGAAAAAACATAAAATATTATTTTATAATAAATTCATATTCAGTTTATAATGGCTATAAAGTGAATTATATATATGATAGGGTGAGGATGGGCCTAAATCCTTTCAACCAGTAGGTTTTAGACAAGTTTAGGTTACCATTTTAACCTTATCATTTAGATTTAACTCTAAGTTAAATTATTTTACTTTTACCGTGTCTTCTTTTATTCTTACACTATATGGTTAATAAACTTACTATAAACTTCCAATCAAACCCCAATTGGTTAAGTAATGTCATATATATTATTATATATGTCTTTTGGCCTAAAATTATATTTTTAGGACCATTATATCAATAAATAATATAACATTTGTTTTAAAAACTCTTTTATGTCAATTTTACCACTATTTGGTATTTTGTTTTTTCTAAATTCATAACAGCATTATTACTTAGAAAATAATTCATTTAACCAACCGTAATATGTTATATTAACCTATAAAATTAGTGGAATTCATAAAAATTCTCAAATTAGATTTATTTGGGTATTTATAATATCAATTATGTTAATATTTCATTAATAAGGTAATTACTGCATCATGATTATCTCATAAATAAATTAAATTATTTAATTGCTAAAAATTATAAATAAAATACAATTATGTAGGAAATATTTTTTTCTTTCTAATAAATATTTATAATCGAATTTATCTTAGGTATAACAATATATTAAAAATGTTTTGTTTATTGAACATTGATTTTAACTCTTTTAACTCTTCCTTACCTTAAATTATTTTTTATTGTTGTTTCTGAAACACTTTTAAGGAGAACGTGAGAAACCAAGAGTGAACGAGCCATTACATATCATAGTATACATACACATCACCAAATCCTCCATAAGGTTCTTCCGCCACAGTAGCTTATTCCCACTCAGAAGCCGGGTTATAATTCCACCATAGATTAGCATGCTGATTGTTATGCTTTGGCTGTTCCAGAGAACTCTCATCCGGACATATCTGGTTGACCACACGATCTTTCCCAAAATCGAGGACAACCCTTCATCCCCTTTTAGCGGCATAACTTGTTTTCATTGGTTTCGGCAGGTAAGAATAATCTTTCCACATCTTTCTCCTAGCTGGGGCTGACAAAAGCTCTTCACACTCGGGTATCATATGATTTCCACCATGCACAATATCGCTATAGGAAAGTCTGGCCATGCCGCTCACATTCTCCTTGCCAATATCACCCCCTTTTCCAATGTTTGTCCCAACTTAATTACACTTGCATTCATCCTTTTCCAGCATAAGGGGGTGCAGGTTAGAGTCAATCGGGGTAAGGCATTGGACCACATTATCATGGCTGTCAAAAGCTTCCTTCCCCATTGAACCTCCCTCAATCATTGCCTTATGAATGCTGGACTCCATTTTTCTACTAACACCACTACAGTATTGATTTCTACCTGACTGAGGTCCCTCTTGTTTTGGTAGATGCAGGAAATCCTTGTGTCCCCTCCTTTGCTTCTTCTTGATCATACCATCCTCAAGAACCTTATGTAATCCTGCAACCTCCTCATACCCCACCCATTCTGAGATGTTTCCATCAAGATCAAATTAAGCCTAATGAGGGAGCGCCTCAATATCCAGACAATCAAAAGAGTTATGAGTTTGGACACTCCCATGGACCAAACATTAATCAAATGCTTGCTGGTTGACCCCCGAAGAAGAAGCGGCAAAGGGGTCGCTCACCATGCCACCCATCCAAAACAAAAACACCTTTCCAGAAAAACTCCCAACTCCAGATTAAGTCAACGTTGGGGGATGTCTATCAACCTGCACATCCACTGATTTACCCATGTCTTGACCCCTCAATTCATTTTTCTTCCAATATGTCGCCCCAGACAATGGAGGTTCGACACCCGACTATTGCGTTGTGCACTGCGTTGTATTGCACACTGAGTGAGCCTGATTTCCATGCGAAATGTTCATCTCATATTACTTCATCTTTCCCATGGGTTCACCTCACCTATAGATGGCACTTGAATGACCCAGTTTCCGACAGGAAGAACAGTACTCCACCCAATGCTCAAAGACCACTGGTTTCTTGCACATGATCTCCTCGCCAGCTTCAATCCACACAAACTCAACTGGTGCCTTTGAAACATCGACCTCCACACAGATGCGGGGGTTTATCAGATGAAAAACCGAATCAGTACGTGGGTCAATGAAAAGAAAATGTCTAACCAAATTCCCTACCATACAAAGAATTGGTGGCTTCTGGAAAGGAAGAGGGAGATGAGGAAGACTTACCCAAAGAGGGACTGTAGTTGAAACACGTTTCTGATAAAAGTCAAAGCTCCACCGAGATAGGTGAAATCTGCATCTACCACACCTTCTGGGAGATAAGGCCAGAGCAAGAACAAGATCTTCCGAGGATGAACATCGCACCATTCAAAGATTTCTATCCAATATACCAACAACCGTCGTATCTTGAATCCCCCAAGAAACGAAAAAGAACCTGTCAAATTCATCCACCGAAGGTCACCTGCTTCTGAAACATGCAACCAATGTGAGATTCAGAAGGTACTACACTTCTATAAACTCAAAGCTGAATGCGAAACCATGGGCGCACCATCACGAAGCCCAGGGACCTTCGGAGCAAGATTAATTGATGGAAATGATGGTAGCAAATTAGGGTTAGTGAAAGGCGAGAAAACGCAAGACCAGAAACGAGGATCCCGATGATCCTCCCCCTTCATGTCGATAGGTGGAGGAGGGGGCATAGCCACCGATCCCATTAGGGTTACACCATATCCATCACCTGGAAGGAAAACTGAGAGTCCTACCCTTTTTCTCTTTTAACTCTTCTTTGAATTAAATAATAATAAATGTCCTAATCTAATCCAAGTGAACCTAAAGGGTTATATTTTATTCCTAAGGTTTTTTTGGTCTAATTACACTTATCCAATATAATTAGGACATATGTTAGGGTAATAATAATATCATTTTTACCCTTAATTACCCTATTTACTTTTAACCGTGGTAAATAAAATTAAAAAGGTACTATTCACCAAAAATTATTTTTATTTTATTGAACCACATTTTACTCTTTTATATTAACCGTGTCTCTCGATATTTTCGAAATTCAACTCTTATAAGCGGTAAAATTTTGTTTTATGTAAATTTTCAAATGCTCCTAGGAGGTGGGTGAAAGACAGTAAAAAGTTTTCAATAAAAATTTTATATATCAAAGATTACTATAAAATGACTCAAATGAATTACATTGAACTTATATAGGTATTATGTATATATTTTGACCTAAGATAAATTTAAATAAAATAAATTATTATTTAAATAAAAAATTTGGTTTTAACTAATAACTCAATGTTTTCACTATTCATCAAAAATTGAATGATTTCAGAAAAATACCAAAAATTCAACCTAGGCAAATTTTGATATTCCAAATACAAAAATTAAGTACATTTTCAAAGATAAAATTTATTACTTTTCATAACTGATAGTTTATATAATATTTCAATAACATATCATTGTTTAGTGAAACTAAGTATTGCGTACAACGCAAGCTATCGAGGAAGGTTGCTCTTGCATATAATACAGGGAAAGTCAGGGTTGCGTTTAGGGAAATCATCCTTTGGTGTTGTGTATAACATACTCAAAATATAGTTCAGTTATACATTGATCAAAATCTATACTTGGTGTTGTGTAAAATGAATGTTATTTGAAAGAACATGAAATTTTGTGCATCACAATCCAAGAATAGTGTTGCGTATACTAAAATCTAATATTGTATTTCATATAGCGCAAGAAAATCTTGGTGAAGCGTACAACAAAAGACATCAATGAATTTAAAAAGAATAATTCTCATAAAATCTTAGGGTGTTACATTCACCCCCCCCTTAAAATGAATTTCTCCCTCGAAATTAGTCAGGGTTATAAACAGTTTTCTACTTGAAAGTTTCTTTCATAGAAACCCACATCGTAAAAAAGAATACTAAATCATAATTTTAAAAAGAAACGTTAGAAACATAACAGATACCCAATGTAACTCATCACTAGGTTTCCACAGAAGATAATATAGGTGAAAATATGGATATGGAAGAGAAATATAACAATCATGTTTGGATGAAGAGTGGTAGAGAACATGGCTATGAAAAAGACAAAAATCAAAAAGACATAAATTTGTGATGATCTAAGGTACCATCTGATTCATCAGATATGAGCGCACTAGGACAACATTTTTGGTTTTCATGATCATTTCCCTAATGTTGAAGAATTTTTTAATTAAAATATATACTTACTTGAATTTGGTACAATCTCACTATTGTTTGTGCTTTGAAAAATTTCCAATTCAACTCTTAAAGAAATGAAGTTGAATTTGTCTTCCATGAAGTGTTAGAAGATCATGTGATAGAATGATAGGTCATTCCATCTGTCTCAAACATAAGGTTAGAAAAAGTTATATACATAAGTCCATCTATGGTGAGATTTATCGTATATGATCCAAACATAAACTTATAATTCATCTATCATCCTTATTAATAAAATAAAACTAGTTTCTACTAACCAGGGACTTCCTATAGGCCAGAGGCAGGTGACAAAGGCATGTCTCACTTCGGTTGTGGGTTCGATCCCCATAGCCTTTTCCGATGCGACGGGTTGTCACCCATCCTATGGGTTGTCCTTTATCTAAAACTTTACTATTATAACATTCTTGAAAAAAAATTTAGCCTTAAACTATCTAATGTACAACTTAATCTATTCCAACATTTAGGCTTATTGAAAATACTTCTGTCCAATATCATAGTAAAAAGACCACGATTACTAGAAATGTCATCAACCATGCATGTGAATACCATCATTTATCCCCCATATATCATAAGATATATCTTGTTGGTCACATTCCAAACATGTGAATACCTTAATCGTTTATTCTTTTGAAACATGAATTATCATAGAAACTTAGTGAAAACATGAATTCTGTCAAAAGTTAACTCTTTCCACATACCAAAATCTCAAAATTTCAATATACTCAAAACATGATATCACATTGTCCTTATATCAGTCATGAGATCATTAATACTATCAAACATCTCATTATATCCTTATCTCTTCATTATGTGCATATCATCTACTTTCTAAAAATATCTGAATAACCTTTCATGGTTACCTGTACCATTCATCATATAATTTCAAATACTTTAGGAAAAACAATAGTGTAACAATCCTTAGATGTGTCTTTATTCCATAGTACCATTACCTATAAAACATAACTCTTGATAAACATAAATTATTCCACTATCTTCTTAAACCATTGACCGAGCTTCAACAATTCTTTCACCTCACATATCATTTGTAGTCTCTTCATCATCATCAATATAAATATGACCCATAAAACCATGATGATTCTCTTCATGAGACTTTATCTTAGGGAATTGGTTTTCATAATTACCATACATTCAACATTTAAAACACTTAACCGTTGTTGGTGTCTTAGTAATACCATTATCCTTGTCCATGGTTTTAATTAGTCCTTTTCCTTTGCAATTACTGGCTTTGTGTCCTTATTTTCCACACCCAAAGCATTTTATATTTCTTTTAAAACATTCTCCCTAATGCCTCTTCCCACATGATTTACATGAGGGAAATTAAACATTCATTCCTCTATGATCATCATGAAACTCCATCTTTCTTTTATTAGTTGAGTCAGGAATCTTACCAAACATGAGATTATTTATCATATTATGCGATTTCTAATTAGGAATAATAAGGACTTATGGACTTCCAGATCCAATTTCATTTGGTTTCTCACGAATAATATCATTCCACTGTCTGTCATATTCTCCATTTTCATGAATCTTCATGTATTTAACCATTTTTCTAAAGCCCAAAAAGAATAGTGCAAGAGGAAAAAATCATTCAAGGAAGACAACATAATAAAGGGGGAGTACTTTCAATATCTAACATCTTAGGTTTAATTATATGATCGTTACCGTAATTCTAGGACTATAACCGGTACTTGTACTCAACCTTAGGGACATCCCTAGACATAGCTTAGAAATATCTCTAGGGATTTCTCTAAAGTTTTCGCATCCTAGTTTCCAAAGGTTAACTAAACCTTCCCTATGATACCAACTGTAAAGACCCAAAGCTTGACGTACATGGACATTACATTACATTTTCGGAATAATTAATAAATTAGAAAACAAATGCCCGATGACCGTATTAGTTTAGTGTCTTTGGAAACTTGGAACATAATCTTATAATTAGGGTGAAAGATCTTAAACATCTCCCATAAAGATATTATTATTTATTCCTACCTAAAACCATTATTTATATCTCGGGGGAAAAGAAAACAGAAAAAGGGTGAGCTCAAATGCTCAGTAAGGGTATTCATGGTGAAAATAAAAAAACCATATACATTTGAACTTAAAAACATGAACATAATGTTCAAACATCAAAATATTGAGCAATGACATTAAATATGGTAGTACGTAAGACATAGATCATAATGGATCATTAATCATGATAAAATAGCTTGGGAATAAAACATTTAATTGTTTTAAACCATTAATCACATGATATGATATCCATAGTATCCAAGGCATTGCTGCCAAGACCATCATAGTGGACAAAGTCCATTTCTAAATAGGGTTTACCTACCGTTCGATCCCTCTATTATTGTACCACATTTAATTGTAGTTACAACCATGTATATATCATGAGAAATAAATCATTACCCAAATAATTGGAGGAAGATATAGGTCCCACCCATCTCATAATTAAATCATTCTTACATGTGCCACAACAAAAACATAAATCATTCATCATAACCCAACGAATAAAATGGGTTTCATAAACATCATCCCACAAGAAATAATCCATATAAAACAAATGGATATCATTACATAAAAATAAAATTGAAACCATGTAAATCATAGATATATTATAATTTAAACATACACATATTAAATAATGTCATCTTAGATGGAAAATGGTTTTTATAAAACACTTGCAATGAATTCTTGAGGAAAATATCCTTTCTTCTTCAAAATAATTTTCTTTTCTCAAAATGCCGTGAAATTTTTTAAAAAACTGATTTTGTTTTAAAATGGACATGAAATATTGTAGAGTATGCATCATGATAATATGGCTTATATAACCATAAAAATACAATAATGCCGTATAGGTTAAAAAATCATTTTCTCGTACTTTTAATGGAGAAGTCAAAAAGTACAAGGTATGGTAAGCCAAAGAAAGATCCCTTACATAACAAAAATTAAAAGTCAAATAGGGGTAAACATGAATTTAAAAATAAATAGAATAATATTAAACACTTTATAAAAAATCATTTTTATGGACATGGATGAAAAATATAACCCCAGTAAATACATACATATATGAAATCTCAGATAAAAATGAGATTGAGGAATTATCCCTTACCTTATGTCCAATTTATTTCGTATGTGTATGAGAATCCATTATATTGGGTTTAAAAATATTATTAACTTGTAAATTAACAATTATAATATTTATGATATCATATACTATTCACATATGACATTTTATTACCCATTCATTTGTCAATTCCATGTTAAAGCAATGTTTTAGGTGAAATTGTTTCATTTATCATACGTGTTTCGACTTGTTGTTCTTGATATTATTACTTATAACTTGATTTAATTAATTCTAGAATCTATAAAATTATATATATATATATATATATAATATTCATCATATAAATATATATGACAGATTGATAAATGGAATCAAATACACCGTTCATGGAGACGGTAGGAAGAACGCTGTTTTCGTTTCCTTATTGAATTGAATGGAATTAAGTAAATGAAACATATATGTACATAAATCCAATATCATTATTATGTAATATTTTTCATGATTATTTATTATATATATACTTTATAACCATACTTGAATGGTTAATATGAAGAATGAATCTCATCGCTTCGTGGAGACGGTAATCCGTACGTACGGACGAGCGATGATATCATTCCCATATTTATTGAATGGAATTGGAGTGGATGATATAATATCTCAGAATCATTATGATGTTATAATAACCATATATAGTTATTATTTACACCATTATACCCATCCAAGTAAGGTGCTGGTGGAAAAACAGATTACACCACGGTGTGGATACGGTATTCAGTACGTATGCACGCGCAGTGATTTCATTTTCCGTAAGATGGATAGAAGGTGAAATGGGGTTTTTTTTAAATTTATAATTACATATAAGTATATTATTTATACTTATTTCATTACTTTATAACGAAACAACTAATGAAGGGGAAGTATAAGAATAATGAAACTTGAATGAATCGGTAGAAGAGATTACCTCTTCTTCGATGGGCCTCCCCTTAATCTCCAATTAGGGCACTAAACATGGCCGTAGAAGAATACCAAGACCTCTAGTAGTTTTCTATGGAAGTGGAGAAGTGATATGGTTAGGTTATTTCCAAGCTTGATGGCTCAAATTTGTGTGAATAGGAGAGGGAGGAGGTTCCCTTTCATAAGAGGGGTGAGGGGCACCTTAGAAAACACATAAAATATTATATTATAATAAATCCATATTCGGTTTATAATTGATTCAAAGTGAATTATTTCAAGGATATGGTGTGTGGGGGTCGAATTAATTTCATCCAATAGGTTTTAGATAATTTTAGGTTAACATTTTAACATTATCATTTAGATTTAACTCTACCTTAAATAATTTAACTTTTATAGTGTCTTCTTTTTTTCTTACACTATATGGTTACTAAAATTAAAATAAACTACCAATAGAACCCCAACTGTTGCATTAATTTCATATATATATTATTATATAATTCTTTTGGCCGAACCTTATATTTTTAGTACCATTATATCAATTAATAATATAATATTTGTTTTAAAGACCCTTTTATGTCAATTTTGGCACTATTTGGTATTTTATTTTTTCTAAATTCATAAATACCTTATTACTTAAAAAACAATTCATCTATCCAACCCTAATATTATATATTAACCTATAAAATTAGTTTAATTCATAAAAACTCTCAAATTTCATTTATTTGGTTATTTATAATTTCAATTATGTTCATATTTCATTAATAAGGTAATTACTGCATCATCATTGTGTCATAAATAAATTAAATTATATAATATCTAAAAATTATAAATAAAATAACATTATGTATGAAATCATTTTATATTTCAAATGAATATTTATATTTGAATTTATCTTCTGTATAAAGTTATATTAAAAATGATTTATTTATTACACTTTGATTTTAACTCTTTTAACTCTTCTTTGAATTAAATAATATTAAATGTCCTAATATATTACAATGGACCTAAAGTGTCATATTTTATTACTAAGGTTGTTTTTGGTCGAATTAAACTTATACAATAGAATTAGGACATGTGTTAGGCTAATAATATTATTATTTTTACCCTTATTTGCCCTATTTACTTTTAACCATGGTAAATAAAAGTAAAAAGTTACTATTCGCCAAAAATTATTTTTATCTTATTGAACCAAATTTTACTCCTTGATATTAACCGTGTCTCAAGGATTTTATAAATTAAACTCATACAAGTGGTAAAATTATGTTTTATGTAAATTTATAAATTCTCCTAGGAGGTGGGTAAAAGATGGTAAAATGTTCAATAAATTTTTTTTCTTCTAAAATTATTATAAAATGAATCAAATGAATAACATTGAACTTATATAGGAATTATGTATCTATTTTGACCTAAAATAAATTTAAATATAATAAATTATTAAATAAATTAAAATTTTGTTTTACCCAATAACTCAGTGTTTTCACAATTCATCAAAAATTGAATGTTTTCGGAAAAATGCCAAAAATTCACCCTAGGATAATTTCGATATTCCGAATCCAAAATTTATGTCCATTTTGAAAGATAGAATTTATTACTATTTATAACATCTGGTTTGTTTAATATTTCAATAACATATCGTTGTTTAGTGAAACTCGGGATTGCGTACAATGCAAGCTATCGAGGAAGGCCACTCTTGCTTGTAATGTTGGGAAAATCAGGGTTGTATATAGGGAAATATTCCTTTGCTGTTGCGTATAACATATTCAAAGTATATCTCAGTTATACATTGATCAAAATATATACCTTTTGATTTGTAAAATGAATGTTATTCGAAAGAACTTGAAATTGTGTGCATCCCAAGACAAGAATTGTGTTGCGTATACTACAAGCTAATATAGTGTTTCATATATCGCAAGCTAATCTTGGTGAAGCGTACAAAAAAAGACATCAATGAAATTAAAACGAATAATTCTCATAAAATCTCAGGGTGTTACATTCTACCCCCCTTAAAATGAATTTCTCCCTTGAAATTCATCAGGGTTATAAATGGTTTTCTACTTGAAAGTTTCTTTCATAGAAACCCACATCGTAAAAAGGAATACTAAATCATAATTTTAAAATGTAACATTAGAAACATAACAGATACCCAAAGTAACTCATCGCTGGGTTTCCGCAAAATAGAATATAGGTTAAAATATGGATATAGAATAGAAATCTAAACATCATGTTTGGATGAAGAGTGGTATAGAACATGGTTATGAAAAATCCAACAACCACAAAGCCATAAATTTGTGACGATCTAAGGTACGATATGATTAATCAGATATGAGAGCACTAGGACAACATTTTTAGTTTTCAAGATCATTTCCCTAATGTTGAATAATTTTTTAATTAAAATAAATACTTACATGATTTTGGTACAATCTCAGTGTTGTTTGTTCCTCGAACAATTTGAACATCATCTCTCAAAGAAATGAAGTTGAATTTGTCTTTTGTGAAGTGTTAAAAGATTATGCGATAAAATGATAGGACATTCCATCTATCTCAAACATACGGTTAGGAAAAGTTATATACATATGTCCATATATGGTGAGATTAATCGTATATGGTTCCAAAATAGACTTATAATTCATCTATCATCCTGATTAATAAAATAAAACTAGTTTCTACTAACCGGGGACTTCCAGTAGGCCATAGGTAGGTGATAAAGGCCTATCGCACTTTGGTTGTGGGTTCGATCCCCACATCCTTGTCCGATGCGACGGGTTATCGCAAGTCCTACAGGTTGTCCTTTTACTAAAACTATACTATTATAACATTCTAGAAAAAAATTAGCATTAAACTATCTAATGTCCAACTTAATCCATTCCAACATATAGGCTTATTGAAAATACTTCTGTCCAGTCTCATAGTATAAAGACAACGATTACTAGAAATTTCATTAACCAAGCATGTGAATACCATCATTTATCCCCCATATATCATATGATATATCTTGTTGGTCACATTCCAAACATGTCAATACCTTAATCATGTATTCTTTTGAAACATGAATTACAATAGAAGCTTAGTGAAAACCTGAATTTTGTCAAAAGTTAACTCTTTCCACATACCAAAATCCAAAAATTTCTATACACTGAAACCATGATATCACATTTTTCTTTTATCATTCATGAGCTCATTATTACTATCAATCATCTCAATATCTTCTTATCCCATCATTATGTGCATATCATCTATTTTCCAAAAATATCTGAATAACCGTTCATGGTTTTCGGTATCATTCATCATATACATTCAAATACTTTAGAAAAAACAATAGTGTAACAATCCTTAAATGTGTCTTTATTCTATATTACTATTACCTATACAAAATAACTCATGATAAACATAAATCATTCCACTATCTTCTTAAACCATTGACAGAGCTTCAAAAATTCCTTCATCTCACATATCATTTGTAGTCTCTTCATCACCATCAATATAAATACTACCCATATGACCAAGATGATTATCTTCAGGATACTTTCCCTTAGGGAATTGGTTTGATTAATTCCCATACATTTCGCATTTAAAATCTTTAACCATTGTTGATGTGTTAGAAATACAATTATCCTTGTCTATGGTGTTAACTAAACCTTTTCCATTCCAATTATAGGCTTTGTGTCCTTCTGTTCCACACCCAAAGCATCTTCCAGTTCCTTTGAAACATTCTCTGAAATGCCTCTTCCCACATGATTTAAATGAGGGAAATTAAACATTATTTCCTCTATGATCATCATGAAACTTCATCTTTCTCTTATTAGATGTGTCAGGAAACTTACCAAAGTTGAGATTATTGATCATATTATGAGATTGCTGATTAGGAATAATAATGATATGTGGACTTCCAAATCCAATTTCATTTGGTTTCCCATGAATAATATCATTCCACTATCCACCATCTTCTCTATTATCATGAATATTCATTTTTCCATCCATTATTCTAAAACCCAAAAATAATATTGTGAGAGGCAAAAATCATGCTAGGAAAACAACACAATAAAGGGGAATTACTTTCAATATCTAACATCATAGGTTTAATTCTATGATCATTTTTGTAATTCAATGACTATATCCTATAATTGTACTTAAACATAGGGAGATCCCTAGACATAACATAGAAATATCTCTAGGGATTTCTCTAAAGCTTTCACATCCAAGTTTCCATAGGTTAACTAAACCTTCACTCTGATACCATCATTAACGACCCAAATCATGACGTACATGGACATTACATTAATTTTTCGGAATACATAAAACATTAAAAAACAAACGCTCAATGAACGTATTATTTTGGTGTCTTTTGAAACTCGGAACATAATCTTCTAATCATGGTGAAATATCATCAACATCTCCCATAAAGATATTCTTTTTTTCCTAACTAAAACCTTATTTTATATCCTGGGGGAAAAGAAAACATAAAAAGGGCAAGATCAAATGCTTATTAAGGGTAAGCATGGAGAAGATAAAACAACCCATATACATTTTAACTTAAAAACATGAACATAAATTTTAAACATCAAAATCATGAGAAATGAAATTAAACATGGTAGTACGTAAGGCATAGATCATAATGGAACATCAATCATGAAAAAATATCATGGGAATAAAACATGTGAATGTGGAAAAACATTAATCACATGATATGATTTCCATATTATCCAAGGCATTTCTACCAAGATCATCATAGTGGACAATGTCCATTACTGAATCAGGTTTACCTGCCATTCGAGCCCCGTATTATTGTACTGAATTCACTTTTCGTTACATCCATGTCTATCTCCTGAGATATAAATCTTTACCCAATGCATTGGAGGGAGATATATGTCCCACCCATCTCATAATTAAATCATTCTTATATGTGCAACAACATAAATATAAATCATTCATCATAACCAAAAAAAAACATGGGTTTCATAAACATCATCCCATCAGAACATAATACATATAAAAAAATGGATATCATTTCATCATAAGAAAAGTGAAACCATGTAATTTATAGAGATATTATACTTGAAACAAACACATTTGAAATAATATCATCTTAGATGGAAAATGGTTTTGATAAAACACTTGAAATGAATTCTTGAGGAAAATATCCTTTCTTCTTCAAAATCATTTTCTTTTCAAAAAATGCCATGAAATTTTAAAAGAAATGGATTTTGTTGAAAATATTCATGAAATATTATAGAGTAATTTTCTTAAAAATAAGGCTTTATAATACGGTAAAAGTCTATTCATTCCATATAAGTTAAAAAAACATTCTCTTCGTACTTTTAATGGAAAAGTTAAAAAGTACCACATATAGAAAAAAAGAAAGATTCCTTCAATAACAAAAAGAAAAATTCAAAGAGGGGAAAACATGAATTTAAACATAACTGGAAGAATATTAACCACTTTAGAAAAAAACATTTTTATGGACATGGATGAAAAATATAACCCCAGTAAATACTTACGTATAAGCAATCTTGGATAAAAATGAGATTGAAAAATTATCCCTTAACTTATGTCCAATTTGTTCTGTATGTGTATGAGACTCTAGTATAGTGGGTTTGAACATATTATTAACTTATAAAAGAACCATAATAATATTTATTATATCATATATGATTCGCATACGACTATATAATAACCGTTCATTTGTCAATTCACTGTTAAAGTAGCGTTTTGGGTAAAATTGTTTCATTTATCATACGTGTTTCGACTTATTGTTCTTGATATTATTACTTATATACTGATTTATTTAATTCCAGAATGTAAAACATGATTTATATATAATATATATTCATCATATAAATATATTTTATAGATCTATAAATGGAATGAAATACACCGTTCATGGAGACGGTAGGTCATACATACGCATGAACGCTGTTTTCATATCCTTATTGAATTGAATGGAATTAAGTAAATGAAACATATATATAAATAAATAATGTATAATTATTATTTAATCTATTTCCTGATTATTTATTTTATATACTTTATCACCATACTTGAATGGTTAATATGAAGAATCAATCTCATTGTGTCGTGGAGACAGTAATCCGTATACACACACGAGCGATGATATCATTCCAATAATTATTGAATGGAATTGGAGTGGATGATATAATATCTCAGAATAGGTATGATATAATAACCATATATAGTTATTCTTAACTCCATTATACCCATCCATGTAAGGTGGTGATGGAAAAACAGATCACACCACGGTGTGGAGATGGTATTCCGTACGTACGCACACACGATGATTTCTTTTTCTGTAGGATGTATAGAAGGTGAAATGGGGTTGTTTCATATTTATAATAAAATATCATAACAATATTTATACTGATTTAATTACTTTTTAATGAAACAAATAAAGTATATGAAGTAGAATAATAATGAAACTTGAAATAATCGGTAGAAGAGATTACCTCTTCTTCAACGCTCCTCCTCTTAGGGCACTAAAGATGGCCATTGAAGAAGACTAGGACCTCTAGTAGGTTTATATGGAAGTGGAGAAGTGAAATAGTTAGGTTTTGGACAATAATGAAGGCTCAAATTTGTTTTAAGATGAGAGGGAGGATGTGCCCTTTTATAAGAGGGGTGAAGGGAACCTTAGGAAAAACATAAAATATTATTTTATAATAAATACATATTCAGTTTATAATGGATCCAAGGTGACTTATTTTGAGGCTAGGGTGGGTATGGGTAGAAATACTTTCAAATAGTAGGTTTTAGACAATTTTAGGTTACCATTGTAACCTTATCATTTAGATTTAACTCTATGTTAAATAATTTAACTTTTACCGTGTTTTTTTTATTACACTACTTGGTTAATAACCTTACTCTAAACTGAAAATCGAACCCCAATTGGTTCATTAATATCATATATATTATTATATAAGTGTTTTTGACGAACCTTATATTTTTTGGACCATTATATCAATTAATAATATAATATTTGTTTTCAAAACTCTTTTATGTCAATTTTGAAACTATTTGGAATTTTGTTTTTTCAAAATTCATAACAGCATTATTACTTCGAAAAAAATTCATCTAAACAACCCTAATATGTTATATTAACCTATAAAATTAGTGTAATTAATAGGAAGTCTCAAATTTAATTTATTTTGGAATTTATAATATCAATTATGTTAATATTTCGTTAATAAGGTAATTACTGCATCATCATTGTGTCATAAATAAATTAACTTATATAATGTCTAAAAATTATAAATAAAATAACATTATGTAGAAATATTTTTATCTTTTAAAGGAATATTTATAGTCTAATTTATCTTATGTATAACCCTATATTATGAATTTTTTAGTTATTAAACTTTGATTTTAACTCTTTTTACTCTTCCATGAATTAAATAATAATAAATGTCCTAATCTAATACAAGTGGACCTAGAGGGTAATATTTTATTACTAAGGTTTTTTAAGTCGAATTAAATTTATCCAATAGAATGAGGACATGTTTTAGGGTAATAATTATATAATTTTTGACCTTAATTACCCTATTTACTTTTAACCGTGGTAAATAAAAGTAAAATGTTACTATTTACAAAAAATTATTTTTGTCATATTGAACCACATTTTACTTTTTGATATTAACCGTATCTCTACGATTTTTGAAATTCAACTCACAGAAGCGGTAAAATCATGTTTTATGTAAATTTTCAAATGCTCCTAGGAGGTGGATAAAAGACGGTAAAAAGGTCCATAAAAATATTATATTTCTAAAATTATTATAAAATGACTCCAATGAATTACATTGAACATATATAAGAATTATGTATATATTTTGACCAAAAATAAATTTAAATAAAATAAATGATTATTTAAATAAAAAGTCATTTTTAACCAATAACTCAATGTTTTCGCTATTCATCAAAAATTGAATGTTTTCGGAAAAATACCATAAAATAACCCTAAACTAATTTCGATATTCCAAATCTAAAAATGAAGTTCATTTGGAAAGATAAAATTTATTAATATTCATAACAGATAGTTTATATAATATTTCAATAAAATATTGTTTTTTAGTGAAACTCGGTATTGCGTACAACGCAAGCTATCAAGGAAGGTCTCTCTTGCGTGTAATGCAGGGCAAGTCAGGGTTGCGTGTTGGGAAATATTCTTTCGGTGTTGCGTATAACATACTCAAAATATAGTTCAGTTATAAATTGATCAAAATCTATACATGGTGTTGTGTAAAATGAATGTTATTCGAAGGAACTTGAAATTCTGTACATCAGAAGCCAAGAATAGTGTTGCGTATATTACAAGATATTACGATTTTTCATATAGGGCAAGCTAATCTTTGTGAAGTTTACAACAAAAGACATCAAAAAATTTAAAAGGAATAATTCTCATAAAATCTCGAGGTGTTACAATAGTACTTATCATGATCGATGGTACAACCTCACTATCCACTTGTGTAGTCCGAATTTCATTAATGTTTCATGTTCTTCTTCTCTATGATTCAATATAAATCCCTAGATCTACACATCTCTATTGATTCGGGTGATCTTCTCCATAAGCACCTTGTCCACCTCCTCTACCACCACAACCAATAGAACCCCAGCTTCCGAACTGGTATAGTGCATAATATACCCATCCTACACTCTATTTATACCTAGCTCCTCCACCAATACATGTCCATTTTAGTTTCCTATAGAACTTTTATATACGACCCATCATGTCATGATATTTTTACCCTACTGTTGGTTGGTGAAAATTGCTATGATATTGGCCAATCCTTCCAAACATATGGAAACATACTCAGGTAATATCTGTGTAGCTGACACCTCTATCAAACACCCCTAATTACAACTAAAATATATGAGATTCTCATAGAGATTCTTATTGATCTTGGAATATGTACCTCTAGATTGTCCTCTAAGGACCACATGTCCTGCACTAGAAGCCTTCCTTAGGTACCCCTCTGATATGACATCCTGATTAACCACATATGAAAACTTCTTCAAACCTGAATATATTGATATAGGATTAAATTTCACACCTAATTCCATCTGGAAATGTTTTTTTATAAATTATACTCTTCCACCACAAAATATGGAGAGAAGTGCTATAAATTGGTATAGCATCTGGCATAGTTTATCAAAGACATACTCCCAAGATTCAACATCATGAACTCACTTCCTATGTTTTTCTTGACTGCCTAAAGATAAATGTACTCCAAGAACTATCCTTGGAATCCCTTCCACTCCATAATCTCTAGCTATCTATATCAAGTCTGGATGCCCCACCAATGATTCTCTTGACTAGGTAACATATAATAATCTAATTTGACTCTATTCCCAATAAGAGTATCTAAGATGTCAAGTAGAGTCTGTATAGACTCAATCTAAAACTCATTTTCCTCACGTCCACCCTCTCGGTTAAACTAGGAGGGTCATTCATATATAACTCCATTTTCAAATTAGACATGTTTTTCTTAACCCACCTTAGGTATCATTCCATATTATTCATGAACTGAGTAATGTTCTAAAAAATATTCTCTCCAACTTCCTCACCTGACACTACCATTTTTTCTTGTCCAATTAATAGAGGACCATCTCCAACCATATCCTCATACCATCCTATAAAAAACCATTGATACAGAGGAATCACTCTAAAAATCAAAATAGACACATTATTAAACTTTTCAGAACATTAAAATAGTTATAGGAAACACAATTTCCCAAAACAAGTTATTTCTCCATAACCCTCCACATAATCAAAACCAAGGAACTATCACTACCTTTAACCATTATGAATCTAGGTTACACTTATTAATGGATAAAACAACTTTAAAAATTCATTATTTTCTTGTAGACACCAATTTATTCAAATGTTCCATCATTTTACCAATTTTGATTTAATTTTAATCACAAATCTTTATTCAAATTTATAAGAATGGAAAAACATCTCATGTTCAACATCTTACTAAAAAACCTTTATCCCATATGTTCCCAAAATGACACATGTGACATTAATCTTGAGTACATAGAATTATGCATGATTACTAAAATCTCATTACATATATCGACTTGAAAAAAGTCATAGAAACTATATGAAACAATTATCACATCACACAACATGTGCATCTCCCAAGGTGAAATAACATCAAACTGTAACAACATACATCAATTACAGTAATCCAACCCTAGGTACACGAGTTTTCCCCTATAAATGGGTTCAAAAATATGATGCACAATCTAATGACCAAGGACAGACTAATCCTATTCCACAATCTACCATTAAAATAGTAATAAAAGGAAATATAAATGGAAATTTCATCTAATAAAACATTGTAACATCCCATCTTGGGTGCCACACCATTGATGCCTTGAGTCCGTCAGTCACATATCCTCAAGCGTTCCTCCCCATATTGCAGAGGATTCTAACTAGAAGTGACGGTCTTATAATGATCATGGAGAAACTATACCATATTTATCAAAGTAGAAAAATAGTGTAAATAAATAATTAATAACAAAACGACATGTACCCATAGCAAATACACTACCAATATCATAAGATGAAAAAACTAGAAATACAAAATAGAAAAAGAATAGTAGTTATTCCATGTTAATGTATGATTCATGTGTCATAATGCAATAAATTCAATGAAAAATCACAATTGGGGTATGAACCACATTCATCTCCTATATACATGCTACATCCTAATTCATTAATCATATATAGGGCCTTTTCCATTTTCTTATCTTGCAAACATGAAATCTATTCAGATACTGATCAGACAACTCGAGTAGGTTGAGAGTATGACTATGTAGGCCACCACCAACTGTGTCTAGAAACAATATCCAATAAATAATAAAGTTTTTTGTTGAAAGATTAAATAAAATCAAAAAAATATATAGTTTTCATTTATCAAACTATAGTTTATTTAATTTCATAACCCTTGAGTTCTTAAGGGAACTCAAAAATCAATACCCTATTCAACCCACTTATGAAGATAAACTATGTTGCATATTAAATTATAAATTCATTATAATATAATGGTATTTAATTATCCATTAATTTTAATTAACAACATGGTAACATGAAAGAATAGTCTAATTCCAATATCATGGTTGTAGAACGTTAGGTATAGAACCCCATGCATATTTGGAGCATCAGTATTTCCCTCACACCCACTGATATTTGGAGAATTAGTCCCTGTCCCATAAATATTATCGCCTGTATGATTTTAGGTCTCGCTCATCATGTTGAGGACCCTTGTGGTTATTTAGAGTGTCAGTTCACGTCCCACACCCCATGTCTCAACTAAACTCATATAATCACGTACATTGAATCATTCAAGATTAATCAACATTAAACCTCTAACACAGTCCCCAATGAACATACTCATCATTCCATTGAATAATTGAAAAATTAATTAATGAAATCTACTACATTAATTAATTTTATAATTAATTCTTCAATTCACAATCTCAACATCCATGAATTAATTCAACAATTTATAATTTAATTTCAAAATTCAATATCCTAAAAAAAATTTACAATTAATTATTCGAATCACCATAAAAACACCAATCATATCCTTAATTAATTTAATGATTAATTAATCATATTACATCTATTAATTAATCCAATAATTATTTAAGCAAATATAAAATCACAAAAATCAATACAGTGAATTCATCAATTAGTAATTTCAATTAAATAATCCCCATGTCACAAAACATAAATTAATTAATTTGCCTAATTAAGAAAATCAATTTTGGAAAAATCAAATTCTAATACTACTGTAAAAATTATATAATTAAACCCACATTAATGAAATCAATTTTATGGGATTATAATTTAGACCACCTACCTCAATTCATTGATGAACTACCACCCAACAGAAATCCCGAATATGAATGTAATAATGACGTAGAATGAGATATGTATCCTACACCTAGGAGGAGTAAATATCTTCAATCTTGGATTCGAACCATGTATAACATAGGTTGGGATGTGTTACTTCCCAGACTCGAATTCCACTTAAAGGGTGTTGCTATCCCAGTGGGCCACATGACCTCATTTACATGTCTCTAAATTCCAGTGGCTACAAAATAGCAGCAAGGTCTTAGGGTGTGTTTGGGGGAGACTATTCCATTATTATAAGAGTGTATCATAGTGTAAGGATATAGAAATATGTAAACAGTGAAAGTAATATAAATAAATAGAATAATAATGTTGATGAAATAGATCAACTATAATAACAATAAATATATCAACTGAACAATGGAAATGTAATGGAATGTCACAAGAAAAATAGAAAACATGGATACAAGATAGTAGACATAATATGTTCCACAATGTAAAAGAAAACCAGACTACTCCAAGAACCCTGAGATCCAACTCGTTCATTTAATTTCAAACTCCATCTTAAACAACAAGTAATCAAGTGTTTGAATCCATATGCTTCTCTTTGTCAACACCTACAAAAATGTAATCTACTCTGGGTACCAAATAGATACCGAAGAGGATGTGAGATAAATCGTAGTGGGCCACCACCAACATTGTCTATAACATATGGCTCGTGTAATGGAATATGGAAGTGTGCAGGAATGCATATATAAAGTAAGGAAGATAATATAATATACCTAAATCCCAAAATACCTGCTTCATCCCACGACTGGTATCTGAACAAGTAACCAGTTCATTAATTAAATAATTTACATTATATGTTAATAAGTCACATGAGCCAGAGCCAACACTAAAATCACATCATGTTAGTATATGTTGTGATGGTCCCAAGACAAAACAAGGAAACCTAACAATGATATCTAGAGAGGGAGTTCCAGTGTAATAACAAAGTTATCATATATCTCATAGAATGCTAAATTAGTAGTTCTTAATTCTAGATTAGGGGTAATAGTGTAATCCAAGGAGCATAATCCATGGAATTCCACAACACGTAACATCCTGAGTCCAAGGTGATTGACCAAGGGAAAACATGGATAAGAAATGATAGGGCCCTATTGGACTTAACCATGGTACCTACTAGTAAATGATGGATTTGAGGAGTGTATCCTAGGTATCCTGTAATAATGTAAATGACCATATAGTAGTATACCGAGCATCCGAGGAATAGACAAGAACAGTAGTCCAGGTGGGTATCAACATAAGAAAAAATGAATCCTTGAATTAGAATGGGGTTCCCATGACCCTAGGTATCCTCGTCCTAGAATCCAAAAGAATCTCAATTCAGTCCATTCCTATGTGATATTGTAATAATTTAATCATTCATTTGGTACGATCCTTTTCTTCCATTAGTTCTGATAGGACAAGTGGTGTTTCAACCATTTAATGAAGTCTTTATTAACCATTAAGGCATATTAAATTATTCAGGTTCATTCCGCTACCTTCCATCAATATTTAAATGGGTTATATGGATAAGTAACCTTTATTCAATATCTTTTTATAAGGCCAAGTAATATATTTTGTATACATTCCATTTAAAATTTTTCATTTAATAATCATTTGGAAGCACTTACCTTAGGCAGGTCATGTGGTGAGAAAATATTGTACATTCCATTATGAAATTCTCATTAATAACAAGTCATTTATTATGGAAAGGATCATCTTCAAGAACTTCAAGAAAAGGCACACCCTAGCAGTGGCTCAAACATTCTAGAAAACTAAAAACCCAAATATGGAATAACCATCAACATGGGAAAAATTATGTTGTGGGTGTAAATGCTAACAACTAATCACATATTTATAATGAGCATAAATATACGATTTTAACATGTATAATCATGGATTGTAAATTTAAGAAATAACTAACGATGAAATTGGTTATTCCCACATAAGAATTCCCAAAAAACACACACTCTTGGTATATGTTATAGACCACTCACCTTAGGGTTGTACGCTCCTTATCCTCCTGTATCATCCATGGGTTTGTCTTGGATCATGGTTGATCTATGAATAGGTTAAAATAAATCATGTGATGATATCTATCTCAAGAGAAAAAGTGATGAAGAACAACTAACGAGGACTCGAGTACTTACTATTGTGCATCTAATGTGATGAACGGAAGCTCAATCAGATGCGAGATGAATGATATGTCTTAATCCCTAGTTTTACACCTAAAAATGCTCCAAAATTAAAGAAAAATGGTTTAATACCACTGGTTCTCGGGATAGAAAGAAGGAGGAGGATTAATAGATCATTACGATAAAACATAAAATTTACCCAGAAAATCAGCATGGGCATGGTTTTTCAAATCATGTGCAAACTGTGTGGGATGGTTCAACCCAAAGTCATATCCTCTGCATATTTTAATCAAACAATTTCCAAGCCATGCACGATTATCTAGAAAAAGGGGGTGTTTGAATGGTTAGGCCGCATAGACATGTGCCAACTGTGCGAGGTGTCTTATCTGAAAAAACACAATCTTCATGGTTTTCCAAACCATGTAGAATTATGCACGGTTTACTCTAAAATGTGTTCAATGTATTTTTTCTCCAAAAAGCTAGGTTCTAGACTCTGAACAAGTCCTAAACTCACTTTAAACCATTAATAATCCATTTCGAATCCATATTTGTTCTAATGTTAGGATTTAGATAAAACATTGTAGGATGTATACCTGAGTGAAAAACATTGTTCTTACAGTCTTCCCCCTTAAATGAACTCACCCCCGGTTCTCCTTTCATGGTTAAAGAAACACTATCTGAGAAAACCTCTATCCAAAGAGCTTGTAAATCAGCTTCCCTCTCCCATGTCTTATATTTCACTCGACCATTCTAATATAGAACCCATACGAGAGGGAGATACTTTCCTTGGAGAGACTTCATGCGTTTGTCAATGATGCTTTCTAGATGTTCCACAATGGTATAATTGAGATGTATATCAATATACAAGGGATCAAAGGTATGCGATGGGACAACATGATATTGGTGAAGCTATGAGACATGAAATACATCATGCATGACACGATACCTCTAAGGTAGTTTCAACCGATAGTTTAAGGGCTCAAATCTCTCTATAATTTTAAATAGATCAACATAACGAGGTGAAAACATTATTTTATTTCATAGCCATCTATTCCCTAGCATGGGAGATATCTGAAGAAAATAATGATCTCCAACCGTGAACTTAAGAGGTCGTTAACGACGATTGACATAAGATTTCTATCTTGACAGAGTTGTAGTCATACGATTCCTGATCAGATGAACTTGTTATGAATTCTCTTAAACAAGATAAGGAACTAGTAGGGATGCCTCACCTGACTCTAGATAGCATATGGGTGAACTACATGGCCAACCATATAAAGACTCAAAATGAGACATCTAAATCATCACCTTAAAAATGTTATTATATGGGAACTCTACAAGAGTAATATGATTCTCCCAAGAACCGCCAAATTCAATGACACATTCTTGGAGCATATCCTTTATACCATGTATTTTCCATTCCGAATATTTATCAGTCTAAGGGTGAAAACCAATGATTAGAAGCACCACAGTCCCCCTATATTTCTTAAAACTTTACCAAAAACATGTAGTGAAATGAGAATTCCTATCTGAATCGATAGTATGTGTAACCCCGTGTAGTCATATGACCTCGTAGAAAAATAGTCTCCACAACTCAAAACTCTGAAATTCTCCTGTACAGCAATGATGTGGGATGGTTTTGTTAGACAGTCAATGACTACCCATATAGATTCAGTACCCCTCTGTGACCTAGGTATGAATACTATGAAATCCATAGCAACATATTTCCATTTCCATTTCCGGGACTGGAAGTGGTTGTAACTGGGATTCAGGTCTTTGCTACTTCACCTTCACCTACAGATAAGTGGAACACCAAGTAGTGAGGCCTGCAATCTAATGTTTCCTTCCATGACATCAATATTGGCATCGCATATCTTGATACATATTCAATATTACTATATAAACTAACCATTTAGAATTGTGTGACTATTTTATTAACTCATCTCTCATATCTTCAAGAACCCAGATATGTCCATGTAGATGAGGGAAATCTTCTCTATCCACAGACTAAACTAAAGGTGGGATACCTCAAGATATACTCTCATAGAGAACCAAACCTTTATGATTTGAAAACTACCTGCTTTCCAACATATCATGGATGGAAGAGGTAACTGTTAAGGCTAAGAGGTAAGAGTAATCATGACTATCATGAATCTATATGTGGTTTTCAAAAAATAGGGCCATTAAATTCCATTCATCAGAGGCATCCAGTATGGCCTATATGTGAGTTTTCCGACTCAGTGCATCAGCGACAACATTTCTCTTTACAGTAATATAGGAAAGCTCAAAATCATATTATTTAGATATTTGACCCATCTCCATAGTCTGGGGTTCAAGTCATGCTGAGAAAAGAAATAATTGAGGCTCTTGTGATTTTAAAAAACCACAAAGTGCTCAACCAACCGATAATGTCTCGAGCAACGTAAGGCATGGAACACTATTGCATTGTCGAGGTCGCGTGTTGGTCAATTTATCTTGTGAGGCCTCAAGTGTTGAGATTTTTATGCAATGATGTTGTCTTCCTGCATCAACACTACTCCTAGTCCCATGATTGAGGCATCACATAAGATAATATATCTGTTACCAGGTTCAAGAAGAATGAAAATCTAGGTCGAGATAAGCTTCTCGTTCAGTTCTTGAAAGGAATTATCGCATTCTTCTGACCAAAGGAACTTAACACCCTTCTATATAGGTCTAGTAAGAGGTGAATAAAGACATTAGAATTCCTGTATAAAATGCCTATAAATTCCAATGATCCCTAGTGAAACTCTTGATATCAAACACATTTTTTGGGCTACTCCCAGGGAACTACAACACTAACATTTCCAGGGTCTACAAGAACTCATGTTTCTTAGATAATATGACCCATGTAGTGCCACTTGTCGATCTAGAAGTCATATTTATCAATCTTTGGAAAAAGATGATGATATATTAGTTTACTCAGAACATTCCCATGTTGTTTGGCATTGTCATTACGAGTGAGATAATACACCAGGATTTCATACACAAAGACCACAAAAAAAGAGTCCAGATAGGGGTGGAAAACCCTATTCATCAAATCCCTGAAAATGTAAAGTGTGTTCGTAAGACCGAAAGACATAAAAAGATACTCATACTGACTATACATGCTACGGAAATATATTCATGGTATGTCGGATGGTCTAACTCACACTTGATGATAACCCAATCTCAGGTCGATCTTAGAGAATACATTTTCACCTAATAGCTTGTCAAAGACATCATCTTTTAAAGGAAGTGGATACCGATTCTGGGCTGTAATATAGTTCATCCTTCTATAATCTATGCATATACATAAGGTTCCATCTACCTTCTTGAAAAATAAAATTGGTGTACCCCAAGAGGATGTAATAGGCTGTATAAAGCCTTTGGGCTCAAGGTACTCTATATGCCGCTTGATCTCTTAATGCTCAGTAGGTGCCATCATGTAAAGAGGAATGGACACTAGAGTTGCTTTTTAAAGAATATCTATTGTAAACTCTACAAATATTTTAAGTGGTTAGCATAAAAAATTCATCATGAAAGATTTAACGATAATGAACAACTACTGGATGGAAATTAGTTGGAAGAAAACCTTGATCCTCCATGAAAAGATTTGAAATCTGGGTGGAACTTAAACTAGAACATTATTCTTTGGTCCAGCTCTCTGAACCTATATATCCCTATCATCTTTGAAAACATAACTACAAATTTTTGGGGATGTAAAATAGACCCTACGATGATATCAGTCCATAGAGGTGTGATATTGGACCAACCAGTCCATCCCGAATATGACATTGAATCCTCTCATCTCGAGAACAATGACATTAGACAATAAAGGGTAACTAGAAACCTCTAAAAGACAGTCCTTGAACTAGAATATTCCATCTTTATGTACTCCCAATGGTGTATCGAGTGTCATTACACCATAGTGAAAATGTATCTTTAGTCTGATACTTTCAACGATAGATAAAAAATGATTGAGTTTGAAGAACCTCTATAAAACAATGTATAAACAATAGTATATGCTACTAGAAAAGTACCTCGTACTTTTGATGGTCCCGTAACCTGATCCTTGGGTATCATCTATAATGACTAAAACTAACTTGATCCAGGTCCCTATGGAACATATGGACTACCACAATCATGATTGATCTGCTGGTGCTTCTTGTGATATGGAATCAGACTACCACAACCCTAACCTCCTTCTCGGCCAGACCTACCGGTTCTATTACAACTCCCCACCACACGTTGTGAAAAAGAACTCACTCCTGTAGGTGGAGTGGTTGCTAATCCTTTTCCACTTGAAGTGGGTGGAAATTTCATGAAGAAACATTGAATATAACCCATGTGGCAGCAAGACCGGCAATCCATAGAGCCTTTGTCACAATGGTGGTTCTAATGCCCAAGTCTTCCACAGTAATATCACTTCATAGAGCTATCAAACTGGATACTCTGGCTACTACTACCCTAATGAGAAATCTCAATGGAACGTTTCCTACCTTCAGAAGAAATACTCACCTAACGTGACACTAATCCTTTAAACCCGGTACTCGTTCCATCAATCAGGTTACGATCAGTGATAAAGTCCTAATAAGCTATTGTAGAATAGGTAAAATGGAAAAACACATTCACTTGAGTTTGAATGGTTTACTGTAGACCATCATCAAAAAGTCTTCCACGTGAAAGATCATAACCGCTAGAAGCGGTGAAAAATGCTGTAATGTAGTCAAACATGCTGAATATTCTATAACTCACATAGAACCATTCTAGAGATGCATGAACACTCTTGCTCTATTAGCACACAGTTACTAAATAATGATCTGATCATATATGGAAGACTAGAAATCAACCCATACCATGCCCTGATGATGACTAGCCTGGGTAATGACATCCCACCAATGTAAGACCGAATCCTAAAGAATGTACATAGCAATCCTAAATCTCCTCTATGGTGGAATTTCTATATTATCAATGATATATAGGATGGCCTCTGTCCAAGACTCACCAGCATGAGAACCTTCATCCCTGGAAAAAGTAGGAGGAGGATACTACTGTAAATCATGGGATAAGTCATCCATCATTGTTGATACCCATGGAGCACATTTTATTGACTGTATCAGACGTAGGAAACTATCATAGAATTAAGAATTGATACCTGAATCAATTACAGCAGGAAATTCCTCAAGCACCACTCTTGGATGTAAGACTGGAGTATCAGTTCCCACCATTTTTGGAGTATGGTCGTCACCACCTTCTTGGCGAACGACATGAGGACAAAGTGGTGGAATTGTTCTACAAATTCCAAGAACACACCATAAAACAAGATTGCGAGCATAAAATAGCATCAATAGTGGAAAATGAATGTATTAAAACTCACTACACAAGGCATACTAACCAAACTACCTACTTAGATTTCCAGGTATCGGTAAGTGATCCTGTATAAGTTTCATTTCATTTTGTAGTTAATTCTCAGGTTCATTCCATTACATTTCATAGACTTGAAAAGGTGGGATATGGATGAGAAACCACATGATTTTAGATTTCATAATTCTCTTTATAATGGATATTCATTTCTGATGAATCAGTACCCACACACCTATAACAAGAAACGACACCCATTTCATTGTAGCATAATGGCTCACTCTATAAATTTCTCATTCATAACCATTAGGGAACATACACCTCATTAATTGTGACATGCAAACCATAAATCATATTCATGTAATTTAAGTATAATAAAACTATCCCAACATCAGTGTACAATCACAGGAATGTCATGAAATGAAATGAAGTGAAATGAAACTATATGACATGGAAATATGCCTAACATGTGAATTATAGGTGCCTATAATAATGAACGTAACAATTCCCTTTACTGTCATATCATCGGGGCAAGGATTAAAAAAAATCAACAAGAGTAATAATAAACCACACCACATATAAAATGAATCACCCAGTGGTAAAATAATGATAACTATAATTGGAAAAAGAAGAATAACAATTATAATTTTTGCAACTTGGTTTTTACCCCAAAAATGGGTTTGTGATGCCCATTTACTACTTATGACCACGTCTCGAGTGTTCATATTCTCTAATATATTGTATCCCACTAGTAATTCATGAAAATAAACCACCTCTGATACCACTTTGTGATGTACTATACCCAGATTCCACTTAATGGGTGTCCGGATCCAAGTTGGCCACATAGCTTCAAGTGCATCCCCCCAAATGCCAGAGGTTGCAGACTAGTAGTGAGGGCCTTGAGTGAGTCAGTGGGGAGACTATTCCATCATTAGCAGAGCGTATCATAGTGGAAGGATATAAAAAATAGTAAATAGTGGAATCTATACAATGAAATAGTCAAAGAAAACTGATGCATTATATCAACTAGAATAACAATAACTGTATCAACTGAACATTGGTAATTTAATGGCATGTCACTAGAAAACTAGAACACCAGGATATAATGCAATATGAATTACATGTTGAAAAATGTAAAAGAAAACACGACTAATTCAAGAATCTCGAAATACAACTCGGTCATATGCTATCAAGATCCATCATAAACAACAAGGAATAATGTGTTTGAAGCTATATGTTTCCCTTCATCAACACCTACAACCCAGTAATATACTCTGGGTACTAATAAATGATCGAAGAGGGTGTGAGATAAATATTAGTGGTCCACCACCAACAGTGTCTATAACATCCATCCCATGTAATGCAATGTAATTGTGTGAAGGCAAGTATACATAATGTTAACAAGATAGTATAGTATAACTAAATGCCCAAGTTCCTACTTCAGCCCTCAACTAGTGTCTGAAAATATAACTAGTTCATTAGTTAAATAATTTCCATTTAATGTTAATAGGTGATGTGAGGCATAGCCAACACTTACATCACCTAGTGATAGTATAAGTAGTGAAGGTCCCAAGATGTAACAAGGAAACCTAACAATGATATCAGGTGATGGTGTTCCAGGGTAATAACCAAGGTAACATAGATCTCACATATTGCTAACTCAGTAGTATATGATTCTAGCTAAGGGGTAAAAGTGAAATCAAAGGAGTGTAATCCATGGAATTCCACAATAAGGAACCTACTGAGTCCAAGGTGATCGACCACGGTAAAATGGGGCTAAGCAAAGACATAACCCTATTGGATTTCACCATGGCTCCTACTAGTCAATCCTATATCCAAGGACTATATCTGATGTATCCTGTAATAATTTAATAGACCCTACGGTAGTATACTAAGAATCTGAGTAAAATACAAGAACTAGATTCTATGTGGGTATCAACCTATGAAAACTACATCCTTGAATCATATTGGGGTTCTTGAGACGCATGGTATTCTCCTCTCATAATCCAATGCAGTGTGAATTTACTCCATTCATATTTGATATTGTAATCTTGTAACCATTCATTAGGTTCAAGCCTTGTCTTCGATTAGATTAGATAGGCTATGTAGAGTCGAAACCGTTTATTCAATTCATTATTAACCATTATGGTATATTAAATTATTCAGGTTCACTCATCTACCTTAGATCAATATAAAAAGGGAGGCTGTAAAAATCTATCCTTTATATAGTTTGATTTGATAAGGCTAATTTTTATACATAGTATATATGTTATTCCACATTTCACATTTAATAATCATTTGGAATCCCCTACCTTAGGCGGGTCAAGTAGAGAGCATACATGGTATGTTCCATAATTAAATTCTCATCAATAACAAGTTATTTATTTGGGAAAGGGTCACCTTTAGGAAGGTTGAGAAAAGTCACACTTGAATGGTAGCTGAAACGTGCCAAAACATTAAAAATCTAAATATGTAATAACCTTCAACATGGGGTGGATTGAGTTGTGGGTGTAAACTCTAACAACTAATCACATATTTATAAATATCATAACCATAAGATTATAATAATTATAATCATGTAATGTTAATTTATCAAAATTCACCCGAAGAAATTGATTGACCCCAAAAAAACAATCCCAAAAAATGATGAACTTCAGGGATAAGTTTTAGACCACCCACTTTAGGGTAGTACGATCTTACACCTCCATTATCGGCCCTTGGTTTTCCAAATATTAAAAAATATATAATAAAAGTTTAAAAAACACTGACTTGATATGATCTAGGTTGAGAGAAAAAGAGGAGAAGAATGGTGATAAAGGACTCAAGTACTTAAGGTTTCACATCCAACATGATGAACATAAGCTCGATCGGATGTTGGATAAAGGAGACCTGTTGATCCCTAGCTTTGGTATTCGAAAAGAAACAAAATGATATAGAAAGGTGTTCGTATGGTTCTTTATGGAATTAGGAATAAGGATGAGGATTAATATATCAGTAAGGGAAAATGTGGGAATTTACCTAGAAAAATTATCTTGTGCACAGTTTCTCTGCACGGTTTCTCCGATTGTGTGCAAATAGTGAGAGGCGGTTCTGCCCAAAAATCACATCCTACACACGGTTTGATCAAACCGTGAAAAATACATACATGGGTACCTATTTAAATGGGGCGTTCACATAGTTAGGATGCATGATTTCACCAACCATGTAAGGTTTCTATGTCGGAAAAAACACAATCTGCTAAATTTACCCAACTATGCAAAATTCTATATGGTTTACTCTAAATTGTATGCATCATCAATTTTCTTCAAAAAGATGTGTTCCAGGATGTGAAAAATCCCCATAAACCCTCACAACATTTACTAACCCATTAGGCATCCATATTAGGTCCAATGTAAATCTTTAGACCAAAACATAATATTTTCATACATGAGTGAAAAAATAGGTTCTTAGAGGAAGGTTTGGAAAGAATCTGGGATCCTTAAAACTGAGACAAATCTTGTTGGTTAGAGTGTGGAATGATTTTGGAATAATTAGGGGGTTTCATTATGTTTCAATCTAGTTTTAGTATTAAATAAAATCTCATGCATGGATTGTAGGTAAGAGCTGTAGAGTTTCCCCTAACCATGCACTATAATTGTGATCCTTCTCTAGGGGGTTAATGGTTTCTCCTTTTAGGGTTCATATTTTGAAAATCCATGAACAATCCTTATAAAATTTATCTATACAGGGTTGTAGAGTTTGATAGGAATGGGTGAATTGTTAAGTAAAACCATGTTCCAACCATAAACTTCCCTTTTTCTTCCATTTTTTCAAAATATCACCCAAACACGCCCCAGGGTATTACCCAAATGAAGAGTATTCAACCCAAGGAAATGGAAACCTATAAATGATAATGTTTAATCTCTCTAAAAGGTAATGATTTAACATATATGGATGATTTATAGCATATATTGAAACAAAATGGAAATTTGAATTTAAAATTATGGAATTGAGAGTTCACTATAATGAAAATAATTCCATTGGAAAACATGCTATATGGTGATTATATTTTTTACACCATAAAAATATCATGAAATAAAATACCCAATCTATATTAACAATTAACACATAGGGGTTAATCAATTTTCATTGAAAATAATGGTCATGTAAAAATGGTCAACAACAGAAAGAAACAACTCAGAGGAATTCAAGAAGTGGCCACATATATGTTAATAATGAAAGAGTAAAGCAAATTAAAAAATGATAAAATAATGGTTCTAAGAACAAAAATTAAACATAGAAAACAAAAATAATGGATTTCATCCTATTTAAGTATTTTTTATTATTTATAATTAGACATGATTCCATTTTGATGATTTTGAATGTGAGGAAATGCACATTGTATATTGGAGGGGATGATTGGTGGAATGAAATTCGCTATTAGAGGTGTAGTATTATTCACATTCTTGAGAAAACTATATCCTTTTTAAATAAGAGGTAGTTTATTTTTTCCTTGTTTACTAGTAATGTTCTCAACCTTATTGGCAATAAGAGAGGTGAAATGACAATCTAATGACTCTTCACATTTCTTAGAGGCCTTTACCAAATAAAAAACCACTTCTTCTTTACCAACTATAAAAAATAATATCCCTTGGTTAAAATTAATAAACACTATTCATGTGTTGGGAAATAAAATCCCTAAAACAAATGAAACAAAATTCATCCTCTACATAAAATATGAATAAATCAATTGGGATTTTTTTTCAACATTTACTTAGATTTACTTGGGTAGTCCGCGAGGGTTCGTAACTGAGTAGTCATGAAGTTAGAGTTCCATTATTGTTGAATTTAATTAATCAAGGCACAAATTTTTGAAAAAACTCATATGAATCATATTGATACTTATGGAAAGGTCTCACATGGCTACTTGAAAATTGCATTTCCTTATATTACATAGAATTAAGAAACATTGGGCATCTCATATTTTGGGGGGGATATTCCACTGATAAATTAACAAACATTATTAATTTTTGGAGATGACTCATAATTCTTCTATTTTCTTTTTTCTGGAGAGAAATTCATGAATTAATCATGTATAAGTATGAACATGAGAAATTTATTCTGAAAAAGGAATGTTGATATGTAGTTGTTTATTTATATTATTATTATTTTATTCTTCCTCTTCCATTTAACTTTTCACACTTTAAGGTAAGGGGAGAGGTGGCTAGTATGGTGGGGGTTACATATATACGTTTTCCATTTCAGGAATTCCCTTTATAAGTGATTTTTTAGTTTATTCCATCTCATGAGTTCTCTATTGACTAGATGTATCATATTATTTTAACTAGTTATTCACATATATAAATGGATACTTAAAATCCATCTTCATTATACTATAATGAAATATATATTTACCATCCTCTATCTGATGTGTCTCTCTATTACCAGGAAATGAACCAAAAAATATACTCAATACATTCTTATAATTCTTCCCCATGTGATGTTCATTTTTTAGAAGTTCCTCCCTTTGATTCTAGACTATAGTATCTAGGGTTTTCATCCTATAATATACTTTTTTCATAAATATAATGATCATGTTTTAAATATTGGAAATAAGGGTTTGGTCTTATGGTGGTGGTCTTAATAGAGCTTTTTAAATTTTCTATATCTTAGATGGATTAAATTATTATGGTCTAAGAAAATGATGTCGGAATTATTAATGCGGCTGAGGAATGGCCATTATGGAGGCTACCTATGTGGTCCATGATTTCATGGTTGTAATTTACCACTACATAGATGATAGTAACCTTGGTTAAGCATTTACTGATGTGAAGTCATCCATTGATGACCGTACTATTTTCGATATTAATGAGGTTGTTGATATTTTTTCATTGAATTATTTTATTTTATGTAATTACAATCCTATATTTTTGGTTCTTATATACCTTCCCAATAAAAATTGTATGGGTGTGGTCCTCCTCACATCACATAATATTTAATCTACTTCACATGAGGAAGAGGGGGTGTCAGTAATGTCAGTAGTTAAAATGACTCTAGAAACATATTTTGGGACATTACATGGGGGTTTATGGGTAGGTATTTTCCTATAACAGATGGATACCATGCCCGGGAGGTCACAATTTAATTTTTAATAGAATGAAATTGTGCAAAATTTCATCTCAAAAGGTTCTAATGACATTAG
This sequence comes from Viscum album, assembly GCA_963277665.1. NCBI lineage: Eukaryota > Viridiplantae > Streptophyta > Magnoliopsida > Santalales > Viscaceae > Viscum > Viscum album. Next base: position 982,170,671 of record OY728123.1, read on the forward strand.
ATCTCTTGAGAAGGATAATGCATCTATTGGTTATTTCCACAATATTATGGGTGACAGGTTGGAATAACTAATAATGTTTTTGTGCTGAGGCCACACCATATGTTCAGGATATGGGAACGTATGAGTTAGATCCTTAAAAAGATCTTGTGATCCCTTCTATAATTCTCAATACTTATCATTAAACTTTTGAATTTCATTTCACAATACTCATGTTTAGATTAGCAGGAATTATATATCTATAATTTTTTTGTGGTTTTCCAATGTCCTGATGGGGTTAGAAGATGGACTATTTAGAAAATATTTTCTAGTTCCACATAAGGAAAATGGGAATAATCGAAATCCTATGGTGTATGATGATAAACTATTTCTGTGAAAGGAATTAAAAGCCACTAGTAAATTAAAAATTTGTTCATGGTGGTAATCACATTTAATTTCACTAAATTTACCCATGTTCTGGATAAAAAAAATTATTATTGGTTGTATTTCGAATGTGTGTTCTAGAATAAGAGGGTGCCCAATGTTTTACGCATCACTACTAATGGATGACGAGCTGTTATCGATTATAGTGTTCTCTTGTAGTGATGATCTGTCACCCTAGTTTTTATGTGGTGGATTTGGATCAATTTTTGGGTGTGGAGTGAAATATTGTTGTCCTAATACTTTTTGAAGAAATGGAGACCATCTAAATATTGATTTATCTTATGATTGACTAGGAGATGTTCATTAGATTCAAGGCTCAATTAATTAGTAATAGGTCCTTAACACATGAAATATCTTAGAAGAAACTAACATAAGTTATATTTTTTAAGAGAAATGTATTTAAAAATAAAATGGGGAAGGAAGATAAGAAATGTATAAAGGTTGAGGTAATCCGAGGATTATTCTATAAGCCATTGTGCCCAAGAACAAGAACCCTCCGTAACAATTCCAAAAATTGATACACCCAGAAGGATCATTGATTCATTAAATTTTTGAACCAAATAGAAATTTATATCCCATGCTACCCTCATATACTAATGTGCAGTTGGTGTATGCCTAGGGTAAAACCCAAAAGGAAATATTTTTAGAAAAGAAACTATGTGGTAAAAACCTAGTTGTAATTATTTCTCACTAACATAGTCTTTGGTATGATGTTAAGAAACTATTTTTTGTGGTATTTAAATAATATTTAGAGTATGGTTTTCAGGTCATTTTTAGTGTAAAGGAAATGAATAATCCTAAATATAACTTATGATTGACTATAAAATATGCTGCAAATTGGTGCAATAGGCACCAACTGAACATGGTCTAATCAATTGAATCAGTCTATGATGGAAAATACAACATGGAATCGGTTTATTAAAAACCTAATTCTAGAATGATTATATTCTATAGAGAATGAATAAAATGTTATTATTCCTAGACTGATTAACTTTTACTAGGCCATGGTCATTCAATATTCATGTATTATTGTTAGTATAGTTTCAAAATAAATAGAATGGAAATTATATTAAACATAGTTAATAACCATTGGGCTAACCAATTTTCATATTAGATATTCATTAGGTTCAAAACACCCCAACTACCAACCCCTATCCCTATGAAAATTATCTATGAATGATGTAATTGATATAAATTTGTGAAATATATAGAAACTTGCTCAAAATTACAAATAAATTATTGGTAGTAATAAAATATACACTTGAAACAATATACAAAATCTTAAAAAATAACATGAATAATGAATAAAATGAAAAACATATCAACATTTTATGATTCACAACAATCGAGATTGAAATTGAAATGTCATAAAAAGAATGATCAACAAACGTGTCATTGAAAGGAAATAAACAACAAAATGTGTAATATAACAAGAGAAAAATAATAAATAAAAGGTAATGAAAACCGAAGGAAAATGGGGAAGAATAGAGGAATTTAGACAAGACATCCTGGACATGTATATATGTTGAATACTAGGAATATTTATAGAGCATGAATTGTACAAGACGTTTAAATGGACAACATCATGTATCTACTTTATGATATTTCTTTTTCAAGAATTACATGATGTGTAATTGTATCTGAAGTTGTGTACATAAAATCAACCAAAATCTCTAAACATTTTGGATCTTTATGGATTTTTTAGATAGAATATTTTGAAGAAATTTTCTTTTAATCATTTCACATTGTATAATGAGTACACGCCTTGTATTCTTTATCAAGTTAGGAACTCATGTCATTCATGCCGTTAAATCAGGAAACACATTGTATACTTGATTCATTACTTTTATGTAGGATTCACGGGCTAGGATTTAGCTCATGGGTACCCTACTATGGGAGTAAAAATCATGAACATCATATTCATGACATGTCATGATGTTTCTTTTTTATTTTTATTGTACATATATTTTTATTCATACATTCAGAATTCATGGAAAAAAAACAAAAACCTAGTGAATTATTGAATAAAACATAATTAAATGTATCGAAAATGTGTATATAAATTTTTATTATTTAGGCACAATGTAATGACCCATATAATCCCTAAAATAAATCATTATATTTATTTTTATGTATTAATTTTATGGATTTAAAATCATTATAGGTCTGAAATTTATTATACATATTTTTTTCAGTCGATAAAGGAATTGTTTTATTGAATTAAATTGATTCAACATGTATTACATAGTTTTATTTAAAAGATAAATTTCATTATTTTAGAAATTTATTTTTATAAAATGAAATAAATTTTTTATATCATCATTTTAAATATATCTTCTAACAAATATTTACTATTTTTCTGAAAATATTGATTTTTTTAATGAATAGTGAAAAATACCAATTTTGGAAAAATTGTTATTTCTTTTATTTATGTAAAATAATTTAAAAGTTACATTAAAATTTGAAATTGTTAAAATATTAAAATAATATTATATTGATTAATAATATTCTAAATAGTTCCAAAGGATTTAATATTATATTCAAATTCAGTTCAAATTCATTATTATGATTAAAATAAATTGTTTTTCAAACTGTTTTCATTGCATTTTGAGAACTTATATTAAAGGTAATTTATAAAACATATATAAATTAAATCTATTAAATGGTTTAAATAATTTTAATAATACGTTTAGAATTTAGTAATGAATTTAATGTTATGTATGGTCATTATGAATAGTAACCATTATAAAAATGTGTCACCATTGAAATTCATAAATTTTGTTAATTAAGGTAAATAATATATGATAAAGCCCAAAAATATCATCATAAATATTATAATATAAGATAATTATACCCTTTTCAAATAATATTTGTTATTTTGATGATTTACATCCACATGACCATGAGTAAAATATTTATAACATTTAATTTTTTTGAAAAATAACATATCTATAACTCCCCTCACTAAAAAGGTACCCTCCTATCGTACCTTTATTAAAAAATTAATAACTCTAACTTAACCAAAACCAACCCAAATCAATCCAAAAAATCCATCCCCATGTTCTATATTTCCCATTTCCATGAAAAGACCAAATCTGGAAGACATAAGGTGTAATCCAAAGGTGGTTTCCCAAAAGGAGTTTTAACCCTTAATTTAGTCTTTTCATGTTTATTTATAATACCATATAAAATCATATTTAGAGATAATGAAATAATAAGATCATAATTTTAAATATACTTAAATTTTATTTTAATTTTCACAATAAACGTTTTATTTTCATTTTTCATTCTATGTGGAATGAAAAAAACACTTGTGTGTATGCGCGAACTGTGGCATCCCTGAAGTGATGTGTTTACATTTTCATCACCAGATCATATTGATGATTAAAATTGTGGAAAAAAATAAATTATATTATATTAATGAAGAAATTATTATTCTCTTAATATAATATACCTCTCACCTTCTTACCATACTATCTATTGGAAAATGATAATCTCACATATGTGTACCTATGGATTTCAAACTCCAAAAAGAGTTACAATTCATTTTTCATTTATACCTTAAGAAAATGGTCATGAGAATGGAAATTTTAAAAAAATATATAATACGTATAAAATATTAAATATATTTTAAAATTTATATATATTATATTTTATTTCATTTCTATGTGTTAGAAAAAATGCAAATGTCATTTTTCTGTGCGTACAGATTATGATCTATTTGAAACATTGGGGTTCATTTTTCATGACTTCCACAAATGGATTGATTTAAAAGTTTATAAAATTTATAAATAAAATTATAATAAAATTTTCATATTATAGATTTTATGTAATGACAACCCCTTTTACCGTGGATAACACACTGATGTTATTTGGATGTTATAAACCGAACGTTATCAAAATGTCAAATAAGAACATAACCATTATAGTAACTAAAATAAAAATGATTGAAATTAAATAAATAAATTATGGATAAAAAAGAACATCAAATTTGATCCTAATAAAATATCAAAACACTAATAATTTTTTTACTTAACAATGTAGACAGACAAACAAAATGGTTCATGACTTTATATTAGGGAATTTTCTTTAAAACATTTCTGTAAATGTTTTGAAATATTTATACTACATATCCATATTCTCCTATATTATTAAAAATGTAATTATTTATCCTTAACAAGTTTCAAAAGGTCTTTTTCAATGATACGTGACTATATTTAGATTGTTTAAAAAAGAAAACATTCAAATTTTTAATTGGTTATTTTAGAATTTATAAAAAATTTAAAAATTAATGTTTTAATGTATACCTAATTAACACATTTTACCACTATCATAGATATTATTAATTATCAAGACTCCTCACCATATTAACATGATTTTTCAAATTATATCGTATTCCCTCTCTTATAAGACATTTTTTATTTTAGGTGCTTTCAATGAAAATTGGAATATATCATTAGGATTATAAGAAAATAGAAATATTTTTCATATGGGTTCAAAAGATTTTTTAAAGGGTTTTATAATGATAAATTTAAGATAGATATTTTTTTAATCATGAAATGGTTCTTAGTAATTATATATGATGTATAGAAAGACGAATATAAGGGTTTTATGACCAGTTAAGTTACTTATATTGAATTAGGAGGGATCTAGTTACTCTAAAATGGGATAAAAATGAGTAAACATGGGTTATAAATATGATGCTCTAATATACCTATATTAGACTTTCCAAATAAATTATAATTTTTCGTATTTGAGAATGTAGGGAATTTTTAAGATCTCTTAAAGGTGAATTAATTTGAAATATCTTCATGAGTTCCCACATGACCAAAGATTCCTTAATTTCTCTGAAATATTTGAAAATGGGTTACAAATATTTTTAGTTGATCAAATATTTTTATTTCACATGTCAAATTTTTTTATTCTTTTTCTCAAATTTTATTGAGGAAATTGTAAATGAATTCATGTTTGTTATTATTTCCACAAGACAAATGATACTCCTTTAATTTTATGTCTCGTGTAGTGCTATTTTTCTGTCATCAAACATTTTATAATGTTTTCATATGATCTATGGATGGGTATAAATTTTAGAAGAGTCATGTTTTCTATTATGGTGAAACAACTTGATTGAAGTAAAAGTTTCATTAATAGAACATGGATATATAAATAAAAAAACATTTTTGTGGGAAACATTTACAACAATAGTAATTTTTACCATTTTTATGTAAACTATTCCTAATTATTCAAAACACATTATTGAAAATGCAATGGAAATGTTAAAAAGTGCATCCAATTTTATAAACCATTTAATTTTTGGTTTGATATGATATGGGGTGTTATATACCATAACTATATCACAAAAAGGGTGTATAATCATCAACAATTCATCTTTATAAAATTAAAATTGGGCCTTTGATGACAATATGGAATTTAATGTCACAAACAATCCTTATCACATTAATCAATTTTTTCATATTCTAAATGGGATGTTGAGACATTAATGGATAAAAAGTTACAAAACATCCATTTAAAAAGTAAATGGATCCAAAACATTGAAAACATGGTTTTTCTCCCTTATTATTCATAGAAAAAATGAATCACTAATTGAAAATAAACCTAAATTAATTGATATCATTAATTAAGAACTAAAATATTGCTAAATATATTCTTTAAACATTAAATTCATTAGAAAATTCAACCAAATTAATTATCATAAACACTTGGAATAAAATAAATTTGTTCAAAATGAATAAAAGAAAACTAGTAGATATTTGTCTATAAAAATACTAGGTAACATTGAAATCATTTTACAACACCCTTTGTGGCCATCAGATGCCAATTTATCCTAAAATTATAAATCTTTATCAATTTTAAATCATTTAAATAAATGATAAAATTATGTAATTTCCCAAAAACATATACTTGAATTGTGGACAAACCACTCTATTTCAATATAAGAAGCACAGCCATGTAGTTATATTGAATCTACAAGTCCTTAGACCCCAAAGCCCTGTGATTACAAAAATCCTAAACCACATATTTGGCATCCACGATCATCCATGTTTATAGTAGAGAATAAAATTTAGGATCAGCGGATGTGGATAGAAGTGGAGAAGAATAATGAATTAGTAATTTGGATTTACATTAGAAAAACTCTTGAGCTCCAAAAATAAATGGATTATAATCCATGGAAGAAGAATTAAGAATATCTATTTAGATTTCTATTTTTCATCTATGCGATATGGTAAACAGATGAGGTCCAAAACAAAATATATATAGTGATTGGAATAATGGAAATTCACATTAATGTGAATCTGGGAAGCTCAAATGTCTTGGCATTAGGGTTTACCGAATCATGAACCAACTATGTAACTTGTGCTATAATGCAACTCTATCCTCACATGGATTGGATTCACCCTTTACAGATCTATGGCCCAACCATGTCTCCACAACTATAATCATTCTACATCACTCCACACAGTTTCATCACATATTTTCCAAATCTATTATCAAGTTATTCACAAGATACCCATATATTGGAGTACTATGACATCTACTACTGAAATTGTAAGACATCGAGATTTTTATAAGATATTTTTTTATTTTATAATATTTATTTATTTAAGTTTATTTAATAATCATTGATGGTTTTTTTTGTATGCTACACTAATAAAACATTGAGCTACATGCAACATTGGCTTAGCTTGCAGTATACACAGCACTATGCCTGGATTGTGTTACATGGAATATCATGTTTATTTTATATATTTTCATTTCACGCATAACGATGTTTAAGTGAACAAATTCTTCTTATGTTACATTATATCCAAGTGATTATAATGGTGGGTATGAAAAATATTAACTGAATTATGAAAATATTCTTTTCATAATATTATATAATTCATTCTTTGTGATCGATTAATTATATATGATAACAAAACACATTTTAAATAAGTTGAAATATATTTTGGAAATAATATTTAAATATAAATAATTATGTTTATAAAATAAGAAAATAACTCTCATTGGATTTTATTAATAGAGTATATATATATAAATTTTATTTTAAGTCTAATTTTTAAAATATATCTTATCTGTTTTCTAAACATGATATAAGAACACATTCAATTTTTTATATAAAAGAAGTATTAAAAATGATATTATTTCATGTTTTAATGGATCACCCACATTAAATCATTTTTTTTATAAAAAATTTATATTCTATTTGAAAATGTAATATTTTTTCTTTAAAACTGATATATAAAAATTTACTTGGGTGGAATTTTTGATATTTTCTAAATAATTTTCATGTTTTCATGAATAGTAAAAATATAGTAAATATTAAATAAAAACTAGTTTTTTTCATCGATATAATTTATATTATAAAGTAATATTATTTAATTTTTAATGTATATATATATATATTATAATTTTATCAGTTATTATCATGGAGGTCATTGTAATTAATTTTACATTGAATTCAGATTCAAAAAATTTCTATGTTTTGCTATATTTTAATTCTTAAAACCCATTTCCCAATTCAGGGAACGTAATTTATAAAAAATTAATTACAAGTACTTATCTATTTTAAATTTTGATAAATTTATTTTTTTAATTGGAATTAGTGGGTCTAAATTATGAAAATATCTTTTTTTGGACATTATGTGTAGTAACTTCAGAAATTTTTTATTAATACAGTAAAAAGGTAAATATAGAAATTAATGTAAAAAATATATTTTACAATTACCCTAAAACTTGTAACAATATCTTATGATTAGTTGGGTTTTACCTAAATCATCATTTTGATGAAATGGTATCCTTTTTAAGCCATATGGAATTGATTAAGATGTTTAAAATAATTTATTTAATGAAAAGTTAAGTTTATCTTATTAAAATATTAATAACTATATCATTTTTAATATAAGGATATACTAAATCTATGGATGACTATTTATACTCATTATAAATATAATATTTCTTCATTTATCATGGTAATTTGTTTTTATTTTTTAGGAAATAATTAATTACTTTAAAAGATTGTACATTGATGATACATAAATTATTTAATTGATGAAAGGACAATAGGATTGTAACATCCCAGGTAAATTAATAATATGAAATTTTCATATTTTTAAATAATTATAAAAAAATTATTAATTTTACATTAAGTGGATGATATGTTCGATGGCGTACCTGATACACAACAACATATTTCTTTGAAATATTACGTTGCACACAACATTGTGTCATACTAAAAAATAATAATATAATATTATTTTAAATTGTAGTTAACACCTAGCCTTTTTAATGTATGGAATGAATAGAACTAACTAAAAAATTATTATACATGTTTGTTAATTGTTTTGACATTTATCCAATAAAATTTAGAGGTATAAAATGTGAATGAATCTAATTTTCAGAAAACATTACTTGAAAAGGTTGATTTACCATCTTTTAATGGAGAACCCTCTTTAAATATAGTTATGGTAAATTTTATATGTTCTATTTGAAAAAAATTAAATTCTTCTTTATAATCGGTACATAAAAATTTACATTGGGTAAATGTTTGGTATTTTTTTGATAATAATCATTTTTCGATGAATAGTGAAAAATACTGTATTTTAATTCAAACCTTCCTTTTCATTGAATTTATTTTTATTTCCAGATTAACTTTTTAAATGGTTTTAAAGTGTAATTAAATTTAATTTTTACCATTTAATCCAATTTTGGTTAGTGTAAGCTATTTCACATTGAAATTGGAAAAAAACAACTGTCAGTTTTTTGATAGTTATTATTTCATAAAAAACAATCTTTCTGTTTTGAAAGAGGGAATTAATTTTAAATTAATTTCTTCCACTGATGTGTTTTGAATTTGTAAAAATTGATTTCATATTTTGAATCATTAGGTCCAAATTGTATGCATGGGTTTCTTTTATTTTTAGACATTATGAATATTTACTTTAGTAAATATTTTATTTACCATGGTAAAAGGTTAAATCTGGTAAATAAGGGTAAAATATAAAATTATAATAATATAAAATTACCCTAACATGATTCCTAATCTTATTTTTTGATACATATCTGACCATGGGAATATTTGGGTCGATTTTGGGAGCCCAAGGATCCACTTAAGAGTTATAATGAAACGTTACTTTGATTAATTTAAAGTAAAGACAAAAATGACATAAACATATATCTTTTATTAAATAAATTTTTACATGGGGTTATATATGTTATATTTTAGTCTATAAATATTAATTGGAAATATATAAATATTTCCTACATCATTTTAATTGTTTTATAATTTTAGACATCAAATAAATAAAATTATTTATGACACAATAATGAAGCAATGTTTACCTCATTAATGAATGATTTAAGTAAATAAGATTATAAATCATAATACTACTTCCAAAACCTTTCAAATTATTATTGGATGATTTTATTTCTAATATGAGTCATATTATATTCTAAGTTAATTTTTTTTGGACTTTTTAAAATGGAAGATATGTTTTTAAGAAAATATGTTCCCAAACATTCCTAAAGTGCCCCTCCCCCTAATAAAAAGCCTTCACTTATAGCCAATTCTTCACACCTTTCAAGAATTTTGGATTTTCCCACCTCTACCCAATTATTCTCCCTACATTCATCTCCTCCTCTTGGAATGCATACCTTAGGGGGAAAGAACGTCAATAATTCCTTTTGGTTCAAACCAAAGGGAGTTACCTGAATTAAAGGTAACGATTTCCCTTCAATTCTTTTATTTTATTTTAAATATCCAACACCTAATCTATTTATATTCATTTATTTTATAACAACACCATCCTCCTCAATATACTAGTATATTTTTATGGTATGTATTCTATATACACTTACAAAAACCTCCATCTAATGGATTAAGAACATATTGTTTCGGTGTACGGCGAACTACTGCCTCACGAAACGATGTTTATTCAAATATATCCTACCGCATCTCATGGTGGAAATTATAATGGAGATTTATTTATATATTATATATATTATGTTAATTTTTTAATTATTGTTCCATATTTTTCATTTATACCATACCTTTATGGTTTCTATAATTGGTAAATGTGATAATTTCATTTTAGGATGTGTGGACTACCGCCCCCTCAATGTGATATGACTTGAAAATGCCTTATGTGGGATGTATAAAATATTGATTTAATGATATTATATATGATATAAGACTCTTATTATAATATATCTTTATATAATTTTGTTTTCCTTCCATTCATTTTGAAATAAAAATGAATGTAGCATTCATGCGTACGTATGACTTACCATCTCCATGAACGTTGCATTTCATTTATTAAATCTAAATGTTATGTAATATTATAAATACATATTTTTACTGGATATATATGACATATATTATATATAAATCATTAATATAATTCCATAGATAATGGATATTTGACTACATGAGCAACTTGTAATTATAAGAAGTTTATTTTTTACTCAAATACCAAATATCGACAAAAAGACCATTCTTAACATAAATGATTACATAATGTTTATAACATGTTAATAAGTGATATAAAAATAATAAAAAACATGAAAAATATTCCTAATCAATTAGAAATTAACTTTTGATTATTATTCATGAAGAACAAGAAACAAACAAGTCAATTCGGACACGAGGTAAGAGATTTCTTATCTCACTTTTCACTCTGTGAGATTTCCATTATTCACCACTTATTTATTTCATGTGGTGTATTGTGTAATAAATTTTGATATATATTATCACGATTATCTTTACAATAATTGTATTATAGGATTCCTTTTGTGTTTATTAACTTTTGTTCATATGACTTGATTGATTACAACGTGTTAAGGGTTTTTCATCTAACATTTTATTCCTGTGAGATTCATGATATATTGCCAGAATTTCATTTTTTTTGTCGTTTAGGTACATCCCATGATTGAATTCATTGTGTAATATACTTAAATTTATGGGTATTTACATCTTCATTGTATTATCCATCTTTCATGGGGTGTATATTTCGTAAGTTATCTAATCGGCAATGGAACATTTCACCCTCCTCTTTTTAAAAGACAAATTTTTGTTATGTATTGTAATTTGCATATTCTTATGTTAGGATATGTTCATTTATATACTTATTTCTGTAATTTTTATGTCCATGTGATGAGATAACCTTTTCTGTCTCATCAATTAATTTTTTTAATTTTAAAGTGACGTTTTTAGGATTTCAATTTTCTGTAAGGGAACTTCATCCCCTAATTTCAATTATTTGGGTTAAACTTATAATTATTGATTATGTTGTGCTATGAATATGTGTGAATAACCTTTGATTGTTTCACACATAATATCCACATATATTTATTTTATTCTTCTTTTTCACACATTTCTATGTAATTGGTTTATCCTTAATCTACGGATACAATTTTTATAAGGGATTTCTTCTCAATTTTCATTCCATTGAGACTTCAATTTTGTTATGCACAAATTCACTCTTATGTGGTGTATATACTATCCTTTGGAATATTATATCATGAATCCATTCATTCTCTTGATATTATAATTCTCTTATTAAATTTTTTTCCTCAATTATTTGTATTCAAGCATCTCTCATTTTGTTAAAAACTCTTTAACTAAAATATCTTTTAAATGTTTTAAAAAATTATTCTTCTAAATATTTTTCATTAATTTACATGTTTTCAAAATGGTTTTTATGATTTATTTATATGGAAATTAATGTTTTCATATTATAATACATGTAAGAGCTTCAAAGTGGTATGGGGCACTTTGATTCAAAAATCACTTTATTAAATGTTTTAAACGGTTTTGAAATTGATTTAAGAAATCATTGTTTATTTCAATATCATGATTTGAAATATTTTGATTAAAATATGGAATTATTATCTTTCCATTAGGATTGTGTTATGTGTTATGAATGTGCAATGGTTATTGGTAATTGTTTGCATATACGTGTGGTTCCATGATAAACCAAGGGCGGGTGAGCCCGAGATAGCTCTCCAATGAATTGGGTAACATGACAGAGGTAAGAGTGAATGTTTCTCCTAAAAGATTTAGAGAATATAATGTGATGGGTATTCTAAATTTAACTCCCTACGTAGCTGTGAAATCTTCAATGTAAGTATTTTATGGATTCCACTAGTTACCATTATGATTTATGATTCTTGTGTGTTACTCATAAATCTTATGATTTCGAAAGGTATGTTATGATTGAAAAGTATTGAATTTATTGATTTGTATTTATTGATGGGATAATGCTTTACATCCTTATTTTATAACCATTAATGATATTTTTATGCTCATACCATATTTTTGAAATGTTTTCCATAAGACATAAATATTAATAGAGTTAATTATGGGATCAAAGAAATTTCATTACATATAAAACATGAAAAAATACATGTTTCTTTATAATAATTTTAAATTTATGTAAAATGGTTACTCAGTAGTAGTCCATACATGTAATTTTCATGTTGTTTTGTAATAGTTATGGCCTAATTCTCCAAAAATCTAATCCTGAAAATATCCTCCATGTGAATTTTTTATTTAATTTAGGATTTTGTAATGTTTTAAGGTCGGGTCCATACAGTCGGTATCAGAGCTCAGATTAAATAACATTAGACGTTAGGTTATTCTTTAAGAATAAATTACATAACCATAATGGTTAGGATTTTAGAAATACTAGTAGTTTTCATTAATAAATTGAATGAGTTTAATATAACTTGAATAATTAAATCTTATTATTTACCCTCCTCATAATATATTATATGATGATATTACTAATATACTCACACTGACCACTTTTGTTTTAGTAAACGGAAGGATCTAGCAGGCACCAAAGTAATAGTGAATGTGAAGAAAACTATTACAGTTTTCTGAATGAGCAATTGAATGAAATGTGAGTTTCAATGAGAACTCTAGTGGTTATTCTAAACTAAATATCTAGAGTTATTTTTGACCACCTGAACCTTGGTGATTTTTATAAGGCATCATATATGTGAGAAAGAAATCCCCATTGATTTTCATGTAATAATCATAAAGGTAAGTATATTCAAATACCCATGTGTCCAGGTTGTGGAATTAAACACATAGGAAAATGTTTCAATGGGACGGGAAGATGCTATAGATGTGGAAATGAAGGTCATAAAGCAAGAACCTTCCATGGAAAAAGGAAGCATCAAGATAACTCTATGAAAGAAAAATAAGTTCTTTACGAGGGATAAATTGAATGTTTTACATGTTGTGTGCATGGTCATTATACAAACAGATGTCCTACAAAGGTGTTTCGGGAATGGGATCACTTGGATCAAACAAATATATGTTTACTAATAACTAATGCCATTCCGATTGAGGATGATGAAACTGACAATGACCAATGAAAGGTATGGATTATTTCTTAACATATATTTTGATATTATGGAATCTTATGATATGATTCAAGGTTTTCATATGTAGGAAGTAAGTATTTCAGAATATGTTGGTAATGAATGATTAATGGATCATGATGACTGTTGAATGAGTAAAAAGTCAACATATAAGGGATTCAAGAGTTATGTTATATTTTAGGATAGTGAAACTCATAAAAGAATTAAGGCTCTTTTTATGATGGGATTACATTAGAAGACATTTTATAATATGTGTAACCCTAAAGATTAATATATGAAAATTTTATTCAAGGAATAATTATCTTTTCTTTTGTGGGTATAGTTATAAAGAACCATTTGGGTTTATATGATCCTTGAATTTGGGGAAATTATAGGTTAATATATTTTGGGATGAAAAATGAAAGTTATTAGACAACGTTTGTGGTTAAAATATGTTTAGGTTATTTTTGATGAATTTATCTATTTTTTGGAATGTTATTAAATTATATAGTTTTTGAACAAGGATGATACGCATACCCGTGACAACCCGTCATGTCGGACAAAGCTGTGGAAATCAAACCCACAACCAAAGTGTGACTAAGATTTATCATCTACTACTAGAATACCTGAAGTTCCTGGTTAGTATGACTAATTGTTTTTTGTTAGATGATTTTATAAATCAATAATAGTTTATTTTGGGTTATCTATGGAAATGATTAACCTATCCTGGAGAATATGTGATTAGGGTAATTAAACTAAAGTATGAGACTTTAAGAGTAATAGATGTTATTTGGAGACAAATGTTAATGTTTATCATGGAGGATTACATGATAAAATCCTTCTAAATTATGGGTTTCAATCAAATTTTGGATTAATTTGAAGAATTTTATGGAAATTGTTTTATCAAATGGTAATTGTTGAACTTTGGGTGATGTCTAACAAATTTTTATGATTAAGAGTAGTTTTAGTTTTTGTAAAAGATTATCCATTTGGAGTATTATCTGATATCACACTAACCATATTTTTTTGGTAAGGTCTAAAGACATGGGAAATATTTAGTTTATATTTTTGTGGATTATTTCATTCTCCAGACGTTTGTTACAAAACTTTTAATGTGAACAAGCCATCTTGAATAATCATTATTTGGAGAAAATATGAGTATGTGTTAGAAATATAGTAAAGTATGAAACTCTACATGACAAGTAAGTATGATTGCTTATGTTTTTAGTTATGCTCATAAATAAATTCCACAATGAAAATTAACTTAAAACAATAATGTTGTCTGTTATCTTTTTCTACTGGGGAATCAAAGTCTGTTTAACCCATCACAAGTTTGTGATTTTCTGAGGGTTAACTTTCTCCTAATCACGATTTCTATCACTCTACATCAGAACATGATAGTTTTTTTTCTCCTCCATACCCTTATTTTCATGGAATCCTAGGATCATTTGTCTCAGGTAACCTTTGTACATCTATTCATTTATTTTAATGTTATTGTTTTATTGACTCTTTTTCAGATGTGGGGTTTTTAATGAAGTTTCCGAGCACAATTTTGAAATTATGTAGACGCAATTCCTAAAAGGGGGGAAGGATGTAACATCCCAATTAAATTAAGAATATGATATTTTCATATTTATTAATGTTTTTAAATTAATTATTTATTTTACCTTAAGGGGATGCTATGTTTGATGGTGTACCCAATACACAACAGTGGGTTTATTTTAAATCTTACGTTGCACACAACGTTGGGTCATACTGAAAAATAATAATATAATATTATTTTAAATTGTAGTTAAAGACTTGCTATTGTAATGGCAGGAATGAACATAACTAACTAAATAGTGATTATTCATTTTTGTTAAATGTTTTTACATTTATGCAACAGAATATAGAGGATTAAAATGTGAATGAATCTAATTTTAAGCATACATTAATTTAAAAGTTTTATTTATTTCCTTTTAATGGAGAACCATATTTAAACATAGTTTTGGTCACTTTTATATGTTCAATTTGACAAAATAAAATTATTATTTTTAATCGGGACATCAAATTTTACTTTGGGTAAAACTTTGATATTTTTCTGATAACATTCATTTTTTGGATGAATAATGAAAATTACTATATTTTAATTCAAAACTTAATTTTAATATAATTTATTTCTATGGTTAGATTATATTTTTTAATCACTTGAAAGTTTATTAGATTATATTTATACCATTTAATCCAATTTTTGTCAGTAGAAGGAACTTCACTTTGAAATTGGACAAAAACAACTGTGAATCTTTTGATAGTTATTATTTCTTAAAAAAGACGCTTTTTGTTTTGACAGCGGGAATTAATTTTATATTAATTTCTTCCACTTTTTTATTTTGAATTTGGAAAAATGGATTTCATGTTTTGAATCTGTAGGTCTATATTTTATACATAGGTAACTTTTATTTTTAGACATTAGGAATATTTACTTCAGTAAATATTTTATTTACCATGGTAAAATGTCAAATCTGGTAAATAAGGGTAAAAAATAATATTATAATAATATAAAATTACCCTACCATGGGTTATAATTTTATTGGATGATACATATCCGACCACAAGAATCATTGGGTCTATTTTGGGACACCATGGAGCCACTTATGAGTGATAATGACATATTATATTAATTAATTTAAAGTAAAGAGAAAAATGACATAGAAATATATCTTTTAGTAAATCAATTTTTACATGGGGTTATATAAGTTATCTTTTTGACTATAAATATTCATTGTGAATATCAAAATATTTCCTAAATCATGTTAATTTGTTTTCAATTTTTATACTATGAATAAATAAAATTATTTCTGACACAATAATGATGAAGTGTTTAACTCATTAATGAATGATTTGAATAAATAAGATTTTAAATATTATAAAAATATACGAAACCTATCCAATTATTATTGGATGATTTTATTTCAAATATTAGTCAACTTATCTTCGACATTAATGTGTTTTGGACCTTTTGAAACCGAATATATCTTTATAATAAAATATGTTTTTCAATCATTCCTAAAGAGCCCCTCCGCCCCTTATAAAAAGACCTCAATCTAACCAATTACACACACCTATAAAGCCTTTTTTCAGGTCAAAAATATTCCTAATTATGCTCCCTACATCCCTCTCCTACTAATGGAAGCCTTAATTTAGGCAGAAGGCACTTCAAGAAGACCTTTTTGTCCAAACAAAAGGGAGTTACCCGAATTAAAGGTAACGATATCTCTTAAATTTTTTCTTTTATTTTACTTCTCCAACCCCTAAAATCATTTTATTCCTTTATTTTATAACAACACCAGTATCCTCAATATACTACGATGTTTTTATGAGAATTATTATTACTATACTTACTCACACCTCCATCTAATGGATAGGGAACTTACAGTTTTTGTGGACGGTGAACTACTGCCTCACGAAACGATGATTGTTCAAATATCTCCTACCTCTTATCATTGTGGTAATTATGATGGAAATATATTTATATATAATATATAATATGATTATGTTTTAATTATAGTTCTGTTTTTTTCATTTATAGCATACCATTATGGTTTCCATAATGGGGAAACACGATAATTTCATTTTAGGAAGTGTGGACAACCGCACCCTCAAAGTGATATGACTCGTTAATTAATTATGTGGGATGTATAAAGGATGGATTAAATGATATTATATATGATATTATACTATAATTATAATATTACTTTATATACTTATGTTTTCATTCCATTAAATATTAAATAGAAATGAATGTAGAGTTCATGCGTACGTACGACTTACCGTCTCCATGAACGGTGCATTTCATTTCTTACCTCTAAATGATATGAAATATTATAAATAAATATATATACTGAATATATATGAAATATATGATATCTACATCATGAATATATTTATATAGATAGTATATATTCGAAAAATGAAGAACTTTTAATTATAAGAAGTTTATTTTTGAATCAAATACCAAATATCGACAAAACGACCGTTATTAACTTAAATGATTACAAAATGCTTATATCATTGTCATAAGTGATATAAAAGGAATAATAAACTTTAAAAATGTTCTTAAGATAGTATAAATTTACTTTTTTATATTATTTAGGAAGAACAAGGAACAAACAAGTCATGTCAGACATTAGGTAAGGGATTTCTTATCTCACTTTTAATTCCTTGAGATTTCCATTATTCGCCACTTATTTACTGCATGTGGTGTATTATGTATAGAAATTTGATATATATTGTCATGATTCTATTTATATTCCTATTATTCAATTATTACTCTGGTGGTTATTAACTCTTGTTCATACGACATGATAGATTACAATGTGGTACGGAGATTTCATCTAACTTTTTATTCCTGTGAGATTCATGCTATATTGCCACTATTTCCTTTTGTGTGGTTTATGTACTTCCCATGATTGCATACATTGCGTAATATACTTAAATTTATGTGTTTTTTCAACTTCATTTTATGATCTATCTTTCATGGGTTTTATGTTTTATGTGTTACCCAATCTGTAAGGGAACCTTTCACCGTCCTTTTTTAAAAAACATAATTTTTCATTATGTCATTTAATTTACTTCTTCTTATATTGGGATATGATCTTATATATCCTTAATCTAAGGATACATCTTTTATAAGGGATTTGGTCTCAATTTCCATTCCATTGAGACTTCATTGTTTTTTATAAACCGATTCACTTTTATGTGGTGTATATACTGTCCTTTGGAATATTATATCATGAATCCCATTATTCTCATGATATTATAATGTTTGGATAAAATGTTATTCCTCAATTATTTGTATCCAAGCATCTCTTGTTTGGTTAAAAAAATTTAACGAAAATATCGTTTTAAATGTTTAAAAGATTTATTCTTCTAAATATTTCTCATTAATTTCCTTGTTTTAAAAATGGGATTTATGATTTATCAATATGGAAATTAATGTTTTCAAATGATAATTCATTTAAGAGCTTCAAAGTGGTATGGGACACTTTGATTAAAAAATCTCTTTATTAAGTATTTTAAATTGTTTTAAAAATGATTGGATAAAGCATTGTTTATTTTAATATCTTTATTTGATATATTGTAATTGGAATTTAAAATATTTATCTTTCCTTTATTCTAGTGTTATGTTTTATGAATATATTATGGTTATTGGGCATTATTTACATATATGGGAGGTTCTGTGATAAACCTAGGGCGGGTGAGCCCAAGATAGCACTCCAATGAATTGGGTAGCATGACGGAGGTAAACAAGAATGTTTCTCCTAAGAGATTTAAGGAATATACTATGATGA
Source organism: Viscum album (assembly GCA_963277665.1). Taxonomy (NCBI): domain Eukaryota; kingdom Viridiplantae; phylum Streptophyta; class Magnoliopsida; order Santalales; family Viscaceae; genus Viscum; species Viscum album. The sequence goes on from OY728123.1 coordinate 982,189,807, forward strand.
GTATTCTAAACATAACTTCTTATATAGCTGTGAAAGCTATAATGTATGTATTTTAGGGATTCCACAAGTTACCTTTATGATTTATGATTTCTATGTGTTATTCATAAATCTTATTATTTCGTATGGTATGTTATGATTGAAAAGTATTTGTTTCATTGATTTTTATTTATTGATGGGAAAATGTTTTCCTTTATTATTTTATAACCCTTAATGAAATTTTTATGCTCGTCCCATGTTTTTGAAATGTTTTCCACATGACTTAAAGATGAATAGGTTAAGGATGGGATCAAGGAAAAGTCATTCTATCTAAAACATATAACTAGACATGTTTCTTTATAAGTGTTTTTAATTTATGAAAAATAGATACTTAGTAGTATTGTCTACAATTAATTTTCTTGTTTTTATGTAATAGTTATGGCCTAATTCTCTAAAATTGTCAACCAAAAAAGATCCTCAATGTGAATTATTCAATTAATTCAAGATTATGTAATGTTTTTAAGTTTGGGTCCTTACAAAGATAATTTATATTATATTGATAACGACCATTAAAAGATACAAACACTTGAAAAAATATTACTATTTCAGTATATATTGACCATAATCATCCAAGGGTCTAGTTATTGACCATTTGAATCCACATGGAAAATATTATGTCTCTTATAATATTTTATTTCAAGTGGTATTAAAGTTGTCACATTCACATTTTAATAAATAGAACATTTTTAATATAGGATTTACATAATATATAGCAATTAATATTATTATTATTTATAACAAGAGGGTTTTCATTTTTTCTATTATTTTATTTTTAGTTTTCATTCATCCAATATATATATTAACTAATTACACAAAACTGATGTTGTAATTATTTTGTTAATAAAGATAACAAATATATGTTATTAAAAATATTAACGTACAAGTAATTTTGGATAATTAATATATATAATGAATTTTTTCGATTTCCTTGAACCCTTAGGGATATAATATTTTTTTTTGAGTTTAACATTATATCTTGATATTTTAAACAATCTACGAAATGAATAGTGTCCAAACTGACACTTGTTATTTTGTCAAAATATCGTTTTATTAAATTAAATAAAAATAATATAATATTTTTTAAAATATACATAATAAATATTATATGGTAAGAAATTTCTAACTTACTCATTTAAGGTCTAATTTACATCAAATAAATAAAAATTACACAATGTTAATATTGTAACATTTTTTTCCTTACCTAAAATTAAAATATAATAACTAAGGGTTAAGTAAAATGATAAGGGTTACATTGACATAAAAACATGTCTCAAATTTATTGGTTGAATATATTACATTATTACCTCAAATTATCTTCTAAAATATTAAATTTTAAACATTTTGTATTTTGTTTGATATAAATATAAATTAATTGTATGGTAGTTTCAAAAAGTGACCCTAAACACAATTATAAAAGGAAACATCCTCCATCATTACTTCACATCACATTAAGCCTTCATGATCAGATATCCCCTACCTATTTCACTTATAAACCTATTTATTCACATTCAAAAGGATTTGGTCTAAACAAATTATCATCTCTGGTGACCTTTAGATGACATCTAGAGGGAAATCGTCGAACAATAGGCAATCTCCACTACCGATTATTTCAAACATATTTCTTCTTATACTTCCCATTTATTAGATGGTTCCATAATAAAGTAACAAATAAATTAGAATATATGTTATGATATATTATTATGGTTATGGAACAACTATATTCTATCTTACATCCATCCAATTTAAAAAAGAAATCACAACGCGTGTGTACGTATAAAATATCGTCTCCACACTGTGGTGTAATCTGATTTTCATCAACACTTTACATGGAGGTGTGTAATAATGGTAAAAAATAACTATATGTGATTATTTGAACATGATATTAAATCTTCAATATTATATACTCCATCCACTTCAATACCATTCTGAAATTATGTGAATGATAACATCAATCGGGTGTACGTACGACCTACCGTGTCCATTATGTGATGCGGTACATTATAGAGGATAGTCATTAAAAGATGATTATATAAATGAATATAATGAATATATATTATATATGTAATAATATTATTATTTTTTAAATTATATAACTATAATATAGTAATTGGAACAATAAATTATCTGAAAAAACATGCATAAGGAAATAATGTACTTAATAAGTGATGGAAGAGTAATAATGTTACTAACAAAAGGGTAATAATATGATCACTTCTGATATTATTAAAAGAATATGATTTGGGAATAATTTAATGGAATTATTTAATTACTTATATGGGAGATTCGAACACATATTAAGGAACCGAGACCTAAGGTATGGTATAATTTTGCAGTCTCATTTGTAACGATGATTGTTTATACATATGTATTTATTGAGGTATATTAGTCATCCATGTCTATGTTTTCTAAAAAAATATCATTAAATTTTTACTATTATCATATGAATGTTTAAAATCATTTTACCCATTTTTTATTTTTTACTACACTATTTGAAAGGAATCTTTCTTTATTTTTTTAAACGAGGTACTTTTTAACATTTTCATAAAATGTACGAGAATAATTTTTTTTTATTTATGACATGAAATAAATTTTTATGTTTTCATAATTCCTTATATCCATGAAGATTAATTTATAATATTTAATTTTTATTTTCAATAAAATTATTTCAATTTAAAATTTCATAACATTTTGAAAGAAATTATCAATTTTGACGAGGAAGTATATTTTCCTGAAGAATTAATTTCATGTGTTTATTAAAAATTATTTTCCAACTATGATGTCCTTATTTAATAAGGTTATGTTTCATGTATACTATCAATATTATTAAAATTTTTTAAATATGTTTATGAAGGAATTATATTTAGGAAATAGATTTATTTTTCATTGATTATGTTATAATGGAATGATGTTTAAGAAATCCATTATATTCCTTAGGTTATACTATGATTAATAAATTATTTTTTATAGAACTTTTTAGAATGATTTTATTATGAGATGGTTGGTACCTATATCTCCCTCCAACATAATGAGTGAAGACTTGTATCTCATGAGATAGACATGACTATAATGGGAAATGATATTGGTTAAATAATATATGGCTAGAACGAGGAGTGGAATAGGTTTAGTAAAAAACATTATCCACCATGACAGCCATGGAAATGATCATTGGAGAATATAATAAAGACTTTCTATGATTATGTGTCTTCTAAAATTCTTTGTTTTATTCCAATTTTATTTTCTCATGGATTTTGTTCCTATATGGTTTTTTATGAACTAACATGATGTACTTGATGACTCGCTATTTTAAAATATGTTGTATGTAGTATGATTTTAAAAAAATATTTTTATGTTCTTACATTATAATGTATAATTTTTATATATTTTATTTAATTACCCTTAATGAGCATCTGATGTCAACATTTTCACTTGTTTTCATTTCCCTGGGTTATAAAGAAATGTTTTAGGAGGGAAAACTAAAGGGGATGATCTTTATGGGAGATTATGAAGATCTTTGACCAAATTAGAAGAATTTTTCTATTTTTCACAAATGAACTAAACTATTTCAGTCTTTTGGTGTCTGTTTTTAAAATGTATTCTGTATTCTAAAAAATTAATTTAATATCCATGTACATCAATCTTGGGTTGGTAGAGTTAGTGTCAGAGTGAAGGTTTAGTAAAACTTTGGAAACATGGATAAGGAATATTTAGTGGGATCCTTAGAAATGATTCTAAGGTTATGCCTAGGAACTTTATAAGGATAAGAATAATTATAAGTTACAATCCAATAATTTTTGTAAGGATCATGAATAATATAGAACTAATCCTAAGGCATCATAGATTTAAATATTATAATTAATCTCCCTTAATTATTTTTTTTCATCTATGAGAAGTCTTTCTCACACTTCTAGTTATGTTTTTAATCAATATCAAAAACTAGATAGAAAATGGTTAAAATTGAATGTTTCATGTTTGTAAAATATTGTAATTATAAAAATATATTTCTTAAGTGGAAATATCTGAATAAGATCATAAAGGTGTATGATTATAGGTAATACTGTTGAGGGTAATGTGATTGTAAACTTAATTTGAAAGGTATAGGGTGTTCTAGAATTATTATTTATCATAAAAATAAGAAGCATGAATAGATTTGTGTTGAGAAATCTTAATAAAATATTTAAATTTCATATTCTTGGAATTAATAATATAATGAAGCCTATGTAATGGGTGAGGAATAATGTTGGACGATTGATGTTTAAATGTTTCGGAATTCATGGATTAGGTAAATGTATTTTTAGTAAATGTTTTTCATTGTGGAACGAAAATGATATTGTTGAACGGTGATGAAAAATAGTAAAGTTATTTATGGGAAAGGTAATATTTCGATTAGGGTTAGATAACCCTTAATGTGTTCACAATTTGGAGAAAAGTTTGTTTATCTTGGATAAAGGTACATTAGATATGATAAATTGGAATATACAAATTATGTAATTTTTGACATGTGGGTTATGCTATCATGGATGAATTTTATAATTTTTAAACATAAGAAACATATCAAATAATCTTTGGAATAAGAAATAATGCATGTTTTAAATAAGGATATATGGTAATTTAGGTTATTACCACAACTCAAGAGAATACTTGATGACGGTTTTGACATGTTTGGAATGTGACAAAAAAGATATAATTTATTATATATGGGGGAAATTTTTAATATGATTTAGTGCACTTATTTATAATGTTTTATACATTCAAATTTTATAAAGATTTTATGTTTTTCAATTTATGGATCATTTAAGATAAAATTCCAATGAATTTTTTAGAATAAAATATGATCACACCATTGATGGACATAAACATATTTGTTAGAATATGTTGAAATTTTGGTTGTGATAAATACTGATGGAATGATCAATCATTATATTTATGTATTGTATGATATGATAATTCTTATGGAATGAAAAATTAAGCTTAATTTCTTAGAATAAGAGATAAAGGGGAAATTGATGAGATTGTTCATAATAAAGTACATATTTCATCATATGAAAAAGTCATCAAATCCATGGAAAGGATCATAAATCAAAAAAATATTCATTGTACCTTCATTTCTGATTAATCAAATTTCCCCTTAAATCATCATGGGTTTATGTCTTTTTTATTTTTAACTTTCTCCTAGCTTAGCTCTAGACCACTCTCCCTTAGAACATTATGGTTATATTTCTCTTTTATAAAGACATTTTCAATTTACACCTACATTCACCTATATTGAATCCTAGTTATGAGTGACTTTGGGTAACCGTTATGTTTCTCACATTTCTTTTTAAAAGTAATTTTTAATCTTCATTTATTAATGTGGGATTCTATCAAAGAAAATTTCAGGTATTAATCTTCCTTATGCCGGAATAATGTAGAGGGAGAAATTTATTTTAGGGTGGGTAAAATGTTACACTATAATATTTTTAGGGGATAGATTATTTTATTTTATTTATTTTTTAGGTTTATTTTAAATTATTTGATGTATTGTATGGAATACTACACCCAAAAAAACATGAACTACAAAAAAAAACCAGATTATCTTTCGGTGTACACAAAACTATGTTTTTCATATGACGAATACAATTTCAAATTATTTTGATAGAGTTCATTTCACACAAGAACCAGTTTATGAGAACTACTATATATTATTATGTTAAATTATTAACTATCCATTATAATGGATGATATGAAAAATATTAAATAAATTATGAAAATATTATTTACACTTGATTATATAATTACATATTTTTGGGGAAATTAAACATAAATTAAAATAAAACCCTTTTTAAATAAATTGAATTTTTTTTGAAAGTAAATATAAATTAAAATAAGTAAGTTTCGAAAATGATAAAATAACTCTTTATGGATTTTATTAATGAAATGTATATGTAAAATATATTCAATATAATTTTTAAAATTCATCTTATATGTTTTAGACATTACATATGAATAAATTTGATTCATTGGATAAAAGAATATTTTTTTAAAAAAACTGTAGTTTATCCACCTTTTGATGGAATTCCCATTTTAAATCAATGTTTCACAAATTTTTATATTATATTTGACAAAATCAACCCTTTATTTGGAATTAGGGAATAAAAATTTAATTTAGATGGGGAGAATATTTTTTTCGGATAAGTTTCATGTTTTGATGAATATAAACAATATACTAATTTCAATTGAAAACTACTTCTTTCTTCAAAATAATTTATATTATTAAGTAAAATTATTAAATGGGTTTAAAGTATAAATAGATTTTATTTTTATGAGTTATTATCTTATAGTTCCTAGGAATTAATTTTACATTGAATTCAAATGTAAAAACATTTCAATATTTGGTAATATTTTGACTTTTAAAACATGTTTTATCATTGGACAATGATATTTATTTTAAATTAATTACAGGAATTGTTTTTTAAAAATTTTTAAAAAATTATTTCATAATTCGAATCAGGGGTCCAAATTATTTTAATATATTTCTTTTATTTTTTGTCATTATGAATAGTAACTTCAGCAAATTTTTATTAATATGGTAAAAAGTTAAATCAGGTAATTAAATGAATCAATTAACATTATAAAATTATCCTATAACTTTTAATAGTATTATTGGATGTGGTTTTTGGACCTAAATCATCCTTGTGTCTAAATGGTTTCTTTTGGTAGCCACTTGGATGAGATTAGGACATTTAATATATTTTATTTAGAAAAATTGTTGAATATGTGTTACTAAAATTTTAATAACTATACCATTTTTAGTATAAATATTTACAAAAGCAATGTTATACTATAAAAACTCATGTTAAAGATAATTTTTTTATTTATCATGGTTATAAATTTGTAAGTTTTAGAAAATAAATGCCTACCTTAATGGACTGTATAATGACGATGTAGAAATAATTTAATTGATGCAAAAAAACAAAAGAATAATTTTTTAAAATGATAAGAACCATTAGAAGATAAAAAAACTTGAAAAAGTAATATTTTTAGAGTACATATCTTCCATAATCATCAAAGTTTCTAGATATTTCCCATTTGGATCCATATAGAAAATATTATGGCACTTAAAATATTTTATGTAATGTGATGTTTAAGTTGTCAAATTCATATTTTAATAAATATAACATTTTAAATGTTAGGTTTTCAAGAAGATATATCTATAATAAGTACTATTATGAAATATATATGTTTATTATAAATCATATTATTTTATTTTTAATTTTTTATTCCAAAAATAAGTGTATTAAACAATTACACCCAACCGATGTCGTAATTATTTTCTAAAGAGAGACAAAAAATAAAAGATATTAAAATTATTAAAATAAATAAAATATGGGAATATTATATATAAAATTTATCTCATAGAATAAAATTACCTATTAGGGATATTATAAATATTTTTCCTAGGTTAAAATCTTATCATGTTTTTTTAAAATCCACGAAACGAATGGTGTTATAATTGATACTTTTGATATTTTTTCAAAATATTGTTTTATTAAATTGTTTAAATTTCATAAAATATTTTTATAAATAGATAATAATTATTATATGGTATAAAATATTATAAATTATTAACTTATTAAATAATTTTAATTAGCTAAGTAAAAATTGCACCATGTTAATATTGAATCATTTGTTACCATTGTTAAAATTAAAATAGAATAATTAATGGTTACTTAAAATGATAAGGTTAAAATAGACAGATTAAGTAGTCTAAAATTTATTATTTGAAGATATTAAAATCTTATATAATATAATATTATAAAATATGACATTTTTGATGTTTTTATGTGGTTTGATTTTATTATAAATTAATAGTTTTTGATATTCAAAGGGATAATTTTTCAATATTATTTTTTATCTGAGATTGTTTATACATATGTATTTTCTGGGGTATGTTTGTCATCTATCACCATGTTTTCAAAAAAAAATTTAATATAATGTTTACTATTCTCATATTTATGTTTGATGACATTTTTTACACATTTTTACTTTTTACTACATTGTTTTAATGGAATCTTTCTTTTGTTATCAAAATGTTGTATTTTGTTTAATTTTATGGCAATACTACAAGATGAATGTTTTAACCTATATGGCTTGAATGTATTCTTTTTTACATTTTCATGGTGCCTTATTTTCATGAATCATCATTTACATTATGTTAAGGTTATTTTTAAATAAATTTTATCTTTTTGAAATTTTGTGGCATTTTTAGAAAACAATATGATTTTTAACAAGAAATGATATTTTCCTTGATAATTAATTTCAACTATTTTATCAAGATTATTTTCCATCTATGATGATATTATTTAATAAGGATGTGCTTAAAGTAAACTGCCCCTATTATTCCTATTATTTTATTATATTTATGATGTTATGATATTTAAGAATTCAATTTTTTCTTGGATTATGTTACGAAGGAATGATGTTTAAGAAACCCATTTTATTCATTGGGGTATGATAAGAGGAATGATTAATGATTTTTTGGGACATATAAGGATGATTTAATTACAAGATGTGTCAGAACTATATATCCCTCCAATGAATTTGGCAAAGATTTATATCTAATGTGATATACGATATTGGAATGGGTAATGATACCAGTTTAGTAATAGAGGTCTGGAATAAAAAATCACCTAGATTTAGTAATATAGGGTTGGAATGAGGAGTGAAATCGATTCAATAAAGGTGTTTTTCCACTATGATGGTCTTGAAAATGAGCCTTGACTAATATGGAAATTATTTTTTATTCCAAGGTGTTTTCCGTAATTAGATATTTTATTCTAATCACATTTTCTCATGTCTCATATTTCTTCATGATTTATTACTTATGAACTACCATGATTTCTTCCATGACTCACAATTTTGATATATGTTGCATGTAGTATTATTTGATAAAGTCTGTTTAAGTTTTAATATTTTTATTTTTATGTTTTATTTCATATATTCCATATATAAACTTATGGATCATATAATCTCACAACTTTCAAAAGTTTTCATTTCCCCAGGTTATAAATAACAGTTTTATATAGGAATAATAAAAAAGAAAATATTTATTTGAGATATTGATGATATTTTACATAATTATAATAATATATTCAATGTTTCTAAAGGAACTAAACTATTGTGGTATTTTGTAACAAGTTTTTTTAATGTATTATGTATTCCACAGTAGTAATTTAATTTACATGTACATCAATATGGGGTCATTAGAGAAAGACACATAGTCAACTCAACAAAACCACTAACAATCTTCCTTAATAAAATCCTTAATTAAGGGTCCTTAACCTATTCTACTTAAAATATAATGTTTATCTACAACGTTTCTACCAACCTTGCTCTATCCACGCACCATATGAAATCCAATAAAATCAAAATCTAAAATCAAAATATCTCAAAAATTAAAATTAATTAAAAATTAAATAACATTTTATAAAAAATGACATGAGATATAATAATTCTTTCCTCAATGCTATTTTCTTCCCCCATGAAGCTATTATAACGAGTGGGAATAAAAGAGAATAAAACCCACATTACTCAATAATTTGATTAATTATATACCAAATAATCTACATATTTAGTAGAAACACATGTTATATCTCATGAAATGGATTCATATTCATTTCAACATACAATTTTATATTGAAAATAAAACTACACTACCACCCTCATCAATTTTGATACATGAGGATGGAGGGTTATGAAAAATCAAAGTTGTCCAGTTTGGATGTCTTCCCCTAGAAAACATAAAATTCTACAAAATAAAAAGAAGTAATCATAGAACATCATCAAATATCTCCAAGAATAATTCAAACCACAACTAAGAGAAAAAAATATCAATATCAAAATGACCTAAAATAGGTCTAAATATAATTTATAATTAATCTAAAATGGAATATCCAATGATAAAAAAATTTAGGAAAAAGATATTATAGAAGTAAATTACTCAAATCACCATGGTAAAAAAAATATCATTTTACAATAAAAATTACCAAAACCATTTCAATATCCCAATAGAATAAAAACCACAAAATGGTGAAAATTTCTATAATCATGGAAAACATTCCACAAAATATAACAAAAAAAGGAATGAAACAGATCGATTAATCCTAAAAAAAAGAATTATCATAGAAAAACAAAGGACTTAACCATAGGTCTTAAAGTAGAATGGATGGTTACTTGTAACCTTATTCAGGGAATAATTACTCTAGGAGGTCCTAATTGAATCACCAATGGGGTACCAGCCATAACATAATATATATAGTTATGTACCTCCCCCAACTACCAACATATATATCTAACTCTTCCCTTGTGAAATAAATTGAAATAAAAATGTCATCATAAGAATATAATAACATATAACCCAAAAATTTAATAATAAGTAAAATATTCATGAGCACAACAAAACAAAATTACATCAACTTAATAATGATGGAAGTAATACCCAATTAACACAGTAAAAAATAATTACCTCATAGCTCAACCCACTATAAACCCATAAAAAAAGAATCAAAAAATTTATAATCTATGAAATATCTATTACACCTAATAATTATTATGATAATCTATATTACATATTTCCTAATGATTCCCATAATTCAACATTAATGACAGTTCCTCAAAATGTGAAATATATTTCTCCTTCCAATTATAAATAGCAATAATCAATGAAAAATGAACCAATTGACCCATCTATCAAGATCATTAATATATTCCCCTCCAATTGCTTCTTCATAGGTTTTCAATAAATATTCATGTATAAGTAATCTGGTGTATGATCAAATTCATCTTAGAAATAAATTATCTTTTAAAAACTCATTAATAACTAGGTTGATATAATATAAAAAAACTCTAAAAAATGATTGGAATACTCCTTCAACATTCACTCAACCTGATGAAGTTACATGAATTCAATGGATTTATATACCATAAAATCATTGATAAAATTACACCTAATTAAAAATGAATTTAAACACAATAGAATGAACACTAAAACACTTGAAAGGGATAATTATTCCTCATAAAATATGTCTTGTTATTTAAAAAACATTACTAAAAACACTTTCTTCTTTAATGATTCATGAGTAATCAGAGAATTGAATTTTCCCTCAATCATATCTATCCACCCAAATAACCTAATTCATCCATGATATATGTGGAGAGAAATTAGAAGAAGATTTATTTTAATGGACTGGTTCCATTGGAAAGGAATGTTTTTACATATCCACTCCATCTACATTGTATAAAGTGTCAAAAACTAAAATTATATATTCTATATAACATGAGGAATCATATTATGTTTTATCCATAGAGATATAATTTCCAAACTCTATCAAGACCTTTCATGGAGGAATATTCAAAATAACCTGAAAGATGAATGAATCCCATTTGTTCCACATAACTGAAACCAAACAATCCTAATATAACCATGACAATTTAACTAAAAGCATGAATTCACAAATGCAGAACATAATTCGAAATCAAAATTTCTTTTAATTCACTAACATTTAAAATGCCTAATCCTCATTTTATCAAACCATTCACACATTTAATATATATAAAATTAACTGAAAATTGATATTAAATCATATATTTGAAAATAAAAATAAATTTTAAATTACTAACTACCCAATCAGGGAGTTAAAAATATTTATAATTAAAATCAAATATAATTTCAAATACTTTGTAATATCTTTATTAAAACCAACCAATATTGAAAATCACTACATGTTTAAAAAAAATATATTTACAGATAAACTACAAAATATGGCATTAAAATAATATGTTTTCATGAATATATATCTTCATACCAATTTTTTTTGAAAACTATATAAATTATGGATTATGTTTATGAACCAAATGAAATCAACTCCAATGTCATCAAAACATCTTGATATTTCTCTTTGATTCATCTGTTATAAGTGGAACTCGTGTTAAATTTATTTCAAAATCAAAAGAGATACAAAAAAATAAATCCAATAGTGATGAATGACTATGGATCGTTTGTATAAAATATATGAAAACTTGTATGATAGCTATTTGAAAACACCTATACTGATTATAAATCTAGGTGCATAGACACCTCATGGGTTTCCAAACCCAACATGAAAACTATAACATTCTTATCATTCCTTTATTTCCACTATCAAAATAAAATAAACCCATAATTTATCAAATATAACTAAATAAAGATCCAAATACCATCATTTTAGATGAAAATAAATCAAAATAATAAAATCCATAATTTTAATTCATGAATCAAATCACAACTATCATTGCAAATCTTGTTTTATCATGAATGGTGGTGATCGAGAACCTATTCATGGCCTATTCACTATGTTCTGATAGTCTTATCTCTATAATATGTCACTCAACCAAATATTAAGATGGAGATTTGATACCATTTTGTAAAAAAAACAATCCTTGGTCAACCAAAAACAATACCTAGATCACATTTCCACATGTCCTGAGGCATGTCCCTAATAACCTTTGGATGTGAAATAGTGTCAATGGATCAAAGATTAACCTATAAGAAATGTCATTAACATTGAATAATAATATTAGGGTAGTGAAATCAAACCAATAATCCAACATGGTGCGTTCAAATATTGTACTTTTACATATATAAAATAAATAGTTTTAAATAAATAAAAAATATAATAATGAAATAAACCAAATTTACATCCCATAATACACAATAAATAAATGTTACTACTCATATTAAATATGAATGATGATAAAAAACAACCAAATTAATTTTATAACACACAGCATTTGAAAATACATCAGGTAAATGTAAAACTAGAAAGAATAAAAATAAATAACAATAGAATAATTAATTCTACTATACATTAGTGTCCTTCAATGAACTAAAAACTCGATCATTTGAAACATCCACTCAATGTGTCCCATACTCAATGAGAATATTCTAACATGACCATTAATATAAAAAAATATTTTATCAAAATTTCAATAACTAATTAGGGGTCCAATATAAAATATAAGAGATATATTCACATTCTCATGTGGGTGTATATGGTGTGAGGAAATGACACCCAAATTAATCACATAAAAGAGTTTAGGAAATTACATTTTCCAAATAATTTAATAAATTCTAATTTAAAAACCATTTAAAAAGTTATTTTCGAATGTATATCTATACCAAAAACATGTATCACACATATTCATTTTCCAAACACCAATGGTAAATATTTTTATGAAAAAAAAAGAAAAAATTGAATTTTAAATGATACATTTAAACCTATAAACTAAATGAAAATTTCCATTTAAATATTATTATGTAATGATTAATTATCAACTAGGGGTGAATCCAAAATTTAAAATGGAATACACTTTGAAACATTAATAATGTGGACCTCAATGATAATAAATACCAACAATTAAGTTTTACTTATTTTAAAACCATTTACTATTAACCTATTTTCAAGTCAAGTTTTAAACTTAAACCACTTTAGGAGGAATGAAAATTTATATTCAATGTGAATAATCATATCAATGGGAATAATAAATGTAGATAATAACTAAGTAAATATAATATATGATCTAAATGAACATAAGGGGATACACATAAAGTACACAATAATAAATCACCATGGTAATACCGTCATCAAATATGAAATTTTAAAAAAATATTCTAGGTCCAATAAAAAATAATCTTTATACCACCTCCCAGAAGACCCTAAATATAATTGTTTGATCTATGGTGAACCATGGAAATTAAAAAACCCCAAATTTTCCTATTTTCGCCATTCTGCTAAATCCTCATAGGGTTATCACAATAAGTACATGGTATCAAACTACTTCTCAATAAATTCAAGTGTATACTTCATCGCAATACACTATTTATCTACCCATTGTTCTCATGAAATAGTCAAAATGGAGGTAAGAAATCAAGATAATACATAATAATCACACAAATCAATAAAATACATAGGAAATAAATCTCTTTACACCTTTTACAACCTTGTAGGAAACACACCCCTTCTAATATAAAAGATTCACAATAATAGTAATAATCACATCCCATGAAGGGGACTACATCTAAAAAATTAATACCAATGGGGGATCACACCAAGGGTATATAATAATCAATAACCCATTTATATAAAATGATAAGAAGGCCATTAAAAGCGTCTTGAAATTCCAATTTTTAAACAATCATTTTAACACACCATATATAATCATTTCTTTAAGATGAAAACAGGAATATGAGCATATCATGAACAATAAAAAATTTACAAAAAATCATTTGAAACCACAAAGGGACCAATCACATTAAAAATATGGTTATCCTTCCTTATAATTCTCTTGAAAACTAAACACTAATTTGATTAAAATAACCCTAAATACATGGTTATAGTACATTTACAATCAATATAGGGATAACAAAATTCATTGTACTTTAAATAAATTTGGATGAGATCCTGATAGGATTATTTACAAACATAGGGTTTGAAAAAAAAGGAAAATTTGTATATGGAGATTCAATAAAAATAAAATATGTTATGTCTAGAAGATATTGAAACATTTTAAAAAACATTCTTGAGTGTAAAATATATTTTTAACTTAATAAAGGGTATTATTTATAAAAAACATTAACTACCATACATATAAAATTATAAAATACCATAAAAATACCCACGACAATCAAGATAAAAACACTAACATTTTCTTTAGAAAGTACTAACTAATATGGTTTAAACCAAGGATATAAATAAGAAACAAATATAAATTACTTCACTAATTCCAATACATAAATATTCCCTCTATTATTATTAGTTTTGATGGGAGAAAATAATATCGAGATAGAATGGAAGTGGGTAAAGGATGAGAGAATTAATGAAGAGTAAAGATGGATATAACGTGAATGATATCTTGAGATCCATTAATAAATAGAATAGAATCCATGTAATGGAAGGAAAATATATCATGATATCTTGAGTGGTCATCCATGTAAGAAGGCAATGAAGAGAGTGAAAAAAAACATAAATTAGGAGGGTGTCAAAATGTAAATTATCATTCAAATGAATCTGGTTATCTCACATGGTTTTGAAAAATGGTTTACCAAATCCTAAACCAAACATTTATTAGACACTATGATGTAACTGAAACCTATATAGGTATTTCCAAATGTTTTAAAATACTCTATTTTTTATGTGTATACTTATCTGTAATGATCTGTAGCACTCCACAGATTTTTTCCAGATGGTTTCCCAATTCATTCTCCTGACTTGTGTAAGAAACCCATATATAAGAAAAAAATCTCTGTGACCTATGAAATACACATAGTTTACTCAACATATATAATAACCATGTTCCTTAATAAAATTCATACGTATGTTCCACACATATGGTTTCCATTGAAATAAAAGGGTTATTTTCATGGTTTCCCACAATGGTCATGTAACTGTGTAACATAAAATAACCTTTAAAAAATTGAGTTTCAAATTAAAAAACACCCAAAAATAAAAATAAACATAATTATATAAAAAAATTATATAAAAATGGAATTTTTTTTCACAAATATTTAGATAGTTCATAATCTATACACTATACAAATAAATTTTCTAGGTATGATGTATTTTTTATTGGGTTATGTGGGTGGGTTCAGGTGTAGGGATATTAAAAATTGTGAATTATTTAAGATATTTTTATTAGGATTCCTCTTTTCATTTATCAATATCAATTATTACCACAACAATATGTAGTTTTTAATATTTAAATGTAATAATATCCATCGACGTAATATATAACAATCAAATTTCATGAATTGAATTTTTTCCTTGGTTCCATGATCTTGAATTATATCTCATTTAACTAAGAAAACATACCCTATAGGTTTTTTAATATACCTTTAAATGGTATTTAATTTCTATGAACAAACCCCCAAGAGAAATAATATATTATTTTATTTCATTTTCATTGGAAATTTGTTCCAAAATCCATAAGACTATTTTCTAAGTAAATTGCTACTCTCTTTCATTATGATATTTTTTCATTAAATGTATCCTTTAATTGAAAATTATTATTTATTAAACCCTCTATTCTATTAAAATAATTCTAAAATTGTTTGTAGATTCGTTGTCTCATATAGTGTTATATATTATAATTTTATTCTCAAGGATTTAAGGCCCTCATTATAAATGAGAGGTCATAATCTATATTTGAACCATATTTATTTTTTTTCAAATTCATATATAAGATATCATCATATATTTTAATCCACAAGGGAGAATATGAAATTTTATACATTCATAATAAATCCATAAAAGTGATAGAATCAGATATATTGATAAAATTGACAGGTTTTAGGCATGTGGGATAAATGATATTCTTATAAGTAATTTTATTATTATTATTTTTAACAGAAGGTGGTTTTTTTATATTAATCCATGGGTAATTCAATGATATCATTTTTTACTCCACAACTTGTTTATAGAGTCACATAATATTCTGTATCCATGAATTCCCTATAGATATCCTTATAAATCTATAACACCTCAAAAGAAGTGTACCATAAAATACAATTATTAAATAATTTATCTTTAAAATTATTAACTAGAATCAATATGGCCTTTTAATCACATTATATTTCCTTGTGTATTCGAAAAAAATTATGATGAACACACTCGAATTAATAATCAACAAAAACCCATAGATAATAAAAAATTTCTAACATCTAATATTAATCCTCAACACCAATAAATATACGAGTCTTTAAATTAAAATCTATATATTGAATAAACTCCCAAAACACATTTGAAAACCGAAATTCAAAAATAGATTTTTTTTCCTTTGACACCACTTGAAGAAACATTAGATTTATAACATAATGTACAATTCATCATGGGGTGAATTAGGGTAGTAACCAATTCAAAATATTTCTTTTACCCTCTCTCTTTTTCATTTCTGTTTCATATGTTGGTTGAAACATGTTTCAATCTATAAATCACTCCATTCACTCATACTAGAATTTATAATTATATAAGTCTTTTAAAAAATTTATGGAAACATCAATTTTACATTTTCTACTTGAACAAGCCTATATTAATGGATCATTAACATATTGATATACTAATGTAACAAATGTATAATAAACTGACTATTTTTTAGATACATTTTTTTAGCCTATGACCACTCCAAGTGTTGTAATAGTTTGTGTACAATGAAAATTTTGGTGTAATAAACTACATCTAAATGAATAATTCCAATTCCACCTCCTTAATAAATTATTTTGATGAGGGTCTTAAATGGTTAATTTATAGAACAACATATTTTCAATCTAGTATATGGAAAAATGACATATATTACTTAAAAAATACTATAATTGATGTATCAATATCATATTCTAGTTAACTCATTAATTAAAAAACAAAATGTGATCATCTCATTATTAAATAAGTTAATTTAATTTATTCCCAATAATTATTATAGTAGTTATCTATTCTACGAATGGAAACCTAGATAATAATAATTCTATATCAAGTAACTTTTCCTTTTTAAGATTCAAATTCATCTCTCATAATTTGAAGAATATGATCAATAAACCTATACATTTTTCGATCATTCATCCTCATTAATTGGATATGTCAATAACATTATTCACCCACTCTCTATGTATCTAGACAATTAAACCATACCATTTATCCCTTCAGTGGTAAAAAAAATATAGAAATCCTTCAATATAAATTACCAATAACCAATAGTTAATATCTATTTGTGTTATTATGATTCTCTATTTTTATTTCACGTGTCAAACCCCTATATGATTTTCTAAGTATGTTTAAATAAATCTGTTCATAAATCTTAATCACTAGGAAGATATTTTCATATATTAAGATAAACTGAGTGAATATACTATATCACAACTAATGATAGTTATTAAAATGTTTTTTATATATAAAATATAATATAAGGAATTATTTAATATATAATCTCATCCAAAATTTTATAAAAAATTTAATTTAAGAAGATATATGTCTATGTTCATTTTGAAGTGATGAAAATAATGGTGATGTAATTTATATTTCATTTAAGACTATGTTATTTTTCTACGTTATAATAACCAATTTTTTTGGACCTTCCTGGATCACTTCCTTTGAAATAAATTTTATACATAAAATTATTTAAGAAAACTACAACCTAATCAATTAATAATCTTAAATAATGTTATATCCTTTAAAATAATGAATTTACATTATGATATAATCTATTTACAAAGTCACATATGAAAATATATTTAATTCAATGTCAACTAATTACTATGTGATTTAATTCCACTAAAATATTGTAATTTGATTTTTAGATGGAATAATTCTGCAATAGAGAAGAAAAAATTGCAATGTATCCATTAAAATAGTGACATGGTTTTTTATTGATTCATTAAATTATCAATTAAAATTTAAAAACCATATTTGATCCTGACCTAACTCTATGCACTATATAAATAAGATATATTAAAAATCCAAGATCACTTAACACAACATTAAAATACATATCACATCTCATCAACCTTCTATACATATTTGAATTCCTTATGTGATAATATGTACTACGCTTTATCCTTTACCTAATTAGAAAAACCATAGTCACTTTATTAACATCCCTCATGCTCTTATAAAACACCATGTATTTATGTCATGTATACCTATGTTCACATGTTGACTATATTTATATGCTCATTCTTATTCACCATGTTCTTCCCCATATAAGATCTATATATTTATCATACATCTCATGAAGATAGTTTTACATGACATAACGAATGGTTGACCAAAAATATAACACATTATATCACATTTATTTTGAGAAAACCATATTTGTTATTCACTGGTTGGGTTTTTTTTTCACTTTCTCAATATTATTACATTTTATTGAATTTTTTTAAATAGATTTTTCCATTTTTTTTCTTTCAATACTATTTTAAAATAATATTTTTGAAGTCAAAATAGTTTTTTTAGGATTATATGATTTATTTATATTGTATATATATATATATATATATATATTTATTGTTTTATTTTGGGTATTATTATTTTTTATAAATGTTATATTTCTAAATTATTTATTTTTTATTTAATATAATATCGGTTTCATTATTAATGTAATATATATATATAATAAAATTTCATATATTATATTTATTTTCTCTTCCTATGTAATCATTCATTATATTATTATTATTATATTTTTTTTATCATTTATTTATATTTATTAATGCACAAATATTTTTTTTTACCTGTCTTTATTACGTATATTTAATTATTATTGACTTTTATGGAAAAGGATTTGTATATTTTTAATTAATGTTTGTGGGTTTTTTGTTACATAATATTTATTTTGTTTCATTATATGAATTATATTACTATATAGTAAAACATGGGGTTCACTATGATTTTTACAAGAATTAAAATTTAATATATCCAATAAATGTTTTTGGAATTTTATTTTATAAATTAATAGTAATAATTTTTTTATTATTAATTTTGATCATATTCATTATTTAATTTTATTTATGTTTTAAATTTTTAAATTCATCATTTTTTGTTAATGTAATTTTTTTATTTATATTTTATTATTTTATTTTAAAAAAACAATTAGTATAAGAATGTATTATGTTATCGTAATCCTTATGTTTTTTCTAAATTCATATGTAATTGGTGTCATTTGGATGATGATTTTATTAAAATATAATGAAATGAGTGTTAATTTTTTGTTGAAAATATCCATAGAAATAAAATCCACTTAATGTTTTTCTCTAAATATAAGATTAGATTTTAAAATAGGGGGTGTCTTACTTTTATTATATTGATAAGAATCATTAATTGAAATTATAAAATAAATAATATTTAATTTTATATCAAATATGATTTTATAATTAGTAGATCTCACCACATCCAATAGATTAGTTGAAAATATTTATTATTTTAGTATAAATCTTGATAAATATAATTTTAATTGATCTCAATTCAGGGATGATAAAATAAATCATAAATGATTTTTCACCATCAAGAGTGTCATTTAATTTTTAACTGATGTTAATATTTGGTGAATATTGTTATAAATGATTGTAAATTACATATTAATTAATATTAAACAAATTCATATTAATATTTTACAATCGTTTTATTTATGAAATAAAGGAAAGTGGTCATAAATAATAAAAAACTATTTATTTTTTTAAATTTTAATTTATATTAGATAAATTGTTTTATTATTTTAAAATAATTAATTTAAAAGATAAGTGCCAAACATTTCACATTACCAAATGATCCTAAAAACATTTTATATTTCCCAATATATCAAAAATATCAAATATCACTTCAAAAATATCAGACATAAAACAAAATTTTCACTCTCAATCAATATAAATAAATGTGGATGATTAGAATAATTGTATAGACTACATTTTTTGTAAAAAAAGTTATTATAAAATAATAATGTTTGGATTTCAAAAAAAATATTATAATTTGTTTAAAATAATTTCATATTTTAGAAAAAAACGATCATATGTTAAAAAATAGGAAAAATATTCTACATCATTAGTATAATTAATCCAACTGTAAAAAACTAAATCGATCCTAAAACCCCATTTATTCATTATATATGATAGCAAAGAATTCACCGTCATAAGGTATAGTTATTTGACATTTATTTCAAATATTGACTCATATTATTTTTATGGTGTATATCCCATACCCAACATGAATAGTTATCTTTTATTACCATATAATTTATAAAAAGTGTTATTGATTATTTATTCTTATTATGATAATGTTATTAATTATGTTTACACTATTTTTGTGGAAATGTAGTTAGATTATATATCATTTAAAGGGGTTGTAGTAGTTCTATACTATAATGAAAACCTCGAGATATTATGATAATAATCTTTAAAATGTGTCTGATGGTCTAGATATGTCATACAGATTGGAAATAAATGATGTTTTACAATATGGTGTTTAGGGGTCATAGTATCTAATATTAATTATTATTATGTTTTCACCTTGTGATCTTAGGTAGTGGATATAATGAGGGGTAACTCTTCTAAAAGAACATAACATGTTTTGGGTGTTATCAGATGTTCTTATCTATGATCATGTGTTTTGGTCTCTTCACTTGAGATCAATATCATTTTTATCATTTGATTATGTACACTGATATATTTTGAAAATCGTGATAGTTTAGGTTTTTGGTGAGGGAACATGTTTCTAGTGGTTTATTGGTAGTATCAAATTGGTTAAACGTTCATGTCATTATTAGTCACTTCCATGTTTAGGAACCATATATATTTTTCCACTTGACTACGATGGATTTATGTTAGATAATTTTATATCTGTTATATATGATTTAATTCCATATAATATATCAAATAAATATTAAATAAAGCATAAATAATGATGACATAAACAATGAATCATGATTTTTAGGATATCATAAGATGAAGTGATTATAAGATAAAGTTAGTTTTCATTGGAGTTAATTGTATCCATGGATTATCATTATATATTTAAGGGATATGATGTGTTTGCATATACCAAAATTATCTTATGACCATGAAACATTATTATCGAGATCAGGGCCAAGAGGGACACACAAAAAGTGTATCAACACATTCCACAAACTGAGATGAATTTTGTTTTAGGATAAAGTGGGACCCGTGTGTAAGGCAGGTTATTTTTCATGTTTGAAGTATGATATGTAAAAATAAAAATATTAAATTATATATTCTTAGATTTATAATAATACAAGTTTAATAAAATCCTCAATGAAATCAAAATTTAATTATGTATAAAAGGTGAATCAAAGAAACGTAATTTTTTAATTAATATAATTTATTCATGGTATATTAGACATGTTTTGTTATAATGATATGGATTGTTGGATTATAATTCCACATATGAAATTTAATAGATTATCATGTTAGTAGTTAAATATTCATTACATTTATTATAGGTTTACTAGTTCATTTGTGTCATTTTTGGAAGGTTTTAAATGATTATCTTATCTATAAGTTTAAGGGAAATTTTATAGAGTCAAAAAGAACTATCCAATCACATTTTTGGTCATAAATAGTAATGGGATGATTTTTAATAAATATACCATATATCACTTAATTTTTAAAGGTTTAGAGAGAGAAAATTAAATGAATAACATGTTCCAACTGATATCATTGACTGAATCACTCGGGTGTTCTTTCTATAATCGAAGGTTATTTATGAAGTGCTCAATCCTTTAGTAGTATCACACGATAATAATAATAATAATTAGAATAACTATTCTGCACATGTGGACGATCTAAAGGGAGTTTATTTGGTACCTTTGAGCTATAGTGATCCAGAGAGGATAACAACCGGATCATGTAATTTAACAAAGGTACCATTTCAATTTTTTTAATTAAATATAATTAAAAATAAATAAATAAAATGAATTAGTTAATTTTCGAACGGATCATGTATTTTATGATATATTTAGCGTAAATTATTTAATCATACCTATTATTTATCTTATATATCATACCTTGTTCCATCAATTTGTGTCACAGTGGTCTTGCTAAAATTTATTCCAAAATTTCAATTAGATTTTATAGAATCCATATAAAAGGTTATGATATGATCTCAATTCCACTAATGGTGAATTGAATAGAGGTTGGTTGGAAAATATATATCTATTATATGATATATATTTTTATATATTTTTATTATAAATAATAAAATGAAAATAATTTTAATTTTTTAAAAAATATGGGGGGATTCTACAACAATGTGGATTCTATTGTATAAAAAATAATATTTAAAAATATAATATTGTGGTCCACTAATGGAAATGTATGAATCTTATATATATATATATATAAGTGTAAATAATTCTACATAATTATACTAATTATTTATTTCAAATGAAATTATAATTAAAGGGCGACATTGTGACGTCCCAGTTCCGGAAGTTGCCCAGAGACGCCCCATACTCGTTTAGTCACATGCCCGCAAGCGCATTTTCCCAAACACCAGAGGCTCCCAACTAATAGCGAGGGCCATGGTTGTGATACTAGGTAAGCTATTCCCTCATTGGAAGAGCAAGAAAGTGGGGGTAAAAACAAATATCAATAGCGGAAGCTGTGATCATTTCATACAACAGTAATAGCTGAAGACAGAAGGAAATAAACAGTTGGAGCACATATATAATGCTTAATGATACATATGTCTTGGAAAGCAGCCAAATATGTGACCATGCTGAAATACAGTACTAAACCAACATACAAGGAAATAGTAAACAACTCTGTAGCATCAGAATCCTTAGCTTGGTCCCATGCTCTTCAGCTCCAATGTGGTCAAGTACCTGAAGTAGAAGGGTGCTTGCCCATATCTATACCTGCAACAATATAACATGTTTTGGCCTAAAAGCATGACCCAAACAGCGTGTGAGACTAAATACCAATAGGCAAACACCAATTGATCTGTCCCAAATAGTCAGTGAATATATATATGGCAGAAGATACACAAGTAAAATTAGTAAACAAGGAGGTACTCAATAGTAAACAATCCTACAATTTCAAAGCATTCAAATACAACATATCATGTAAGAAAATAAACTCAAACTGGTGAACCTATGGGAATTACTCACAACTATATCCCCTCTAGTTCTACTTATAAAACACAAGAAACCCTCTGGGAAGTACTCACCATCTAACCCCTCTCATTTAACTTTAGTATATACCTTATAGGGAAGAACTCACCATTAATTCTCCTAGTAGCCTCATATCGGTAAATAAAAGGCGCTCTGGGGAAGAAATTACATCTCATTCCCCCTATGGCCCATGTCGAGGAACTATAGACACTCTGAGGATGGACATACATTATTTCCACCGGTGGTCTCGCATCGTAACAATAAAAATAGACACTATGGGGAAGCCCTTACGTCCATTCTACCTATGGTCCACTGCACCTAGTTCTCCCGGCCATGTATAAGTGAAACGAGCATAGAAATGCAAAGAGGAAAATTTAAACCTCATGAACTACTTTTCTAACCAGTCTATTGCATAATAACGAGATAGATAATAATCACTCCATCCTAAAAACACTAGGAATGGAATGTAAACTGCATCCTAACAGGCAAAGCTAGACCAAATGGTCAAAACAAGAAATCATGGGCAACAAATCCATAGATTAACAAGATTAACCCTATTCACAAACAATAAACCTTTATCCAAACAAACAAGTCAAATCAGGCATAATCATTGGATTAAAACCCAAAAAACGCAATACCTCGTTTATGGGTATTGGGCACTTTTGCGTATAAAACTCAAAGTCTATCTACGGAAAGGCAGAAACCACCTATCTCGATGTTGTAGGATCTTTATACATGAATCTCAAGCCTTGAATCTCCCATGAACAACGGAAATATGAAAAAACATCTAAAATGTTCATCCAACGATAACTCTTGAAAGTGGAGAAATAATAAGAATGTGTTCATGAGGAAGAGAGAACTCACTGATGCCATTCCAATGCAACTGAAAGACATTGATTAGGATAATGGATGCCTGATCAGGGGCTCAGTGAGGATCTATGATGTACGGATGATCTTAGGGGAACTAGGTTGAGGAGAAGAGCATTCTTTCTGTCAAATGCGACCCCTATACGTTTAATAAAAAAAGAAAGTACATGATATGTACATTATAAGTGCATAGCATGTACTTGCCTTTACCGACCACCACATTATGCGGTCTCCAAGTCAACACACACGGTCATGTGCAAGGTCGTGACACGGTCATGTGCATTTCCGTGACACGGCCATCACCTGGCTACCTAGAGTAACCAAGTACATGATGAGTACTTATAAAGTACAAGGCATGTACTTGAGGATGTTTTTGAAAACTCCTCTTTTTCCTCAAAAACACCAAAAAAAGGAAAAAATACATGAAAATATCATCCGGGTTCTTACAAACTTCCCCATATAAAAAAAATTTGTCCCTAAATTTCCATATAAGGGCGGCATATAAGAATAATCATCGAACAACTCTGGCCACTATAATTGTACATCGGTCACCCTATCCCATGTCTTATCCTGCACTCACTCGTGCTGCCATAACACTCATACCAAAGGAACAAACCATCCATGGAGAACCATCGTACTTCGATCAACAATCCAGGTAGGATGCTTCTCAAATTAGGCGTCCACCTCCAAATCAACCTCTTCAGGTTGAAGAACATGGTACAAGTCTGAGAAGTAATGGCGAATATGAGAAACATGAAAGACTTCGTGCATATCCTGGTACCTATGAGGTAACTACAGTCGAGAGGCAGCTGGCCCGACTCTCTCCAAAAACCTCAAACAGCTCGGTGTACCTTGGAGAAATATTACCCTTTCTCCTAATTCTTTTTCCCCAACATCAGTGTGGCATCCATGAAATCTTGATCCCCAACCTCGAAATCCAAAATTCATCTCTGTTTATTACCATAAGACTTATTTTGAGACTGTGAAGTTGTCATCCTCTTCCGAATCAACTCTATCTGCTCTGCTGTCACCGGGACAAGATGAGGTCCCAACCAATCTGCCTCTCTTTTCTCCATCCAACATAAGGGTGAACGGCATGGCCAACTGTACAATTCCTCAAAAGTTTCCATATGAATAGTTAATTGAAAACTATTGTTATAGGAAAACTCCACAAGAGGTATGTGATTCTCCCAAAAACCTCCATAAATTAAGGATGCATGCTCACAACATATCATCAAGCTACATAATTGTCTGCTTGTACTGGCCATATTTTTTAGGGTGGTAGGATGTACTCAAAATTAACAATATACCCAAATCCTTCTATAGCCCTTTCTAGACCTGAGAAGTAAAACTGGAATCCCTGTTTGAAACAATGGAGCATGGAACTCAATGTAGATGCACTATCTCATGGATATACAATTGTCCTAGCTGATCCACACTGAAGGTCTCCTTGATCGGAAAGAAGTGAGAAAACATCATGAGTCTATCAATTAATACCAATACAACATCATTACCTCGAGGGGTCCTTAGTAAACCTATCATGAAATCCATCACGACATGATTCGACATCCACTCAAGAATGGGTAAATTCTGCCAAATCCCTGCTGTTCAGTGATGCTCCGCTTTCACCTGCTGACAGGTGGAACACCTCATGAAGAACCCAAAAACATCTTTCTTCATACCTGGCCACCAATTATAATGGTGTAGATCGTGATACATCTTGGTGTCACCTGGATGAACTTCCCAAAATGAGGAATGAAATTCCTGCATTAACTCTTCGCGTATGTCTTCTGAAACCCATATGCACCCCTAGAAACACAAGATCTCATCGTCACATATAGTCCATCCGAAAATATAGTCCCTTCCTAACATGCTCTCTCGTAGGGCTAGGCCTTTAGAATTTGATAGCTTCCTCACTCACACTCAGTCCAGAAGAGTAGAGGTAACAGCTACAGAAGAATGAAACATCTTCCCTTGTGTATCATACACCTCCAAATTCATCTCAGAGAGAAGATCCATAATCTTCCACTAACTACCGGCCTCCTGAACTACATGTATCTGAGTCCTCCTTCTCAGTGCATCGGCCACAGCGTTTCCTTTCCTAGGCATGTAGGCATGCTCAAATTCAAAAGACTGAAGGTATTCCACCCACCTTCAATGTCACAAATTCAGGTCACGCTGAGTGATTATATACTAGATACTTTTTTGGTTGGTGAAAACCACAAAATGATCTCTCAGAAGCTAATGCCTCAGAAAATGTAAGGCATGAACAACTACTGTCAACTCAAGATCGTGCATCGGGTAATTTCTCTCATGTGGTCTCAACTGCCGAGACATGTGCTCAATGACTCATTTTCCATGCATAAGCACTGATCCCATCACGATACAATAAGAATCACAATAAACAATGTATCTCTTTCCTGGGTTTGGCAATACTAGTATCAGTGCTGAGGTTAACCTCCATATCAGCTCTTGAATGGCTGACCCACAGGAATCCATCCCCAAGTACTTCGCACCCTTCTAGTCTGGATCATCAGTGGCTCTGCCAAGCTTGAGAATTCTGGTATGAAACTTATGTTGTATCCATCCCACCCTAGAAAACATCATACCTCAAAAATGTTCTTCTACAGCACCCAGGAAACTATAGCTCCCACATCCTCAGGGTCTACTGATACTATTGTCTCTCAGATAACATGACCCATGAAGTGAATCTGGTCCATCCAAAAGTTTCATTTTGAGAGCTTAGCTTATAACTGCTGCTCTGTAATTGTAATAAAAACATTATCAAGATGGGAGGAACGGTTGTGTCGAGTGTGAGAGTACACCAAGATATAGTCGATGAAAACCACCACGATAGAATCCAGGTATGGATGGAACACTCGGTTCATCATTACCAAGAAAACAACAAGTGCATTTGTGAGACCGAATGGCATAACCATACACTCGTATAGACCATACATGCCCCGTAATACTGTAAGAGTTATATCAAATGGTCTAATGCACAAATGATGATTACCGGATCTCAAGTCAATCTTCAAGAACTAATAGGCTCCTAGAAGCTTATCAAATAGACCATTAATCCTCAGTAAAGGATATCAGTTCATGACCGTCATATAGTTCAGCTTCTGATAATCCACGCAAAGTAGAAGGGTACTATCTTCCTTCATCACAAATAGGACAGGCAAACCCCAAGGAGAAGTATTAGGTCATATGAAGCTCTTTACAGCAACTCCTCCAACTGATTCTTGATCTCTTGCAACTCTGGTGTATCTATCCTATAAGAAGAAATGGACACTAGTACCACTCCTGGAACAAACTCTATTGAAAAATCTACCACTCCATCTAGAGTAAAACCAAAAAATTCCTCTAGAAATACATATCTGAAACGATCCACCACTATAGGAAACCCCATCTGTGAAGTCCCTTGGTCATCCAAGTATAGACTTGAAATCTAGACTGTAACTCCTCCCAACCCATGATGCTCGTATCCCGCTCTGCTCACCTAGATATCCCATTCGGCCTTATGGAAAAACATTCTACCCTCTAGTGATGTGAAACTCACCCTACAAAAATTGTAGTCGAAAACTTCCTGGAAGGGAACTAACCAATCCATTCCAATAATGGCATCATAGCCTGTCATCTCTAGGATATAAAGGTCCCAAAAGAAGTGACACCCAGCCACCTCAAGAGGGCACTTATTGGACTGACATAAAATATCAGTTCTATCCCCAAATAGAGTGTCTAACATCTTTATATTTTTAGAAGAAAATATATAGAGCCCAAGGCTCTTCACAACAGAAATAGATATTATGCTATGGGAAGCCCCTATATCGAAAAGAGTAGAAGCTAAAACTGTGGAAAATTGTATCGTACCTCGAACGGTAGAGGGTATGGGATCCTACTCATGCAGGGCGTACTCTAATTCAAAGGTATGGCCTGATCTATGGCCCTATGACCTGGCCTGACCA
The DNA here is from genome assembly GCA_963277665.1 of Viscum album. Taxonomy (NCBI): domain Eukaryota; kingdom Viridiplantae; phylum Streptophyta; class Magnoliopsida; order Santalales; family Viscaceae; genus Viscum; species Viscum album. The sequence goes on from OY728123.1 coordinate 982,218,354, forward strand.
CCCTGAGCTGATATAGACTTTTTTCGCTGAAAGCCTGATGACTGGCTTCCATTTCCATGACCTCCACCTCGGCCTGAATAGTTGGAATAACTCTATTTCCCAAACTGATCAGAAATTTGTCACGGTGCTTTTATATGAGGAGTCATAGAAGAACACCTGTCCCCAGCAGCTGGTGAGAAGATTTGACAAAAGCACTAAATATTGTCCATCTTGCTGCAAGATCGGCACTCCACTGTGTCTTTCGGGCAATGTGGCCTCGTATGCCTATTCTTCCCTAACTGCTATCACACCACCGAGCTACCAGAATAAGTGTCTCACCTCCTTTTATCTCCAAAAAAGGCTCCCTATGTCGCTTCATGCTGTTAGTACGAGGGACACTAACTCCTGATTTCATGCTTCCTTGGCTCACAACTCTATAATCTCTTAGATTACGCTCAGTGATCAGCGCTATGTTGACGATAGAAGTAATGGAAGTCAGCCTAGATATGTTCACCAGATATCGGATTTTGTTCCTGAAACCATCCTCAATCTTCCTTGCCATGTATAACTCATTACCTCCTGGGATAAGAGTGAAGCGCTACAACTGAGTGAAACAAGAAGAGTACTCAATGACTGAGAGAGTACCATGTTCCTGACTCATGAACTCTTGGGCTTGATCGGCCCGAAAAGTAATCAGGTAGAAGTAGTCATAAAAGGCACGAGGGAACCCATTTCATGCCATAACCTGCTACGGTCCCGCCAGTGTGATTACATCCCACCATCTCTTGGCGAAGTCCCGAAGCATGTACATAGCGAGCATGACCCTCCTCTCTGGAGGTGTCTCTAGATGATCGAAGACAGAAAGCTTGGATTCTATCCATGACTCTACAACATGAGGTCCTCCTTCCCTAGTGAATGTTGGAGGATGCTTCTACTAAAAGACCCATGTCAACTCTTCCATATACGGGGCAGGATGCGGTACTCCGCAGAAGGTCAGCAATAACCTCATGAAGCCATCTCAGAAATGTGCATCCACACCTGTGTCTGGAATGAAGGCTTCTACAAAATCTTTTCGTGTAACACCCAAAACACACAACATGTTGTCCTAAAACATGGAGTGTACATGAATCCTCTTACCCAGCTCGAGTCCTTCTAAATAACTAAGCTACATGGTTCTCCTAGAACAAGAGTACCTAGCGTCTTAGTGCCAGACACAATGTGTACTAGATGAGCTTCACCAACCTATGTTGTTAGTGACATGGCCGGATACATAGATCACACTACATGGTGTGTTATAGAAGGGCATGACGTGTATTGGTTTTGTTTTTATCCATCCCTCTTGTTAGTCACATGTGAAAACACATGGTCTAAAAACACGAGGTGTATGTTTGGTACATGGTGTGTCCCACCAAAAATTCTCCAAACCCAGTGTCAATGCCTACATGGCTAGCGACATGGTTAAAGAATACATGGAAATTATATAGAGTACATAGTGTCTGCTTAAGGAAAATAGTTTCATCGCAAAATGAAGAACACATGGAATGTATTCAATACTACACGGCGTGTATTCAGGGTTTTTCCAAACATTATGCCTCAGAAACAATTCAAGAAGCCCAGAAAACATTAAAATGAACATTAAAGTTCCAAATTCTGATCTCTGGGGGCCCATACTCTTGGATAAACAAAGCATGGAATCTCAAACATGTCATATATAAGAAAAAAACAAGGCAATGATCCACCAAACTCTAATCCATGAGGGCCCCTTACACCTCAAGAACAAAAGTTTGGCATTCATTAAAAAAAACCTACATAAATCAATACCCTATCAAACAACAATTACTTTGTCAAGGCATCTATCATAACAACATGCATATCTAGCCCAACATCTATCAAAACAACATGAAATCACTAATGCCCCCTAAATGTCCTAGCCCAAAAGCATGACATGTGATTTCTAACAAGTGACTATATGATGGATGAGATGGTATACCCTCATATCGTCGGGTTGTAATAGAAATATAACCTCAATAATATCAACAATAATAACACAAAGAATGCGAATCAGCTAATTGTGAAATCAAATCAACTGTAAAATTGAAAAAAATGAAAATTGCAATAAATGGTGTAAATTGGCTTTTCCCTATACACGGGTTAGCTACTCCCGGGTAGAGATTATTACCAAGTACCTATTTCCATCCTATCCCTGACTATAGGCTCCCCAAAATTAATTCAAGAAGAAACGAATGCCTTTTAAACCACTATGTAAAGTCCCGGTTCTGGAAGCCACCCAGTGATTCCCCGTACCCGGTTGGTCACAAGGCCTCAAGCGCATTTCCCTGAATTCCAGAGGCTGTCGACCAGAAGCAAGGTCCTTAGTTGTGTTAGTGGAAAAACTAGTTTCTCATTGGCAGAGTAACACAACAGAGGTAAAAACAAATAGCAATAGCAGAAGTAGTGATAATGTCATACAACAGTAATAGTGGAAGACTGAAGGAAATAAATAGCTAGAGCACATATATAATGATGCACGATACATATGTCTAGGAAAGCATCCAGACATGTCAAGATACTGAAATATAGTACTCAACCAAAGTACGAGCAAATATTAAACAACTCCTCAGCATCAAAAACCTCATCTTGGTCTCATGCACTCCAGCTCCAAATCAGTCAAGTACTTGATGTTGAAGGGTGCTTTCCCTTATTTATACCGGCAACAATATAATCTGTTTGGGCCCAAAAGCATGACCCACACGGGGTGTCAGACTAAATCCTAGTAGGAAGCCTCTAGGAGATCTATTCCTAAAAGTCAGTGACTATATATGGCAGGCAATAAGCATGTAAAAGATGTAAATAAGGATGTACTCAACAATATACATTCCCATAGTTTCAAAGCATTACAATACATCATATCAAGTAAGTAGATAAACAGAAACATGTAACCCTCTTTTTTGAACTCATAGCCTACCTCTCTGCTCTTACCTAGAAACATAAGCAACCCTCTAGGTAGTACTCACCTTTTACCCCCACGGGATCAGCTTTAGTATAGACTCTCTGGGGAATCACTCACTATCAATTCCCCCTATAGTCTCGTATCAGTAACTAAAAGGCGCTCTGTGGAAGCACTTACGTCTAATTCCCCCTATGGACCATATCGAGGAACTATAGACACTCTAAGGAAGTACTTAAATCAATTCCGCATGTGTTCAAGCATCGTAACAATAAAAACAGACACTTTGGATAATCCCTTACACCCATTCATCCAATGGTCTACTGCACCAGGTTCTCATGGACCTGTGTAAGTCAAATGAGCCTAGCAATGCAAAGCAGCCAAAGTAAACCTCAAGAACTACTTGGATAACCATTATACAACATAATATAAAGACAGATAATAATCACTCGATCCTAACAATACTAGGCATGGAAAGTAAACAACAACCTAACATGCAAAACTAGACCAAATGGTCAGAACAAAAAAACATGGGGAAAACATCCATAGCTTAGCAAGATTAAACCTATTAAAAACAACTATCCTCTATCCAAAAAAACAAGGCATATAAATTATAACAATAGGGATAAAAACATAAATACCTAATACCCCGTTCAAGGGTATTGGGCACTTTTTCACATAAAACTCAATGTCTATCTATGGAAAGGCACAAACCACCTACGTCAGTTTTGTAGGATCATTATACGTGAACCTCAAGCCTTGAATTTCTCAAGAAAACAGTAAATCTACCAAAAGGTCCAAAATGTTCAACCCACAATACGTATTGAAAGAGGAGAAATTAGAAGAAGGTGTTTAAGTAGAAGAGAGAACTTATCAATTTGATTCCAACGCAACCGAAAAAGTTTGATTCGAAGAATGGACGCTAGATATGGGGTTTGGAAAAGATCTGCACCGTACGAACACTCTCGGATGAACTAGGTCAAGAAGAAGAGAATTATGTCTGTTAGAAGCGTACTTAGTTTGTTTAATGAAAAAAATAAAGTACACGATGTGTAATTACCTTTACCTGCACCCGCATTAGTTGGTCTCTTGTTAACCACACATGGTCGTGTGAAAGGCCGTGACACGGAAAACACCCGGCTACCTGCAGTAACTAATTACACGACATGTACTTATAACATACATGGTTTGTACTTACGATATTTTTAGAGAACTCCACTTTTTCCTCAAAAACACCAGAAAAAAGAAAAAATACCTAAATAGAAGTTTCATGTTCTTACAAGAAGCAATGTTTAGGGATAACAAATTCATCATAGAATAGGGGACTAAGATACATGGAAAATACTGATGGTTAATATTGAGATTGTTCATCATGTTGTAACTTTGATCATAGTGAATGTGTGGTGAACAATTTTACAGTGCACCATGGATAAAGAGGTCACATTATAAGATAGACAGATATGATTCAGAAGGTAGTTGTGAGTGTGATGTATTTGGCGTATCCTAGGACCTTACCATATGGAGTTGTGGGCCATGATGTACTGAAAAGGGAAATAATTTGTAATTTCCTTTGTTCTTCTAGTCTAATGGTCTATGTAATGGGTTCCCAATAAACCTAGTTGGAAATAATCTTTAATTCTTAAATTGTGGGTATTGAACCATATTATTTCAAATTTTTATTCTAATTTTTCAAAAACGATTCGGGTCAGTTCAAATGACATATTACCATGAAATATGATATAGAAAGTTGTATGATAGTGAAGTTGAGTATAAAAGTCAATGGAAAAAATTGAAAAATCAAGATACATCATAAGATTTAGAACTCTAAAAGTACATTAACAAACTCTCTCATCAGTAGATGTTTTCAAATGTTCATCTGTAACCATGATTCCAGCTGAATATTTGTCTGCTATCATAACTTTCAACTCCTCAAACATTTTATATATTTTATTCATTCTATAATAGTTTTTTGTGTAACTAAATGAGTTTTTGAATTTAAATATTGAATTATGTCCATAGAATCACTCAAAATTCATAGTTTATTTGGATTAGCTTACATAGTATAAACTATATAATTCATTATATCCCATAGCTCAACATACAATTTAATGAAATTTCAATGACATTTTACAGCATACCATTAATTTTATTTATTTTATTAGTATATGAAACAAGTATATATATATATATATTTGTATATATATATTATTATATATTATAGTTCAAAATTTTTTCTTTAACATTATTATATTAATAATTTATTCATTTCTTGTTGATATTTTTATTTTTGTTGATATTGAACTCTTCATAGAATTTGTTTTTATACAATCACCACAGGATCTAATGTTAATGTCTTCACATCAACCCTTCACTCAATATCCCATTATTAGTCTATAGCACCCTGCCAGACAACCTCTGCTCACATTTTCACAACACTATAATCTTCAGCAATCTTTGAATCAAGGCTATTTAATCCTTCAACCAAAAAATTGGACCTTGAAATACCCCCATCATCTCTTCTCTCTAGTTCACTACCTCTCCTCTATTCACTATATAAACTAACTAATCGAAGATGAAGAAAGTTTTCACCTCCCTTCGTAGTGGTTCATAAGCCATTCAATGAAACAACACCTATATTATAAGCCATTTTTCCTATCCACCATTGAAAATACATAAACTACATCAAATTAGGTTAATAGTTCATTCCATGATCTTGAACAGTACTGGTTCAAGTTATATTAACAAAATTTGGTCAGTTATGTTTTTAAATAGTTTATATGGATTTCTATATTTCTTAAATTGAAATTGAGCTAAAATTATCTTTTACAAACTAAAATTGGATAGGGGAATTCTATTTTTATTATTTGATAATTAATTTCGTTACATTTTCAAAAACATCAACACCAAAAGGTGGATAGGATTTATGAGAAACAAGAAAAATTATTTTCCCTATATATTTTTAATTTAAATAAGTCTCTTAATATAATTATAACACCATGAAATGAGACTTTTATTTAGTTATGTGTTCAAAATAATATTTTAACAAAATAATTAAATTTTTTAATTGATGATAGGTGAGAGTAGTAATCATTTAATCACATAATTGTTTTCATATATTTTACAATAGTTTTCTTATGATGTATGCATATCAAACACATTTTACTAATTTGTTTTCTTATTCATCTTTAAATTTCCTTTTAATTAGTAAACATATAGGTTTAATGAAAAATACACTTCATATATACTCTACTGGAAAATTATATAAAAAATAACCCCATTAGTGAGCTAATTCTATTTAACTTGTGGATCAACCATACATTCGACTACTACAATAGTTAGTAGGTTCAATATTTTCTAAATTTTCTATGTTAAGACAACACAAACAACATTTCTGGAATTGTTTTCATGGAGCATTTTTCAATCTATAATTAGTTTAGTATTTACCAAACACTACATTAGATATTTTGTTTCTTGAGGGAAATCACTTTTAATTTTGATAAATAAAAAATTAAGCATCCACTAGATTCAAATTAAAAACAACATACAAAAAAACTCTAGTTAGTAACTCATTCATTGAAAGGATGGATCAATTGGATGATATGATTGAGAAAGACATTTCGACATATCCCACTAGATAATTATACCCTCTCTTCTTGATATATCTAAATTATCAGATACCTAACCATTCCATGATCCACGAATTCCGACCCAACATTGTTGGGCTTATCCAAATAATTTCAAGACCAATAATTCATGTTTCAGATATAGAATTGAATTCTTTGATGATGAAACTGCCTAAAAACATACATAATTCCATATCATGAGTTGTGATGACCCTTATTTTCATGTTAATAGATTTATCGAAGTCGACAATATATTAATTCATAATTGAGAAACAGATGATGCACTAATTTTGAGACATTTTCCATTTTAATTTCAAGGAAATGAAAAATATTTGGAGTAAGTCCTAGAACAAATTACTATATTTACTTAAGAACTGTTGAGAAGAAAATTTATTGATCTATTTTTGACGATAAAATAAACTTTGAAATAAAAATAGAGTTTTTGATTACATTTATAAAAATGAATATAAATCACTAGGAGAATCCTTGAAAATGGTAAAGGCCTTGTTAAGGTATTTTCAACGCCATAGAATGGATAAGGGGGACTATTTATAAGATCTCTATCATTGAATTCAACCATAATGTATTTTTTCCATCTACATAGCTATCTATAATGTCATTATAGATATAAATCTTTAATATCTATACACATTAATAGAAAAACATTGTGGATTATAGCTTCCAATGGTTGTAATATTTTACTAAAAAGAAGTAATGATTACATCATGTTGACTCTTGAAAATTAATATCTACAAAATTAAATAATCTCAATAAGAAGATAAACAATTTCTCAATTATTTCCCCCAAAACGTTTTATAAGGATATTGTTGAAAATTTCTTACACTATAGTGACCCTCATTATTTTTTTCATGTTCCCATATAACACATCAACACATAATATATTGGAAGAAACGTTTTTTAGTTAAAATAGGGAAAATTAAGAAAGAAATTACAATAAAATATAGAATAACAAAAATCTATATCTATGTCGAAAAAATACTGTGGTTATTCAATAACTGAGTAAGAACATAGGCCTATATGGAATCCATTTTCAACCTACCAATATATCTATATGAATATAACAAGGGATATTATCTCAAATAAAATATTTTTGACACTCAAATTAAAATAAAAAGTAAAAATAGAAAAACAAAACCCAAATCTATAATCCAAAAGAAACACAAAGTCTACCTAATTTTCCTGAAATTCTAGCAAAACAAGTATTTACATCTCAATCAAAATTTTAAAATTAAGAGATACAAACCCAAAAAAAATTCCATTTATAACATGTAAAATCATTTTAGTCAAATAGAATAAAAAATTTTGACTGAAAAAAATTCACTTTAAAGGGTAAAATAATGGTTAACCCAAGAGAGTAGAAAAAAAATGTAACTCGACATTCTAGTTCACTCTATGGTAACTGGATAAGAGAATGGTGTTACCTCTAACCGTCACTATTCTATATAGGTGTATTTTTAGTAGCAGTTGGGGTCTATAGTGATATTTTTAGGATACTATACCCATATATCAAATAAAATGATGGTAAGGGAAATAATAAAAATTTCTTACATTCATTTATGTAAAGATAACTAACTTCCCATAAATTTCAAATGTTAAACATTTAAAACCTGTTATACATCAAAAAGAATATTATACACATTATGGATTCCATAAATACAAAGTCATGATTCCCTATGGGTGATTCATACAGATCAAACCAAAAAAATAAAAAAATTGAGAAAACTAATATTTTTTCATCTAGTTGTAGATTAGTCCAATATCTAATTATCTATCCTCACCATATAGATCATGCATCAATCATAGAACAATTTCCATTATCATTTCATTCGAACATGTATTCTTCTTGGGTACTCATGGCCTATGGAGTATGTTGTGAGTACCACTCAGTAGGCTAACACTAGGAGTGTCCTAAAATATATCTAATAAAAAAGATGCAATATAAATTACTATAATAGATGGATAAAATAATAATAAATAAATAAGTATCCACCATGAGGTACTATGTTGACACCCATAACTAAGAATACAAAATTTTGTATGTTTTATTTTTCCTTGAACCTGTTCCCTAACCACCATAGGGGGAATAGTTCCCCTCCCCATGACCATGTAATATGGACCATACTCATGGGTAGGGTCATGAAATATAGATCATATATATTGTAACACCCCAATATTCTATGGTACGCTTCCCTTTGAAAAATATAGTAGCGTGTGTTGTATGCAACTTCGAGTTCTAACACACACACCACAACCAATCAAACTAGCCGTTATGAATAGCAATACCCACTTTTTGAAATTTTATAAATTTTATATTTCAAAATGGAATTCATTTTTTGGATTCAGAATATAGAAATTAGCCTAGGGTTAAATTTTGGTATTTTTTTAAAAACTTTCATTTTTTGATGAATAGTGAAAAAACATTGAGTTATAGTTTAAATCTGAATTTTTATTTAAATAATTATTTATTTTATTTAAATTTATTTAATCTAAAAATAGATACATAATAATTATATATGTTCAATGTAATTCATTGGAGTTAGTTTAGAATATGTTTAGATATATAAAATTTTATTGAACTTTTCACCGTCATTTACCCACCTCCTAGGAGAATTTGGAAATTCAATTAAAACTTAATTTTACCGCTTCTGTGAGTGGAATTTCTAAAATCCGAGAGACACAGTTAATATAAAGGAGTAAAATTTGGTTTAATGAGTTGAAAATAATTTTTGGTGAATATTAACTTTTTACTTTTATTTACCACGGTTAAAAGTAAATAGGGTAATTAAGGGTAAAAATGACATTAATGTTACCCTAACACGTGTCCAAATTCTATTGGAAAAGTTTATCTCGACCAAAAACAACCCTAGGTATAAAATATTATCATTTAGCTCCACTGGGATTAGATTAGGACATTAATTATTATTTAATTCAAAGAAGAGTTAAAATAGTTAAAATCAAAGTTTTATAACTAAAACATATTTAATGTAGGGTTATACATAAGATAAATTCGACTGTAAATATTAATTATAAATAAAAAAATATTTGCTACATAATGGTATTTTATTTATAATTTTTATACATTAAATAATTCAATTTATTTATGACACAGTGGTGATGCAGTAATTACATAATTAATGAAATATTAAAATAATTGATATTATAAATATCAAAAAAATGTAATTTGAGACTTTTTATGAATTCCAATAATTTTATAGGTTAATATGACATATTAGGATTGGTTGTATAATTTTTTTCGAAGTAATAATGCTGTTATGAAATTATCAAAAACAAAATACCCAATAGTGTCAAGATTGACATAAAAAAGTTTTTAAAAGAAATATTATATTATTAATTTATATTATATTCCTAAAAATCTGAGGGTCAGAAAAAGGACTTTTATCATGATAGGTGTATCATTAATGGACAACTTGGGGGTTGATTGGATGTATATATTAAGTTTATTAACGATATAATATAAAAATACAAAGTGACATGTTAAATGTCAAACTAATTAACTAAGAGTTAAAACTAAAAGATAAGGTTAATTTAGTTACCCAAATGTATATAAAACCTATTGGTTGAGTGGTTTTCGACCCATCCCCACCTTAAACTTTAAATAATCCAATTTGGAGCCATTAGAAACAGAATATGAATTTATTATAAAATAATATTTCCAGTTTTTACAAAGGTGCCCCTCACCCCTCTTATAAAAGGGCACTCCCCCTTCTCACTAATTCACACATTGGAAGCCATTTGGCTTGGCCAAAACCTGCCCAAATACTATCTCAAATTCCCTTAATTCGATAGAGGACTTAGTTTGATCAGAAATTCAACCTAAGGATCCCTTTTGATCAAATCAAAAGGAAGAAACCGATTAAGAGGTAATGTTTTCATCACCCTCTTTCAAGTTCCTTTCTTCTTCATAATATTAATTCTTTCTTATTCCCATTATAAAATAATAACTCAAGTATCTTATATATACTGTGATTATTTATAAATATGGTACAACCATATTCATTATTCTATCCATCCTTTGAATGACATGTCACCATACGTGCGTACGTACAGATTACCGTCTCCACATCGTGGTGTTATTGTTATTCAATAATTTATTATTTGGATGGGAATAATAATGATGTGTAATTAATGTAAATAATAAATATAACATGATAATAATTTAGTATATATGATATACCATCCAATTATATATTATTTTAATATCAAATGAATGATATTGTCCCTCGTGCGTACGTATGGACTACCGTCTCCACGAACGCGATGAGATTCATTCCCCATTGTATTCATTCAAGAAAAATTCCATTTTAATGATTAAAAATAATGTTTAAGGACTTGATATCATTCTAGATATGTATAATATACAACCAATCCATAACAAACACGGCTTACGTAACCAAACATATAAAATAAAACGAGTAAATTAACACCCGAAACAACGATAATAATAAGATATTATTAACAAATCAATGTTAAAAGATCATATATGATATCATATTAATGTATATGATTCTTTTATAATTTAATAACAATTATTTCACCATTATAGATGAGTTTAAACTACCCTCAACCAAGGAAATGTACAAGGTAAGGGTTTATTTCACAATCTCTTCATTATCCGAAGTTGTATATACATAATTATCTACTTGGACCTCTTTATCATCCACATCCATGATTCTTAAAAATGTATTTCAAATCATTCTTACTATTTTAACGAATATGAGATAAAGTCATTAATACCCTTATTGACTTTTATATGATGTTTATAAAGGAATCTATCTGTCATTTTCAAAACAAGGTCATTTTTAACCTTTTCGACAGAATTAAGGTAAGAATGTGTTTTTTACTTATACGACAGGTGCAACTATTTTCCATCGTTATAAAATCGTCGAAGCTTCTCTTAAAATATTATAAGAATATTTTCAAAGTAAATGTTTTATTTTATAATTATGTGACTTTTAAATGATTTGAAAAAAAGATATTTCCCTCAAATTGTTTTGATTTCATCTATATCAATATCCTTTGATGGATTTTAAGTTAATTTGAAGTTAATTTATTATGAACCAAAACATCCATATTGTATTTAAGGTTTTGTGAAATTTTTGACTGTGGGTGTGTTATTTTTATACCATTCATGGTTTATGGAGAAAATATTGACATTTCGTATGCTAGTTTTAATACAAATGTTTATGTTATGTTTAAACTTGTTCATATAAGGAATGCATTGGACGTAATATGTGACGGGTGGAGACTGCTATAGCTCCTCGATGAATCGGTAGGTCTCACAAGACAAAATAGTGTCTTGGAACAAGGCCTTGACAAAATCTTATTTGTAGTCTTGACATGAGGCCTTGGATATGTTGTTTTGATAGTCTAGAATTATTAATTCCATCTTTATGAAAGTGTTTTTTGATATTTCATTCGATTATTCGACTAGTAGAATATCCATGTGAATAAGTAAATGGAATTATTTCATTTTATTGTTTCCATATTATGCTTAAGTTCATGTTTAAAAGGCTGTTGTTTTAGTCAAACATTACCTTAAATGTTTATGCTTGTTTATTAATTTTTTTCTATATTGTTATCCTTACTAAGCATCTGAGCTCACCCCTTTCAATGTTTTATTTTTCCCAGGTTGTGAAGAAGTAATTTATGAATGACCTACAGGAATAGTATGAGGTGATATGAAGACAAGATGTTGTTGTAGTTTTTTTAACTTTATTTTGTAATGTAAAACTTTATAAATATATCTAGTGTTTCCAAGGATACTAAACTAATAGGTCTTTCGAGACATGATCTTTTGTGATCATGTCAATGTTATGTAATAATGCACCGACTTTGGGTAACTATGGTCAGGGTGTTATAGTTGTTATCAAATGAAGATTAGTACAAACCTTGGAAGCTATATTTTGGTAAAATTTGATTAGAGTTCATAGACCTAAGATTGACTTTGAGGATTAGTATAGAAGAAATTCCTAGAATTTTGGAATTGTAGAAATTTTGTGAGTTTTCCAAGAAATACATCCCTGTCTGGATATGATAAGGTAGAGGCGTCTCTGGTATAGATGTACCTAGGGGTAAAAACTAAAAACACTACTTTGAGCTAGACTCAAACAGGAACTGGGGCATGACAACGGGCCTTGATGCACTCTGGGTCACGACACTCCTGGGTGATATGATTAGGATAATTCTGAATTTCTTTAAAAACCATTATGAAGGATTTATGAGTATATAAATCCTTAAAGAAAACATTTTTATGAATATGGATTATATCCATAAATAGGTCAATTTATGTTAAGTGTTTTAAAAGTATGGAATTATGTATTTTGATTCATAAAATGATCTAGTTTATATCATTGTTTACAAATGGAATCTAGTGGAAGAAATGGAAAC